>OY757909.1:103088300-103130800 GCA_963585895.1 Sepioteuthis lessoniana | reverse complement strand
GACATTTGTTTAGAAAAATACGACAGCTAGAGAGAAAGTATCGTTTGGGTTTTGGAATAATGGTCAAAGGTCAGGTATCCGCTGCGCAAACCGGAACTGGTACAGATATTTGATGAATTGCATTTAGCAAAAATGTTCTTGGGTGCTAAAATTCTGGTATTCTAAACCATACAAACAGTAAATTATGTTGAAAATATGAGTCCGAGTAACATATAAGGGAATCAAACTTTGATAAAGACCCTAAAATATAACTAAAAAGAACGAAACCAGAGGCCCCTTCCGGACGGATATTTTTCAACTGCAACAACCGTTAAAATTACACTAAAACTATAAAAAAAAAGGTGATAAACAGTAATGTCGTAATTTTACCGGTTGTTGTTGTTGAAAAAGCAGCGTTTGAAAGAACATTTTTTCTTTTTTTTTTTTTTTTTTTGTCGTATTTTTATCAATTTATGATTTCCCAGGATAAAATAATGGTTTATATACATTGAACAATATATATATATATATATATATATATATATATATATATAATTTATGGAAATAGAATACTATTTCTAAACTTCTTGTTTTTTAAACAAATATATATATACATAAAAAAACATCGTTCATTACGTCGTGCTTATAGAATGGAAAAACTTAATTCACTCTCTCTCTCTCTCTCTCTCTCTCTCTCTCTCTCTCTCTCTCTCTCTCTCTCCATCTGTTCCTATTGGCCATCGTTCCAAGCAGGTCTTCGTGGCTGCATCTAGTGTCCATACTGAGCTGATGTCCATAAGTATTTGCTTGCCGACCGGCATTGGTGTGTCCATGTGTAGGAGTCCATGGGAGAACGTTGTACATGAGTTCATCCTTACTTCTCAAACAGTGACCAACATGTCCTACTTGAATGTACTGAGAGATGGGACACAACTAACCAAACAGATTCTGGTGTGTAGGATACCGCTTCTAGAAAAACACACAAACGAGGAATGCAGAACAGTTCTTAGACCGAATAAGAAAGAAATATTCCACATAATCATCGCATAATTCAAAACGCTGAGCAGTTTATTTCTCAACATTTTTAAACGTAAGAAAAGGGGAAAATATAGTTATTTCTTTCGTAGTTGTGCCAAGAACGTTAAAACACTCCATGATATATATATGTATATATATATATATATATATGTGTGTGTGTGTGTGTGTGTGTGTGTGTGTGTGTGTGTGTGTGTGTGTGTGTGTGTGGATATGCAAATATGAAAAACGACAAGGTATTCAGAGAATGATTTTATTTATAGTTAAATTATTTGCCAACGTTAAACATTTCGGTTTCTACATTAAACCATCATCCAGACGATTAATATTAGATGTATCTTTTTAATTGCATTTAGTTTCAAAATAAAATGGGAAAAAAATGAGAAAACTTCTCACATTCTATTGTCGTTAGTAAAACTGCGTTTCAAAACAATGGGACGTGATTAGTGTTCAAATATGTATATATACAGGATGTCCCCAAAAATGTATACACATTAAAAATAATTGTAAACGTAGTGTTTAATTAGAATTTTATTATTTGAAAAGTGTAAAAACAGCGACTGTTGTAGGTTTTGTACCGTAGAATTTGTCTTTCAGATATCCCCATAAGAAAAAATCAAGTGATGAACAGGGAGGATATTCAACGAAACCTCTTCGTCCAATCCGCTTGTTTGGCAAGACCTCATCAAGGACCTAACATCGCTATGGTAATGTGGGGGTGCCCCATCTTGCTGAAAATAAAACTCTTCATCTTCAAAGTCTTCTCTACGCTACAAAACCTGCAACAGTCGCTGAATTAAGAGAGGCCATTGAGCATGAATGCGCCCATATACCAAGGGAATTGTTTCATGATGTGTGCGATTTCATTGCTTGGCGTTGTCAGCAGTGTCTGGATCAAAATGGGCGTCAGTTTGAGAACAGGCAGTGAAAGAACAATAAAATAATACTTGTAAAATATTTTTACACATTTAAAATAATAAAATTCTAATTAAACACTACGTTTACAATTTTTTTAATGTGTATACATTTTTGGGGACACCCTATATATATATATATATATATATATATATATATATTGGAGGCGCTCGTGATATAAGGGTTATTGTTGTTGGGAATGGGCACAGCGAACTGCGTTCAAATCCTGGACGAGGCTGTTGATATTTCGCATAATCTTAATACCCTTAGGAAAGGAATACATCCCATTGCTTTCCCTCTAGCTATGGATAACTAATAGGGCCGATTGGGCTATTTATAACAAACGGTGTAGAAGTAAGAAAACTCTGAATTCAAACATGTTAAAGTCTATTTAAAACCTGACCATGTGTGACATTCTGCTCGTGCTGAAAGGTTAGCATATATATAAAAAAATAAAAGTTCACGACCGTAGTCGAAGGCGACCCGAAGGTGCCCTTTTCAATAACGAGGTGTAAGGGAGGGTACTATTTCTTGCTCCACTTTACTTTTGATACCTATTTTATAATGCTGAATGCTTAGCAAGGAGGTATCAAGTACAATTTTTTTAAAGTCTTTGGTATGACTCGACCTGGGATTGAACTTCGGTCTACCGGGCCATTAGCAAATACTCTACCCACTTGATCAGTGAAGAAAATTGAACGCTGAATTTTTAAAAAAAATAATTCAACCTATACTTTAGACACAAAAATTCAGAGCAATAGCATAATGTTATTTCATGTATAGATAAAATATAAAATAGGATAAAAATCCATGACCCGGAGTTTCACGCAGAGCCAGCGTTCGACAAGTTTAACTGTTTTAATTCACTCTGAAGGGAACAGTCTCTCATATGTAGTTTTATGTCATGAATTTTTATCCTGTTTTATCTTATTCTATATTTGTAATATATATATATATATATAATCATGTCAATGATATGACAAAAGGAGCTCAGTTCTTTTGATGGCAGATCGGTTGATGGTACTTTTTATATCTGTGACTACTGTACTTTGATGGCATATTCCAGGAAGCTCCAAGAAAAGAACTAATCCATTCACCAATCTTCACCAGTGTGGTCCTAAAAGTTCTTACATTAAAGATTTTTTTCTGGGATTTCTTCTCCTGTTCCGTTTGCCCCCTTGTTTGAGCATATCTTTTTAATGTAGTGTTGTGTTTCCTTTAAATTTGTGATTTGGAGGCTGGAAAGGGACACGCTCTGAAAAAAGCGAAAAATGTAACGTAATAACTGCGTTGTGGACAAGCAAGAACGCTTCAAAGAGTTCGCCTAAACGAGAGGATGGAGGGGGTGTTCCTTGTGAAGAAGATTACTTTCCCTTTTCAACATTTATGAGATACAATTATTTTTCACTTCTTTGTTAATCAAAGACGACATATATATATATATATATATATATATATATATATGCATATACATATATTTATTCGTGTGTGTGTGTGTGTGTGTGTGTGTGTGTGTGTGTGTGTGTGTGTGTGTGCGTGTGTGCCCAAAAATATTACTGCCCCATCAGAGAGGCTTAAAATACGCTCACTGTATCCCCAACAAAGGGTTAAGCCCCTTTCAAAAAAAGGGGGTATCCTAGGTACGATACTAAAGCGCATTTGATGGTGTGGTTTCATTTCTGGGGATCTGGGGACTGCAAAGTACTCCTTTATTGCCATTACTCCCGGGCACACTCTGACCCAGAGAGGTACTACCTGTTTTTGTCTCATCTATGGGTCAAATAGATCTGTTATAAAAAAAACGAATATTATCCGATAGGACTGTGTATAATTAAATCTCTTTAGAAACCACTCAAAATGTAAATATAAAACTACAATGGACGTACGCGGGTTGAAATGATATTAAACATCAATCAAAAGTATTATCCATTTATGTACAACAATGTATATATATATATATGTGTGTGTTTGTGTCTTAAGATATATATATATATATATATATATATATATATATATATATATATATATATATATATATGTGGGCTAACACATGAATCAAAACAACATATTAAAAATAATAGTTTACTTTTTCCCGATCATTAGACAACAAATTTCTTTGATTGGTTTTGTTTGGATTGATTTAATGGCATACCTTTAACGTCAAACCCAGTTTATACAAATGTATTAGATATATATGATTTATAAACATAAGGCAACAAAATTAAATGGCTCCAAGTATTGCTATGTATCACTAACAATTCTATTAAACATCAGTCATTTGTTTACATACAGTTAAATGATGAAATAGTTCTGTTTCAAGCAACTCAACTTAACGTAAGTCATTCGTTTGCGCTCAGTTTAAATGTCGAACAGTTCTATTTGATCCACAGACAGGACCCTATCAGGTGCTTCAACTCCCGGCCAGAGTTGACCTGGGAGCGATGGCAATAAAGAGGTATTCTGTATTTCCCAAAGCTCCAGTATTACAGGAGCCTCACCATCAGATTATTTAATGTAATATCCAGGATAATCATTGGGAGGGGGTCTTACCATTCTGCAGAGATGCTGTTGGCATATTCTACAACTCTGGCCGACTGGGCTAAATTCTTTTTAAGAACCAACATGTGTGATGAGTTGATACTACGTAAAAACTACGGAATATGAAACCGAATCGGGTTTTCAGTACAAAAGACCCGAAAAAAATTAACTCGTTCTCATTAGAAAATCCACTTGATTTAATAAAATCAAAGTATATTTTGTTTTGAAGAAAATTAACGTTTTTACAAAGCTCTTTTTAATCTGGCACATGACTATAGCTGTTGAATATTCTGTGAGAATGATACTTACCGTGGAATACACCGACTACATCTCTGCAGAGCGGTAAGACCCACCCTGACAAATGCCCTGGATATAACACTAAACTATCTGACGATGAAGCTCCAGCTTTGAAGATTTGGGGAATGTGGAATATCTCTTCATTGTCATTACTCCCAGCTACACCCTGACTCGGATTGGTAGTATCTGTTAGGGTCCAATCTCTTGGTCAAATAAAACCTTTTGACTATTTAAACTGTGGGCAAACTAATAACTGATGTTAAATTCTTACTATTACATAGCAATACTGAAGACCATTTAACTATGTGCAAACAAATAATTGATAGTAAAAAGAATTATTTGTGTAAGATAGAAATACTGGAAGCCATTTAACTGTGCACAAAAAAAATGAGCTTAAGCTTGTTTAAAAATATTATCAACAAAATGAGTTTACAAATCATGTATATCTAATATATATGTATAAATAGGATTAGGCATCAAATGACCAACAATGGTTGATATGCCATAAAACCCACCCAACCAACCAACGATCATACTTACAGCATGGCTAATACTCAAGAGACATTTATGGATTAAAAAAGTAAATGAATGTGGCGTCCTGAGTTCAAATCCAGGACGAAGCTGCTGGCATTTCATATAGCGGTAATATTTGTTCTCCCTTCAGCTATATGTAAATAGGCAAGCCTGGGCTCTTTAGCCTTGGTGTGGTAACTGGTCAAGAAGAAGGAACGCTATGAAATCAAACTCGCTGTATTTCGCTCAAAAATCGACTTTGTGTCCTCTACTCGTGACGGGGTGGGGTTGATACATATAAAATATCCGAAAAGAAATCTTTAGGGCAATTCTCTCCAAGAGAGCTTTAAAAATTTAATGTGGATTGTGATTTACAAAAAATTCAATATTCCTTAAATTCTAAGACGAAATCTTTCTTTTTATTTTCATTTTTAGGTCCCCTGCGTATTTTGAAAACGCCCAAATTCTTTATGTCGTCGATTGACTAGTTCTTTGAGGAGTTCCCGTAGCGTAGTGGTTAACTTTGAAATCGTAGTAAGCACATTCGAACATCAGTCGTACAATTACTTTCACTTTATTTCAGTCGAATACCGTTGGAAAGGCATGAACTCAAGCTATAGTTTAAATAGCACGACTACTGTTCTTTCATGAGCATGGATTGAGTAAAAATAATCCTCGAAGGTTGATATGCCATTAAACAAAGGAACTAAGCTGAATCAAACCAAACCTGATACTTTCTGGATAAAACCCAAAATCGTTATACATAGACAAAACTGGTTCCATGAACACTCAGCTGACTCACGGGTTCTCAATTCATCACTGCGTTTGAAAGAACAATTATACATATATATAACTGACCTCACAAAATTCTCTGCCATTACAACGAACAAATAAATGTATAACGACTCCAGGTCTTTGTAGACTATATACCAGGTCGAATACACACTGTTATCCATGCTAAGGAAAGAGCTACACGTTGTTATGGCATTGTCCCCAATATTTTGACTCTCTATTGTCTTAGTCCCCCCCCCCATATATATATATATATATATATACCGTTGAACGGATGTATGTAAACAATAGTAATTGTGATTCATAACCGTTTAAAATTTACTTCGCAGCTAATATCTTCTCGTGGCTGAATGGTTAGAAGCTTTGGTTTGACGTTTGAGTCAACTGGGTTTCGATCCCAGCTACGGGAAGATACTGTCTAGCCACACTGATGAGTTCTGATAGAGCGAAACAGATCTGTCTGTGGATGACTATATATATATATATATATGTATATATATATATATATATATACCATATTTGATGGTGTATAAGTGGTACGGGTGTATAAGACGCATCCCAATTTCAACTTGGAATCTCAAGAAGAAAACAAGGTACCAATATAAAACATGATGAAATTAATATAATGAATATTATCAATGATAACACTTTTAATCTGCATAAGAACCTTTCAAATAATGACAATGGGCATATAAAAGTCTAAGCTAATATGAGTTACGAGGTAGCTAATTTCTGCCGGAGTATCACGAATTCTAAATCTTCATATGGCACATAAGACGCAGGCGAATTTTGAAAGATATTTCAGTAAAAAAAAGTGTGTCTTATATGCCGTCAAATACGGTATATGTTGTCGGCCGACCTTAGTCTAGGGCAACTCGAAGGCACCCTTTTCAATAGCTACCACACCAATTTCTAGGGAAGGATGCTACTTCTTTCCCTGGATTGTTCCACTTTACCCTTGATCCGTACCTTATAATACTGAGTGTTAAGCCAGGAGCATCAAGTACCACTTTTATCTTTGGTATGACTCGAGCTGGTATTGAACTCAGGTCTCCCGGGCTATTGGCGAATACTCTAACCATTATGCCAATACGCCGGCAAGGGCTACTTGGAGTAGCCCCGCTGGAGGGAATAAATTCACATACGAGAATATAGTAAGAAACGTGTCCTCTAGGATATTTTTCTTACATTAGAATTTTTATTAGAATTTGAATTTTGAAATTTTAGGAGAATAAAAATCGATTTAAATCTCCCAAGGACTTATAAAATTTTTATAACGATTTAAATTCTTATTATGCTTCATTTCAAAAGATTGAAAAACAAGGAAGATAATTTTTTTAAAAGTTGAGATACCAGAAAAGTACCCACAAATCGGCCCCTAGATTGACAAATCGTCTCATAATCCATTTCACTTTTACCGCCAGGAAAACCAAGGGACTCCTTATCATGGAAAAGTTCTTGTTAAACTGTTCAATTCTGCTCATAATTTGATTATAAAGGAACAGACGCAGAAAAGTACGTTTATATATAGTAAAGTAAAAAGTAAAGTTAGCGACCATAGTCGAGGGTGACCCGAAGGCTCCCTTTTCGATAGCTACTACACCAAGGTGTAGGGGAGGGCGCTACTCCATTCCCAGGATTGCTCCACTTTACCCTTGAACCGTACCTTATAATGCTGAGTGTTAAGCAAGGTGGTATCAAGTTCCATTTTTAAAGTCTTTGTGTGTGTGTGTGTGTGTGTGCAGAATTACATTCAAACAAAGACTCCCAAGAAGTCCGAGAAAAAGAAAAAAATGCTAAATGTCTAAACAAAGAACCAAAGTCACAATTTCTGAAGAAAGAAAAAAAGAAAGAAAGAAAGAAAGAAAGAAAGAAAATGCAAAGCAAAAAAAAGTAAAATAAACAAAGCAAAAATAAACAAAGATATAAAAGACGGAAAGAAAGAAACAAACAAAGAAGCAAGGGAAAATAAAGAAACACAGAAAGAAAAGTAAAAAAAAAAAAAAAAAGCAAAAAACAAAAAAAAAGAAGAAAATAATGCAAAGCAAACGAAAGAAAGAAAGAACGCAATTGAAGGTAGAGTAGAAGGGCAAACGAAGAAAGAAAGAAAGAAAGAAAGTGTTGAAGGAACAGTAAAAGGTGAAATGAAGAAAGAGGGCAAAGCAAAGAAAGAAAGGAAGAGGAAGGGTCCCAATTGAAAAAGAAAAGGGGGACGAATAAAGCAAAAGAAAAATTCTGAAAGAGTGAAGAAAAAAAGGGGTAAGAAAAAAAAGAGGCAAAGAAAGAAAATGTCTCTTCTTCTATTTGGCATGATTCCCACGCCCTAAATTAAGGAAAGACATTTTTATCGTTTAATTTTTCCCTGTTATTAAATAAAAATCTTTTCTCCATCGGAGGAGTCATTAATTTATATAGTCTTGCTTCGCAATCAAGACCCCGTCAAAAATACGGTTTTATCACTTGCACATATTTCTCTCTGGGGAGATTTCGTGGGTTGAATAGCGGACAAAACACCACGAGATCCATGGTTTGCTCATTTATGCAAGTTAAAAGGACATTTCTTTTTTTTTTTAATTTCAAATTCTTGATATCATTCTATTAATGGAAAGCGTCGAACTAAAAACTGAGAGAGAAAGCCTTTTTTTCCAAAGATGTTTTTGAGAAAGTGTACTTTTTTTTCAATTCTAAATGAATAATATTAAGTTTTAAAAATTAGGATTCAAGAAGAGTGATGACAAATTTAAAGTACAATTTATTTTCTTGATGTATACATTTGTGTAGAAGTCAATATATATATATATATATATATATATATATATATATTGACGTGGGTGGGCAGGTGAATAAATAAATCGCTTTAAAATACCTTTTCTTATATCAACAATGTGCTCAAATACTGTTGGTTATGTTTTATGCCATACCAACTCTTGTGGGCAGTTTCATGCTGAATCCTGTTTATATATATATATATATATATAAGCACATACATACACAAATATATATTCATACGCATACACACTCCTATATATATATATATATATATGTTCATCCCACCACATGGATTGGTACTCAAGTGAGGAAATTTACCGGCTGCCATACGCTTAAATGTAACAGCCCTTCTAATGAATTAAAAACTCCAGGTAGGCGATGACGTATAAGTAAAAAGATATACGTAAAAATCCCTTCGCTTAGGATGACAATGACGATGGCTCTGAGTTGAGATATCCGACTGACTTTACGTCATTTGAGTTTGGATCTCGGCTTGAAGCATCTTGCGGGTCTAGCCAAACTAAAGAGTTGTGATACAAACGAAAGCGTCTTTATGTAGATCACAATATATATATATATATATATTTGGTTGAACATTATAGACATTTTGTGTCTACATATTTATGTGTTAACCCTTTCGAGTTACTGTATCGATCTTATGATATCCGGCTGGAATTGGTTAATAAACCTTCAATAATTAGTTATTTCCCAAGTACTTTCTGCCCAACATTGGGCTTTCATCAGAGGTGTGTGTATTGCAAAAATGATATAACCTTTGCATGTACATAACTACTTTGTAAGAATAGGCGTTTATACTGGTGTATTGCGTAGCGTTTATTTTTTAAAAATTTGTTTCTATAAATAGCAGCAGTAGCTAAAGGCATTTAACTACTTTAGCACTGGCTTCAAAATTAATTCCATTAAGTTTGGGTTGTATATTTCTAATATGTAGCGACTCGAGAATCTGTAGTTTTTGTTTGTTATTTTGTTGTTTTAATATTGTTGTGTTTTCTGTAATAATTTTTCGAAATTCAGTTAGCAGACATGAATGTTTTTTAGTTTGTAGGTAACATTTATTTCAAAAGGCAGGGCACTCATTTGTTTGCACGCACTTAAACGATTTAAAGTATTGCATTCCAACACTACTAGTTTTATTTGCACACAGTTAAAATTGTTTCAAATTTTGCCATCCAACACTATTTGCACACAATAAAATACGTTCAAGTGTTGCAGTTTAACACGGACAATACTGTTTAATATTTACTTTTTGTGTACGGGCATTTAAAATTGTCGTAAACTCTTGAAACCGGGCTAGAGTATTCACCAATGGTCTGGGAGACCGGGGTCCAATCCATGGTCAAGTCATACCAAAGACTCAAAAAGTGGTACATGATGCCGCCTTGCTTAACACTCAGCATTATAAGGTACGGATCAAGGATAAAGTGGAGCAATCCAAGGAAAAGAGTAGCGCTCTCTCCTACATCGCAGTGTTATACGAAGTGCATACGATAAGTTTGCAGATCTTTTTCGTATAGGCATTTAAAATTGTCGTAGACTCTTGAAAATTCAATATGTTATGGCTATACATCTTATGAGATGACTGACCAATTTTTATGATTTCAAGTTCAAATGAACAGCTACAGCAGCAATTGGAATACACCCTACTAAAGCCTGATTGTAACAGCTGGTAAATTTCAAAAATGCAATCTGACACTTTAGAAGAACGATATGCAATAAAATTCTGTTTTAAACTTGGAAAAAATGCTGCAGAAACGTATGGAATGCTTCAGACTGCTTTTCAACCTTCTAGCATGAATCGAGCATCAGTTTTTGAGTGGTATAAGAGATTCAATGAAGGCATGGAGTCTGTGAGGGATGATAAGAGGTGTGGGAGGAGTAAGGAAGTCAATACACCAGAGTTGATTGGCCTAAGGGTTAGGGTTATGTTGAGGTTTTAAGGGAGTTCAGGAAGAGATTCCTTCGGAAGAGGCCAGCACTCTTCAAATCGGGTCAGTGGCATTTCCACCAGGACAATGCACCAGTCCACAACTCCATCCTTGTCACAGACTATTTGACCAAAATGAGCATCAAGACAGGTCCTTACCCACCCTATAGTCCAGACCTTGCTCCCTGTGACTTTTGGTAATTCCCTTGGCTCAGAGGCTGTCGTTATGAGACAATTGAAGAGATGAAAGAGGCTGTGACGAAGGTCATTGGCATGCTCACACAAGAGGACTTGAATGGGGCCTTCCAGAAGTTTTTGGAACGGTACAACAAGTGCATTGGAGCCGGAGGAGATTACTTGGAAGGGGACTAGAGTTTCATGTGAGTACTATCAATAAAAGTGCCCATACGAAAAAAGTCTGGAAACTTATTTAATGATCCTCGTATCTCCAGTAAAACATTGAACAGTTCTATTTGATCCACAGATGTAACCTTAGCAGGTACTCCCCCTCTGGGTTAGAGTGAACTTGAGAGTTATTGCAATGAAGAGTACTCCACTGAGTGGAGCCTCACCATCAGATGGTTTAGTGTATTGGCCCGGATGCTCGTTGTTTGGGGTCTTACCTCTCTGTAGAAATGTAGTCGGCATATTTTAAAGCCCCAGCCGACTGGGTTCTCAAATACTGGTCAGTAGAGCATTGGGTGGTGGGTAGAATGTTCGCCTAATGTCCCGGGAGTCTAGGTTTCAATCCCAGGTCGAGTCATACCAAAGACTCAATAAATGGTACTTGATGCCTCCTTGCTTAATACTCAACGTTATAAGTTAGGGATCAAGGGTAAAGTGGAACAATCCAGGGAAAGGAGTAGTGCCCTCCCCTACATCTCAGCGTAGTAGTTAATGAAAAGGGAGTCTTCGAGTTGCCCTCGACAATGGTCGCCAACTTTTCTTACTTTTATCTATGTAAGGTATCTAACTTTGCTTAAAGCGTGTAAAAACCGATTATGAACTGTCATATCGCCTCTTCATATTCGCTTCTTTAGTTGAAGTTTTATGTATAAGAAAAAATAAAATCTTTAGATGAAACACATGAGAAAAAATGGATGAAGATAATAATTTCTCAATTGTGAATATTTCTCGCACAAGATAAAAAAAATCAATGCTGTGCGTAGAAGCGGGAGTCGCAAGAGGAGGGTGAAAAACGAACCATAATTAATAATTTTTTATTTACTTCGCTCATAGAAAAATAATTTCCGCATATTAAATTGGTTTGGTTTGCTTTGATTGTGTGGCACATCAACCATTTTAGGTTATTCAATGCCAAATCCTTTGTACAGATATATCAAATATATATAATTTATAAACTTTTGATAACACTATTCATTCATTTGCACACAGTTAAATGGTTTCAAGTATTCCAATGTAATACCAATAATTCAAATTATAAAAACACAGTTAAATGATTTAAGTTATGCTATTTAATACTAATAATTCTATTCAACATTATTCATTTGTTTGTACTCAGTTAAATGGTTCCAAGTTTTGCTATGTATCACCTACATTTCATTTAAACAGTCATTTGCTTACACATTTAAATTATGAAATAGATCTATTTCTAACAATTCAATTCGACGTCTGCCATTTGTTTTCACAGTTTTAATGTCAAATAGTTCTATTTGACTCATAGATAGGGCCTACCACTCCGGATCAGAGTAGACCTGGGAGTAATGACAATAAAGAGGTTCTCCACATTCCCCAAATCTCCAAGACTGGAGCCTCACCATCAGATTACTTAATGTCGTTGTAAGGAAGAGATACACAGTGAAATATAGTTTTACTATTTATTAACTGAAGTGGTACAGTCCAACAAATATTATAAGTCTCGCGCTGTTGGTGTTACGTCCGAGGTTGGCCTTACTACTGTCGGAGATCTTTCAGTACTCACCGTGCAGAAGAAACAAGATGTCTTTTATTCCTCCGAGATACTGGAAGTCACGTGGTACGCACCACTATACAGCAATGTCACATCCAGGACACTTGTTGGGTGGAGATGTTTTATGCCTCTGCAGAAATGCAGTCGGTCTTGTATACAGTCCCAGCCGATGAGGCCACAGGATACTCGTCGAGTGGGGATGTCTTACGCCTTTGCAGAGATGGAGTCGGTGTAGCCTAAAGTCCCAGCCGATAGGGCCACAGGATACACGTTGAGTGGGGATGTCTTACGCCTTTCCAGAGATGCAGTCGGTGTAATCTACAGTCCCAGCCGATAGGGCCACAGGATACTCGTTGAGTGGGGATGTCTTACGCCTTTGCAGAGATGCAGTCGGTGTAGTCTACTGTCCCAGCCGACTGGGCCATACGTATATAAGAATGCTACATTGGTGAATTCGTTGATTTAGTAGCATTTATTATCATCGAAAATGGAAACAGCGAGTCGAATCTTGAACGAGGCTGTTTGCGTTTCATTTCACTCTAATATCCTTATGAAAGGCATGAATCCGTCTGTTCCCTTTCGGCTTTGAGTAAATTGTGGAGGAAATAACGTTCTATACTTGTTGGCAAACAGGTTAAGGAAAGGTAAAAAATCTGAATTTCAAAGTCGTGTTGGCTGGGCATTTAAAAATGACATAACTTAAAATCTTTTCACTAACAAATATGTATATCCGTTTAAATGTGTGCAAACAAATAGCTGATGTTAAATTATTGCTGTTGCATAGTAATACTTGAAACCATTCCACTATGTGCAAGCAAATGATTTAGAGTAAATAGAATTGTTTGTGTTTGACAGAAATACTTGAAATCATTTAACTGTGTGCAAAATAAATGAGCTCAGCCTCGTTTAAAAGTGTTATCGACAAACTGCATTTAGAAATCCTATATCAAATATATATGTATAAACAGGATTTGGCATTACATAACCTACAAGGGTTGATATGGCATAAAACCCAAGCAAACAAATCTAACCGTATAACACTAAGCGATCCCGTTGGTACGTAATATCTTATATGTATCTGTATGTGTTACACTGTGTGTGTCCGTCAGTAAAGACACATTAGATCACTTATTCAGCGAGCACGTATTATTTCTCTTTTGATAGAGTACTTAAGTAGATGACTAGTCGCTTATTTTTCGTGTTTATCACACTTTCGCCAACTTAATGACGTCATGAACGTTACGTCACATGCGCACTGATGTACAGAATTAATTTATGAATTTCCTGTGTCATTACGTCAAGCAAGTTGGGTTTGGTTTTCCGAATTCCACGTTTATGACCGATTCTAATTGGTTACTCGCAGTCTGAACTTCGAATATCTGGTATAACAGAAAAAAATTCTTTAACTTTTTTATAAAGAAAAATTGATAACAAGGTAATCCAAGTAGAAGGAGAGATTTATTGAGAAGCAAAGTCGACACTTTAACGTTTTGGTTCTAGTGAACCATCATCAGGACTATGAGGGATGATATTAGTGATGTTAAATCATTGATGGATGTTTAAAAGTGCAAAATACAAAAACCTAGTCAACATTTGTATAACAATAAAAATTGGCCGTTTAATTTTGTCTAATTTTAATAAACAAGAAAATTCTATTACTATTATATGCAGGAATTTCCGTATGAAAAGTCTCCTATTGGTTTGTATGGGAAGGCTCAGCCTCTAATGCCATACCACCTACATCTACCTCTGATGTCAGGAAAACATAATAAGATTCGAATCATTAATGTTGTACAGGGCGAAAAGCATAATACGAAATCACTTGCTCATTGCTAGTAAAAATTCTTAGTTAATAGAGATGATGTGGGGAAAATAGTATTTTATAGCGGAAAAATTTCTTTTTCTTACGGTGATTATGTGCTCTCACCCCAGAAGCATTTTTTTCCCGAGTAACTATGGAGTTCCATCGAGAGCAGTTTTTTTTTTTCTTCATTGACAAAAATTCATAACCAATGAGGGAAGAGTTTTCGTGGCGTAGTGGCAAACGTGCTGGCCGGCGATATCGAAGTAAACGAGTTCGAACTCTGGTTTATCTATCTCTCTATTTGTTTATCCATCTGCATATTTGTGTCTATCTATTATTTTGTTAATATGTCTTCATATTTATATATGCATGTATTTATCTATCTATCAATCTGTTTATTCACCTCTATCTGTCTATCTGCATATTCACATGTATGTTTGTATGTATGCCTCTATCTATCTATCTCCTTGTTTATCCGTCTACATATTCGTGTCTATTTATCTATCTATGATTTTGTTAATATTCTGAATATTTATATGCAAGTATTTATTATTCCTATAGGTCTGTTTAATCACACGTATCTATCTATCTATCTATCTATCAATTATCTCAGCATATTCATACCTATGTTTGTATGCATGCATGTCTGTATATATCACTCTGTCTAATTATCAGTCTATGTATGTATGTAGCTAGCTACCTTTTAGTCTCCATATTCACACGAATCTATCTATCTATCTATCTGCCCTTTGGCCTAGCGGTTAGAGGGTTCGGCAATGGCCCGGGAGACCGGGGTTCAATCCCAGTTTGAGTCAAACTCAAATCGTACTTGATGGTTCCATGTTTAACCCTCAGCATTGTAAGGTATGGATCAAGGTTAAAATAGAGCAATCTAGGGAAAGGAGAGGCACCCTTCCCTGCACCTCGGTGTAGTAGCTAGTGAAAAGGGAGCTTTCAGGTTACCCTCGACTATGGGTGACTATATTTGTATGTATGTAGCTATCAATCTGCATATTCGTATGTATGTATCGTTTCTCAGACTTTTGCCAAAAAGGAAAATAATTCATATTCTGGACAAATTCTACCAAAATCTATCTCCAATTGAATTCAGAGATGGAATTGTGCAATTCCGTGAAGCTTAACGAAATTCCTTGGTGATTTTTTCGAAGAAATCTATTTTAGATCATTCTTATATGATACAGGTTGCACAAATAATGTGAATTTCGTTGGAGTGGAACGTAAATTTACCAACTAAAAGCAAGAGAATTGCTTTAAAATAATATGATATATTTTCGATAATTTCTGCTTCATCTTACTCTTTAAAATAGAAGAAAACTGATTGAGTCACAATTTTCACATAATCAGTCATCGTGTGGTATCTTCATTTTCGCTCGCACCTACCATTATAATTTTTCAAGGGAAGTTACAATTATGAAGTCGCTTATTGTATAAGTGGTGCTACCAAATGATATTTTAAAGTTTATATGGATACTTGAACTCCTTTATATGAAGATGATGCCATCTTTTCAAAAAAATGGCAAACCTCAGAACAGTTCACATACAATATCTCAACTATTGATAGCAAAGTCAGCATCCGAATGGGTAAAGCATAGACTGCTATTGACCGTAAAATGACCAAATGGAAAACTGATATCTCTGATAAAATAAAACGGGAGTTCTTCTAAGTTGTAGCAGTGTTGGTACTACTGCATGGTTGCATCATTTAAACTTAAGAGAAACGCCTGGAGAAAAGGCTTGATAGGAACTGCAGAAGGATGCCACGGGCCCTTTTTTAAAAATCCTGGAAGCATCACCAACAAAACAGCAACTGTATGGCCTCCTACCTCCCATCTCACAAACTATCCACGAAGAGCAAATCATTCTGGGCACTGTTCAAAAAGTAAGCAAGAACTAATGAAGGATGTTCTTATATGGACTCCTATACGTGGACACACCAATATTAACTAACAGCAAAATTTTATATTCGTTACCTTTCTTTAGACACTGAATCTCCTCTAGGTGGATTTGGGTCATTTGATTTAATAGCATATCAATATTTGATGTTTATTTAATGCGAAATCCCGCTTGTGTCTAGCCACACTGAAGAGTTCTGATAGAACGAAACAGTCTGTCTATGGATGACTATATATATATATATATATATGAGATTTTTGAGTGAATAGTTTATAGGTAACTTTATTTTCATATGATTTAGAGTTCATTTGTTGGCACGCTGTTAAATTCTTTCAAGTATGGTGAATTAGCGAATAGTTCTATATAGCCCATACATGGGACCCTAAGAGATATATCGCCGGGTCAGAGTGGACCTTTGCCCAGTCGGCTGGGGCTGTAGAATACACTGACTGCACCTCTGCAGAGGAGTAAGACCCCCCCCTAACGAGTGTCCCATATATGACACTAAACAATCTGATGGTGAGGTCCCAGCAGTGCTGGAGCTTTGGGGAATGCAGAGTACCCCTTCATTGCCATTGCTCCCAGGTCAACTCTGGCCCGGAGTGGTAGCACCTGATAGAGCCCTATCTATGCGTTAAATAGAACTAACAGCATACTTATGCTAAAATGAATTGTTTGAGTAAACTGAATAGCTTGAAATAGAAGTGTTTTTAACAATTAAACTGTACTTACATTTAAACTGCGTGCTTATGATTAACTGAATTATTTCAAATAGAACTGTTTTTCGACACTAAAACTGTATTTACACTTAACTGAATTGTTACATATAACTGCTTGAATAGTTTGACATGGAAATGTTTTTGACAATTAATCTGTGTACTTATGCTAAACTGAATTGTTTTAAATAGAACAGATTATTTACATAAATGGATTTGGCGTTAAATACCCTACAAAAGTTGATATGCCATAAAACCCAACAATCCAACCAAACCAGAGTGGACCTGGTAGTAATGCCAGTTAAGAGATATTCCATATTCCTGAAAGCCTCCTCATGAGATGGTTTAGTATTATACCCACGGAACTAGTCGAGGAGGGGGTGGGATCTTACCCCTCTGCAGAAGTGCAGTCGGCGTAAACTACAGTTCTAGCAGACAGGGTGATGAATGCCGTCTAAAGAATTTGCCAAGGGCGATGGCCGATAGAGTCGGATGGCGAGATTGAGTCGAGGGAGTCTGCGCTGTTGGCACATACTGATAATAGTGATAGGAAGACGCGACTAAGCAACCTATACGGTAAAAAGAGACAGCAGACTAGGCGTCTAGACAGCAGACTAGGCGTCTAGACGAATTCCTGATACTTTTCGAGAATCTGTTTTTGACGAAACACAGACACGACACAATAAGACATATTTATAGACTGTGATTTCATTGTTAATGGCGATGAGGTTCAAACCTTTCAAAGGTTATTGGAAGCATGGGAAAGTTTCTGAAAATCTCCAGATTTAATTTACATTGCAATTTAAATAGTCACGCATCACAAATATTCTGGTAATGATTCTGCTGGTGATTTTGTTTTCTTTTAATTTGATTTTAGTTTGCTGATGGGCTAAGAATCACACACACACACACACACACACACACACACACACACACACACACACACACACCTTCAGTGAAATAAGCTTTTAGTTTACTTCATTGAAACAGCTTCGGTACGTGTTTAGTCTTTATCATTAATCCAGTCTGAATTTGAGATAATGTAATTTAAATATGATTAAGTCAGGACAACGGTGGTTTCACTATTTTTACACACACACACACACACACACATACACTACTGTTATATACAAAAATAGAAAGATTTCTACAGATGAAGTTTTAAATTCGAAAATACTATTGAATTAAAAGGCAAAAAATGTTAATAATCAACAATCCAGCTTAACCGATTCCCTCGGAAATTTATAGACTTTGTTTCTACTATTTAAGCTTTTAAAAATAGAAACAAAAATATGTAGATAAAATGAATTTCATGGGGGTTTAATGTAAATTTAGGTAAAATGACACCCTTTAAAGTTCACAGGGAAAAATTTTTCTTATTTTTAATATCTTATTAGGGAGTTGACTTTAACATTTTAATTCAATGTAGAATGATCACAATTTTTTGAACAGTTAGCGTTGGAAAAGACAAGTAACCAGATAGGTCGAATTATTTTAAGTTTTTTTTTTCAGTGGGTGGGAACGTTTCTTAAATACTTGTTCGAGAAGTTAATGATCATTCTACATTGAGTCAGAATGTAAAAGTGAACCCCCTTTAAAAATGTAAAGTAATTTATTTTTCGTAAAAGAAAAAGATTAAGGCGAGTTTCAGGATCTAATTTGTTTAAATCACAAGAAAAAAGAAAAAGAAAAAAAAATCAATTCCAAGAATCTTTTTTACCTGCAAACTTGAACGCCTGTAAGTTTAGAATAATACCTAGTGGGGGGGGGAGTAAGAACCACAAAAAAATAGAGGTAAGTTGTGTATGACTCCTGCATCCGGTGGTGAGGCTCAAAGGAGTGAAAAGTACTCCTTCAATGACATTATTCCCCGGTTCACTCTGACCTGGCAAGTAATACCGGTCAGATTCTCATCAATAGGTTCGGTTGGGTTTCTTTATTTAATGGGATATGAAACCTCATTGGTTATGTAAAGCCAAAGTCATCCTTGTAGAAGAACAGTAGTAGTACTGTTTAACACAAAGCTGGGGGATGAAGAAGTTCAAGGCAGTTTCCTAAGAGGACTCATCAATAGGTCAAATTGATCTATTTCTGAAATTATTCGTATTGGATAGGAATACTTAAAACCATATTAATATGTGGTACTGAGTAACATATAGCTGAGAAGAGATAAAGGAGTTCAAGTTTTTTTTTGTTTTTTGTTTGTTTGTTTGTTTGTTTGTTTTTGTTGGTTTTTTTTTGTTTTTTTTTTTGCTAACTATCACTAGTTCTGGTCTTCTGTCTGGGATTAGTTAATCTGTTTTTACCATACTACCAAATAGTATATACACAAACCAGAACCTGTCCTGGTGAATGAGACGCACAAACTTCTTCAGGATTTTGAGATAAAAACAGATTACCTAACCCCAGACAGAAGACCAGACCAAATGATAGATAACAAAAAAAAAAAATACATAAATAAATAAAATAAAGGAATAAACTTCCCGAATAGTAGACTTGGCAGTTCTAGTAGACCACAGAGTGAAAATCAAAGAAAATGAAGGGAGAGATAAGTCCTTTAACATTGCTAACTAGATCTGTATTTAAAATTTTTAGTACTGGATAGGAATACTTAAAACTATATTACTATGTGCAAATTATTTGCATTTATAGTTACTTGACGTTATAATTATTTACAAAAGATTATTTTGCCCATTCAGTTGGGGTTGTAGAATACACCGACAGCAGAGGGGTAAGACCGGCCCAACAAGTGTCCTGCATATGACACTAAACCACCAGCCCAGTCAGTTGGGGCTGTAGAATACACTGACTGTATCTCTGCAGATTGGTAAGACCCACCCCGAACAAGATTCCTGGATATGACACTAAGCAATCTGATGGTGAGGTTCCAGTAATTGTGGAGCTATAAAAAATGCAGAGCACCCCTTCATCGCTCCCAGGTCCACTGGGACCCGAAGTGTTTTGAAATTAACTGTGTGTTGACAAAACTCTACTCATACTAAACTGAATCGTTTGAATCTGAACTGTTTTACTAATCTGAAAAGCTTGAAATAGAAATGTTTTTTACAGATAAACTGTGCACTTACATTTAAACTGTGTGCTTATGCTAAACTGAATTTTTTGAAATGGAACTGTTTTTGACATTGAAACTGTACTTACGCTAAACTGAAATGTTTGAAATAGAACTGTTTATTTGTATAAAAACGGATTTGGCATTAAATGACCGACAAAGGTTGATATGCCATAAAAACCCAACCAACCAACCAACAAAAGATTATAATGATTTTATTCCTTACGTGTTTTTCACACCAGCGTTAACTGATGGTCTTTCACTGGAGGCTAAGTGACAGCAAATCTCCTTAGATCTTCCGGACTCTCCTCGGCGTTCTGGTGGAGCTCAACTGCGTTATAGTTTGGATGGTCCCGTCTCGTCCATTGATTTCCAACTCCCACAGCCCTTTTACCTAACTTTTGGGGATCACTCCAAGTGCACCAATTACAATTGGTATTACCGTCACCTTCATGTTTCATGGTTTTTTTTCCTTCTCTGGCAAGGTCCAAGTACTTATCTCCATTTTCATTTTCTTTGATTTTCACTCTGTGATCCGCCGGATGACAAAGTCCACTATTCGGCAGATTTTTTCATTTCTCTTTTTTTTTTATTTGTTAACTACAATGAGGTCTTGTATTCATGCCAAAATTAGGTGATCTATTTGTATTTCAAAATTCCAGAAAATTTTATGCGTCTTATTCTTCAGGACAGATTCTGATTTTGTGCATATAGTATTTAATAGTATAGTCAATTGCAATTTTTTGCCGAATTCCCAGTGGATCACCTTCCACCCCCAGTCTTGTCTAGTCTTGACTTAAATCATTCCTTATGGTCAAAAGACTTCCCATATCAGTTTCTTCACAATTTGCCCATTACTTACATCTACTGGTAACAAGCCAGTTAAGAAGCTTCCGGGTAATAATAAAAATAATAATAATAATAAGGACCCAAGCATAGGAACCGCTCCAAACAATTACAGACCCATAACTTGCCTACCGATGATGTGGAAAATATTAACAGCGCAAATAAGGAAAGAGATATACTACTCGCTAACAAGCAGCAGATTGTTCCTCGAGGAACAGAAAGGATGCTGCAAAGGATCCAGAGGCACAACAGCGTTACTTTACATAGATCAACACATCCTAAATGAGAGCAAGACCAGACGGAAAAATCTAGCAATGGCCTGGATTGACTATAAAAAGGCATATGATATGGTTCCGCAAAGCTGGATAATAAACTGCCTCAAAATGTACAAAATATCGAAGTCATTAAATTTATCGAGAAAACCATGAAAACCTTGAGAGTGGAATTGACAGCAGGAGGAAGAAGCTTAGCTGAACCAAAGATCCAAAAAGGAATAATTCAAGGATATGCACTATCACCGTTACTATTCATGATTGCCATGATGGCACTTAATCACATACTCAGAAAATGCACTGCCGGATACAAACTTAGATCGCAAGAAAAGATCAACCACCAATGTACATGGATGACATTAAAATATTTGCAAAAAATGAAAAAGAACTGGAAACTCTAATACACGCAGTTAGAATATACAGTCGGAACATAGGAATGGAATTTGTCATAGAAAAATATGCCGTACTTGTAATGAAAAGTGGCAAACGACATATAACTGACGGAATGGAACTACCAAATCAAGACAAGATCAGAACGCTCGGAGAAAACGAAACTTACAAATACTGGGGCATCTTGGAGGCTAACACCATCAAACAAGTGGAAATGAAAGACAAAATTCAAAAAGAATATCTCAGGAGAACTAGAAAACTACTCGAGACAAAACTCTCAAGCCAAAACCTTATCAAAGGGCTGTACTCCTTGTTAGATATTCGGGACCCTTTCTGAAGTGGGCTATCGAAGAATTTAAACAAATGGACCAAAGAACAAGAAAACTAATGACCATGCATAAGGCATTACATCCCAGAGACGACGTTGACAGACTATATGTATCAAGAAAACAAAAAGGAAGAGGACTTGCCAGCATCGAAGACAGCGTTGACGCATCGATACAACGTCTCGAAGACTACATAGGAAAACACGAAAAAGGACTGATTACAGCCATTAGAAATAATACTGACAACACGATGGACAACAGAATGACATTATCTAGGAAACTAAAATGGGAAGAAAAACAACTCAATGGGCGTAATAATAAACAACATCTCACACGAGAAAACCTGGACGTGGCTATGAAAAGGAAACTTTAAAAGAGAAACAGAATTTCTCCTAATAGCAGCACAAAACAACGCCATAAGAATAAATCATATCAAAGCGAAAATAGATAAGACGCAACAAAATAGCAAATGTAGGCTATGCGGTGACAGAGGTGAAACAATCAATCACAATGAATGCAGAAAATAAGCACAGAAGGTGTATAAGACTAGACACGACTGGGTCGTAAGGTGATCCACTGGGTGAAGTGCAAGAAATTTAAATTTGACCATACGAACAAATGGTATATGCACTGCACAACCCAGCATCTGTCCAAGACAATGACACTCATAAACTCCTATGGGACTTTGGCATACACACGGATCACCTAATCTCGGCCAGAAGATCAGACCTTAAAATAATCAACAAAAAAAAAAAAAAGAATTTGCAGAATTGTGCACTTTGCTGTCCCGGCTGACCACAGAATAAAACTGAAAGAATGTGAAAAGAAGAATAAGTACCTCGACCTTGCTAGAGAATTGAAAAAAACTATGGAACATGAAGGTGACAATTATACCAGTTGTGATTGATGCTTTTGGTACAGTAACTAAAGGATTATTAAAGGGACTGGATGATTAAGAAGTTGGCAGACGAGTAAAGACCATCCAAACTACAGCATTATTGAGAACGGCCAGAATACTGAGAATAGTCCTGGAGACTTGAGGGGACTTGCTGTCGCTCAAACTCCAGTGAAAGACCATCAGTTAATGCTGATGTAAGAAACTCTAAAGGAGTAAATAATAATAGTGATTATAGATTAGACGCAACAGAATAGCAAGTGTAGCTCATGTGGTGATAGAGACGAAAGCATTAATCGCATAATAAGCGAATGACGCAAATTAGCATTAAAAGAGTACAATAAAAGACACGGTCTGCCGAATCGTCTTGGCGGACCTCAGAGTGAAAATTAAAGAAAACGAAAAGAAAGACAAATACTTAGACCTTGCCAGAGAACTAAAAATAGCAATGGAACATGATGGTGATAGTGATACCAATTGAAATTGGCACACTTTGAACGAACCCCAAAAAACTTAGTAAGGGAGCTGGAGAAGTTGAAATCTGAGGACGAGTCGGAATCATCCAAACTACAGCATTATTGAGGTCGGCCAGAATACTGAAGAGTGTCCTGGAAACCTGAGAACAATTGCTGTCAATCAAACTCCGGGGAGAGACCATCAGCCAACGGTGGCGTGGCAAACACACAAAGAGAAATAATAATTATAATGATACTCAACAACGAGAATAGATAAGACTCAACAAAATAGCAAATGCAGGCTATGTGGTGACAGCGATGAAACCATCAATCATATAATAAGCGAATGCAGCAAATTAGCACAAGGGGAGAATAAGGCGAGACACGACTGGGTCGGCAAGGTGATTCATTGGGAAATTTGTAAGAAACTTAAATTCGACCATACTAACAAATGGTATATGCACAATCCAGCACCTGTCCTAGAAAATGCCACGCATAAACTCCTATGTGACTTTAACTTACAAACGGATCACCTAATCTCGGCCAGAAGACCAGATTTAATAATAATCAACAAAAAAAGATAACTTGCAAAATAGTCGACTTTGCTATCCCGGCTGACCACAGAATAAAACTGAAAGAATGTGAAAAGAGGGATAAGTACCTCGACCTTGCAAGTGAATTGAAAAAACTGTGGAACGTGCAGGTGACAATTATACCAATTGTAATTGGTGCGTTTGGAACAGTAACTAAAGGATTGCTAAAAGGACTAGAGGACTTGAAAGTTAGCGGACGAGTGGAAACCATCCAAACGACAGCATTGTTGATAACAGCCAGAATCCTGCGACGAGTCCTGGAGACTTGAGGAGACTTGCTGTCACTCAGCCTCCAGTGAAAAACCATCGGCTAACGCTGATGTGAAAAGCTCTAATGAGTGAATAATAATAATAATAATAATAATAATAATAATAATAATAATAATAATAAATGTTCTTACTTCTTCATGCACATATATTCTTAAATTTTTTCTCACAAAAAATAGTAACTTCAAAGTCTATAGCATCTTATGACTTAAACTCCTGAAGATTGACAAAAAAGGTCTTTTGTTTTCTTTGCGTGTTATTACTCGGCCTTGGACTGTTGAATCGACATTGTAAGCTGCAACAATGCCATTACGACAATTATACAATGCGAACAGCATGGCAGACAATTAAAATAAACAAAGCTTTCTTCAAAGAAAGAAAATGGAGGATCTCTCTTCTTGTGGCATGTTGTTATGACATGTGCAAGACAGCTGAGCTGACTGCATCGAGGAGACAACTGGTTCTGGTAAAGAAGGGCAGTGGATGTGGGCATCAGAAATATGTGATATATTTCAATGAAGAAGAGCAAGAAGAGGGGTATGGATGAAAATCGGGTTTTTTCTCTCTCTCTCTCTCTCTCTCTCTCTCTCTCTCTCTCTCTCTCTCTCTCTCTCTCTCTCAATCTGGAATCAGGCAGTAAATGCCAAAGATGAGAGAAAGAAGAGGATTAGGAAATACAAATAATGGATATCAGTAGCCAACACCTTTGGGCGGGAATTCGTTTGTTTATTTGTCTTTTACGCTATTCATTTTTATGGCAGTATAACTGTTTCCTTTTCTGTGGAATTTTCTGATCTATCTATCTATCTATCTATCTTGATATATCAATTCCAGTTTTTTAATTATCTTTCAATCTATCTCAATCTTTTTATATCTATCAATCCCAGTCTGTTCACATCTATCTATCTATCTATCTATCTATCTTAGTCTGTTTCTATCGCAATTTGTTTATATCTATCTGTTTCAGCTTTTTCTTATCAATCTGTTTACATCTATCTATCGGTTTGATATCTATCTATCTATCTATCTATCTAGTATTCGATCTATCAATCTGTCTATCAGTCTATCTTAATGCATGTATGTTGATGTAATTATATCTTTATTGATCAATGCAAATCAGTTCATAGCTAACTTCACATATTAGACCACATAAATCATTTATTCCCATCTATCTATCGAGTGTTCAATTTATCTAATTAATTTACTATGTTCGACAGCTCTGTTGGCAAGCCTTAGAACACACGGACTGTATCCCCTGCGGAATGATAAGAATCTCCTCTGCCAAAAAATGGTGTCCTGGGTATGACACTGAACAACATCTATTAGTGAGGATCCAGGTCGGAAAACCTAGGAAGTGCCATTACTCCCAAATTCCCTCTGACCTGGAGTGCAACTACCTGTTAGGGTTATATATGTGGATCAAATTGATCAGCTTTGAAATTATTTCTATTTAATACAAATTACGTGAAAGCATACAACTATTGGTATTCTTTCGATGATTGTTTTTATTCTCATCTACAGAAGCCACCGTTATAGATGAGCAGGAGTTCCCCGATCAAGCTATTTGATCCTGGCCGTTGAACCGTAGGGTTTATGAGCCCTGGACCTGGTTAGGCATTGCGTTGAACCGTCAGAGGGTTTATCCGCTTGCCTTTACGTCCACCATGCTGCTTCCCATGGCTTTCGAGAATATTTTTTTCTTTCCCACCCCTTTTATGATTATTAAGTTTTAACTTAGTTAAAGTTCACAATAATCTTATTTTAAATTCATTGAAGTACTTATTTATGCTCCTTAGCATCCTTATATGCATTCTATTTTTAAGTTTACTTAGGTTTTTAGGTTCTATTAAAGTCCAATAGTGTTAGCTTTTCTTGACCAGGTTCAATTTTAATTTGGAATTACAGTAAAATTGTCTTTGTATTTAAGACACAGATATTATACATCAGTGATTTTACAAGCTCTATACACTATGACTGGGCCCAGCTTAATAACAGGCATATTAAAGATAAATATGCGTTAACACTAAGAAACAAATTCAATGCACTACAGAAGACAGAAACGCATACCCCGAATGACGATAATGAGAAGTTCGTCAACGCCCACTTAGAAGCGGCACCAGAATGCATACCAAGTAAACAAAGAACTAAACCTAGAGTCCCATGGGAGACATTAGCGGCTAGGGAAAAGCGTGCAGACATGAAAACTGCCTCCAAATGCCCTGAAACTTAAAAAGGCACAAAATAAATTAGCTAACATCTACCTAAAAGAACAAACAGAATATAGACTAAATCAGATCGATAAAATTAGAGACTCGGTGGAAGATAGACAATCTACGATAGCAAGGTAAACGGTAAACGAAGTGAGCAGAAGGAAGAACACTGCAAAAGCAAAACTGAAAGCTACTAGCCAACAAAAACGAATACACCTGTGGAAACAACATTTCGAGAATTTACTCGGAAACCCTTCGAAAGTTAAAATTTGCTTTCAAAAATCTTTTCGTCAATATCATCTTTTTGAATCAGTATCCGAACTAGAAATTTGAGGAATATACTGTTTGAAATTACTCACTAAAACTCTCACAAAAACTATTTTCCCAATATCTGAAAAACTTGGTAGTTTACCCATAAATTGCGGATATTTTTTTAGCTATTTCCTTAATGTTTAATACCAAAGCCATATTTGGACAAAAACATCGGTGATACTCTTTTACCCACTGCTACGAGATAAGAAGGCTCATACCTTTCCCAAGAGTATTTGTCCGATAGTGATCGTAATAGCACTCACTGGAGTTTGAACTCGTTTATATATATATGTGTGTGTGTGTGTGTTTGAATTGTCATCATCAGAGCAGTTAATATGTGATGTTAAATTTTCTAAGCTATATTCAATTTGACTTTTTAAAGTGAAACAAAAAAATGACATTGATATTCTATTTCCGTTTGTGGGGTCCTGTTCATGCATATATATTGTCATCCACAGACAGACTGTTTCGTTGTATTACAACTCTTCAGTGTGGCTAGACACGCAGGACGCTTTAAGCTAGGATTGAAACCCACCTACCTTTACGCTAGACTTGGTATTTAACCTCTCAGCCATTTCGGTGACATAATGCACAGAAATGAAAAAACACAAGATCTTCAGAGGAGGATTTTATTTATCAAATTTTTTGCCAATGTTGAACTTTTCGTTTTTTCAGACCTTCATCAGGGCGTGTGAGTTATTAAATGCAACGAAAACGGTAGGATGGTTTTATATCATTTTATTTTCTCTTTTCTGTTTCAAATTTTTGTGATATAATTCATCATCATCATCATCATCATCATGTAGTGACACAGGCACGGATATCCCTGACCCTCTCTTGCCACATCTCCCTATCGTTCATCGCCTCTGGCAGGTCTTCTGGGCTACATTCCGTATCCTCACATAGCTGCTGAATGTATGTTCGAGCTGGTCGTCCTGCTTTTGCCCGGCCATATGAGGGGGTCCATTGGAGTAAATCACTTATGAGTTCATCCCTGCTTTTCCAACAGTGTCCTGCATGTCTGGTTCGTCTGACTTGGATAGTTTTCGTGATGGGAGGCAGGTGGCCATATAGTTGGTGCCTTGTGGAGTGTTGCCTCCGGGACTTGTTCAATATTGCTCGCAGCATTCTTGTGTAATTGCCGTCTAGCTTCTTCTCCAGCCGTTTAGTTAGCGTCCATGTAGTGCATCCATACAGCAGTATCGATACGACCCCTTCCTGGAAGAATCTGCGTTTTATTTTACCGGTCAGGTCTGATTTCCATATGATCGATAGCCTATCGATAGCTGCCTGTACCTTCGTCAGCTGTGTGTAGATGTCTTTTTCGGTTGATGAGACACTGCTTCCTAGGTAGGTGAATTTGTCTATCAGTTTCAGAGAGGTTCCGTCTGGTGTAGAGATGTCGCCTGTTTGATATAATTAGCGTTCGAAAATATATCTTTAGAAAATTCATATCACATCAGTCTATTTATCAATCAATATGAGTTTACAATTACATTATCAGTTTTATATTTACTAATTATCAATATTCCATGATATATCTAACCTTCTTTATTAATGTTAGACTTCTTTTTATCTGTCTGTTTAATCCAACTCTCTGTTTATCTCTCT
The DNA here is from genome assembly GCA_963585895.1 of Sepioteuthis lessoniana. Taxonomy (NCBI): domain Eukaryota; kingdom Metazoa; phylum Mollusca; class Cephalopoda; order Myopsida; family Loliginidae; genus Sepioteuthis; species Sepioteuthis lessoniana. Next base: position 103,102,406 of record OY757909.1, on the reverse strand, counting down.
CCCTATCTAAGTATATATAAACGAAATTTATTTAAAATTATTTTCAATAGAAAATTATTTTAGATAAAAGAATTTGTCGTTTTTCAACACCAATCTAACCAAAAAAGGAGATAAATTGGAAAAAAAGTGGCCTTTGATTGTATTGTGTTTTGAAATAATTTTTAAAATAAATTTTCGAACGCTAATCACATCAAACAAATTTAAAACAGAATAGTGCCAGGGGAAATATAATGTTTAAAAAATTTCTTACCTTTTTTGTTTCATTTAATAACTCAAATGAAGGGGTAAAAAAAACGATATGTTTAACCATAGCAAAAAATTCAATTAATAAAATTATCTCCCTTTTTTCATTGCTGTACATTTTCATGCTGTCGGATTTATTTCCAGTTTTCCCCATATATATATATATATATATATATCGTCATATCATTTAAATGAACATCATTCATTTTTTTATTGAAATCCTATTCTGCTATATCTCGATAATACAATTAAAGAAACTCATGAGATAATAGTAATCTATTCTTGGAATTAATGTACAAGTAAGGAAATACAGTATAATAGTAATTTACTATGCTTTTTGCTTAGATGTGACACAAAACCGTATGAATGGGGCACCCATTGAAACTCTAACTCACTCATAAAAGGTTGTTCGTCAAGCTTGCTAATCTGAGGCGCTCATGGGAATATAGAAGAATAATGTACTATGCTTTTTGCTTAGTTGTGACACAAAACCGTATAATGGGGTACTCTTTGAGACTCTAACTCACTCATGAAGGGTTGTTCGTCAAGCTTGCTAATCTGAGGCGCTCATGGAAATATAGAAGAGTATTTTACAAAGCTTTTTGCTTAGTTGTGACACAAAACCGTATGAATGGGACACCTAATGAGACTCGAACTCATTCATAAGGTTTTTCAAGTCTATCTAGCTAACCATTATACCACCCAAAGCACCCTAGGAAATACAGTGTACAGTAATTATCCAATTATTATGGGTATCTATCCAACTACACAAGAATGCTGCGATGCTGCGAGCAATATTGAACAAGTCCTGAAGGCCACACCCCACAAAGCAGCAGCAGTACGGCCACTTACCACCCATCACGAAAACTATCAAAGTTTGACGAACCAGACATGCGAGACGCTGCTGGAAAAGTAGAGACGAGCTCATAAGTGATATACTACTGTGGACCCCTTCACATGGATGAGCAAAGGCAGGACGACCAGCTCGAACCTACGTACAACTGCTCTGTGCCGATAAAGCAATGTACGATAGGGAAGGGTGGTGAGAAAGGGTTAGGGATATCTGTGCTGATAGCGTGACATGGTGATGATGATGATCTATCCAACACCCTATCGTGCTAGAATATGACACAGGGCTGTTTTATAGTGGGGCATCGCTTATGGAGAGCTTCAGGCACCAAGCAATGAACCAGCAAAGTAAATCCTGGGGTTACGGAGCCTTGAGGCCAAGAGAGCAATCAGACACAACCACCTGACACGAATTCTGGGCCTTCCCGGCACGCATGTCCGGCGGCGATATTTATCCGTTCCTCTCACCAGGCAGGATTTGACACAAGTTTTTTTTTTTATAGTGGGAATTTAGGGGATGAAGAAGTCGTGCACAAACTGATCATGGGATCACCAGGTGCAATGTAAACTATGCCAGCCTTTGTTAAGTCTTCCGGTACGTGTACCAGGTGATCTTGCTGGTTATATATTCACTAGGCCCGAAAGCCCAGTGCAATGTGAATTTATGCTTGTCATTGTTGTTGCCAACTGGCAACAGTGTCCAATTACTATACCCTAAGCTAACTTCGGTTCGGCTTGGTTTCTTTATGGGCTTCGATCAATTCATTCTTATGAGGATGGTTCCCCTCACCACAATAGGTACACTACTTTCTCACGTAAATTTCACGGAAATTCTATTCTTGTTTCGTGAATTGACGTCATCATATTGTCATTGGTAAAAGTTGTAAATGCATCAAAAGATGCTACATCTTGATCTGGCATGCCCAAGATATGAAGGAAAAGCCAATAAAGCCTGGTGGTGTTGTAGAATACTGCTGGGACGCTTTGGGTTTGTGGTAATGATGCTTTGATTCCGAAATTTATACTGACCCTAGAGTCATCATCGGAAAAAGGCTGAGGCATCCGAGCAGCTATTTAATTTTTTAAATACATTTTTCCCCAACATGTGAATATAGAGTTGTACTGCCCATGAATAAGTACACACCTGAATGATTTTTGAAAAAGAATCTTCTTCTAAACCAAAAATATAAGATTATTATTCTTAGTTTTAAAATTATACGGTCAAAACAGGTATTATTAGATATTATTAATTACCCAACTCTTCAGTCCGGAAATCCTGCAATCGAAAAATTGAAATAAGTAACAGTTCAAAAATAAAAGATAACTTGGATTAGATCTGATGGATTTTCTCACAAAAAGAAAGAAAGAAAGAAATCTTTGTTCAAAAGAAAGCAAGAAAGAAAGAAACCTTAGCTTGAAAGAAAGAAAGAAAGAAAGAAAGAACTATAAAGAAAAAAAGATAAAGCAACAAAGAAAAAATAAAAAGCTTTCTAACATAACAAAGTATTCATAAACCAATTGATCAACCAGAACGGATTCCATCTTCCACAGTCTATAAACCATCAAAAATTCTCATTTACTTCCCTCGAAAGACAAGTTCTCCGTATAGAAATGAATCTCTATAAGCCTGTGTTAGCTTGTTAATTTTTTTCTAGAGCATTGACCCAAAGTTTGATACAAAATTGAATCTTGTGTTTCATTTCGCCATACACTCGACAAAACACTCTTGTAATAAGCAAAGATTAATCAACTAAATGTTAAACATTCTAAGCGATAATCATGAATTGAATGTCTTCATAACGATTCAAGGTCAAAATTGAATAGCTTATCGCAAACCAAGGTTGCCAACCTGAAAAAGAAATTAGTCTTATTGCTTTCTATATCAACCTCGTATAAAGAAATCGAAAAAATGCTGGCGGTAAGCAATGTGACAATATAACATTTAAAAAAGACGTTTATACTTGGCACTCGTATGATAAGCCTACCGAAATAAGGTCATTAAATAACAGCCTTGGACATAAGATTCTTTGTTTATTTGGTGAACAGGGTTGTCCTTTGGTGACATATCGGGTCGCCATTAATTTATAGATACAGATGGGTGCGTGACAGTAAGAAATAAGTGAAAAACAAACGATTTAATGAAAAATATCTGTAAGAATTTTCAACATGGCAGCCATATGTGAAATTCCGAAGATTTTCAGAATCAAATTGGAACACTAAAATAATTGCTCAGTATATTTTTTGAGGAAGATATTTATTTCTAAAAGTACACACTTATAAAGGCTCTCTCAAATTTAGATTTGGTTTGGTTGGGTGAGGTTTTATGGCCTATCAACCATTGTTGGTTACTTAATGCCAAATCCTATATATATATATATATATATATATATATATGATTTGTAAAGCATCTTTTGTTGATAACATTTTATTAGGAGACTGAGCTCATTCTTTTGCACACAGCATTAATGGAGCCTCACCATCAAATGGTTTAATGTCATATCCAGGACAGTCGTTAGGGGAATCTTGCCACTCTGCAGAAATGCAATCGGTGTATTCAAGAGCCCCAGCGGATGATCTAAAAAATAGCGGATGATTTATCAAAGATTTTAACTCGTCAATTTTTTAAAAACAATCTACAAGGAAAAAGATTTCTTAAATTATTATGAGTTTTGATACTTCAAATTTTTCGTGGCAAGTCAAATATTGTCGTCTGGGAAATCTCAACGAAATTTTACAAAGAGCGTGAAAGTGTTGATTGATCAACAAATACAAAACTACTGATAAAAAAATTACATCAAGAACCAATTGTAGGCACAAAAATTGACACTTTTTTTTAGAATGGAAATCTGTTAGTTCCATATATATATATATATATATATATATATATATATGTGTGTGTGTGTGTGTGTGTATGTGTGTTTGGTTTCTTTGTTTAATGGCATATCAACTCTTTTTAGGTTATTTAATGCCAAATCTATTCTCCTAGAAGAACAGTAGTGGTACTATTTAATCCATAGCTGGGAGGATAAGGGGGTTCATACCTTTCCAAGGGTATTTGGAGTACGAACTCGCGTACTATGATTCCGCAGGCCATCGCTTTGACCATTACACCACGAGGACACCCCCCATGTGTGTGTGTGCGTGCGTGTGTATATATATTTGAGTCTCCATTTAATTGTACTATATATATATATATATTATTTGTGATTGAATAGATTGCAGGCAATAAAATGCTTAAAGGAGCCAGATCTCATTGGTTAGTACAGTTAAATGTTTTAAAATATTATTATCCAACGCTAATAATTGTAATCAAGATTAATCAGTTATGTGCACATAGATATATGGTTGCAAGTATCGCACTGTAACGCTAATGATTCTGCTTGTACACAATTAAATGGTTTCAAGTATTGCAGTGCAACACCAATAATTCTGTTCACTCACACTTATATGGTTTCAAGTATTGTTATGTAACGCAAATAATTCTGCTAGTGCACAGTTACATGGTCTTTTATATTCCTAACACAAATAATTCTATTTGTTATTAATCATGTTCTATCACAGATTGAAATGGTTTCAAGTATTGTTATTTAACCATAGGAGTTCTATTTATCAAGTTTTTATATAAATCGATTGTATTTCATGGCATAGCAACCCTTGTGAGTTATTTGATATTAAATCGCGTTTATGAAAAAAGAAAAAAGAAACACAAACACACATATACATATGTATGTATGTGTATAGAGAGAATAAGATAATTTATAAGCAAGTAGTTTGTAAGTAACATCATTTTTAGACGAGCCATAGTTCATTTGTTTGCACATAGTTAAATGGTTTCAAGTAGCGCAATCTAAAACAAATATCTCTATTTAATATTAGTCATTCGTTTGTACCCAGTTAAATGATTCCAAGAATTGTTATTGATCAATTATTCTTATCTAATACGAGCAATTTTTCACACGGCTATATGGGTTCAAATCTCTAAAAATAGATGTGTCCCTAACCGGTATTATTACTTCGGATCAGAGTGGACCTGAGAGTAATACTAATGAAGGAGTATTCCACATTCCCCAAATTCCAAGACTGTAGCCTCACTATCAAATGTAGTTTAATGTCATACCCAGGACTAGAGTTTTTGAGTTACTATTCTTTAACATTGTCAATAAAAATCTACATCTGCCAACTACATAATGAAGTGATATTTTAATATCTTTGGAATGGAATTACTGGTTTCTTTTTTTTTTGTCTGGTTTTATGGCATATCAACCACTGTAGGTTATTTAATGCCATATGACATTAAGCAAACTGATGGTGAGGCTCCAGTAATACTGAATCTTTGGGAAATGCAGAGTGCTCTTCATTGCCATCGCTTCCCGGTCCACTGTGGCTCGACGTGGTAGCACCTAATAGAGTCCTCTCAATGGGTCAATAGAACTGTTTGACATTTAAACTGAGTGCAAACAAATAACTTACGTTGAATTGACTTGTTTGAAATAGAACTGTTTGATCATTTAACAGTGTGTAATAATAGTGATGTTTAATTGAATTGTTAGTCATACATAGCAATACTAAGAACTATTAAACTTTATTGAATTATGTTTACAAATCATATAAATAAATATATCTGTATAAACCGGATTTGGTATTGAATAACCTATACAGGTTGATCCAACTTTTCTAATATCACTGGTATATGACTAACAGTCACATTTTTCTTTAAGCCTAGTCAAAGACTGTAGCCTCACCATTAGATGTAGTTTAATATCATACCCACGACTGCCCAACTACATCTCGGCAGAGGGGTAAAACTTCCCCACAAAGAATGTCCTGGATATGACGCTAAAGTGTTTGATAGTGAGAATTCAGTTCTAAGGCTTTGGGGAATGTGGAGTACCCCTTCATTACCATTACTCCCTGGTCCACTCTGACTCGGGGTGATTGTACCTGTTAAGATCCTGTTAAGATCCCATCCATGGGACAAATAGAAGTATCTAATTATTTTCCGTACTTGACGTGCCCGTTGTGTAATGGTTATCGTCGTAGGAAATTGACTGGACGACACGAGTTCAAATCCTGGACACGGCTGATTGCATTCAGAATAGCACTAGTATCATTGGGAATGGTATGAATCTAATTATTCTCATTCCAGATATGGATAAATAGTAGTACAGACTGTGTTCTTTAGTTTGGGTTAGGCAACCAGTCTAGACGAAGGAAAACTCTGAATTCAAGCCTGTTAATCTCTGCTTAAGAATTGACCTTGTGTCACATCCTAACTGTTCGGAAGGGTTGTTATATACATACTTGAAGCTATTTAACTATGGGCCAACAACTGGCTAATGTTAAGTTGAATTATTAGAATTTCATAGCAATATTGAAACCATTTAACTGTGTGCTAATGAAGGAATAATGTTAACAGAATTATTAGTGTTAAATAGCAATAATTGAAACCATTTAACTCGGGAAATAAATGATCTCTGACTCTTTTAAAAATATTACTGACAAACTGATCCTTTAAAAATAATATGTGTGTGTTTGTAAACATGATTTGGCATTAAATAGCCTACAAAGGTTGATATGCCATAAAACTCAACCAACCAACCAACGTCATAGTTAGCAATTAGTTTTATGCTGTGCCCTGTTCATTTCATTTAAATATCGGTGGTTCTTATGGGACTGTTCAAAGCAGTCAGTAATATAAATTCAGTTTCTCTCTTCAAATGTTCTCTGTGCCAATACGAGGTCTGTATAAAAATCTATGAAATAGATTGTTCGTATTTTTTAGGTTGATAACTCCGATTGAAAATAAAATGATCAATGCCGATCTTGATCTATTAATATTTGCCCCCTTAGAATCTTAGGTTATTACAAATGGGTTTGATGAAGTGTCTCACCAAAATGAAACATTACATCAAATGGAGTATCAAACTTCAGGACAATACGACTAAAACATTTAACAAGTTCACACTGGCTATTGGAATTCACTTTCTATCTTGGACACCAGGCTTCTTTAGGTAACCGAGAGACTGCGGAAGATGAATCTCGTTGTCTTTAATTGATCCTTTCACTTAACATTGAGAGTGATAGTGATTAACTGATTTCCGAGCAGGTTGCCAACTTGAATTTTAAAAAATCAGTCTCGTTATTTTCTTGGCATTCTCTCTATGAATGAGATTTGTGCTGAATAAATATTCATGAGGTTCCACAACTGTTGGGTCGTGTGAATTCAACTGAAGGCGGTGTCAATTGAAGACTTCCAGCATTGTTTTCCCGTGTTTAGACAAAGTCTTCAACGATTTGAGGCTTCTAAAAACATCTTGAAGAAGTTAAAGTTGATTTGCAATTAAAGTGACAATATTTTTTGACATAATTAATATCATTTCTTAATTAACCAACGTCATATCTTGGCCTAGTGGTTAGAGTGTTCGCCAGTGGCCCGGGTGACCTGGGTTCAATTCCAGGTCGAGTCATACCAAAGACTCAAAAAATGGTACTTGATGTTACCTTGCTTAACACTCAGCATTATAAGGTAAGTAGAGCAATCCAGGCAAAGGAGTAGCGCCCTCCCCTACACCTTGGTGTGGTAGCTATGGAAAGGGGAGCCTTCGGGTAACCCTCAACTAAGGTCGCCAACAACAATATGTTGCTTTCTTTAGCATATTTTTCAGTTTCTTGTTTTAGATTTTCCCGTTCCTATTTTGATCGACTGATCGATTGATTCTAATGGTATGTCAAACCGTCTTAAGTTATTTTGTACCTAGACGTTAGGGAATTGCGTTCATTGTGTCTTCATATTTGCATTTCTTGAATAGTTGTTTCTAATAAGTTTTTACTACGATTATATTATATCAAGTATCCCGATATAATACAAATAATTTGCACACACTTGTATGGTTAAAATTATTCTTATCTATTGCAAATAAATTATAACTTCTATAGTTTTTATTTGGTTTAGTTTGGTAGGGTTTTATGGCATATCAACCCTTTTTGGTTATTTAATGCCAAGTCCTGTTTTAACATATTCATTAAATATATTTGTAAGCACATTTTGTTGATACATATAGTTAAAGGATCAAACACTTCTATTTCTAGCAATTCAATTTAGCAAAAATGAACAAATTTAAATGGTTCCAAATATGTATCACTAACAATTCAATTAAGAATCAGTCATTTGTTTACATACAGGTAAATAATCCAAAAGTTATATTTCTAACAATTCAATTGAGCATAATTCGTTTGTTTGCACCCAGTTTGAAAGTTAAACAGTTCAACTTGACTCATAGACAGGACCCTATCAGGCGCTACCACTCCAGGATAGAGTGGACCTGGAAGCGATGGCCATGAACGGTTACTCCGCATTCCCCAAAGCTCCGGCGCAACTGGAGCCCCACAATCAGATTGTTTAGTGTCATATCTTGGACACTCATTAGAGAGATCTTTCTCCTCAACAGAGATGCAGTCGGTGTTTTCTACAGCCCCGCCGGCTGGGCTATTTTATAGTTTTACCTAACTATTCTTAATACAAATCATTTACAGTTATACGATATCAAGTATTCCTACCAAATACAATTGTTGTATGGTCTCAAGTATTCCTTTTTCGTACTCATAATTATATGGTTTCAAGTAATTATTTGTATCTAAAGTAAGTAAGTAAAGTTGTCTCCCTTTAGTCGAGGGTGAACAGAAGGCTTCCTTTTCAATAGCTACTACACCGAGGTGTAGGAGAAGGCGCTACTCCTTTCCCTGGATTGCTCCACTATACCCTTGATACGTACATTATGTTGCTGAGTGTTAAGCAAGGCGGCATCAAGTAACATTTTTAAAGTCTTTGGTATGACGTGACCTTGGATTGAACCCAGGTTTCCTGAACCATTGGCGAACACTCTACCCACAATCGTTTACGTTATCGTAATAGAAAATGGACACGGCGCCCTGAGTTCAAATCCTGAAAGAGAATGTTTGCATTTTTCATAGCATTAATAACCTTGGGTAAAGTATGAATCCAAGTAGTTCCCTTCTAGCTAATGGATCAGAGTGAACGTTGGAGTAATAGCAATGAAGGCGTCGTCGACACTCTCCAGAGATCCAGAACCGGAGCCTCACCACTAGATACAGTTAAGTGTCTTAGCCATTACAGAAAGATAATAAAAGTGGATAATGGTTAACTGGGATACCGCCTATCTGAATTTGCGCGGAAATCATTTACCTGGTGCTTGTGGGCCCAGCTATTTGAATTTGTGGGGAAATCTTTTACCTGCTGCTTGTGGGACTGTCTATCTGAATTTGCGCGGAAATTATTTACCTGGGGCTTGTGGGCCCGTATATCGGCCATATTGTCGACACCCAGTTTTTTGTTATTGATGATCTTGTGTTATTTCTTTCTGTTTATTTTTAGTGAAGCAGTCGCACATTTTAAGGAATTCTGAAAAGCAATTACTTTTCCTGCATACATTAGTACAAGTCTGCTTGTTATAGGATTCGTCAATGTTTATATAAAAGTTGCAGACGGTGTTTGTTTGTTTGTCTGAAATGAAAGAGCTTCGCAGAGTTTGGCTGATATGCTTTGTATAGAAAGAGTGCCAAGAAGAAGAAGTAGAAGAAGAAGCAATGAATTGACGATTCATTATTTTGTACACTGACTTCACACGAGATGGGAAGCTTTGAGGGAGTCGTCAGTTACCCACAATGCAGCAGATTCAAGGATTCAAGAATAAAAATATGAATTCACACATGCCTCCCCAGGAGTTTTCAAGACGCACCACCTTCCCTCAAATGTTCTCAAGAGCACTAGAGGATGTCCATGTGGTTAGCGGCTAACGTGTTAAACTGTGGCCTCAAAATAAGCCAGTTTGAACCCCAGTCACTCTTTTACGTTCACTTTCAGACTAATGTCCTTGGGAAAGGCATAAACCCCCTTGTCTCCATGACTATAGGTTGAATAGTAGTGTTGCTGTTTTTCTACGAGATTGGTTTCGGCATTTAATATCCCACGAAAGTTGATATGCCATTTAACGAAGAAATCGAAACATTGAGAACACTGGCAAGATATCATCAAGGAGAGTTATTTTAATTTAGCCAATGTGATAAATACAGGGTGGTTCAAAAGTAGGTGGCGGATAGTGGGTGGAATAGGTTTGTCGAATCAAGTTGTTCCACAGTTACAACAACAGTCTAATTCACATGATCTTTATTTCCAACAAGTTGCGGCCCCTGCACATTATCCAAGAGCAGTACAAGAGTATCTTGAAGAAAGATTTCCTGAGAAATGGATTGGCCGAATAGGTTCAATTAATTAGCCCGCACGTTCACCTGACTTAACCACAATGGAGTTTTTCTTTTGAGGAGAACTTAACGACAAAAGTTTATACTCGAAAACCAAGTAGTGTTGGTGATTTGAAAAATTACATCAGAGATGCATTTTAAAAAATAAATGAACAAAGTGACTCGTGTAAACATGTTTGTCGAAACGTGAGAGGTAGACTTCAAAGCTGTGTAAATTATGATGGATAGCCGTTTGAGCAGCTGCGTTGATAAAATTTTAGTGTTTTTGTATCATCGTACACAATAAAACCTAATTGTCAATGTAATAATTGTATTAGTTAATATAATTGTATATGTAATCTCAAAATAAATGTTATCATTTACTGTTCACCTACTTTTGGACCACCACCCTGTATATATTGGAATTAATAGATAAAAACGAATGAAAAATGATTAAAAGTCCGTATGCAAACATGGGTCGAAAATCGAGAAAATTCTTCGGAAAAATAGTGCTATCCGTCGAATCATTGAAGGACTGCATTTAAAATATATCGCGGTGACATTTTTCTTCATAGATTTCTCTAAGGCATTCTATTCCATACACAGAGAAAAGATGGCGCAAATATTACGTTCATATAGTTAGACGAACCAGACATGCAGGAAACTGCTGGAGAAGCAGGGACGAACTCATAAGAGATGTACTCTTATGGACCCCCATACATGGCCGTGCAAAAGCAGGACGACCAGCACGAACATACATTCAGCAACTATGTGAGGATACAGGATGTTGTCCTGAAGACCTACCTTTGGCGATGAACGATAGGGAGGAGTGGCGAGAGAGGGTCAGGGATATCCGTGCTACCAGCGCGAGATGATGATGATGATGATGATGATGGTCTTCCCGAAGAAACAATTAGCGTTATTATGATGCTTTAATGTAGGTGCCCGTGGTGTTATGGTTATTGTCGTAGGAAATTGACTCGGCGACACGAGTTCAAATCCTGGACGAGACTGATTGCATATCACATAGCACTAATACCCTTGGGAAAGGTAGGAATCCAATTATTTCTCCCTCCAGCTATGGGTAAATAGTAGGAGAGACTAGGTTCTTCAGCCTTGGTGAGGCAACTAGTCTAGGAGAAGGAAAACTCTGAACTCAAACCTGTTAAACTCCGCTTAAAAATTGACCTTGTGTCATATCCTGCCCGAGCGGAGAGGTTAGTAAATATGACTATGATGCTTTAAGAAAAACATGAACGCAATTGTTCGTTCACCAGACGGCAACACCGACTTCTTCGACATTGTCGCTGAAGTCTTGCAAGGAAATATATTTGCGCTCTTTACAATACTTCTTAATAATCTATCTAGACCAGGGGTGGGCAAAAACTTTGGTGGGAGGGCTGCATCACTGTGTTATGAATTATCAAAGGGTTGCATCTTTTAAAATCAAAATGATTTCTCTTGATTTAAGTGCAAGTGTTGTTTTTTTGTTTTATTGTTTTCTTTTTTTTTTTTTTTTTTAGAGGCTCCTGCAGGCTGCACAGAACAATGAATCGGGTCGCATTTAATAAAAGAAAATAGTTTTACATTAAGAAAATAAAAAAGCAAAAAGCAGACGATGTCCTGCAGAAACTATGACAGATGATCAAACGCTTCTCGCAAATACACCGACCCAAGCCTAATCCCTATTGCCTGTAGCAAGCAGCAGAAGGCATCGACTTCTACATGAACGCAAATATGCGTTTTAAACAAGAAGGAGCCATCTCCATTTTTAGTGGTAAGCCTCTGAACTTTGCAGTCCGGTTCACATATCTTGGTGACAACATTTTACCTACTAAAAATGATGTCAACATATACCTATAAAAGGCTTAAAATGCAATTGACAGGTTATCGATCATGTATATTTTTATCTCTACGATAAAAATAAAACAGATTTTCCTCCAAACTGTGTCTGTGTCAATACCATTTGGATGCTATATGGGAACTATACAAGAATGCTACGTGCTATTTTGAACAAATCATTGAAGCATCAACCCTTCAAAACAGCAAATTCTAAGGTCACCAACCTTCCATCTCACAAACCATCAACATGAGACAAAAAAAAAACATGTGGGGCACTGCTGGAGAATTAAGGATGAACACATAAACAAAATTTTACGACGGACTCCTACACATGGGCACACCAAAATTGGTACCCCAGCAAGAACTTGCATACATCAGCTATGTGCAAACATTAAATGCAGTATGGAAGATCTACCAGAAGCAATGAATGATTGGGATGGGTGGCGAGAGAGATCCAGGGAACTCATGGCTGTCAGTGCGACTTAATGATGAAGATTAATAAAATTAAATTCTGAATAAATTATTAGAGTTGGCATCCAAGTGCACAAAACAATATAACTCCTTTCAAATCTATCGTCAGTCGAGATTAAATCAGGGAATAAATACTTTAGATAATTTAAATCAAATAAAGAGGATAAAAAAATTAGTTTATCACGTGACTAGTTTGAATCACATGACATATTTTAGCGTGTCAGAATCGTGTCAGAATCGTTTAAAAAATAAACGCGCTACGTGACAAAGTCTTGTGACCAGGCGTAATTTTCTTTTTAACTATCTAAATGCAAAAATACTTAACCTCCTTATTTACCTAAATTATCTATTTACATAAGGACAGAAATTCATGAAATTCGAGTTATTGCAGCGTGTGTGTGTGGGGGGGTCCGCGTTGCGCTATGATTAACGTGCTGGACTGTGACATCTTAGGAAGCAAGTTTGAACTCCAGTAGAGATATTAAGTTATCTTGCAGACTAATACCATTGAGAAAGGTATGAACTCCCTTCGTATCCCGGTCGGCTGAGCTGTAGAGTACACCAACTGCATCTCTGCTAGAGGGGTAAGACCTTACCCTCTAAACAAGTGCTCTGGATATTATACTAAACCATATGAGAGTATGGATCCAGTTCTGTAGTTTGGGTAAATGCAAAATACCCCTTCATGGCCATTACTCCCAGATCCACTCTGACTCGGAGTGGTAGAATCTGTTATAGTCCTATCCATATGTTCATATACAACTGTTTAATCATTTACAGGACTTGAAAATATCTGTGTGAAAACAAACGATTAATATAAAATTAAATGATTAGTATTTGATTGCAATGTTTGAAACCATTTAATTGTCAACAAATAGAACTATTAGTGTTAAATAGCAATATAAGAAACTATTTAACTGAGTGCAAAGAAATGACCTGTGACTCGTTTTAAAGTAATGTTGCCTATAAACTACCCGCTCATAAATCATATATATATATATATATATATATATATATATATATAAACAAACAAGATTTGGCATTAAAGTGCCTACAAGGGTTGATCTGGCTTTGTGCCACAGCAAAGTGAAACTTAGTTAAGAATTATATCTCTACCTTTTTCTGTAGAAGACCGGACATTGGCAAAATGGCGCGGGAGACCTGGGTTCAATCCCAGGTCGAGTCATACCAAAGATTCAAAAAATGGTACTTGATGCTACCTTGCTTCACACTCAGCATTATAAGGTAAGGGTAAAGTGGAGCAATCCAGGGAAAGGAGTAGTGCCCTCTCCTACACCTTGGTGAAGTAGCTATCGAAAAGGGAGCCTTCAGGTCACCCTTGACTACGGTCGCCAAATTTTTTTTTCTGTACTAAATCTTATTATTTTTAATATCTACTATTTAAAAATGGGAACCTCGAATGGTTTTCAAGTGTTCTAGATT
>OY757909.1:103023300-103083300 GCA_963585895.1 Sepioteuthis lessoniana | reverse complement strand
TAAATAGCGTTTCATAGCTGAAATTTAACGATAATTTTTTTGTTTAGTTTCTTCTTTTTTATTTTTTTTTGTTTCTTCTATAATTTCTTCTTTAGTAACTCATGATTCTTTTTTTTTTTCTTTTTTTTTTTTGTCCTTCTGACTTTATGAAATAACGCAGGCTTTTTTCTTCATATTCATGTAGAAATACGCATGGTCAAAGCGGAGAGTGTAATTCAGTTTCTCGAAGATAACTATGAAATGCAAATGAGAATTGTAGGGTGTCCTCGTGGTGTAATGGTTAAAGCGATGGACTTCGGAATCGTAGTATGCGAGTTCGAAATCCAGTCGCGCTATGACGTTCACTTTCGCTTGAGAAAGGTATGAATCTCCTTATCCTTCCAGCTATGGGTTAAATAGTATCACTATTGTTCTTCTAGAAAGCTGGCTTTGACATTGAATAACCTACAAAGGTTGATATGCAATTAAAACAAAGAAACCAAACTAAATTAGAATTATTCTCTCTTTCCGAGATAGAAGCATCAATATAATCAGGAACCGCTGTTAACTATAAAATGATAATTAAAATCCTTCACACGTTCTTAAATAGAAGCATCATTATCATAACGGACCGCTATTAGCAGTGAAATGCTAATTAAAATCCATCATTCTTGTAACGTAATGGCCGAGGGATTTCGGTTCATGCCTTTGAGTTTAGTTAGGCTGAGAACCTTTCGGCTCAGCACATGGGCTAGTTAGTAGCAACATTGAGGCAGGTGTTAACGCGGGCGCGCGCGGGTGGATGGAGGTGTCACTCAGAGATGTCACAATAGTCCGAGACGAAAGGGGGTGACAGGGTGCGGGTGACGAAGCGCGCGGAGGTTGGTGAGAATCTGAAGAAAGTTAGATAGTTGAAAACTAGACGCCGAACGTGGAGGTTCGACTTTTGGGGCTCACTGAGGCTAGACGAATTTGCGCGCCGTGGGTGCCGCACGAGATAGGGGCCAAATGAATAAGACGGCATAGCGAGATTGTGTCTCTCCTCCTTATGTCGAAACCTTTAACTCAAAGTTAATAAAAAGGTTTCGTACCTGAACAAGAAGTCGTTACGTGTTTTCGAATTTCGAGATTCCTATGTTCTTTATATGTTCTATCGTTATGAACATTATATGTCTATTTCGCACATGGCGTTAATTGTGGCTATGGAACATTCTTTCCTTAATAGAAGCATCAGTATCATCATAAACCACTATTCAAAATGAAATGCTAATATAGTATCCATCCTTCTTAAATAGAAGCTCCAACATCATTATAGACCACTGTAACCATCAGAACCAAATGTGTCTCCGGCTTTTCTAGTGACTGACAAAAATTGATTGTCCAACGTGTCCATATCGATATCAAGTTTATTTATCTAAAAAAAAATAGTGTTCATTTTGGTGATAACTGGTTCTTAAAAAAACCTTTAAATCTATTCGAACATGATGGAAAATCAGGAAAAAGCATTAAAAGACCTCTTAAAAATGGCTGCCGATGAATTTCCGGTTAAAGTATGACGTCGTAGCTTCGTACATACTTTTATCCAGAAAATTCTGGGGTAATAAAACAAAAAAAAAGATAATACGACGGGTTGCTGAAAGTTTCCCGACCAAATCTAGAAAGAAATCACTTGATTGATTGATTGATTGATTTAACAGCATGTCAACCCATCTAGGGTTATTTTATGCCAAGAGGTTAAGGATTCACGTTCATTGAACGTTCATACAATATTTTTTGTATTGAAGTTTCTTAAGAGTGATCTTTTTCTTCCTTTTTTTGCACATGGTCCTATCGAATATAAATAATTTTTAAACAGATACATTTGGCCCATGGGGTCCTAACAGCTACTCCTACCACGCCAGGTTGGAGTGGACCTGGGAGTAAAATTGAATAATGGCTTTCTTTAGGGTAACAAAATATTTCTGCCCCTTCCCAAATCCAAAATAAACAAAAATATTACCTCCTATTGTATAAAAGTACACTAAGTAAATATCAACTTAATTAGCTAAGAAAATCTAGTTTTAAAATTGATTAATTGATTTTAATGGCATGTGAACTTGCCTAGGCTTATTCTATCCCTAGAAGTTAGAGAATCGTGTTTATTGCATATTTATATTTGCACTTTTTTGTGTAATTGTTTCTTGATGTTTTTTTTTTTTTTGCATGGTTATATATCATGAATTCTTTATTGTACAAATAATTTACAAATAGTTGTATAGTTTCAAATAATCTCATCTAATTCAATTTATTATATAACTTCAAGTAATTATTTCTATTCAATAATAGTCATTTGTTTCCACTTAATTATATTGTTTCAAGTAACTAGAGAGGCAGAACAAAGTGATTAGCCCCGAGACGTAGAGGCAAAACAGAGTGATCTGCCCCTGGACAGATCTATATATAAAGAGAGGAAGGAGGCGGCCATTAGCATTCTATTCCAAACATTGATAAAAGATGGTCGTCATCTCTCTTATTCAACAGTAACTTATGATAATTCTGAGAAAACAATTATATTTTCAACTAACAATTCTTAATAGAAATGTTTTACGCCTATGACATCAAGTATTCCAATCGAATACAAAGAATTTTAAACAGATACAGGTATACCTCGCTTTACGTCGTTTCGAGTTAAGTCTTTCTTGATTATAAGTCGTTTGTCGAAAAAAATATATGAAAAAATAAAAATCAAGTTTCAGTCATTTTATTCGCTTTACGTCTATTCACCACAGATATTGCAGTTGTAATGTCACTAGAAAAGCGTTAAAAGCACATAAAATCATGTTACTATATAATAAATAATCATAAAAGTATATAAAATATTAAAATACGTACATCCATCTACGTCTGCGATGTAAATAAACAAATTGAATGTAAGTATTGTTAAATTTAATGTAAATTAGTTCATTTTCTACGATCGCAAAATAATTTCAATAACTGTATTTATTACTTAACCTTAGAAAATCATTTTATTTTATGTCTTTGAGCAAAGTACATTCACAAATAAAGAGCCCGATGTTCTCTAAAGATCATCAATTAGTAAACATCAACAATTACGTAATACATGTATTCATGAATTTAGATTACTTTTTTCTGTACCATATTAAAAACTAAGATTTATTTGTAAGCTTAAAATAGATTCTTATTGACCATATATTGTTAAAAATGCATTTATAAATAAAATACATAACTGGGAATGGTTATTTGTGGTTTAGCCGAGTGACAAGTAAATTCGGAGACAAGTAAATCGGCTTGAGTTGTTTTCCGACTGAAGTCGCCTCTCCTGGAACAAATTACCGACATAAGGTGAGGTATACCTGTTCATTTGACCGAAATACTACAAATCCGTTTCAGAACAAACCTGGGAATAATGTCAATGAAGTGGTACTCCATACTCCTCAGTTCTTCAGAACAGTAGCCTCACCATCCAATGCAGTTTAGTGTCATAGCTAGGACTCGCCTTTTGGCGGGTTCTTACATCTGTTTCAGAGAATACAGTTAGTCTATTCTAAGCCTCACCGCCCGGTCGGTTAATCTTAGAATAGACTGACCGTATTTAAAGGATTTTACTTTTTAAAATGTTGACCAAAATCTGTCGGTTAAATAATGAAATTTATTACATAAAATCTTTTTATATCAACTTAAATGCAAATCGACTTCCAAAATAGTTCCATCCACCATCACACCACTCCTGCTTGAAGTCTTCAACTGACACTACTTTCAGCTGGTTCGTCACGTAAAGGTCTAACTAGTTCCTAAATGGTGACGAACCAGCTGGTTTTGATTAATAATCACAAGAGTAAGGATTAAATTTAATGTCATACCCGAGACACTCCTTTGGAGGGTACCCTTCTGCAAGGGGTAAAGTCAACGTATTCTAAGTCCCGACAATAGAACAATTAACTTTTTTGCAAATTTTTATTGATTTTTAAGAACGGGCAAAAAATACTTAAATAGTGATAAACTGAGCGTAGTGAACGTCTGGATAAATAGCCTGTACTTTTCATGGCCAAATGTCATTTCTTTCTTGGTTGGACTGAGAATTTTTTAGCATCTCTTCCTGTATTGCAATATCTCAAACCCGAAAAGAGTCAGCATTTGTTTAGATGCTGTATTCGTATTCAGAACTATACAATCGTCAACCAATGAAATATGGTGATGTTGCAAGATATAGCCGAGGAACTGTTGGTGAGTTATAAGTAATTATGAGTATATCTAATTCTTGGGTGAGCATCAAATGAGAATTTTGATAGGAGTAAAGCATTTTAGCATTATGTTTATGAATATATAGTTATGATAATTGTATGCAGATGTCGCTTGCCCAGTTTGCGTAAACGTAGACGAATGTATAAGTGTGTGTTTATATTTGTTTTTTATCTGTTTACGTATGTGTTCAGAGGTTGATGTAGCACCATAAACGCGTGTGTAGAAACGTGTGTAAGTACAATGTCGTTTCCTTGTATTTGTTGATCATATCTTTTATGTATACATGTGCGTGTGTAAGTATTTATTGACGTAGATTTGTGTGTGTGTGTGTGTGTGTGTGTGGTAGAACAAAGTCCCCGGATGTTGACTCAGCCGTGATCAAATTCCTTGGTACAGATTGGGGGTTTGCTTAGCCAGGAAGTGCAGTATTAATTTATACTAGAAGAGTCTAACAAATTGAGTTGCATTGAATGTCAACACCTACATCACAGCAGTATTCAGTTCTATACCTGTGATGCTTTCTCTTAATATATTCGGGTTTAGAGCAGCGAATGTAATTTTCAGCAACGTCAACCAAACTATACGTGTAAATGAATATAATTCATATTGCAAATATTACGTATATAAATGGGCAAGTTAACTGAAAGGAAATACAATAAAAGGTAAATTAAACGAAAAGAAACCATAAAAAGAATTGATAAAGGTAACTCCGAAAAGCATTCTTGTGTATAACCAATATTCGAGTTATGGGTGATTTTGATATTTCAATGTTTATTCATACCATCGTAAGGGCATCGAAATAATCACAATTATCGTCGGTTGTATCGGATAACTAGGTTAACGAACGATTTTTTAACCGTAGGCTTATGGCAAAAAAGAGTGCCAAGGTCATTTGACTGACAAGTGACAGTATAAATAAGGATGTGTAGATTTAAAAGAAATTTAGAAACTTTAAATATAAACTCTAGATATTTGTATATCCTCAAGCTCTGTTGAGTAGTACATAAACCAGATGGTATGGAAGAAGATATCCAATGGTATAAAGAGAATCCCAGAAATGTCAATCAACGGGGTCAGATAGATAGATAGATAGATAGATAGATATTATGATACTTAGATAGATAGATAGATAGATCAAAATTATTTTCATTCCTTACGGAGCCATACTTGTTGTTTTTATTTTTCAGGTTGGCAACCCTGATTGAAAACCAGTTGATCAATGTTGGCCAAATAAACATTCAATTTATGACTGTCTCAAAAATTCACGTTCAACTAAATAATCTTGGATTTCAACTTAATGTTTAGATAAATGTGTCACGAAAATGGAACACTTGATAAATTACCGAGTCAAACTGCAGGATATGCGACAGAAACATTTGATGAGATAAGCGAAATTAAAAATATCCCGATTTCTCCCTGGGAAAAGTTTTGAGGAGGCACAGAGTATTTTCAATCAAGGCTGCTAACCTGAAAAATAAAGTAATCAGTCTCAATACATTTTATCTATAATTCAGTAGGGAAAAGATTATTCCTAACACACCACAGACACTTTATCCTCCTTTTGACAATTTCATGTTCTCCCAAAATCAAAACCAACTTCAGAGTTAACATTTGGGAACTAGTTAGAACTGGTCGTGACGAACTAGGTGAAGGTAGTGTCAGTTGAAGACTTCCAGCACTGTTTCTAGAAGTGGTGGATAGCTTCCAAAGGGAATTATTTTGAAGGAGTTAAAGTTGATTTGTATTTAAGTTTACATAAAAATATTTTACGTAAGGAATCTCATTACTTTTGAGACTGACTTTAGGCAACATTTTAAAAGATTTTTATCTTTCCAAAAGTTGTAAAAAGTCGCTCTGCTAAGTAATGAGGTTGGTAAATAATTTGATTTAAAACACTAATTTGTATCTATTGATGAGGCTCCAGTTCAAAAGATGTTGGTAGTATGGAGTATCTTTTCATTGCCATTACTCCCAGTTTCACTATACGTCTGTTTAAAGGTTTTTCGCATTTAATAAAAGTGTGTGAGGCCATTTAACCGTAAATTATTTGTATTAAGAAAAGTTCATTGAAAAAATAAGTGTTTGTAATTAGTTACTTGAAACTATATAACGATACAAACGAAAAAAATTATCAAATAGAAATAATTACTAAAAACCATATGATTATAATAATTTGATAGGAATACATGAAACAGTGCAATTAAGTGCAAATTATTTATATTGTATAGAAATATTTGATATCATATTTGCAAAAAAAATAAAATACTGAAGAAACAAATGCAATAAAAAATGTGAATACAAATGTAAAATGAACGCTAGTTTCTAATCTCTTGGTATAAAATAACCCTAGATGGATTGATATGCCGTTAGAATCACTCAATCAATTGACAAACATTGGAATTTCTTGGTTGAGTTTGTTGATATTTACTAAACATATTTTTATACATCTGAGGGCCAGGATTTTTGTTTGTTTGGTTAGTTAGTTGGTTGAGGCGGACAGAGAGGGCGTGTAGAAAGACTTTTTTTTTCACTGTAAACAAAGTCAAAATTCGGCTTTTATTAGAGCTTGAACCCCGGCCTCTACCACAAAATGAGAAACACGTAACTATCTTTGCCATTGGGATCAGTAAGTCTCTTATTCTAACTTGCTCACTGCCTGCGCCGCGGAATGCCTTCAGGTGTCTTGTCGACTCGCTCTAAACCCCTAAAGGTAGGAAGTTTTCATAATTACTCTTATCAAATAGGGAAAATAGTAAAAAAAAAAAATCATTTATTGCCTCGGGCTTGGGATTGGCCAATAAATCGTGTCTTCCTCAAGTGGTTTTAATCCTATAAAGAATAACAGGTGGTACATTGTAGAAAAAAGAAAAAAAATAAAGCCAATGCATCTGGTCGCCTTGAAAACAATTGTGAGGTAAAATCCTTTTCATTTGCCTCAGTCATTTTAATTGGCAAGGTGTACATATAATAAACGTGACGGAAAAGATACAATGAAATTTGGAAGACGCTTTTGAATAAGCTTCTTACTTTTTTTGTTTGTAGGTTTTTTCAAGAATTTTATATGTCTCGATTTCTTTGTCCGTTCAATTCTATAACTCACCTCGATTGTTTTTCGGCTTTATTCTTCTTGATTTTGAGATGTTTTTTTTTCAACTTTTTACCTTCAATTTCTTTCACTTTTTCTTTTCTTTCCCTTCTTTCATTTCTAGATGATGAAGCAAACTATTTCATTTTTCTAAAGAATTATGTCAAAATCGTAGATAGATATATAGATGGTTGATCGGTTGATTGATTGTTTTAAGGCATATCAATTCTTGTAGGCTATTTAATGCTAAATCCTGTTTATATATATATATATATATATATATATATATATATATATATATATATATATATATATATATATATATAGATTGATAGATAGATATTCAATTTCGATAAAATTTAATAATAATACCTTTTAAATTGTAAATATTTCAAGTAAAGATTATATTCACAGTAATGAAATAAGTGACTAAAGGTTTTGAAATATTAGTTTTTGTACTATAAATTAAATATGGTTTTATCTTGTATTCATAAATCGAACAAATTTTTTAAAAAATATAGAGTATTTTTTTTTTAATTTGTTCGATTTATAAATACAAGATAAAACCATATTTAATTTATAGTACAAAAACTAAAGGAGAGTGTCACTGTTCATTGCCGATAATTGGGAAAATTTTTAAGAAAAAGGAAAAGTCGAATAGACAAGGGCCCTTATATTAAGGGCAGATCTATGCATAATTGGGGTTTAAAACTTAGAATACACGATTTAATTCAGTCATTCATACATTTATAAACACGCTTATACCCAATCCAAGAAGTCCAATATATTAAATATATATGTATAAAGAGGATTTGGCATTAAATAACCTAAAATGGTTGATATGCCATAAAACCCAAGCAAACCAAACCAAACTCAAACCAAACCAAACTCAAACCAAACCTGATATATGCATGCTCACTGTATCTGTGGCATTCGTGGTATTGGAAATAATAATAATAAACTCGGCGTATCGAGTCCAAATCCTGAACAAGGCTGTTTGCATTAGAACCTATACCCTTTGGAAAGGTATGAATACAACTATTCTTCCTCCAGTTATGAATGAATTGCAGGATAGACTGGGCTACTTAACCTTGGTATAGCAACCGTTTTAGGAGAGGGAAAAGTCTAAATTCAAATAGCTCTTTTCCGCTGAAAAATTGATCTTCCGTCACATCCTGTCCGGGATGAAGGGATTGGAAAAATACATAATATGTTTGTACCTTTGTTCTAATATAACTATTAAATTAGATTAGTCGCTTAATTAGCCACAAGCCGGTAGATTGTGTTGTGCCAATCTGCCAAAATCTCAACTGGATGTTAGCATTCGGAATCCTATCATTTACTAGTACTCGATCTTAGATTTGTGAAGCCATCTGGTATTATGCAATTATTTCAGTAATTATGATCCCATGTATGTGTGTGTGTGTGTGTGTGTGTGTGTGAATGCACATTTTTTATGTAAAGAATTAGTAGTTTCATCGTACAGCAATTCAAAAATTGGATAGCGCCATTTTCCTGATGCTGTGGGTGTGTCCACTTCAGAAGTCGACGCTTGAAACCCGGCTTCTACATCTCCAAAATAAACAAGCTCAAAATTCGCACATAAGCTCCTTCTACGCCGCTGCCTACCAAAATCTCATATTTTAATATATTTGTCTGTGTTACAATCAAGCGCGAATTTTCCTACTGTTAGTCATGGATAAAATTTCGATAAACAAAATATTTGCTTGTTCAAGGAGAAATAGGGTGCTGAGTATCTTGACTTGATGCATCGTCAGACCTGTCATACAAACTCGGATTCTCGTATCTATTTAACATTACTAAGATTATTATGCTTATATATCATTAAGGTGTTTACCGACGCCGACTACGCCGATGACATAGCGTTACTGGCAAATACACCCAACCAAGCCGAAACACTACTGCATAGTTTGGAACGAGCAGCCGCAGGTATAGGCCTCTATGTCAATGCACGCAAAACGGAATATATGTGCTATGATCAAACGGGGGACATCTCCACTCAATACGGAACCCCTCTTAAACTAGTAGACAAATTCACTTACCTACGAAGCAGCGTCGCATCAACCGAAAAGGACATCGACACGAGGTTAACGAAAGCATGGGCAGCTATCAATAGGTTATCGATTATATGTAAATTAGACCTAACCGATAAGATGAAACGCAGTTTCTTCCAGGCAGCGGTCGCATCGATACTGCTATATGAATGCACTACATGGACTCTAACAAAACGGCTGGAGAAGAAGCTAGACGGCAATTACACAAGAATGCTGCGAGCAATCTTGAACAAGTCCTGGCGGCAACACCCCATAAGACACCAACTGTACGGCTACCTGCCTCCTATCACGAAAACTATTCAAGTTAGACGAACCAGACATGCAGGACACTGCTGGAGAAGCAGGGACGAACTCTTAAGTGATGTACTCTTATGGACCCCAACACATGGCCGTGCAAAAGCAGGACGACCAGCACGAACATACATTCAGCAACTATGTGAGGATACAGGATGTTGTCCAGAAGACCTGCCTGAGGCGATGAACGATAGGGGAAAGTGGTGAGAGAGGGTCAGGGATATCCGTGCTGGCGGCACGACATGATGATGATGAAGGTGTTCCAACAACATAGATTCTCAGACTCTCTCTCACACCATTCATCCCTATCAGTTATCGCATTTGGCAAGTCATCGAGACATTATCCAGTGTCCGCACAGAGCTGATGAATCTAGGTTAGTCCTAGCAGGTCAGCCAATGCTGGCGTGTCCATGTGAACGAATCCATACGAAATCGTCGCAGACGAGTCCGTCCTAAATTCATCAGCAGTGATTTACTTATCTGACTCGTCTTACTTGGATGGTTTGTGAGATGGGAGGCAAGTGACTGTACAACTACTGCTTTTGGAATACTACTTCCTAAATTTATTCAAGACAAAGCATTACATTCTTTTGTAGGTATATTCTAACTTTTTTCTCGGCGTTTCGTTAGAGTCAATGTAGTCCAACCATACTGTAGTACCGACAGCAACAGCTTGGGGAAGAATCCCCTCTTATTTTATCCCAGGGATCAGAATTCCATTTGGTCAATAATCGGTCAGTAACAGTCCATGTGTTTGTTGACATCGCTTTCAGTAGATGAGATTTTGTCACCAAAGTGCGTATTTCCCCGACCATTCCTCCACGTGCAGGATGCAACTAAAGTTCAATATTTATTAGCGGAGTAAAGCTGGTGTGAATTCAGTGTTTTCCTTCTCTTAGACTGATTACTTAACTACGGCTAAAGAACCGAGTTTTCCCTATTATTTAAACTTAACTGAGCGGAGAACAGTTGGATTCATACCTTTACAAATGGCATTAGCGAGAAGTGAAATGCCAACAACCTCGTCACGATTCCATTTCTAAACATTCTGCTATGTATGTATATTTGGTTTCGTTTGGTGGAAGATCAACCATTGCAGGTTACTTAGTGCCAAATCCGTTTTTATACATACAAACATTTCTATTTCAAACAATTCAGTTTTGTATACGTTCGTAGTTTAAATGTCAAAAACAATTCTATTTCAACCAATACAGTTTTTGTTTACACTGAGATAAATGTAAAAACAGTTCTATTTCAACCAATTTAGTTTAGCATTAACACACAGTTTAGTTCTATTTAACCCATAGATATGACCCTATCAAATGCTACTACTCCGGCTCCGAGTGGACCAAGAAGCGATGGCAATGAAAGAGTACTCTGCATTACCCAAAGCTCCAGAGTTACTGAAGCCTCACCATCAAATTGTTTAGTGTCATAAACAGGACACTCGTTGGAGAAGTTTTACCCCTCTGCAGAGTCGGTGTATTTTGCAGACCCAGCCGACTGGGCAGATGTATATATTCCAGCAAAAATAGCATATCATAGATTTTAAACAGAACAATGCACTTAAAATGCTCCAGCTTGGAGAATAAAACAATTTCCAGTCTAATTTCAATTGAATAATAATTTGTGGGATCTGTATCCAAATTCTCGGTATAAAGTTGCTAACTATGAAATACTTATTACAATCCTTCATTCCTACCTAAATAGAGGTATCAGTATCATTGTGGACCACAGTTACAACGAGAACCAAATGGATTCACGATTCGTCAAGCGATAAATTAAAATCTTTACAGCGGTAAGAAATATTTTAAAATCATAAATCTTATATTTGAGTTTAAAAATCCAATCAATTGTCATTAACTTTAACCCAACAAAAACGACAGTCGTAAAAAATTTTTACATCAGACCAATTCGCTAAAATAATTTTTGGTCAATTTCAACTGAGTAATTATTTACGGGATCGGCATTCGCACTGAACGCCATTTTTTTAAATATCGTCTAAATTTTCGTTTAAGCAGTTTTATGTCATCATCATCATGTCGTGCCGCCAGCACGGATATCCCTGACCCTCTCGCGCCTCTTCTCCCTATCATTCATCGCTTCTGGCAGGTATTCAGGGCTACATCCCATATCCTCACATAGCTGCTGAATGTATGTTCGAGCTGGTCGTCCTGCTTTTGCTTGGCCATATGCTGGGGTCCATAGGTGTACATCACTGATGAGTTCGTCCTTGCTTCTCCAGCAGTGTCCTGCGTGTCTTGTTCGTCTAACTTGTATACTTTTCGTGATGAGAGGCAGGCGGCCGTATAGTTGGTGCATTGTGGGGTGTTGCCGCCAGGACTTGTTCAATATTGCTCGCAACATTCTTGCGTAATTGCTGTCTAGCGTCTTCTTCAGCCGTTTAGTTAGCGTACGGTTAACAAAAGCATGGACAGCTATCGATAGGCTCTCGATCATATGGAAATCAGACCTGACCGATAAAATGAAACGTAGTTTCTTCCAGGCAGCGGTCGTATCGATACTGCTATATGGATACACTACTTGGACGCTAACTAAACGTTTGAAGAAGAAAAAACAGTTTTATGTAGTCTATTGTTAATAACCACAGAGGAAAGAAAACCAACCGAAACACATACTTAAAAATGAATCTTTGTTTATTCATAGCAATTCTTGGCAATGTAGAAATCAAAAGTTAAAATCCTTTGCGATGAAATTATATCTTAACACTCCGGAGACGTGTGTTGATGAAGACGATGTTTTTAGACATTCGTTTCTTCATTATCATCTTCCTTCTATCTGATATTACTCGACTGTCCACCTGATTCCTGTACCTGTGTCTCTCGCAGGCTCTCCGATAATTTCCTTCATCTAATTTTCTATGGCTTTCACGCCCAAGCATTTCATTTTGCCTCGCCCCTCGGCCACGTAGTTTTACCGTTACAATTCTTGAGGTTAGAATACGCTGACTGCAGTGGGTTAAGGTCCTCCCTGAAAAGATGGGTTGTCCTGGGTATGTTGCTAAACCACTTCTAATGGCAATTTAAGGTTTCAGTTTTTGAGATTTGCTGAGACTGGAATACCCCTTCACTGCCTTTATCATATTTACCCAACCCCTCCGCTCGGACAGGATATGACACAAGGTCAATTTTTAAGCGGAGTTTAACAGGTTTGAGTTCAGAGTTTTTCTTCTCCTAGACTAGTTGCCTCACCAAGGCTGAAGAAACCAGTCTGCCCTACTATTTACCCATAGCTGGAGGGAGAATAATTGGATTCATACCTTTCCCAAGAGTATTAGTGCTCTGGGAAATGCAATGAGTGTCGTCCAGGATTTGAACTCTTGTCGCCGTGTCCATTTCCTACGACGATAACCATTACACCACGGGCACCCCTTCACTGCCTTTATTGTCAGGTCCACTCTAACCTGGATTCTCTGTTAGGGTCGCATCTATGGGTCAAATAAATCTTTCTAAGAATTATTCGTAGTCGATAGAGCCGTATGCATAAAAAAACTTCTTCAGAAACAACTACAGAAATTTATATTTCATGGTATTAAATAACCATAGACGAGTTGATGTGACATTAAAATTAAACAACCACTCAAATTCTGAGGTCTGAAATTCTAAATATTAACATATTTTACGCAGTATCACCAATCATCAGGTAACTTAGGTATACCTTTCCTATTTTGACAAACCTTGTATACAAAACTTGAGCTATTGATCACATCATACCAGAATGTTAATCTGCCTCAAGGATAAAAGTGTTAGACACAGAGGACTCGTTAACCATTATTCGACGGAGATGCATTCTATATTCTATAGACACTACGAGAACTCAATCTATCTATTGCCCAGTCAGCTGGGGCTGTAGAATACACTGACTGCACCTCTGCAAAGGGGTAAGACCCCCCCCCAACGAGTGTCCTGTATATGACACTAAACAATCTGATAGTGAGGTTCCAGCAGCGCTGGAGCTTTGGGGAATGCGGAGTACCCCTTCATTGCCATCGCTCCCAGGTCCACTCTGGCCCGGAGTGGTAACACCTGATAGGGCCCTATCTATGGGTTAAATAGAAATAACAGCATACTTATACTAAAATGAATTGTTTAAGTAAAACGGAATAGTTTGACATAGAAATGTTTTTGACAATTAAACTGTACTTACATTTAAACTGCGTGCTTATGCTTAACTGAATTATTTCAAATAGAACTGTTTTTCGACATTAAAACTGTATTTACACTTAACTGAATTGTTACATATAACTGCTTGAATAGTTTGAAATGGAAATGTTTTTGACAATTAAACTGTGTACTTATGCTAAACTGAATTGTTTTCAATAGAACATATTATTTACATAAAAATGGATTTGGCGTTAAATAACCTACAAAGGTTGATATGCCATAAAACCCAACAAACCAAACCAATCAATCTATCTAGCAAGATGGTATTTGAAAACATTATGGGTAATCTGGCATAAGAAACATCCAGCACATAGTTTTGCCTTAAACATGCGTCTCCGTGCATATCATATATTCTATGTAAATTTTATATGGTTTGCACTTCTTAGCTAAAAAATATTTGATGACAGACCTCTGTTCAAACCAGTTTGATTTGCTGCCATTTTGAATCGCCTGAAAGTAAAAACAACTTTAGTAGAATTACTTATAGACCCCCATAGTAGTTTAGAATATTCAGCCTAAGTAAAGAAAGTCCCCCCACGCAAAAAAAAAAAATAAAAAATAAAAAAAAAAATTATAGGGTAGAAACAAATAGTTAAATGACCCTCTTCACCCCTCCCATTCCAAGTAATAGCCCTACCAAATTTTATTTAAGTCCATGAAATGACACGAGACAGTAGATGACAAAGCAAGCTACAAAAGAAGAATATCCATGTTTCCACTGGAAGCCAAGAGTCAAAAGCTGGTCAGTATAATATTGTCTTTAATCTTCTATCATTTAAAATGCATGAACGAATTTACTTAAAAATTGTATGTTCTTTTGTTTATAAAATCACGGCTGTACACTATTTGTGTCTAAAATGTAAAGGCAATTTTACCGTGAATCCAACTTGATATCTGAACTTGTTCAAAGAAACCAACACAATTAGAAACCAAGAACCTAAGGAAACGTAAAATAGAATGCCTACAAGGATGCTAAGAAACTAAAAAAAAAAGAAAAGAAATAAAATGAAATAAAATTACGTTAATGAATTTAGAAAATAGACGTGGACTTTAACTGAGTTAAAACTTAATAATACAAAAAATCAGACCCCCCCTAAACGCCTCTCACCTTTTCCTCTCCCCACCCCCAAAAAACATAACGGAACCCATGGGAAGCCGCGTGGTGGACGTAAAGGCAAGCGGATAAACCCTCTGACGGCTCAACACAATGCCTAACATGACCCTGTGCGTATGAACCCTGCGGTTCTTCGGACTGGATCAATTAGTTCGATCGGGGAATTACTGCTGCTCATCTATAAGGGTGGCTTCTACAGATGAGAATAAAAACTGCCACAGAAAGATAACCTTAACCCACACTCAAACCACGTGTCCAAACCGAATCACAGGACGACCAGCTCGAACATACATTCAGCAACTATGTGAGGATACGGGATGTTATCCTGAAGACCTGCCTAGGGCGATGAACGATAGGGAAAAGTGGCGAGAGAGGGTCAGGGATATCCGTGCTACCAGCACGACATGATGATGATGATGATGATGACTATAAACAAATCAATTACGTACTTAATCCAACAGTTCACATCGTAAACTAAACTGTTCAATCCTCACACATTGAGATCAACGAGAGAGACCGTAATGTATGATGACTGACACATCTTGGCAGATGATAGCCGTCTTTACCACCAAAATTACTGATTAATGATTTAATTGAAGTAGTGAAAAATATACAAGATAGGTAAGATGATAAGGTAGTAAGACACCTGTACCTCGTTGGATTACAGTGACATTAATTTGTCCGATACATATGGCATTCTCAGGTCAACAAAGGTAAAGCCCAGAGGTAAACATAGCAAAATAACTGGTAACATTGCAGGTATTATTTAAAATTATCTTCTCTTTGACTTTTTCTGCCAAAAGATACCAGCAAATCAGAAGAGGATTTACTCCCTTCTGCTTGATTTTGAAATTAACTTATCGAAGAACTGCTCTCGCCACAGCTTTTCCATTAGTCTTGAGCCCCTTTCAAACCCATAATATATATATATATATATGTAAGTAAGTAATTATATAATATAATTATAATATATATAATATAATATAATTATATACTCCCCTACCCCCGTAGGGTTGAGTTCTCTAGCGAAGAAATAATCGTGTTGCCATTAGCGCCTTTGCAAGTCTCTTTGTATTTGAATTGAGATCTCGGCGGCCGTTGAACGGATGTATGTAAACAATAGTAATTGTGATTCATAACCGTTTAAAATGTACTGCGTAGCTAATATCTCCTCGTAGCTGAATGGTTAGAAGCTTTGGCTTGGCGTTTGAGTCAACCGGGTTTCGATCCTAGCTACGGGAAGATACTGTCTAGCCACACTGATGAGTTCTGATAGAACGAAACAGATCTGTCTGTGGATGACTATATGTATATATATATATATATAAGTAAGTAAAGTAGGTGACCATAGTCGAGGGTGACCTGAAGGCTCCCTTTTCGATAGCTTACAACACCAAGGTGTAGGGGAGGGCGCTACTCCTTTCCCTGGATTGCTCCACTTTACCCTTGATCCGTACCTTATAATGCTGAGTGTTAAGCAAGGAGGCATCAAGAACCATTTTTTGAGTCTTTGGTATGACTCGACCTGGGATTGAACCCAGGTCTCCCAGGCTATTGGCGAACACTCTAACCGCTGGGGAGTGGTTGTGCTCGAATCACTTTTATCAAATAAAAGGAGTTTGTAAAATTATTTTTATTTGTATAGGCCGTGATGGTGCTATATAATATGGAGCGCTTCGAGAACAGATAGGTTTAATTCTTAGTCAGAAGTGGTATTTTCCCATCTACCCGCCAAGATGGAGTGTGGCACAAGGCCTTTTTAAAGCGGGGGCCGGACATATATATATATATATATATATATATATGTGTGTGTGTGTGTGTGTGTGTGTGCGCGCGCGCGTAAATTGACGCACACACACACACACAAACGATGATCATTCGTTAAATATAGGAATTTTTTTTGTAAAAACAAAGTTAATTTTTTTTTTCAGAATTTCTTTTTGCATAAATGTAAACTACAATTATTGGAATTGGTTTAGAGCTAAAACTGTTTTAATCTCCCAAAAATATTTTATCCTCAGTCTATTCAAAATGGTGGCAAATCAAACTGTTCTATTTAACCCATAGATAGGACCTTATCAGGTGCTATCACTCCTGTTCAGAGTGGAGCTGAGAGCGATGGCAATGAAGGTGTACTCTGCATTCCCAAAATCTCCAGCATTATTAGAGCCTCACCATCAGATTGTTTAATGTCATATCTAGGACACTCGTTAAGGGAGTCGGTGTATTTTACGGCCTTGGGAATATGGAGTACGTCATTCACTAACATTACTCCCTGTTTCGCTCCGACCCGGAGTGATAGTGGCTGTCAGTTTTCCTGGTATGGTTTGAATTCAACCATTTATCTATATGCGAACAAATGATTAATATTCAATACAATTATTTGTGTTAAGTAGCAATATTTGAAACTATTTAAATGTGTGCAAACATTAAATAACAAAGATTGAAATCATTTAACTATATGCACACAAATGTGCTCTGCCTCATTTAAAAATTATTACCTATAAACTATTCGCTTACAAATTTGCATAATATATATATATATATATATATATATATATATATATATAAATCGATTTAAAAAAAGAAGGATTTTCTTTCGGTCTCGTCTCCTTTGAGAATGTCTGAGACATGCAATACAGAAAAATATTACAACGAAAAAAGGAGGTCGAGAGAAATAAGAAACGAGAAAAAGAAAACGTCAAGCTGGAAACTAGAGCGGTAAAATCTATTGTTTTCTCTGAATGAATCAGTGGGGAGTGGTTGTGCTAAAATCACTTTTATCAAATAAAAGGAGTTTGTAAAATTGTTTTTATTTATATTTGTATATAATATGGAGCGCTTCGAGAACAGATAGGTTTAATTCTTAGTCAGAAGTGGTATTTTCCCATCTCCCCACCAAGATGAAGTGTGGCACAAGGCCTTCTTAAAGCAGTGGCCGGACACAGGCCGAAGCACACATGACAAGTTACAAGCCAAACCCCGTGAACCACTTAAACATGGCCGACAAGTGTATTACTCGTCCGCGAGATCTCACCTGTTGTTTGAAATCTCCAAAATGGTAAACATTTGGGATTACCTTCGTTTTCACCGGCTGGCTTGTCCAGTTGATGTCGCACAATGGGTTCCGGTTGCACGAGTCTTTTGGGCAGTTCAAACCATGTCCACGGATAGAAGTGGGTATATACTGCTTGATTATAATCTCCAGTTACTGAGAAGTGCGTCCGATTTAATGACAAATCCTGTTTATATATATATATATATATATATATATATATAATTTTGCATTTAATAACCACAAGGTTTAATATGTCATTAAACACAACCGAACCTGACCGTACATACACAAATATAGGGTCACATATTTAAAAAAAAAAAACGAGTGCAATCCTACCAGACCACATATATATACATACACACACACACGTACGCACACACATATGTGCAGCGTCACTTGCGCGCGCGCACACACACACACACACACGTGCGTACATTCAATCAAACGCATGCTCACATGTGCACATACTTAAAGGTACATGTGTACACACGTAAACAACCTCTGCATACTCATACAGATTTGTATAGACGCATATATGTACATTTAACAGATGAGGCATATGTCACGTGGTCAGTCGTGTTGCGTCATATGATTTTTTACCAAAATGTTTTCTCTTAAAATTTACAGTTCGTCATCAGTGTTATAATCCGAATATTAATAATTTCTGACTAAGAACTTGGCGCATTGAATCATCATATTTTGTCGTCGTTGAGTTAAAAATGTACCTGTTAACGTTAATGACCTGAATGACCCCTATTAAAGAAATCAACATTTTTGTTATTTACCAAGCTTTCCCATAGTCTGGTAGAGATGCCTTATATCATTTACAATAGCTGTTCTTCTTAGTCACCCATCCAAGTACTTTGCAAGCTCATAGCTGCTTAACTTCAATAACCTGGTAATTTGCTTTTTCAGGTACTCAGATTTCTTACAGTATCTGCTTAATAATTAGTCACTCATTTAATTATTGAGAAGGCTCATGGTTGCTTAACTTTAGTGATCTTGTTGTGTGTACTTTTCTGTTTGTTCCTTGAACACTTGTGACTCTTAGATAGCCAAGAGTAGGAACTCAGTTCCCCACTCATATTGTGTACAATTAAATGTCTTATTGTATTAATCAGCTTCTTCTGTTTCCTACCGAGTATTCTGCGTAATGTTACTCTCTAATACGTCGCGAGAAACGAGATGTTATCTATGAAATAGCACCTCGTTAAATCTTATAGTCATCATCATCATGTCGTACCGCCAGCACGGATATCCCTGGCCCTCTCTCGCCACTCCTCCCTATCGTTCATCACTTCTGGCAGGTCCTCAGGGCTATATCCTGTATCCTCACAGAGCTGCTGTATATAGGTTCGAGCTGGTCGACCTGCTTCTGCTCGGCCATATGAGGGGGTCCATAGGAGTACATCACTTATGAGTTTGTCCCTTAGAGTAAGATAAAATAATTTAAGAGGGCAATTTTGGAAACTATCAGATGAATTATTTTAAGAATCTGACTTGTATATAAATACTGTATAAATAGTTCCGTGCAAAGAATTTTTATGATAGTAAAAAGGGGTGATGCCTAAAGAGGCATAACAAACAAGTAAAAATAATTGAAATCATACAATTGCTTGAAAACCTTAATATATAAATGTGTCAAAATTGTTTATTATATGAAAAGTGCCTTGAAGTTAAAATCGTTTATAAATGATTATAGCCCAGTCGGCTGGGACAGTAAAATACAACGACTGCGTCTCTGCAGAGGAGTAATACCTCCCTCTTTAACGAGTGTCCTAGATATAGCACTAAACAATCTGATAGCTAGGCTCCAGTCCTGGAACTTTTGATAATGTGGAGAACCCCTTCATTGCCATTGCCTCCAAGTTCACTCCGACTCGGTGAGGTAGGGTTCTATCAATGGGTCAAATCGAACTGTTTGACATTTAAACTGTGTGCAAATAAATAACTTATGCTAAATTGAATTGTTAGTGATACATAGCCATACTTGGAACCATTTGATTGTGTGCAACTGAAGGAATAGTGTTGAATTGAATAATTAGTGTTAAATCGCAATGATTGTAACCTCCTCACTGTCTGCAAACAAATAATTAATATTGACTAGAATTAATAGTGTTAGATAGTAAAACTTTAAATTAAATGTGTGCAAACAAATGACTGATGTTGAACTGTTAATGTTACATAAAAATACTTGAAACTAACTGTGTGCAAAGAAAATTATCTCAAACTAAAAATATTAGTAACAAAATGTGTTCGCAGATTATATATAAGGAGTTTCCTCGTGGTGTAATGGTTAAAGCGATGGACTGCAGAATCGTGGTAAACGAGTTCAAACTCCAGTCACGCTATTACGTTCACTTTCGGGCAAATACCCTTGGGAAAGGTATGAACCCCCCCCTTATCCTCTCAGCTATGGGTTAAATTGTACCACAACGTTTCTTCTAGAAGGATAGATTTGGCATTAAATAACCCCATAAGGTTGATATGCCTTTAAACAACAAAATAAAACAAAAGATTATATATATCTAATATATTTGTGTAAATTGGTTTTAGCATTACATAACCTACAATATGCCATAAAAGTCAACCAAACTAAACTAAACAAATTATGATCATTATTTACTAGAAGCTACATACATACTTAGCAGAAAGTAATGCGCAAGATGTTTGATCTAAATTCTCTAAGGTAAAAAATGAATAATGGAAAATAAGGCGTCTTAAAGAACTAGCGTATATGTTGGGTTTCTGTGACCTGTTGAGTAAACCAAATATAGAGATGTATACGATATCATCATCATCATGTCGTGCCGCTAGCACGGATATCCCTGACCCTCTCTCGCCACTTCTCTCTATCGTTCATCGCCTCTGGTAGGTCTTCAGGGCCACATCCCGTATCCTCACATAGCTGCTGAATGTATGTTCGAGCTGGTCGTCCTGCTTTTGCCCGGTCATATGTGGGGGTCCATAGGAGTACATCATTTATGAGCTCGTCCCTGCTTCTCCAGCAGTGTCCTGCATGTCTGGTTCGTCTAACTTGAATAGTTTTCGTGATGGGATGCAGGCGGCCGTATAGTTGGTACCTTGTGGGGTGTTGCCCCCAGGACTTGTTCAATATTACTCGTAGCATTCTTGTGTAATTGCCGTCTAACTTCTTCTCCAGCCGTTTAGTTAGGGTCCAAGTAGTGCATCCATACAGCAGTATCGATACTACCGCTGCCTGGAAGAAACTGCATTTCATTTTATCGTTCAGGTCTGATTTCCATATGATCCGTAGGCTATCAATAGCTGTCCATGCCTTCGTTAACCGCGTGTCGATGTCCTTTTCGGTTGATGATCCAATAATCAAAAAGGTTAGATAAAAATGAGCTAAGGTAAAAAAAAAAAATTGTTAATAGTAATCAGTAGTATTTCATGGGTTGATAAAGATTTTAGGTTTATTAGTCCCAAAAAGTTTACGCTGAATTGTCGAGCAGGACACATAGAATAATGGACATAGACGTTTGGTTAAAGAAATTTTAAGTGAAATCAATTGAAGGTTTCTGGTTCAATTCTGACAACAGGTAAAAACAATAAGGAATTCTTGCTCAGTTCTAATACCCAGGTATGGTTGACAGAATTTTCGATTTGAAGGTCTAAGTTTAACCGGAACAACTGACGAAGAACACATCGGTCGAAACGTTGTGGATATACTCGAAATGATGATGAGTTACAGGCAAAATCTGGCTGATGTTATTGAAACCTATCGAATCTATCCTTTCTGATTGATCCTTCCCTTCCAAATTAAACAACTTCATTGATCAATCATAATAAACCTTGGGTGAAAAACAATTTTTGTGTACAGAACGAGGCCAAGTTTGAGACCGTGAGGCTCAAATTCCCGAAGTGACCAATCCGACTGCACAGCGAATTCACTTTAGTGATACTTAAGGGGCAAAAAAAGTTCTTTCGTTCAATCTACATGCAAAGTTTTATAAGCGTCGGCCGATACGAAAAATATAATTAGTTGTTTAATTTACGTCACTACATCAGCGTTATGTTTAACTGTTTCCAGAGGGAACGGCCACAAATGACTGACCAACCACGTGTTTGTTTACAATAGAATCTAATAATACCTGCCGGCCGTAGATTGACAACATCACTTGAAAATCAGCTGATCACTTTTGACTATAGACACTATTGACTTATGGACACTTATATTTACTTCATGTTTGCCTGTCAGAATTCTTCGTTTTGCTGAGTAAAATTGGATTAGGACAAGTGTGTTTGATATTTATCCAACTTCCCATCAGGCTGGATTTGACACGAGGTCATTTTATGGGGTTGTGTACGTACAAATCGAGACACATGTGCTGCCGTCACCAAAAAATGGCTTATCTCGTCGGCATTCCCCATTTTTGGGGTGCTTCTGGCGCCAAGCAACGAACTCAACCCTGCCGAACAGGTCTTGCTTTGGGAGAAGGACCATATGGTTTGCACAATAATATCCACCCGGCGTGAACGACAGGTGGACCCGAAAGGCTGGGATTAGGAAAAGTGTGTTTGGTTAAGTGCATCATGAAAAGTAGAGTACTAAATAAAACATACAAAATAGAATACACCACACACAGTGTATATGCCACCTTTTCGGTGAGGCTAAGAATATGCTGACTACAACCTCGGCTGGAAGACCCCTTGCTTGAATAAGTAGGTTGTGTGTCAAGGGGACTATTTTGAAGAAAATTAATGGTTCATTAATTGTTCATTTCTGTTTTGTTCAATAAAGCTTCAGTCCCGATCATTTTTAACACAACTGGTGTATTGAAAAAAATTAATGTTTCATTCCTTGTTGATTTATGTCTTGGTAAATACAGCTTGAGTCCGGAAATTTTTTTAACACACTTGATTGGTTGGTTGGTTTAACGGCGTATCAACCCCTTTCTGGTCATTTAACGCCAAATCAAATTTCAAACAATTCAGTTTATTATAAGTATAGATTTTGCTTACAAAAAATTAAATTTCAAAACAGTTCTATTTCAAACAATTCATTTTAGCATAAGTACACAGTTTCAATGTAAAAAACAGTTCTATTTCAAACAATTCAGTGTTACATAAGTACACAGTTTAGTTCAATTCAAAAACAGTTCTATTTCAAACAATTCAGTTTATCATAAGTACACAGTTTACTTTTTTCGACCCATAGATAGGACCCTATCAGGTGCTACTACTCCGAGCCTGCGATGGCAATGAAGCGGTACTCCACATTTCCCAAAGCACCATTATTACTGGAGCCACATCATCAGATTGTTTAGTGTCATATCTAGGTCACCCATTGGGGTTGGAGGGGTTCTTACTCCTCTGCAAAGAAGCAGTCGGCATATTCTACAGCCCCAGCTGACAGGGCAAACTTGGTATTTTGAAGAAAGTTAACGTTTCGTTAATTGTTGATATCTGTCTTGGTAAATACAGCTTCAGTGCCTATACTTTTTAACACAGATGGCATTCAAAAGAAAATTAAGATTTCATTCTTTGTTCATTTTTGTCTTGGTAAATACAGCTTCAGTGCCAATACTTTTTAACACACGTGGTATTCTAAAGAAAATTAAGGTTTCAGTCTTTGTTCATTTTTGTCTTGGTAAATACAGCTTCAGTGCCTATACTTTTTAACACACATGGTATTCTAAAGAAAATTAAGGTTTCATTCTTTGTTCATTTTTGTCTTGGTAAATACAGCTTCAGTGCCCATACTCTTTAAACACGACTGGTATTTCAAAGAAATTAACGTTTAATTCATTGTAGATTTCAATATGATAGCTTTTTGAACACACTACATATGTATATTGTACTGCTTGTACAAATAGAGAACTTTTTTCTAATCACTATGAGGATTACAGAAATTAACGTTATGCAAGAAGACACAAATTTTCTTGCAATTAACAAGGTATGCTTCTCGTTTTGTTTGTAACTCTGAATGATATATTTCTGAAAAAAACTATTTTCATAGAATCAATTTGAGAAATGAAGAATAAATTCTTTTTTATCCTTTCAAACTCTTGATTATAATTGATCTAGGAGATTGAGAAAGCGAATTCTCATTGCTTATCTGCTAGAGTCGCAAAACTCGTAAGTTAAATAGGGTAATGCTCATGTGGGATATAAAAAGTATTTTTGTCTTACTTTCTGCTTTATAACTAATACTTTCCCTTCTCCTTTGGGGTTGTCCTCGTGGTATAATGGTTAAAGTGCTGGACTGTGGAATCGTAGTAAGTGAGTTCGTACTCAAGTCGGGCTATTACATTCACTTTCGGCAAATACCCGTAGGAATGGTATGAGCCCCATTATCTTCCCAGCTATGCGTTAAATAGTACCACTACAGTTCTTCTAGGAGAATGGCTTTGGCATTAAATAACCTACAAAAGTTGATATGCCGTTGAACAAAGAAACCAAACCCCCTTCTTCTTTTGTAGTAATTTTACTTTTCCTTCTCCTTCTTTTCCTTCTTTTCTCTTTTTCTTATTCCATTTTACCTTACTCTTCCTTCCACTTTCCCAACACCTTCGCTTTTCTTTTTTACATCCCCCTTATTATTGGTCTTACTCTCCTTTTTTTCTCTTCCTCCTTTCTCCTTCTCCTTCTTTTCCTTCTTTTCTCTTTTTCTTATTCCATTTTACCTTACTCTTCCTTCCACTTCCCCAACACCTTCGCTTTTCTTCTTTACATCCCCCTTATTATTGGTCTTACTCTCCTTTTTTTCTCTTCCTCCTTTCTCCTTCTCCTTCTTTTCCTTCTTTTCTCTTTTTCTTATTCCATTTTACCTTACTCTTCCTTCCACTTTCCCAACACCTTCGCTTTTCTTTTTTACATTCCCCTTATTATTGGTCTTACTCTCCTTTTTTTCTCTTCCTCCTTTCCCCTTCTCCTTCTTTTCCTTCTTTTCTCTTTTTCTTATTCCATTTTACCTTACTCTTCCTTCCACTTCCCCAACACCTTCGCTTTTCTTTTTTACATTCCCCTTATTATTGGTCTTACTCTCCTTTTTTTCTCTTCCTCCTTTCTCCTTCTCCTTCTTTTCCTTCTTTTCTCTTTTTCTTATTCCATTTTACCTTACTCTTCCTTCCACTTCCCCAACACCTTCGCTTTTCTTTTTTACATTCCCCTTATTATTGGTCTTACTCTCCTTTTTTCTCTTCCTCCTTTCTCCTTCTCCTTCTTTTCCTTCTTTTCTCTTTTTCTTATTCCATTTTACCTTACTCTTCCTTCCACTTCCCCAACACCTTCGCTTTTCTTTTTTACATTCCCCTTATTATTGGTCTTACTCTCCTTTTTTTCTCTTCCTCCTTTCTCCTTCTCCTTCTTTTCCTTCTTTTCTCTTTTTCTTATTCCATTTTACCTTACTCTTCCTTCCACTTTCCCAACACCTTCGCTTTTCTTCTTTACATCCCCCTTATTATTGGTCTTACTCTCCTTTTTTCTCTTCCTCCTTTCTCCTTCTCCTTCTTTTCCTTCTTTTCTCTTTTTCTTATTCCATTTTACCTTACTCTTCCTTCCACTTCCCCAACACCTTCGCTTTTCTTTTTTACACCCCCCTTATTATTGGTCTTACTCTCCTTTTTTTCTCTTCCTCCTTTCTCCTTATCCTTATTTTCCTTTTACATTATTCTCATTCTACCTTCTCCGCTCCCATCTTCTTTTCTCTTTCATTGTTCTAACTTTACCTTCTCCTCATTTTTCCTCCTTCGTTTTTACTTTCTCTTTGTATTATTCATACTCTCCTTTCTCCTCGTCCCTAATTTTTCTCATTCTTTTCTGTTTTCTTATTTACCCAACCCCTCCGCTCGGGCAGGATATGACACAAGGTCAAATTTTTTAAGCGGAGTTTAACAGGTTTTAATTCAGAGTTTTCCTTCTCCTAGACTAGTTGCCTAACCAAGGCTGAAGAACCTAGTCTGTCCTACTATTTACCCATAGCTGGAGGGAGAATAATTGGATTCATACCTTTCCCAAGGGTATTAGTGCTATGTGAAATGCAAACAGTCTCGTCCAGGATTTGAACCGTGTTCATTTCCTACGACGGTAACAATTACACCACGGGCACCTTCTTTTCTATTATTTTCTTTTCTCTTTTCTTATTCTTGCTTTCCTTCCACCTTCTTCTTCTTCTTCTTCGTCATCGTCTTCTTCTTCTTCTTCTTCCTCTTCTTCTTCTTCTTCTTCTTCTTCTTCTTTATTATTAGTTTCCCTACTCCTCTTCTTTTTCCTTATTTTCCCTTTGATTATTCTTACTTTCCCTCCTCTTCTTCCTACTCCTACTCCTTTCTCTCTTTCTTTTTCCTTACTTCGTGTTTTTCTTGCTCTGCCTTTGCCTCCCCACTCTTATTTTCCATTTCACTCTTTCTATCCCTCCCCCCCATTTCCTACTTTCCCTTGGTATTATTCTTTCTACCTCTCTCTTCTCCTTGTCGTCGTCGTCCTCCTTCTTTTTCCTTCTTCTTTTCCCGTTCTCTCTTCTTACTTTCATTCCATCATCTCCCCCTTTCCTTTTTTCCGTTTTAATTTTCCTTATTCTCCCTCCTCTTCTCTTACTCTCCCCTTTTTATTCTTCCCTTGCTTCTTTATCGTTTTCCTCCTCTCTCTCTCTGCTTCTTCTTCCACCACCTCCTCCTCCTATTCCACTTTCTTTTTATTTTCTTCTACTGGCTTTATTCCCCACCCTTTCTCATCACTTCTCCCACCCTTACCCAGTCGGGCGGACACAGCTCTTTAGCCTTGGCACGGTAAACGCTTGAGAAGGAAAACTATGAATTCAAACCAGCCGTAAATCGCTTAAAAACTGACCTTGTGTCACATACTGCTCGTGGCAAAGGGATTTTTAGTAAATACATACTTCCCACTCTTCCTTTCTCTTCAATTTTTATTTTTTCTATCCCTCCTCTTTTTTCCTTCTATTTCATATTAACTATCTACCTGTCTATCCCTCAGGTGATATAATCAGCACATCTGAATATTTCCATCTACACCTCGTTCTGATACGAGACCAGCTGCTACGTTCTTCTCATTCACAAACAGCCTGAACGAAAAAGTATCTTCTCTTTAAGATACATTACATATATTACTGACAAAAATGGTGTGGAATGAATGGTTGTCTCAGCCGAATCAAATATTGTGCATCGGTGAACTGGGCTTAACATTTCATTACTGCAGTCTCTACACTTTACTGCACCATAGAGTCTGTTCCTGCGAGCTCTTTAAATTCATAAACTTTCGTATAACATATTAAAGGGTTAGTTCTGTTCTATATATGAACGGAACTAACACTTTCATACGTTACTCGTTGGCGTATTATCCATATATACATCCTTTGTTTTGCATATTGAAACACACACCCATACGCACACATACACACACATATTTATATGTGCGTGTTTATATATATTTATAAAGTAAAATTTGGCTAAAGCCCATTGGTCTAGTAGGTAGAGTATTCGCCAATGACCCGGGAGACAGGGGTTCAGTCTCAGGTCGAGTCATTCCAAAAACTCAATAAATGATACTTGATGCCTGCTTGCTTAACACTCAATATTATAAGGTACGTATCAAGGGTAAAGTGAGACCAATCGACAGAAAGGAATAGCGCCCTCCCCGACACTTCTGTGTAGTAGCTATTAAAAAGGAATCCTTCGGGTCGCCCTCGAGTACAGTCGTCAACATTACTCATACATATAAACATGAATGTGTGTGTCAATATATATGCGTCTGTGCTTGTCTTTAGCTTTATACGTGTGTGTGTGTGCATTTATGTCTGCGTGTGTATATCTGTGTTGTTATATAAATATATGTGTGTGTCTATATACATATATATATACATATATATATATATGTACATATGTATGTAAATGTGTGTGTTCATATATGTGTGTGTAAGTGTGTAGTTCTCTATCTCCCTCCATCTCTCTCTCTCTCTCTCTCTCTCTCTCTCTCTCTTTCTATATATATACATAAACAGAACTAGCCCTATGTATGTTGTTCATTGTTTGGTAAAATTCATAACCAATTGTGGCGAGCACATGGAAAGGTGTATGTTGAAGTCATTTACGAAGCTTCGCTTAGTTTGACACAAGCCCAGTAATGTGGTGCACCAAGTAAAAAATAGTGCTTTGTGGCCGAAAAATTGCTGTATCAAACTTTTTTTACTCTTAGTATTTGTTTCGGTGGCATTAGTTTCGGGTTTCACATTAAAAAAAAATCAACGGCATGCCAACCCATCTGGGGCTATTTTATGCCTTGAGGATAAGGATTCGCGCTCGTAGCAGATTCATTTCTGTGCGGTTTCTTTCATAGTGTTTTTGTGCGTCTGTTTGTTTGTTTGTTTGTTTGTTGTTGTTTTTTTTGCACATAGTCATATCGAAAACAAATAACATCAGGTTATTTTCTAAATGCATTAAGAGTTTGAATTAAGAGTTTTCCTTCTCCTCTACTGGTTACCTTACGTAGACTGATATACCCAGTGTGCCCGAGCTGGAGGGAGAAGAAATAGATTCATGCCTTTTCCAATTTTATAATGTTTGAAACAATTCATCGTCACCACTTTTATAATGTTCCGTAATTTAGGGCGTAATTTTGGCCGACACTTTATTATCTCTTTACTCTCTTACAGTGCGGAATACTGAGTATGGAATGCTAACACAATACTGTCAAGCAATGCTACATTTAATCGGTTACTGATTTATATGACCACCACATCTAGTCACGTGACCCAAGTAGCACAATCCATTTCAACTGGTTTGTTTGTTGGCTGGAC
The DNA here is from genome assembly GCA_963585895.1 of Sepioteuthis lessoniana. Classification (NCBI taxonomy): domain Eukaryota; kingdom Metazoa; phylum Mollusca; class Cephalopoda; order Myopsida; family Loliginidae; genus Sepioteuthis; species Sepioteuthis lessoniana. The sequence continues at coordinate 103,054,492 of OY757909.1, read as the reverse complement.
ATCCGTGATCAAACCTAATGGGTCAGTACGGGACATTCTTCTACATAACACCCAAGGACATTAAAACGAAGGGAAACACAAAAAGTTTAAGCCTAGAGTATGTGAGCGCAATAGAGTAGTAAATATTCAGATAGAATTTTCAAAGTATTCGGTTACCTAGAGATGTTGTATTACTCAAAGCAATCCTATGATTTCAATTCACTGCTTGAGTTCAAGCCCTTCGTTAACGCCCAAGAAGATTTCCCGGGGTATCAATATCAGATCTGAGTACAACTCATAAACTTTTTTATAATGGAACCTGTGAGCTATTGAGTTATATGTGTAAATAAATTGAATAAATTTAGTAACTTGAAGCATATTGCAATTTTATCTCCGCTAGTAAATTTTGCTAGTCAGAACATGTGTTAACCTAGCGACCAGAGCTTCCTTAAAGCCGTAAAATAAGGTAGTTAATTTATTTATAACCACATTATTTAAAGAATGATTAAGTTTTGTAATTGTTAGGGATCGAACCTAAAGAAAAAAGGGATCGGACCTAACAAAAAAATATCAAAGTTATTACCCCAGAGGAATAGAAAGGGAGTTGCTTCCCGTAAACAATGCATTTTGGGATTTGCATGGACCGGAAAAACAAGAACATAGACCTGGAATCCGACCATGGCACGTGGCGGCGGTACATTTGACTGGTGCACACAAAGTTAAAAGAGTTTTTTTTCTTGTTCAATAAACTTATGTCTCTGCCTGTGGTTCATAAACCTAATTGTTTGGTTGTACATTCACGAGTCCGTCTCTTTTCAATTTTGTTTACATATTTTCTTCATTCGTAAAAACGTAACAGTAGCCCAAATTAAAAATAAGCTTCTTCTTCTTCTTCTTCTTCTTCTTCTTCTTCTTCTTCTTCTTCTTCTTGCTTTATAATTATTTTATTTTGAATCGTTGGGGGTAGTTTCGAATAATGGGTTGTCTAAAAAATGGGGGATTAAAAAAAACGAAGATATTTTTGGGAGGTATAACGCAGTAGTAGAGTCTCGATCATCTGACGTGGACCCTATTCTCTTTTGTATTTAGCTAAAAAATTGACCTTGTGTCACATCTTGCACGCAGCAGAGGGGTTTGGTATATACATACAACCCAGGAAGAAAACGTGTGTTACATAGCGTTGTAGTTACATGAGTTATTTTCATGTCCAATAATTTATGGATATCTCCGATGAAACCCACAGTTTTTGTAATTCAGCAAATATTTTCGTCGTAATTCAAAACTTTCTTCTTTTTTTTCTATATTTCTTCTTTATTCATATTCCTATGTCAGTAATCTTTTCCTTGACATGCAGCGAATTAGGAAAATTATAAAGAAAAATTATGACGGATGTAAGCAGTTTGGTAAGAGAAAATAGCGAAGACAAAATGGCTGCAGGCGGAATTTTGTGTTATCTGTTCGGACAAGTGAGCATGCGCAGAGATGTATTCCAAAATTAGAGTGTAGGTCATGGGCAAAAGACGTATTATTGCCTAAAGACATTGTCAAGTTTGTTTTTTCTTGAGTCTAGTCAGTAAGAGATTACCTGTAATAATCATTTTATTCATATGGAATAAGATTTATTCAAACCTCATGCTTCTAGGAACACCAAAAATAATCCATCGCAAACCGGAAAAGATGTTAAAAAAAGGAAACAAAATAAACAAAGGTAAAAGATAAAAGAAAAAAAACTAACGTAAAGTCAACGCAGATGAAATTAACATTTATACATACAATTCTTTTCCTTTTGCGTTTGGTTTGTTTTGGTGGCATATCAACCGTTGTAGGTTATTTAATGCCAAAAACATTTTAATTCATATGAGCGGTTCTATTTCAAACAATTAAGTTTAATATAAGTACAAAATTTAAATGTCAAAACAGTTCTATTTCAAACAATTCAGTTTGGTATACGCACACAGTTTAGTTCTATTTGACCCATAGATTGGACCCTATCAGGTGCTACCACTGCGGGCCAGAGAGGACCTGAGAGCAATAGCAATAAAGGGGTACTCCACATTCTCCAAAGCTCCAGCATAACCGGAGCCTCACTATCAGATTGTTTAGTATCATATCAGGACACTCATTGGGGCGTCTTACGCGTCTGCAGAGATGCAATCGGTGTTTTCTTCAGCCCCAGCCGACTTGGCCATTTTTTTTTTCAATAATCGCTACTGTTATAACAACAACAACAACTAATAATAATAATAATATTGCTTATAATATTAGTAATAATGATAATAAAAGTAAAGAAAGACTAATGACAGCGGCCAGTAATTGCATTGGCAACTTTAAAGCAAACATGGAAACAACAAAAACAAGAAAACAGAATAGACAGAAAAACAACTGCCGAGACCTTTCAAGCGACAATATGGCGAGATTACACACAAAATGACGTGAACATGAGTACAGAAGGAAAATCAAAAAAGAGACACTGAAGCTCTTCTAATAGCAGCACAAAAAATTACGAGGACAAGTCGAAAATTGACAACACACAATAGAATAGCAAGTGTAGGTTATATGGTAACAAAGTCGAAACGATTAATCACATTAGAAGCAATTGTAGCGAATTCGCGTAAATGGAGTTTAAGTCTAACACGACTGGGTGGGAAAGGTGATCCACTGGGAATTGTGCAAGAAACTGAAATTTAATCACTCTACCAAATGGTATTTGCACGAACCTGAGTCCGTCCTAGAGAAAGAGACGAATAAAATTCTCTTGGGTTTTGTGATACAAACGGATCACTTCATCCTGGCCAGAAGACCAGACCGAGTGATAATTAGCAAAAAAAAAAAAGGGAACTTGAAGTCTAGTTGACTTTGCCATCCTAACGGACCATAAAGTAAAAATAAAAAAACGAAAAGACAAACAAGTACTTAAACCTTGTCAGAGAATTAAGAAAGCCGTAGAACATGTGGATGACGGTGATACTAATTGTAATTGGTGCACTTGGAATGGTCCCCAAAAGTCTTGAAAAGTTGGAAATCAGAGGACGAATCAAGTCCATCCAGACAATGGTATTGTTGAGATCAGCCAAAATAGTGAAAAGATTCCCAGAGACCTGACAAGACTTGCTGTCACTTGAAAACCAGTTAAAGTACGTGAGCAAACGGACGTGAGAAAACCTACAAGGAGTATAATGATAATAATTATTTTTTAAATTGTTATTATTATTATTATTATTATGACTGTTGTTGTTGTTGCTTATTCTAAAGTTTGTTCATAAATGAAATAAACTACAGCTATTTCATAGCAAGGTAACACACTGTTTGTAAAAAGATAGCACACAGCCAATTCGGAATAAATGGATTTACGTTTGGTTTTGTACGAATCAAACTAAATATTTAGATACACATGGTTAAACACTTTACTAAACGGCCATTAATTTCTATATCGGGTCACATTCGATTAATTCATATACTATAAGTGCAAATGAATAAGTGGAAATACTCTATAATGTACATTTAATAGGTATGCTCCTTGAGAAATTATAATAATTAGAGTGAGCGCGAATGCAAAGTCCGTACAAATAAGTTGCGAGTTGAAAATGAAATTTTCATTCTCTACGAACATTTAAAGTTCGTCATGATGTACCATTTTTTTGCGGTTATACGCATGTTTACTCTCCCTCAGAGAAATATTATAGTATTACTTTATAAGGATCCCGTCATTACTTTATACCTACAACCCAGAATACAACGACCGTATATCTGCAGAGGAGTAAGACCCCCACCAATGAGTGTCCTAGATATGACAGTAAACAATCTGAATGTGAGGCTCCAGTCAATATAGTTCAGGAGAATATGGAGAATCCCTTCATTGCCATTGCTCTCTGGTTCACACTGGCCTGGAGTGGTAGCACCTTATAGGGTCCTATCTTTTGATCAAATAAAACTGTTTGACATTGAAACTGTGTGCAAACAAATAACATGCTAAATTGAATTGTTATAAATAGAACTGCTTGATCAATTAATTGTGTGTAAACAAATGACAGTTTAATTAAATTGTTAGTCATACATAGCAATATTTGTAACTGTTTAACTGTGTGCAAACAAATGAGGTCAGCCTCGCTTAAAAATGTATTTACCAAATGAGTTTACAAATTATTTAATATATGTAAAAACAGGATTTGACATTAAATACATGTTGGGGTATCAACCCTATTCTCGATGCACAATGGACTCTTCCAATAAAGATACAATACTTGACTGTAATCCACTCAGGGAGTCGGTCGTAAGAGCTTTTTTTTTCTTTCCCATTAGATTAGATCCCCTCCCACTAAGGGTAGGTCCAGCTTGTTTTCGGCGCTCCCGGACACCGGAAAACAGTCGGCCGCCATATCGTAGAAGTGGGGATGGGAGGACAACCAAACGGGGATTTTTTTCTTTCGTTTCCTTTTCACTTTCGGTTTTTTTCTCACATCCCCTTCCCATCCTTGTAAATAATTATCTCTATAAATAAAATCATACGTTTCATTCGGGGTTTTAAATAGGTCTTTTTCACAGAGCGATTGTGGTATTTTGGTGGCCGCAGCGTGCTTAGTGAAAGATGACTGCTTATATATTGTATTGATGAATGGGTCGGCAAATGTGGCTAACTAGAGCTCCTTAAATATAGATAAGGCTTATTTTTTTTATCTTTTTATAGAAAGGGGTTAAACCAGGTTTTCTTAAATAGATTATCTTTATTCACTATAAGATCCTCGGGCAGCTGTTATTATTAATCTTGTTATGATAATAATTATTGCTCCTTTCTCTTCTTTGTTACTGGTATACTCTATGATTTTCTCTTTTTTAGCGACATTTATTTCTCTTTCTACTTGGTACTATTTACCCAACCCCTCCGCTCGGGCAGGATATGACACAAGGTCAATTTTTAAGCGGAGTTTAACAGGTTTTGAATTCAGAGTTTTCCTTCTCCTAGACTAGTTGCCTCACCAAGGCTGAAGAACCTAGTCCGTCCTACTATAGCTGGAGGGAGAATAAGGGGGTTCATACCTTTCCCAAGGGTATTTGCCCGAAAGTGAACGTAATAGCGCGACTGGAGTACGAACTCGCGTACTACGATTCCGCAGTTCATCGCTTTAACCATTACACCACGAGGACACCCCCACTTGGTTGTCAGCTGATGCCGTTAGGTGGCGCTACGATCGATGCACGCCGACAAGATGAGGAAAGCAACCTGGCTGTTCGAACTTAATTAACGAAATGTCTACAAGCTTTTTTTTTTTAAATAATCTATCCCCATCCCACGTCCTCGGGGGTATCGCAATTGCATTTTTATTGCTTTGTTTTGCATTCTGTTTCTTTTTGAAAGTTGTTGATGCGGTCGTTTTCATTTTGTTTGGTTTCCTTAATTGACAAGAAACTAGGAATAAGGCTCCAAACCACCCCCTCTCATAGCTTTATGCTCTCCCTTGTATATTATAAAGGAAATAAAGGAGTAGGTCATAAGAGCTACACTGGTGACATTGTATAACTTGTTTTATTGCTATATCTATATAACTTTTATTCTTCTCTCTTAATACGAGTTTATCTTATTTTATGTCTTTTTCCGAGGACATAACAATGACCATCAATAGTTGATATGCCATAAAACCCAGAAGGAAGTGTTTATCATTTTAAGACGATTGTGAACTTTATTAATACATTGGTTTTTAAAACATTGATATTAGAGCTAACTATTCATACATTTGCTCTGAAGCATTGATACTGCAACTAAGTATGAAGTGTTTACCTGTTTCAAATATTTGTGAAAATACTTTTTTGTACTGTATATAATTGGAGACAATAATTGTTATATTAACGTTGACATATCGTAAAACCAGCCAATCTACTGAATCAAATCATTTGAAATATGAAGGCTTTGTATTTAGTCATATGAACACATCGCAAGTAATTTCAACCATTTTAGGCCAAGGCCAGCCGGATTCGGCTGAAAGGCAAAGGCCTAGATTCAAACAGCTCAGTAATATTTTTGTAAAAAAAAGTAAAGTAAACTTGGCGACCGAAGTCGAGGGTGACCCGAAGGCTGCCTTTTCGATAGCTACTACATCAAGTTGTAAGGGAGGGCGCAACTCCTATCCCTCGATTGCTCCACTTTACCCTTGATACGTACCTTATAATGCTGTCAAACAAGGAGGTATCAAGTACTATTTTTTGAGACTTTGGTATAACTCGACCTGGGATTAAGCCCATGTCTCCCGGGCCATTGGCAAACACTCTAACTATCATGCCAATCTATTTTTGTAATCACCGCTAAACATATACGATTTTATGTTGGAACTGGGTATACCCCTGAACATGGTGTATATAAAACATACTATACTGACTTGCGTCTTCAAGAATATGAAGCCCCTGTGGCATAAAGATTAACTTGCTGGACTGTGAACTTGTAATTAGCGAGTTCGAACTCCAGTCAAACAACTGTGTTCACTTTTGGGCTATCCTTGAGAAAGGTATAAACTTCCTTATTCAACTGCCAGCTATGAGTTAAATAGTACCACTATTGTTCTTCTACAATGATGGCATAGGCATTAAATAACCCACGAAGGTTGATGTGCCATGAAGCAAGGAAATCAAGCCAAATCTTGAGTGTTCAGCTGGAGACCCGCTAAGCGTAACGGTTATAGTCGTAGGAAAAAGATTGGTTCGGTTTTATGGTATATCAACGATTGTAGGTTATTTAATGCCAAATCAATTTTTATACATATAAAAAATTCTATTTCAAACAATTTAGTTTAGCATAAGTACAGATTTTTGTTTACTCGTAGTTAAACGTAAAAACAGTTTTAATTCAAACAATTCAGTTTAGCATAAGTACACAGTTTAGTTCTATTTGATCCATATATAGGGCTCTATCAGGTGCTACCACTCCGGGCCTGAGTGAACTTGGGAGCGATGGCAATGAATAGGTATTCTTCATTCCCCAAAGCTCCAGTATTACAGGAGCCTCACCATCAGATTGTTTAATGTCATATACAGGACACTCATTGGAGGAATCTTATCCCTTTGCAGAGAAGCAATCGGTGTATTCTACAACCCCAGCCGACTGGGCCAGGAGTAAATAGAAAACTTTATGTGACAATATGGTCGTGGCAAAGGAATTGGCAAATACATATTTGAGTGTTCCTTAAACATTAAAAAAACAAAGGGATACAGTGTCTGGAGGAGTCCTCAAAAATCGTCAGCCCGGCATCTATGACCTCACAGTTATCTTTCTCGGCTCAACTACCGGATTGAAGCAGTGATACTACAGTAACGATTAGATGTATGAGAAGAACATTTTATATATCATAGTCAATTTTCTGTCAACCAGAATGGGAAGCAAAAGGGAAAACTTTGTTATTTTTGGCTTTAAGCGGATAGAAAACTGTCATGAAATATAGAAGCAAATGATACTATATTAAAAAAAACATTGTAAAATGATAAACATCAAAGTAAATATGAGGTTGTTTGGAAAATATTGTCCGATTTTAAGTTGGTTTGGTTGTTTTTTATGGCGTTTCAACACTTGTGAGTTATTTAATGCCAAGTCCTTTTCACACACACACACACATACACATACACACACATAGGCGTTCGTGGTATAATGGTTTCTTCTGTCGTAAATGGATACATTTTTTTCTGCAGGTTTTTCATTGGAGGGTTTTTTCTTTTTTGCACACGATTGTATGATATCTAATATTCCTATCTAATACAAATAACTTGCACACTCTTGTATGGTTTCAAGTATTCCTATCTAATACCAATAACTATATGGTTTCAAGTAATTATTTCTGTTTAATCGTAATCATTGGTTCGTACATAGTTAAATGGTTTCAAGTAATTAACAATACACCTTAAAAAACGATTATAGTTTCAAGTAAGTAAGTAAGTAAAGTAAAGTTAGCGACCATAGTCGAGGGTGACCCGAAGGCTCCCTTTTCGATAGCTACTACACCAAGGTGTAGGGGAGGGCGCTACTCCATTCCCAGGATTGCTCCACTTTACCCTTGAACCGTACCTTATAATGCTGAGTGTTAAGCAAGGTGGTATCAAGTACCATTTTTAAAGTCTTTGGTATGACTCGACCTGGGATTGAACCCAGGTCTCCCGGGCCATTGGCGAACACTCTAACCGCTGGGCCAATGAATAATCTACTGTTATATGGCATCAAGTATCCGTATTAAACACAAATAATTTTTAAACGGGTTCATTTGACCCAGAAATAAGACAGTAACAGGTACTAACATTTTGGGTTAGAGTGGAACTGGGAGTAATATGAATGAAAGGTTTGGTTTGGTTTCTTTGTTTAATGGCATATCAACCTTTATGGGTTATTTCCTGCCAAAGCCATCCTTCTAGAAGAACAGCAGTGGTGCTATTTAACCCATAGCTGGGAGGATACGGAGGTTCATACCTTTCCTCTGGGTATTGGTCCGAAAGTGAACGTAATAGCACGACTGGAGTTCGAACTTGCTTACTACCATTCCGCAATCCATCGCTTTAACCATTACACCACGAGAACACCCCCATGAATGACGGGATACTGTACTGTCCCGTGGTGTAATTGTTAACCCATTGCGGAATCGTAGTGAGCGAGTTCGAACTCCAGTAGCACTATTACGTTCACTTTCGAACAAATAACCGTGGGAAAGGTATGAAACCCCTTATCCTCCCAGCTATGGCTTAGATAGTACCACTCCTATCCTTCTAAAAGGATGGATTTGGCATTAAAAAACCCAAGGATGTTGATATGCCATTAAAATAATGAACAAACAAACCAGAGTTCCCAAAAAGAAACCTCTGCCTCGGATGGATATTTCAGGTGGTACCCAGGACACTCGTTTTTTTTTGGGGGGGGAGGGTAACCCCTCTGCAAAGGATACAGTCAGCGTATTCTAAGCCCCGTCGACAACGGGTAAAATTGGAAAGTCAATCCTAATTTGAAAGTTATAGACAAAACATTTACTTGTGTGACTTCTACGAGGAAAGATTTAACTCGTTTGACAAACATCTGATTGTATCACGTTAAATACAATCCGTCTCCTGTGAAAAAAGATAAAAAAATAAATTTTGCAGAATCAGACGAGCGAGGATAGATTATTCTTCGGAAACAAATCAGACGAATTTAAAATGTACGCAAATTTGCACAAATGTAATTAAGCCCGAAAATAAAGGACGGCTTTCATTTGACTTTGACAGGTGTATTTTATGGCAGAAATCATGTCTGCTTTTTTTTCTGCTTTTCTTTTTGTGTGTGTTTTTTTTTTTTTTTTTTGAAAGATTGAATATCGCTGGCATAGTTAATTGCTGAAAGAAAGAAAGAAAGAAAGAAACTAGCAAACAAGATGGTGTAGAAAGAAAGAAAGAAGAAAGAAAGAAAGAAAGAAAGAAAGAAAGAGAGAAAGAAAGAAAAAAATTATGGAAGGAGATAAAAAAACAAAACGGAGAAGAAAGGAAAGAAAAAAAAAAGACGATAGAAAAGAAAGAAAGAAAGAAGAAAAGAAAGAAAGAAAGAAGGGAGGGATAGAGAGAAAAAAGAGAAAGAAAGAGGCGTAATAGAAGGAAGGAAGGAAGAAAGGAATGAAAAAAGAAAGAAAGAAACTAACAAACAGATGTAAAAATGAATGCAGAGAAAAGAAAGAATGAAAGAAAGAAACAAACAAACAAACAAAAAGCAATGAAACAAATTGGAGAAAGTAACAAAAAAAAAACAAATAAAAGAAAGAAAGAAGCAAAGAAAGAAGGAATTAATGCAATTTAGAAAGAAAGAAAGAAAAAAAGAAAGAAAGAAAGAAAGAATTAAGGCCTGTTGCAAAGAAAGAAAGAAAGAAAGAAAGAACGGGGGATAGAGAGAAAGAAAGAGAACGAAAGGAAGAGAAAGAAAGATGCGAAAAAGAAGAAAGGGAGTAAGAAGAGAATGAAAAAAGAGAGATAGAAACTAACAAACAGATGCAAAAATAAATGCAGAGGAAAGAAAGAATGATAGACACAAAGAAACAAATAAAAAACAAGGAAACAAATTGAAGAAAGCAACAAACAAACAAACAAATAAAAGAAAGAAAGAAAGAAAGAAAGAAAGAAAGAAAGAAAGAAAGAATAAAACAAATAATCAAACAAAAAACAAAGAAGGAAGGCACTGAGGGGAGAAGAAAAAATAATATATAGAAATAAATAAAGAAAGAAAGAAAGAAAGAAAGAAGCAAGCAAATGCAAACAAACAAAAGAAAGAAAGAAACAAACAAACAAACAAACAGCTCAAAGAAGGAAGTTTACGGTGTAAAACGAAAGAAAGAATGGAATAAACAAATACAAAGAAAGAAAAAAGGAAAGAAAGAAAGAAAGAAAGAAAGAAAGAAGGGAGGCCATGAAGTAGAAATAAATAAAAGAAAAGTACAAGAAAAGAAAAGAAAAAGATTCTGTCTGGGTGTGTGAATAGCGGGTAGAAGTCCACGACGGAAAAACGATGACTGTGAGTTCCACCCGGCGCGACGGTCGTCAGCTATTCACGACTGAATTGGCGGGTTAATTTTTTTAATCATCATTAAGCATTAGGAATTAGGGTGCATTTCCGGTTTTCGAAGGCAGTAAGGAGAAGAGCTTGCAGTAACGGAAATGACAAGGCGAACGGAAACTGTTGAGCGGGAATAAATATAGGTAGAAGGTCCGAGGTAGGGGTAGACTACGAAAGATTGGCGTTCAGTCGAAGAAGACTGTTGCATTGTGGGTAGTAATTATATATACCCGCACATACCTACAAAAAATTAATTTAAGAGTTCAATAGCTTGAGAAGTTAACAACCACAAATCCTTGTGCTGTATTTACTTAATATTCAAGAGACCGAATCGGACTCATACAGCATCAGTGAATGGCTGGCACATATATACGTACATACATAAGTAAGTACATATATACATCGAAGGAAATGGAGTCGGCGACCCGATTTCGAATTCTGGATAAGGTTGTCTGCATTTCACTTCGTGCTTATGCACTTAGAAAAGGAATGAATATATTTTGTTCCCATCAAGTCATGTACAAATACTAGGGCTGACTGGGGTTTTTTAGCATTGATAAAGCAAACAATCAAGTGTGGAGGTGCCCGTGGTGTAATGGTTATCGTCGTAAATGGACACAGCGACACGAGTTCAAATCCTCGACGAGACTGATTGCATTTCACATAGCACTAATACCCTTGGGAAAGGTATGAATCCAATTATTCTCCCTCCAGCTATGGGTAAATAGTAAGGCACACTGGGTTCTTCAGCCTTGGTGATGCAACCAGTCTAGGAGAAGGAAAACTCTGAATTAAAACCTGTTAAACTCCGCTTAAAAATTGACCTTGTGTCATATCCTGCCCGAGTGGAGGGGTTGGTAAATATGGATAAAGCAAGGAGAAGAAAAACACTGAAATTGAACCAGTATTACTTCATTGAAAAATTAACATTGTGTCACATCCTACCATAGCACAATGGTTAGTTTGGTTTTATGGCATATCAACTATTAAAAGTTATTAAATGCTAGATCGTCTTTAAACATATATATTGAATAAATATGATTGGGTTTTATGGCATATCAACTATTGTAGGTTATTTAATGACAAATTCTCTTTATACACATATATTAGATGTATACGATTTGGTTTGGTTGGGTTTTATGGTATTTCAAACATTGAAACTTATTAAATGCGAAATCCTCTTTAAACATATATATTAAATAAATATGATTTGGTTTGGTTAGTTTTTATGGCATATCAACCATTGTAGGTTATTTTATGCCATACCCTCTTTATACATATATTAGATATATATAATTTTTAAACGAGTAGTTTGTTGGCAACAATTTGAAACAAGTCACGCAGTTTAGTTTAATTTGGTCTGATTTTATTTCGTTTTGTTTGGTAGCATATCAACCATTGTAGGTTAGTTAATACAAAATCCGGTTTATAAATATATATCGGATATATATGGTTTGTAAACATAAGTCTACAAAAGTTAAATAGTTCCAAATATTGCTGTGTATCACTAACAATTCAACTGAACATGAGTCATTTTTACACACACTTAAAGGATCAAACAGTTCGATTTCAAACAATCCAATTTAGCATACGTCATGTGTTTCCACACAGTTTAAATGTCAAACAGTTCTATTTGACCCATAGATAGGACCCTATCAGTTTATACCATTCCGGGCCAGAGTTGACATGGGAACGATGGCAATGAAGGGGTACTTTGCAATCCCTAAACCTCTAGCATTACTGGAGCCTGACCATCAGATTGTTTAATGTCATATCCAGGACACTCGTTGGGAGGGAGTCGTGCCCCTCTGGAGTGACTCAGTCGGCGTATTCTACAGCCCCAGCCGACTGGACTGAAAAGTGTTGGATACATACATAAATATATACATGCATACATACATATGCGTGTGCGTGTGCATTCATATGTGTGTCTGTGTTTTTTTATTAGTTAGGTTTAATGGCATATCAACCCTTGTAGGTTATTTAATATCAAATCTTGTTTATACGTATATATCAAATATGTATGATTTGTAAAAACATTTTACAGAAAACTGAATTATTCGTGTTTGAAATACATGAAACTATTTAACTGTGTGTAAAAAATTTAAAAAATGAGCGCAGATTCGTAAAAACATGTTACAAATCATATATATTTAATATATATGTATAAACAGGATTTGACATTAAATAACCTACAATGGTTGATATGCCATAAAACCCAACTAAACCAAATCATATATATTCAATATATATGTATAAACAGGATTTGACAATAAATAACCTACAATGGTTGATATGCCATAAAACCCAACCAAACCAAATCATATATGATATATGACATATGATACGCCATAAAACCCAACCAAACCAAGTCATATATGATATATATGTATAATGACGATTTGACATTAAATAATCTACGGTTGTTGATATGCCGTAAAACCCAACCAACCAAATCATATGTATTTAATATATATGTATAAACAGGATTTGACATGAAATAACCTACATTAGTTGATATGCCATAAAACCAAACCAAACTAAATCATACATCTGTGTATATATTTTTGATATTTTAAATAGCAATATTTGATGGAAAGAATTACTAAAGTTAAATTGCAATACATGAAACCATTTAACTCTGTGCCAACAAATGATTAATATTAAATAGGACTATTAGTATTAGATAGCATTACTTGAAACCATTTAATTGTCTGCAAATAAATAATTAATATTAACTTGAACTATTAATGTTAGATAGGAATACTAGAAACCATTTAATTGTCAGCAAATAAATGAGCTGAACGAACTATTTTAGAAATAAAATCATCTCCGAACAATTCATTTACAAACCACATATACTGGATGATTAAAAGGTAACTCTCTATTTTAAAATTATAAAAATTGACTTCTGGTAAAAATTATTGTTTAGAAATAAATAATTAGAATTTCAAAATAGTAAATTACTTTTCATTCACTCTGAATATAAAAACAGGATTTCGCAATAAATAACCCACAAGGTTTGATATCCCATAAAACACCAACCAAGCAACCTTTGACTTTTAAAACGTAAATTACCAAGAATTATTCCTTGGTTTTATCTTCATTGTTGAATTTGAAGGTGAACTGTCTTGCTTACTGTGGTTTGGTTTGGTTTGGTTTTACGGGATATCAACCGTTGTAGGTTATTTAATGCTAAATCCATTTTATTCATATAAACAGTTCTAATTCAAACAATTCAGTTTAGCATAAGTTCACGGATTAAATATAAAAACAGTTCTATTTCAAACTATTCAATTTAGTCAACAAAGTTAAATGGTTCCAAGTATTGCTATATATCACTAATAATTCAATTAAACAGTCATTTTTTTACACACAGTTAAATGTAAAAACAGTTCTTTTTCAAACAATTCAGTTTAGCCTAATTACACCGTTTAGTTTTATTTAACGCATAGATAGGACCCTATCAGGTGCTACCACTCCGGGCCAGAGTGGACCTGGGAGCGATGGCAATGAAGGGGTACTCCGCATTCCCCAAAGTTCTAGTATTACTGGAGCCTCATTACCAGACTGTTTAGTGTCATAATAGGACACTGAATCAGAGAGTCTTACCCCTTTGCAGAGATACAGTCAGTGTATTCTACAGCCCAATACTTACCATGAAATTTGACATTAAAGACTCTTCTTGACACTGAACGCCAGAAGCTGATGACAGAACTCTTTACTAGTAAAAATCAATTTTTCTTTAGATTACACAACTGTTCTTACAAGGAATTTTAACAGAAGTGACAAGTATTAACACATTTCTATAAATAGAGTGATAAGTTCTGAGAAATTGCGTCTGGCTACAAATTATCAAATCCTTCTACTTTGCGAGGAGTTCACGTTGCGCTGTGGCTAAAGTGCTGGTCTGCAATATTGTCGTATGCAAGTTCGAATTCCAGTCGAGGTATTACATTCACTTTCGAATAAATTCTCGTGCAAAAGGGTAAGTAAAGTAAGTAAAGTTGGCGACCGTAGTCGAGGGCGACCAGAAGGCTCCCTTTTCAATAGCTACTACACCGATGTGTAGGGGAGGGCGCTACTCCTTTCCCTGGATTGCTCCAATTTACCCTTGATGCGTACCTTATAATGCTGAGTGTTAAGCAAGGAGGTATCAAATACCATTTTTTGAGTGTTTGGTATGACTCGACCAGGGATTGAACCCCGGTCTCCTGGACCATTAGCGAACACTCGACCCACAAGGCCATCACCGCATGGACGTTAATAAAACACATCGAGAAAAAGCTAAATGTGAACCACACAAGAATGGGACGTGCTGTTTTGAAAATGTCCGGGAAGTAACATCCCACAAAACAACGAATGTAGGGCCACCTACCTTCCATCTCAAAAAAGCATCCACGAAAACAACCAGACCGGCTGGAGAAGTAAGGACGTTCTCTTATGGACTCCTACGCTTGGACACACCAGTGTTGGCAAACCAGCAAAGACTTGAATATATCAGCTTTGTGCGGACACCTGATGCTGTCTAGAAAACCTAACAGGAGAGATGGCCGATCGAGACGGATGGCAAGAGAGAGAGAGTCGGGGAATACTTTGGTGTAATGGTTATCGTCGTTGGAAATGGACACGGCGACACGAGTTCAAATCCTGGACGAGATTGATTGCATTTCACATAGCACTCATACCCTTGGGAAAGGTATGAATCCAATTATTCTCCCTCCAGCTATGGATAAATAGTAGGGCAGACTGGGTTCTTCAAGCATGGTGAGGCAACCAGTCTAGGAAAAGGAAAACTCTGAATTCAAACCTGTTAAACTACGCTTAAAAATTGACCTTGCGTCATATCCTGCCCGAGCAGAGGGTTGGTAAATATGGATAATGATGATGATGACTTCTATAAAGATGGCTTTGGCAATAACTAACCACAAAAGCTGATATATCATTAAACAAAGAAACCAAACTAAAAACACTACTTAGAGTGTGTTTATCAATGGAAAGCTTTGTCGAAAATGTAATAATTTACTAGGCTGGTTTGCTTAGATGTGGCACAAGGCCATACGAATGTGGTACCTAATGAGACTCACACCCACTCATGTAGGTTTGCCAGTCTAGTTTGCTAAATGAGATTGCGAAAAACCCTCAAACTAATATCAGCTTCCTCATCAATCAAATTCATCTCCATCAAAATAGTTCTCTAGGGAAACCACACATTGATTAAGAGTTTATTCCAACCCATGAAAACGGTGCTGGAAGTCTTCAACTGACACTGCTGTTTGATGCTTAGTCATGACCTGATGCATATTAGCAACAGTTCTCAAACGGTCACCGCAAAGAGCAGGAATCAGTCACGAGGATTCGAAGGCAGGGAATAGGGCGGTTGTGATATAACGGGGATATTTTACCTTGTCAAAAATTAAAGACTAATCGTTAAAATCACTTTTGCACTGATTATCTCCATATCTAAAAACCTGTACTTGAATTAGAACTTGATCGCCATAAATTTGTTTTAGATTGTTTCTGTCGGGTTATCTTAATGTCTGATACAAAATTGGATCGCAAAACTTTACTTGATTTTATTGTGCTCCAGTGCGTCACTCATTTAGAATTTGTACAGATTTTCTGTAGATTTTTTTGCGCAAATTTTTTGTTGATTTTGCGCAGATTTCCGAAAATTTTCTGTCCTTGAACCGTCAACGACTTTTGTTTTCAAATGATGATCAGATCAGACGAAGATCTCACTTTTGTCACATTTTCCTCAGATCGTGAAATAACCTAACAACTAGAATGTGGATCATTTTCCACAGTCTTCTAGCCACCCAAGAAATACTTTGTGGTACCAACGGAGCGGGAGGTTACACACGCAAACAAACTCATTTGTAATGATCCAGGGGTCTGCGAAGCAAATACGACCTGAATGTTTTATAAGTGTTCAGCTCTACACTGATCAGCTGATTTTCAATGTGAGTTGTCAACCTGAAAAATAAAAATAAAATGAAATCAATCAGTCTCATAACATTCTAGGCAGACCTTGGAGGTGTGTATGCTGTATGGCATCATATACCAAAGAGAGATGTAGATCGAAGAATTTGATAGTAATTTTAACTCTTTTTGCTGTAAGTAACGCTACTCAAATAAAGATAAACACAGTCTTCCTCGTAAGTAGCACTATTACCAGCAATTACAAAAAAAGAAAAAGTAAAAACATGTTTAGCATGCCATCATCAAATATAAGAGTGAGAGTATATTTAAGTTAGGGTGATTCTTTACAAGACTCTGTAACCACATATTTACACGTAATGGTCTTCGTCGTTCGAAATAGAATCGGCGGCCCGATTTCAAATCCTCGAAGAGGCTGTTGAATTTCACTTCGCCCTAATACTCTTTGGAAAGGCATGAATCCATCTCTTCTCATCCAAATTATGAGTAAAAAGCAAGGCAGGTTGGGTTCTTTAGCCTTGATCAGGCAACCACTTTAGAAGGAAAAACCCTGAATCCAAACCAGCTTTACTCTGTTTAAAAACTGACCTTATGTCGCATTGTGGGGGACGTAAATAAAGGCACATTTGCCTTTCACCACCAAAGTGGAGATTAGTGTAAGAGTAGGTAATTAAAAGATAATCTAATCTGATTAAGATCAAGTATGGAAAGAACTAAAGTGAGAACGATGCTGCGCATATTACCAATTGTTTATACCGACCCAAAACTCCTGAAATGATTAAATTTTTCACGGTGAAGACTATATGGATATATGTATCTGCCTGAAGCGATAATCATCAGTCTAGTCTTACAGGCTATTGTTACTAATCATTTCGCGCCCCATTGCTGCAACCTTGTGTCAGTCTAGCTTTCATACATTCCTACATACATAAACAGGGTGGACAAACACGCTGATGCGAATAGCATAAAGAGTTTTTTTTTTCTCTCAACATATGGGCTGCACGCGTAGGCCATCAACAAGACGACCCTCCGAACGAGGGTAGGGCCTCGGGTAAAAACGGTTGGTAACTCGAACCTGATTCGTTTCTCAAATCTGCTTCATCATTAAATCTACCCACAAGCGGAACTTTAAAACACTTTTTTTTTTTTGTCGTTTCACTTTCGCAGTTACAAACTGGAATTATGCAAGGTCTTATCCCGAATCGACAAAAATACCCCAGTAACGTTTTTTTTTTTTTTTTTTTACAAAGAAAGAAAATTTGGTAAACTCTCTGACCGTAAAAAATGCATGAGTTGAATCGAAAAGCTGAAACTACTAAAGGCTTCAAAGGATGAAAAGAAAGTATTTTTCAATTGACTAATAATAATCCACATATGTAAAAGGTAATGTATATATATATATATATATATATATATATACGCGTATATATATATATATATATATATATATATATGTGTGTGTGTGTGTGTGTGTGTGTGTGTGTGTGTGTGTGTGTGTGTGTGTGTGTGTAAAACTGTAAGCACTCGTGGTCTGATGGTTTTAGTCATACAACATAGACACGGCGACCCGAGTTCAAATTCTGGAAGAGGCTGTTTGCATTTCACGTAGAGTTAATACTCTTGTTAAAGGTATGCATCCAACTATTCTTCCTCCTGCTATGAGAAAATAGTAGGGCAGACTGAGCTCTCTAGCCTTGGTATGGCAACCAGTCTTGGAGAAGGAAAACTCTAAATTCAAACTGGTTAAACCCCACTTAAAAATTAACCTTGTGTCACACTCTGCTCGTGCAGAGGGGTTGGGTAAATATGTATATAACCTGAAGCTTGCAAAACTGGTATATCATGACAAGTATTTTTTTCAGAGCTATGTTTTAAATGAGAGAATAAAACAATTTCCAGTCCAATCAGCAAATGAATAACTATTTTATGAAGTTCCAATTTGCGTTGAATATCATTTTAAAGCTATCGAAACAACTCATCATTGCGAAATATTTTCATTAGAGCAATACACTTAAAATACCCCGAATAAAGAATAAAGTTAAATTCCAGTCCAGTTTGAAATCAAATAATAATTTGTAGATTGCGTATTAACAATGCACAGCGTGATCATACACTGTTGTTGAAAAAGGAATACACCGGGTTTACGAATCATCTAGAATATATATACATTTCTTCTTTTTAATATATATATATATATATATATATATATATATATATATTAAAAAGAAGAAAACATCCAATTCAAACACACACACAAACCAACATACACACGCGTGTACGTGTGGGTGTGTATTTACCGATCTCTCCGCATGGGCAGGATGTGACATAAGGTCAATTCTGAGCGGAGTTTTACAGGTTTGACATCATTGTTTTTCTTCTCCTAGACTGGTTGGCTAACCAATTCTGAAGAAGCCATAGCCAGAAGTTAAAGAATTGGATTCATACCTTTTGTATTCGTGCTACGTGAAATGCATCTAGCATCGTTCAGGATTTGAACTCGTATCGCCGCGTCCATTTCCTATGACGATAGCCACTACACCACATGCAGCTCCGTGTGTATTTGTGTGTGTGTGTGTGTGTGTGTGTGTGTGTGTGTGTGTGTGTGTGTGTGAGTGTGTGTGTTGTGCGAAACACTTTTCTATATCCCCAGAATATTCTATTACAAAGAAATGGGTAAATTGAGTCTTCAGAAAATTTGTTGTTTTGGTAACACTCGACATACGAAGAGTCATTTGAAGCGAGCGACTGTCATAACAATACGAAGAAAGGTATGAATCCAATTATTCTCCCTCCAGCTATGGGTAAATAGTAGGACAGACTAGGTTCTTCAGCCTTGGTTAGGCAACTAGTCTAGGAGAAGGAAAACTCTGAATTAAAAACTGTTAAACTCCGCTTAAAAATTGACCTTGTGTCATATCCTGCCCGAGCGGAGGGGTTGGTAAATAGGATAACAATACGAAGTGGCGATTAAAAAAATCCTTCTGTAAATGCATTGGAATATTTCATTTAATTCATTTAAAAAAAAACATACCTGGGAATGTTTGCCCAAATAATAATTATGATAATAAAAATCCTGGTTGTAAGACAAGACAGTAATTGTTAACAAAAAAAATGTGGGGGGCCTGCCAAATTGGAGACTTATCTGTCCCGGTGATCCACAGAGACAAAACGAAAAGAGAGATAAGTACTTAGACCTTGTCATAGAACTAACAAAGTTTTGGAACATGAAGGTGGCGGTGATACAAATTAAAATGGAGCGCTCGGAACGGTGTTCAAAGGGTTAGTAAGGAAGAGTTGGAAATCAGAGGACGTGTCGAAACCATCTAAACTACAGCATTACTAAAATCGGCCAGACTACTGAGAAGAGTCCTGGAGACTTGAGGAGACTTGCTGTCACTCAGACACCAGTGAAAGAACATCAGCTAAAACTGGCATGAAAAACTTGTGTGGAGTTATAATAATAATAATAATACGCATTTATACCACTTGTAAACAGTAACATTTATACCACTTGGAACAGTAACAAAAGGATTACTAAAGGGACTGGAGGACTTGGAAGTTGGCGGACGAGTGAAGACCATCCAAACTACTACATTATTAAGAATGGCCAGAATACTGAGAAGAGTCCTGGAGACTTGAGGGGACTTGCTGTCACTCAGACTCCAGTGAAAAAATCATCAGCTAACGCTAATGTGAAAAACTCTAATGAGTAAAAAATAATACGCAACAGAATAGCAGGTATAGGTTATATGGAGAGAACAATTAGACGGTTAATCACATAAGAGAATGCAGTAAACTAGCCTAAAAGATGTACAAGATTAATCATGACTGGGTGGGAAAGGAGATCTACCGGGAAAAGATTAGAATTTGGCCTTTCAACCGAATGGTATATGGACAAACCAGAATCCGTCCTAGAGAATGAGATGGATGAAATCCTCTGGAATTTTGGGATAGAAATGGATAACCTAATCCCAACTAGAAGACCCGACTAAGTATTAATTACAAAAACAAAAAAAAGAAAAAAGAGAACTTGACGTCTCGGGATTTTTGCTGTCCCAGCGGACCATAGAGTGAAAATCAGAGAAAGCGAATAAATAGAAAGATACATGAACCTTGCTAAAGAACTGAAAAGTTGTTAATTATGAAGGGGGCACTGATACTCACCATAGTTTGAACAGAACCCAGGAACATGAAAAAATGTCTGTGTAACTGAATCGAGACCACAGCACTGTTAAAACCAGCTAGGATACTTAGAACAGTCCTGGAGATCAGTGGAAACTTGTTGTCACTTCACTAAACAATACCAGTTAAAGCTGACATGAAAACTTGCAAAGAGTTGAATAATCATAAACTATCCATTTATTTTAAAACAGAAAGCAGATATTTGCTTGAACTTAGTTCAATCTAGCACAAGGCCACATTTAAGGAATGCTCAAGGAAAATTAAAACGTGTAGGTGTCTACGTGTACATATGCAATATATATATATATATATATATATATATATATATATATATATATATATATACATTGTGTATATATTTGTATGTACACTATATATTTGCATATGTACATTGATAGACGGATTGGTCGACAGATCTTTTCATAAATACATTTCAGATTCAAATGTTGCGTAAATATCTTCTTCCTCTATTTTGTATCTCTTTCTCACACACACCCATCCACCCACACAATCACAACCCCCCCCACACACACACATTCTCTCTCTTTCTCTCTCTTTCTCTCTCTCTCTCTCTCACACACACACACACACACATACATACACACACACATTTTCTCTCTCTCTCTCTCTCTCTCTCTCTGAATCTATCTCTCTCATACACACACACACGCATACACACATTCTCTCTCTCTCTCTCTTTCTTTCTCTCTCTCTCTCTCTTTCTCTCTGAATCTCTCTCTCTCATACACACACACACACACACACACACACGCACATATACACATATATACACACACACACTAAGTAAATCTAGGAAAGAATGCTTTATTCTCAAATTTTTTCGGAGAAAACCGTGTCTCTCTACTTTAAAAACATATGTCATATTGTTGTTTTTATGTTAAGTTATTAGGTTATGTTATATCGTTATGTTATATTGTGTTATGTTGTGTTGGTATCTTATGTTATTTCATGTTGATATCTTTTGCTTCGTTCTTATGTCATTATCTTATGCTATATGTTGCTTTATGTCATGTTGTGATATGTGGTTTTATGGTGTGCCGTGATAATATGTTGTTTTATGGTATACTGTGATAATATGTTGTTTTCTGTTGTCTTGTAATTATATACTGTTTAATGTTTTGTTTTGATATGTTCTTTTATGCTATGTTTTGATAGGTTGTTTTATGTCATGTTGTAACCATATTATTTTTGTTGTGTTGTGACAATATGCTGTTTATAGTATGCTGTTATATAATGTTTTATGTTATTTTATGGTTGTTTTATGTCATGTAGAGACATGTTGTTTCATGGTATGTGTGAAGATATTTTGTTTTATGCAATGTTGTTTTATGTTATGTTTGATAGGATGTTTAATGTTACATTGTGATCATATGTATCTTTTGTGTGTTGTGATGATATTTTGTTTTATGGTATGTTGTGGTATGTTGTTTTATGTTATGTTGTATAGGTTGTTTTATGTCATGTAGTGTATGTTGTTTTACGGAATGTTGTGATGATATTTTATTTTATGTTATGTTGTTTTATGTTATGTTTGATTGGATGTTTTATGTTATGTTGTGATCATATGTAATTTTTGTTGTGTTGTGATGATATTTTGTTAGGTTGTTTCATTTTATGTTTTAATATGTTGTTTTATGGTGTCACTTTATGTCGACTTAGTCCAGTCGGCTATGGCTTTAGAATACATCGAATACTTCTCTGTAGATGCATAAAACCCTACATCCATTAAGTGCCCAGCATATGATACTAAGCAATATAATGATGTTGTTCCAGTTTTGGAGCTATCAGGAATCTGGATTATACATTCAATGTTATTACTCCCAGGTCCTCCTCCGCGTAGTATCTGATAGGATTCCATCAATGGATCAAATAGAACTGTTTAACCATTCAACTGTGTATAAAAAAATCATACAACGTGTGAAAGCACGTGCGATACCCTAGCCTCATCAGCCGCCAACCAGGGTGATAACTCAGTTTCGGTAGCTCATTGGAGTCAGTAAATAGTTGTAATGATCTTCTTGAGAAGCTCGTTAAATATTTGCTAACGACGAGGCACAATAATATAATGATATAATATAATAATATAATAACAATATAATAATATAGAAACGTAAGAATGCAAGTAAGAAAACAAATATCACTGTTGTTTTTATAATATTGACAAAAATGACAAAAGGACCATGAAAGAAAAACCAGAAATCTAAAATTAGTGTTTCTTATTTAATAAAAATTAAATGGGTGATTTTGAGACGAGGATAAAAACTATTAGCTATCGGAGTATATCAGTTAGACTCTTACATTTGTGCATAAGGTTATTATTGGCTTTTTTGTTAAATCGCATATCAACCATCATGGGTTATTTAATGCCAAAGCCATCCTTGTGGAAGAACAGCGGTGATATTCTTTAAGCCATTGGTGTGTAGATAAGGGGCTTCATACCTTTCCCAATGATATTAATCCAAAAGAAAACGTAATAGCACGACTGGAGCGGCTGTATTTGTTTGTTTGGTTGGTTGGTTAGATTTATGGCGTATCAACCTTTTCGGGTCATTTAGCGCCGAATCAAGTCATTTTTATAAAAGATTCTTATAATTCAGTTTTGTATAAGTATAGTTTTTATTTTATTTTCTCACAATTTAATGTCAAAACAGTTCTATTTCAAAGAATTCAGTTTAGCATAACTACATGTTTGCGTTTACACACAGTTAAATGTAAAAAATAGTTAATTTCAAACAATTCAATTAAGCGTAATTACACAGTTTAGTTCTATTTGACCCATAGATTGAACTCTATCAGGTGCTACCACTCCGGGTCAGAGTGGATCTGGGAGCGATGGCAATGAAGTACTCCGCATTTCCCAAAGCTCCAGCATTACTGAAGCCTCTCCATCAGATTGTTTAGTTTCAAATACAGGACACTCATTGGGGGAGTCTTACCCTCTACAGAGATGTAGTCGGTGCATTCTGCAGCCCAAAGAATCTTGTAAACCAGTGATACAATCCCGATGCCTTTGACTAGGTTGTAAAGGTAACGAACCACAATTAGAATGTGAGGTGCCAACCTCGCCTGATACTCTCTAGTGCTACTCATCGAATTTGATCTTCGAGGTACTTGTCAACCGAGCAAAATTTCTGCACCCACCAGGTTACTGTACTGGGATCAACTGCGTCTTTACTTTTTTGGTGGTTTCCGCGGGGTTCGAACTCGCAAAGCATAAGTTCCCGAATTAGACAACGTTACACGTTTGTCTGTGTGGCTTACAACCCTAACATGGAGTGATGCAATGCACAACGTGTTTGCGCACCGACTACCACGACACTACCAACCACAATGAGTACTTACCACGGATTGAATTACTTCACCCACGTGATATACCACGAAACAAGCACATATAAAACCATTGCAGAACTTTCAACTCACCCAAGTATTTTGCAAGCTCTTATGACTCACATTCTCGAAAAAGGAGAAACTCGCTCGGGTTGCAAGTTCAACGACGGTAGATACCGAGACCGTGCCATAGAGGCGAACCCGGCGAGTAGCACTCGAGCTTTGCATCTTACAGTCCGGTGTGGTTCGTCATCTTCAGGACCTCGACAAAAGCATCCGAAGCTGCTAAATTTTGCCTCAGCTGCAACTAAAATATTGCAAAACTTTTGACTCACCCAAGTATATTATTAATAGCACTATTTCTGTGCATATAGAGCCATGACCGTTTTATATTCATGGCGTTCTGGCAAGAAACGTTAATAAGTAATAACAAGTTTTGTCGGTTAGAACAGTGACGTCATATATTAAGACCAGTGGGGAGAAAGGAAATGTGACTTGGGGCGTCCATTTTTTTTCTTACCGGAAATGAAAAACTCAGCTACGTGTAAAACTTCTCACAGTTACACAAGAGCGCAAAAAACATGTGCCTTCACTGATAATAATACGTCATGGGACTAAATAAAATGACTTAATGAAATGGCCTTAATTCATATGAGAAAATGGAGACAAATTTTACCTATTGTGAATTTACAGGTAGATAATGCCCACCTCGTCAAAGCACAAAATTACAATCGTGGGTAACTCGGTGAGAGTCACACTCGGCACAATAAAAATAATCAGCGAGATTAACATCCTTTATTTTGCCCTTCGGCGATACACTTGAACATTAAGCACAAAATAGTTTACTAACTAGCAAGCTGTTTGTCTGTCTGTTGTTCCGTTCTATCTGTTTTTAGTCGGCAAAAATAAAGATAAGAATTTAGTTTTTTAAAAATGTCAGTATCCTTGAGAAAGTCATGCGATAACATTCGGTTATTTGTTTTTATGGCAAATCAACTCTTCCGGGTTATTTTATGCCAAGTCCTGATTTTATCGATATGATGTGCTCTCAAACTAATAATTCCCAGAACCCAGTCGGCTAGGGCTGTAAAATACACTGACTGCATATCTGCAGTAAAAAAAACACAAACAAAAACAACGAGTGTCCTGATATATGACACAAAAAATCTAATGGTGAGGTTCCAGTAATGCTGGAGCTTTGGGAATGCAGAGTACCCCTTCATTGCCATAGCTCCCAGGTCCAGTCTAAGCCGGAGTGATAGCGCCTGATAGGATCCCATCTGTCGGTTAAATGGAACCGTTTGTCATTTAAACTGTGTGCAAAAAAATGATTTATACTAAATTGAATTGTTAGAAATAGAACTGTTTGATCATTTATCTGTGAATAAACTAAAGGCTAATGTTTAATTGAATTGTTAGTGATACATTGGAATATTTGGAATCATTTAACTTTCGCTTATGCTAAAATGAATTGTTTGAAATAGAACTGTTTGATCATTTAACTGTGTGCAAACAAATGACTGATGGGATACATAGCAATACTTGGAACAATTTATCTTTGACTTATGATAAATTGAATTGTTTAATGAGTAACTGTTGTGTAAACAAATGACTGATACTTAATTGAATTATTAGCGATGCATAGCAATACTTGGAACTATTTTACTTTGCTGACTTATGTTTACAAATCATATATATATATATATATATATATATATGAATAAATTAGATTTGGCATTAAATAACCTACAATGGTTGACATGCCATAAAGCCACACCAAACTAAATATTCTATTTGATATTAATCATTTGTTTGCACACAATTAAAAGTGTTTAAGTATTCCAATCAAACAATAATAATTATATTTATTATCAATTCTTAAATGGTTACAAGTATTGCTATCTAACACTAATGATTCTTTGCCCACTCGGTTGGAGCTGTGGAATACACTGACTGCACCTCTGCAGAGGAGCAAGACCACCCCCAATGAGTGTCCTTGTTATGACACTAAACAATCTGGTGGTGAGGTTCCAATGATATTGGAGCTTTGAGGAAATCGGAGTACCCCTTCATTGCCATTGCTCCCATGTCCACTCTGGCCTGGAATGGTAGCACCTGATAGGGCCCTATCTATGGGTTAAATAGAACTAAACTGCATACTTATGCTTAACTAAATTGTTTGAATTAGAACTGTTTGACTCAACTGAATAGCTTGAATGACAAATGTTTTTGACAATTAAACTGTGTACTTACATTCAAACTGCGTGCTTATGCTAAACTGAATTGTGTGAAATGACATTGAAACTCTACTTACACTAAACTGAATTGTTTAATATAGAACTGTTTTGACATTTAACAGCGTATAAACAAAATCTGTACTTATACTAAACTGAATTAGCTGAATTAGAAATGTTTGGATAAACTGAATATCTTGAAATAGAAATATTTTTGACAATCAAACTGTGTACTCATACAAAACTGAATTGTTTAAAATAGAACTATTTGCATAAAAATGGATTTGGCGTTAAATAACCTACAAAGGTTGATATCCCATTAAACCCAAACAACCAAACAACCAACTAATGATTCTATTCAATATCAATTATGTTTGCACACAGTTAAATAATTTCAAGTAATTAATAATAGTGCTTTACTAAATGATTGAACTGTTCTATTTGAACCATCAATGGAACCCTAACAGGTACTACCACTCCGGGTCAGCCCTCAAAGCCCTCGGACAGACGCCTTACAATTAGATGGCGTAATATCATAGCAAGGACACTCGTTCGGGGTTTGCAATAAGATAGATAGATAGATAGATAGTGAAGGATAAATGGAAATAGAGAGATTGAAGATAGATAGGGGGTCCTTGTGGTGTCATGCTTCAAGCAATGGATTGCGGAATCATAATAAGCGAGTTTGAACTCTAATTGCGCTATTACGTTCCCTTTTAGACAAATACTCTTGGGAAAGATATGCGCCCTCTTATCCTCCCGGCTATCGTTTAAATAGTACCACAGCTGTTCTTCTAGAAGGATAAATTTGGCATTAAATAACCCAAGAAGGTTGATATACCATAAAAAACGAACAACATTGATAGATAGATAAAGACTGAAGATTGGGAGATAAGGATCGACAGAAATAAATAAAAGTAAGTAGAGTTGGCGACTGTAGTCGAGGGCGACCCGAAGGCTCCTATTTTGATAGCTACTCCTTTCCCTGGATTGCTCCACTTTACCCTTGATCCATACCATATAATTCTGAGTGTTAAGCAAGGAGGCATCAAGTACCATTTTTTGAGTCTTTGTTATGACTCGACCTGGGATAGAACCCAGGTCTCCCGGGCCATTGACGAACACTCTAACCATTATGCCAATGTTCAGAACCGGAAATAAATATGGTACAAAAAGACTCAAGACAGAGAGATAGTGTTGCAGGGCGGAGATTTTTTTAATGATATAGAAATAATTTTTCATTTTTAATTACTGTTTTGAGGAATTAATATAAACTGGGTTTTAAGATTTAATTCAAAATTAGTTATACATACATACATGATATGATGGCTGTCCTCTCGGTTTCAAGCGTGACCACCTCCTTTGTCTCATGCCCTCCCTCCCCAACTCCTCCCTTAAATTCTCTGTGTTCATAGGTGACTCTTCAGGCCAGCCAAGCTGCGACAGATTTTACCACAGATTTGGCACAACCGTTCAGTTTTGCTTGCAGTGACATTATTTGGGTTCAAGATAGATTTTGCACATTTACGTAGATGGCTTTTGAGACCAGCAAGAGATTGGCCCAATTTTCCACATATGTCACAGTTAGCGTGGTGACCTTGTGGACCCGGTGCTGGACCCTGTTCGCCTTTGCGAATCAGACGTTCGTAAGCGCTGTACTGCATACGGCTATTCTCAAAGGATTCTATGCTTTCGTGAATCAGTTTCCGCCACTTACTTCTATCTGAGGCCATTTTTTCCCATTGCTCCACAGGTAGTCCAGATTGTTTCAGGTAATATTTTATTGTGTCCTTAAATCTCTTCTTCGGTTTTAATGCACTTCTCTTTCCTTCCCACATTTCACCATAGAATAATTGCCTTGGCAGACAGCTATCATCCATACGCAGAATGTGACCAACCCATCGGAGGCAAGTTTTCATTACTATCGGCTGGATGCTTGGTAGCCCTGCTTTGTATGTGCCCATGTGTGTGTTGGTTACAGACGAACTTGTAAGCTTGGTTTGATTTCTTTGTTTAATGTTATATCAATCCTCTTGGGTTATCTAATGACAAAATCACCCTGCAGAACTGTCGTGGTTCTATTTACCTCATATCTGAAAAGGATAAGGGGATTCATACCTTTTCCAAGGGCATTAATACAAAAGTGAACGCAGTTGTTCTACTGGAGTTTGAATTCGCTCATTATAATGTCGCAGTCCAACGCACTAGCCTCTGTGTCACGGAGACTCTCCCCACGAAATTATAAAATATTGCATTAACGCATATAATCTCTAAAAAATGTCTCACTTTGCTGATACATGTTATAAAACTGAAAATATTTATTTTGATATGATGTTCACACACACACACACAAACACACGCACACACATATATATCCAAGGGTGAGCTGAAAAGTTCTCCGGCGAAAAGGTTACATGATGACGTGATATCTGTTCTTGATGACTTCTTTTTTACAAGCACTGCAACGCCTGGGAAAGAACTATGCTGATCACAAAATATAAATCTCATTTTGTCACATTCCATGAGGTTATCTTTGTCAGCCAATTAACTTTTCTTTGACAATCGTATATATATATATATATATATAAGTAAGTTGGCCGACCGAAGTTGAGGGCGACCCGAAGGTTCCCTTTTCGTAGCTACTACACCGAAGTGTATGAGAGGGCGCTACTCTTTTCCGTGGATAGATTTACTTACCCTTGATCCATGTCTAATAATGCTGAGTGTTAAGCAAGGAGGCATCAAGTGCCATGTTTTTAGTCTTTGGTATGACCCGATATGTGATTGAACCCTAATCTCCCGGACCATTGGCGAATATATAACCAATCATATATATGTGCTTGTGGGTGTGGGTGTTTTTGGACGTTGAGGAATTTAAGCAGAGAACGTCAGCAGAATGTAGTACGGATTTTAGTAGCCAACATTTGCGTATGGACTCCTTTGTGACACATTATAGAAGCAACTCTGGGAAACTACTTCGAATGAGACTGTGAAAACTAAGTGCTTGTATAAACAACTTCTTTTTTTAATAGTCAAATTCCATGACCCTTTTGGGTAATGCTTTATACACATACACGCACACACTTATATATATATATATATATATATATATATATATATATATATATATATCCTGTTAAAACATATAGCAAATTTCAGCTTGTATGTAATTTTTCTCAGTCAATATTTGCCAACGGCACGTATAATTCTTTCATAATTATTTTTATTTTTATTTTTATTTTCCCCGGTGGGAAATCCAGGCGTACATCCTTTCGTTACTGCTTTCGTACGGTAGGAAGAATTTGAATCTTTTTGCACTTTAGTAAATACATGTGGGCCAGACTTCCATTTTAAAAATTTATTAATTAATATAAGTATATATATATATATATATATATACGTGCGTGTGTGTGTTCGACTTCGTTCTCGCCGAATAATTTCGATTAAGAGTGTGTTTGATTCTCGTTACGTTTCCCGATATTTATGGCATATTTCAGATAAATTTAGTTTTTGATGGTGCCTTATGTGCTGCTGTGGTTAATGAAATAATCTAGCAGACTGTTATTGGCGAGTTCAATACTCAGTAGGTGCCTCATATCTCTGGCCTCATGTTACAAATAAAATAATTCCTTAAATTTCTATTACTTTCGCAAAAATGATTTTTTTAAATTTACAACGTTTGTTGTGACACACACACACACACACACACACACACACACATATATTTTTATATATCCCAGGTATGGGTAAAATAGTAAGATAAATTGGGCTAACCAATCTTGGAGAAAGTAAAAGTGAATTTAAAACCTTAGAAGTGTTGTCCAGGAAAAGTTGTGGCACATTGGTTCAACATTCTTTGGTTATCAGCTTATCCAAGAAGTGTGGCTGAATCTCCACAAATTTTCACCACTATAAACAAATCACTTGCGTAGGTAGTCCAATGGATCATATCTTTAACTCTACCATTGGACACTCATACGTTGAGATCAATAGGAGGGACCACTATATATATATATATATTGATCTTGAGCACACTTTATTCATCATCATCACCATCATAATCATAATCAAGTCACTCTAGTAGCACGGATTTCCCAGAGTCTCTCTCTCTCTCTCTCTCTCTTTCTTTGTCCCTATCATCCATCGCTCCCGGTAAGTCCTCCAGACTATTTCCTGTATCCACGCAGAGCTGTTGTAGGTATGTTCTTGTTGGTCGGCCTGTGAAGGGATCCGTAGGAGAACGTCTCTTATGGTTTCATTCTTGCTTTACCAACAGTGTTTAGCATGTTTTGTTCGTCTTATTTGAATGATTTTAGAGATGGGAAGTAAGTGGCCTTACATTTGTTGTTTCGTGGGATGTTTCTTCAAGGATTTGTTCAATACAGTTCGTAACATTCTTGAGCAGTTTCCGTCTTGCTTTTTTCTCAATTCGTTTTGTTAGCTTTCATGTAGTGCATCCATACAGTAATACTGACACAACTACTGTTTGGAAGAAATTCCATTTTAATTTATTGGATTGATCAGATTTCCATATGATTGATAGGCTATCGATAGCAGTCCACACCTTCGTTACACAATACCTTGATACTAGCGGATACGATATAAGGTCAATTTTGGGCGGAGTTTTACAGGTTCGAATTCAGCATTTTCCTTCTCCTAGACTGGTTGCCATGCCAAGGTTACAGGGACCAGTCTGCTCGAATATCTACCCATAGCAGAAGAGAGAACAGTTCGATTTATTATTTTCCAAAAAGTATAAGTGATATTTGAAATGCAAATAGCCTCGTCCAGAATTTGAACTCAAGTCGCCACAAACGCTTCCATATATATATATATATATATATACGGAAGCTTTTTAGTAAAATACAACCAACATTAGAATTTTTTGAAAATATCTTTCGTTTTTGGAAAATATCTTTCCGAATTTTTATCAACACATTATTATGTGTCTCTCAGGTGATCTTCGTAATATCAG
>OY757909.1:102620800-103018300 GCA_963585895.1 Sepioteuthis lessoniana | reverse complement strand
GAAAATAGCGACAATGTTTTGAAATGCCTTTAGATTTTTTGTTTTTTGTTTCATGATTTTTTTTCATTTTTGTTGATAATACTCTGTTTCCATTAATAGTATTATGTTTTTAATTCTTCCGATGTCATCAGCATCTCATATATATATATATATATATATATATATATTAGAGTCATGTATATATATATATATATATATATATATATTAATGTCATATATATATATATATATATATTAGTGTCATATCCAATACAGTCGTTGTGGTGGGGTCTTACGTTAAATTAGACCGCCCCGCACAGCGAGTGTTTTGGATATGTCACTAAACTTTGTTTAGACTGTAGTCCTGGAGCTTTAGGGAATGTGGAGTATTGCTTCATTGCCATTGCCCCCAAATCCATTCTGACCTGAAATGGTAGTACCTGTTCGTAAATTACTAAACATTCTTTTTTTGCTTAGATGTGGCCCCAAACCGTATAAATGGGGCACCCAATGAGACTTGAACTCACACTTGAATGTTAGCTTATAAACCATTTCTCCACCCGAGGCTCCTGGTAGCACCTGTTCGGATAATCTATGGGTTAAATAGAACTTTAAATAACAATACTTAAAACCATAAAACTATGTGTAACCAAATGATCCATATTACATATAATTATTAACGCTAAATTGCTATACTTGAAATCATTTAATCGTATAAAAACAAATGAACTCGTTTAGAAAATAAAGTTACTTATAGACTATTCAATTAAAAATAATATATATATATATATATATATATATATATATATAACTCTTACGATTAATTGAGTAATCCGGTAATCGATAACGTAGATGTAAAAAAAGAAATACGCAAAAATTACTTCGCTTATGCAGAGAATGTCGATGGCTCTGGAGTAAAATATCCGACTGATGTAAACTCAGCCAGATTTCGATCCCAGCTTGAAGCATATTGCGGGTCTAGCCGCACTGAAGAGTTGTGATACAACGAAACAATCTACCTGTAGATGATTATATATATATATATATATATATAAGCGTGTGTGTGTGTGTGTAAGCAGAATTTGGTATTAAATAACGAACAAATGTTGATATGCCATTAAAGCAAATAATCTAACCTAACCAATTTAGAATTATTAGTGATTAGTGTTGGCAATACTTGAAACCATTTATGTGCGCGCAAACAGAAATTATCTCAAGCTCGTTGAGTCCCCCTTCGCGTAGTTGCTAAAATGTTGGACTGAGATCTTGAATAAAACGAATTCGACCTCCGGTCAGGCTGTTACGTTTACTTTCCAACTAATACCCTTCTGCTATAGGTTAGATATTATCCCTGGTATTCTTCTACAAGAATAGCTTTAGCATTAAACAACCGAAGTAGGTTGACATGCCATCAAAAAAAGAAACATATGTATATATATATATATATATATATATATATACGAGGATCATTAAATAAGTTTCCAGACTTTTTTCGTACGGGCACTTTTATTGATAGTACACACATGAAACTCTAGTCCCCTTCGAAGTATTCTCCGCCGGCTGCAATGCACTTGCTGTACCGTTCCAACAACTTCTCGGAAGCCCCATGGAAGTCCTCTTGTGTAAGCGTGTCAATGACCTTCGTCACAGCCTCTTTTATCTCCTCAATTGTCTCATAACGACAGCTTCTAAGCTTAGGGAATAACCAAAAGTCACAGGGAGCAAGGTCTGGACTATAGGGAGGGGGACGAACTGTCTTGATGCCCATCTAGATCAAATAGTCTGTGACAACGATGGAGTTGTGGACTGGCGCATTGTCCTGGTGGAAATGCCACTGACCCGATTTGAAGAGAGCTGGCTTCTTCCGACGGAATCTCTTCCTGAACTCCCTTAAAACCTCAACATAGTAACCCTAACCCTAACCCTTTGGCCAACCAACACTGGTGTATTGACTTCCTTACTCCCCCACACCTCCCATCACCCCTCACAGACTCCCTGCCTTCCTTGAATCTCTTATGCTACTCAAAAACTGATGCTCGATTCTTGCAAGATGCTCCAAAAGCATTCTGAAGCATTCCATACGTTTCTGTGGTATTTTTTCCAAGTTTAAAACAGAATTTTATTGCATATCGTTCGTCTAACGTGTCCTCAAGTCCAGATTGTATTTTTGAAATTCACCAGCAGTGACAATTAGGGTTTAGTAGGGTGTATTCCAATTGCTGCTGTAGCTGTTCATTTAAACCTGAAATCATGAAAATTGGTCAGTCATCTCATAACATGTATAGCAATAACATAGTGAATTTTCAAGAGTCTACGACAATTTTAAATACCTGTACAAAAAAGTCTAGAAACTTATTGAATACACCATTTATGTTTAATTCATTAGAAGAGCTATTGCGTCTTTGCTTACGTAGTAGCCTGCAAATCCCCTACTAGAGTACACAAACCACAAGAGGGGTGCATATATATTGTCATCTACCGACGGTTTCGTTGTATCAGTAATCTTCAGTGTGTTTCGATACGCAAGATGCTTCAAGCAGGGATCGAAAGGCCGCTGACTTTATATATATATATATATATATATATATATATATATATACATATATATATATATATATATATATATGTGTGTGTGTGTGTGTGTGTGTGTGTGTGTGTGTGTGTGTGTGTGTGTGTAAACACGATTTGGCATTAAATAACACATAAAGGATGATATGACACCAAACCCAACTAAAATTGACATCGTTCCCTCAGGGTTTTGCAATTTTATTTTACATCATCTTATATGAATATATAAATATATATATATATATATATATATATATATATATATATATGTGTGTGTGTGTGTGTGTGTGTGTGTGTGTGTGTGTGTGTGTGTGTGTATTTGTGAGCGTAAGACAGAGAGAGACAGACAGAGAGGGAGAGAGAGAGAAGCGTGGGGAGTCTCTTTTGCAAATCTAGAAATTATTTGCAGCTTCTCAACTTCTTTTGATATTGGAATCCGATAGGAACGAAATGGTGGAATCAAATATTAACAAAACAACCAGGTTTTCTCGTATTTACTCTTCAGAAAGTGGCCTTTTTATAAGTCTTACTTTTAGCGTGAACAATGATCCTAAATCTTTTATCTGACAGACTACTGTCCATAACCCGGATGTTAAACATTCAAGATGTCAGTTCTTTTTTACTATTCGACGCCACTAAGCCAATCAGAAATTAGAGAATCACGTGAGTTGATGCCATGATGTATTCTACTTCAAATTGACATCTGCTTTTCCCAAATAACACTGAAAAAATTTCGTTAGCATTTTGGGGTTTTTCTCTCTCTTTCTCTTTTTGTTGTTGTTGTTGTTGTTGCTGTTCATAATCTTCCTTCTAGTTTAGTTTTGGTATATTTTCTTTTTGTTTGTTTGTTTTTGTTTTTGATTTCTTTTTGTTTGTTTGTTTTTGTTTTTTGTTTTTTTTGTAGTTTTTTTTTCTTTGGTCGTACATAGATACTCTCTCCTCGTTTCTATTTCCTCATCTATTCCTCGATTTTTCTTTCTCCTTTCCTAAAGAGGAAGAAGAAAAGAAATATCCTCATCTTCTCCTCCCCATCTTCTTCCTTTTCAGAACATTATTACTGTTTTACTCTTTTAAGAGTTTTTTCACATCAGCGTTAGCTGATAGTTTCTCATTGGAGTTCGAGTGAGAGCAAGTCTACCCAAGTCTCCTGGTCGCTTCTCAGTATTCTACCCGATCCTAATAATTCTGTAGTCTGGATGTTCTCTATTTGTCCTCTTATTTCAAAGTCCTCCAGCCCCTTTATAAGTCCTTTGGAGATTGTTCCAAGTACACCAACCACAATTAATATCACCGTCACCTTCGTGCTCCATAGTTTTTGGCTTGTTGTTTTTTTGTTTTTTTTTAGTTCTCTTGTTTGGATTAGGAACTTATCTCTCTTTTCGCTTTCTTTCATTTTTCCTCTGTTGTCAGCCGAGACAACCAAATCCACGATTCGGCCAGTTCTCTTTTTTTATGATTATCACTAGGTATGTTATCACTTTTATTATAGTGGTCTTTTACTGGATTCCGAGAGACAGCAAGTCTCCTCAAGTCTCTAGGACTTTTAATATTCTGACCGATCTAAACAATGCTGTGGTCTGGATGGTCTCGATTTTTCTTCTGATTTCCAAATATTCTAAACTTTTTCAAATTCTTTGGCGACCGTTTCTACAACTGGTATGACCGTCACCCCCGTGATCCACAGTTTTCTTTTTTAGTTCTCTGGCAAGGTCCAAGTACATATTTCTTAGGTTCGGTATTCTAGTCAGAATTTAGTGATCCGTTTGTATCTAAAAATCCCAGGGAATTTTATGATCTCATTTTTGTGATAGATTGTGGATTGTACATATACTATTTGTCAGTATGCTTGAATTCTAATCCTTTGCACAGTTCCTTGTGGATAACCCTTCCCACCCAGTCGTGCCTAGAGTTGAGTTCCTTTTTCACCAGTTTGTGGCATCCAATAATCATGTGATGAAAAGTTTCATCTCTCTCTCTCTCTCTCTCTCTCTCTCTCTCTCTCTCTCTCTTCATAACGTATCCATGCTATTCTGTTGCGTATTATCAATTTACGCTTTAATATGATTGGTCCTTATGGCTTTAATTTTGTTCTGCAGTTAAGAGATTCAGTTTCTCTCTTAAGGTTTCCCCTTATTAGCCATTTCCGGTTCTTTTCTGGTGAAATCTCCTCAAATTGTAATTTGAAGCTTCCATACAGTTGTTTTACTTTTTTTTTTTCCTCAGATTTTTGTTTTTTGTTTTATTGTTTGTCCTTAGGTTGGCATTGCAATTATTGGCTGCTTTAATTAGTCTTGCTTTGCTCTGTTTTGTGTTGTTCCCGAATCCTTGGATTATTGTTTCTACATAATCATCAATAATGGCAAGTTCTCTTTCTCCTTTTCTTGACACATATAGCGTCTACGTCATCTTTCTAGAGTAAAAATTTATGCAGTCATCAACCTCCGTGTCCTTTTGGTTATTTTGTCTGAGTTCGTCATTTTTCCGTTTTAAAAATGTTCCTCAGCATCTTACAAGAGGAATTGCCCAGGAATTTATTTCTATGATAAAGTTTCTGCTGCAGAATTTGGTTTCGAGAAATTTTCTCGTTCTTCTGAGGTATTCGTTTTTATTTATATTTTATCTCAGCTTCCAACAATCTGAGGAACTTGTAATTTTCTTTTTCAACACGTGTTCTGATACTCTTTCCTGATTTGGTAGTTCTATTCTTCCTATTATTACCCTTTTACCATTTTAAATTCAAAATTCTATTCCAATATTCTAACTGTTTATTCTAATAGATAGTAAAAGTTTTTCTAGTTAGTTTTTATTTTTAGCAAATACCTTAATATCATCCATATATATAAAAAGTTGATTTATTTTTTCTTGTGATTTTATAAATTTGTAGCCTCCGGTGCTTTTCCTAAGTATTTAATTCACGAGCATCATTGCTGAATCGAAAGGGAGTCTCTCTGGAATTTTTTTCTTTAGATTTTAACCTCTGTTTGGATTTGTCTTACGCTGTTAATTTAACTTCCGGGTTTTCCAAAGCTTTCTGGATGAAATTCATGATTTTGTCTGATATTTTGAAAATATTCGTATTTGTAGCAACTATTATTGATGAATTAGGTTAGTGAATTTTTATAAGCTTGAGAAATTTATCTGGGATTTTAAAGTCTTTTTAATAGCTTGATTTTGAAGGATTTATTCCCAAAACCACTCTCCAAAAACAAAAAAAAGAAGAAAAATTAACTCTTTATCCTTCACTTATTGTTGGAGTACATGAAAAAGTAATTAAGCCCTGGCCCAAAATTATAAATAACTTTTTTTATAGCAAAAGCACCGATAGACCTTTAAATTTTCAGCTGAGGAGACGACTTTCAATGCAAAAGGTGATCACATATTCTAATTCCTACTATAAAAGACTATTAATTTCTTTCATATTAAGAGCTAATAGCAATGCTGGATTAGTTATGTGATATTTTTTCAACTTGGTAAAATATTTCTTGAAATTTTGAGAGTTTTTTTTATCAACGTTTGTGTCTCTTTTCTCGTTCACACACACACACACACACTATATATATATATATATATATATATATATATATATATATATATATATATATCATGCATCAGTATATATTATATTGTCATACCAGGTAAAGTGACCAGTCTGTCGGGCTATTTATTCTTAGGTGAAGGAAGAATAGTTGGATTTAGTCCTTTTCCCATGGATATTAGCGCTGGGTGAAATGCAAACAACCTCGTCCGGGATTCGAACTCGGGTGACCGGATCCATTTCCATTAACTATCACACTATAAACGTAATTTTCCGAGAGGTGAGCCTGCTACATTCATCCAGACACGACATTAGGATTTTACTTATTGTACAACAGTTTTAATGTCTCTCTCTTTTAGTGAAACTTTGTAAAGTTCTTTAGTACAAATTCTGAACAAATCTGACGAGACACCTGAGATTATGTGAGGCCTCGACCAATGTTACTGGTGACAAAGACTTGACAAAGAGATCAGGAAGAGTTCAGATCAGGAAAAAAATCAGACACGTGGTTACATAAAAATTATCACTTACTTTATTACTTTGTTTGACAGTCCCTCCAGACCAATCTAAAAAAAAGACGTGAAGTATTATAATACTTCACGTCTTTTTTTTTAATCGATGAAGGTGTTGCTAAATTGTAGCCCATCCCCAATGGTGGAGTCGCTAGATCCAAAATGTAAGTAATTCTTTGTCCTCTCTTAATAACTGCCAGACTGACTCTTTTCAAAAATCCTTGCATGTGACCGTTTTTCTCACGAAAGTTACCGTGATAGACTCTTTACTCTCGGTCCAACTTCTGGGCATTAGGCTTATGGATTGTAAAAGACGGTTACTGTATTACTATTTATTTTCTGAAAAAAGTTTAAAAGACAAATTTAAAGGCACCTGTAAGTGGTAGACTTTTATATCATCATCACCATCATCACCAAAGCGTACCTACTGGACGAATCCCTTTTTCTCTCTCTGTCTCTCACTGTTCATCCCCCTATAGGTCATAGCGCATGGTAATTCCTATTGACGGCATCCAGTGTCCGTACAAAGTTGATGATTATAAGTCTTTGCTGGTTGGTCGACACTATGAGAGAGATAGACTGACACACAGATCGATATGAACAAACCAAGGTATGAATATATATAAATATATATAGAGAGAGAGAGATAAAGGGGAAAGAGAGAGAGAGATAATTTGATACATATATACACAGATATGAAAAGACTGTGACATACATATATATATATATATATATATAGATAGATAGATAGATATGAAAAGACTGTGATTTAGATAGATATATAGATAGATAGATAGATAGGAAAAGATTGTGGTATATATATATATAATTTTTTGTTGTAGGCCTAAAGAGAGAATAAAAATATTTCTAAATGAGTAGGTCCATAAATAGATTTGTTGAATAGATACGCGTATGTTTCCAGCTTAAAGCTTTCGTCAGAGAACATGTTAGGCACAAGGCATTGTTAATGGAGTATTCAGTGAGACTTGAATTCACTCTTATGTTCTCTGATGAAAGCATCAAGCCGGAAACATATACGTATATAATAACAAAATAAATAAATAAATACTAAAAATACGAATCTCTTCGTGGACCTACTCATTTTAAAAGATAGATAGATAGATAGATAGATAGATAGATAGATAGATTCCTTTTCATGCCCATGAAATTAATTGTGCATGTAAAAAGGTCACACTTTAAGAGATGTCTCAGTGTTTTTGGTAATGGAGGATAACTGACTCTATAAGACGCACGTATATATTTACATCTGCATGCACTTGCATACACTCAGTACGTAACGACAGATCTAGAAACATAAACGCATTAAAATACCCAATGACACAATCTCTCATTCACAGCCACACAAACACACCCACACACACATGCACGCATACACATACAAAAGCTGCTGTATATACACACTAATACACGCATATATA
This sequence comes from Sepioteuthis lessoniana, assembly GCA_963585895.1. Classification (NCBI taxonomy): domain Eukaryota; kingdom Metazoa; phylum Mollusca; class Cephalopoda; order Myopsida; family Loliginidae; genus Sepioteuthis; species Sepioteuthis lessoniana. The sequence continues at coordinate 103,010,267 of OY757909.1, read as the reverse complement.
AGTACATATATAGATATAAATATGGGTATATAGACATATATAAACGTGCGTCTCTGTGTTTCTGTGTTCTTATATTTCTATACTATTTTACGACATATATATATATATATATATATACATATATATAGGCATTCAAAACAATATATGATTTATAATCGTATGCATTTACAGCAATATATATTCACATTAAATAGGTCCTTATATATATATATATATATATATATATATACACACACTAGTTGCTAGTTGGATGTGACACGAGGTCAATTTTTAACGAAGTAAAGCTAAAATGGGTGCTTTACCAAGATTAAAGAGTTGTTGCCCATCTATTTACCCTTTATTGGAGGAAAACAGGTGGGTTCATGCCTTTGACAAGGTCATTAGAACGAAGTGAAAGACAACAACGTTCAGGATTTGGTCTCCGGTCACATTTTATCACCTAGGTTGATAACCCTTATATGATCCATACTTCTCTCTCTCTCTCTCTCTCTCTCTCTCTCTCTCTCTCTCTCTCTCTCTCTCTCTCTCTGTGTGTATATATATATATATAAATAAGTTGGCCGACCGTAATCGAGGACAACCCAAACGGTTCCTTTTCAATTTCTACCAGATCGAGGTGTTTTTCTTTGATCCGTACGTTATAATGCTGAGCGTGAAGCAAGGAGGCATTAAATACCATTTTTGAGTCTTTGATACGATTCGACCTGGGATTGAACCCCGGTCTCTCAGGGCGTTGGCGAACACTGCTACTAATTATATATATATATATTGGTGTGAACGATTATACAGGTTGTTTATATAAAAATTTGCCGTTTGCTTTTTCTGCTTTTCTTGTTCTGTTTTTTACTTCAAGATTTTTGTGTATTTTTGTTTGTTTCATTATTTTTTTAAATTTTAACCTTTTTTTTATCTTTTAAGTGTCGTCTGCTTTTCCCTAAAAAAGTATTTAAACCTTGGGGGTCTAAGTGGGTAAAAAGAGGTGTGGCTGGGTTGGTTTTACTTAGCTCGCGACGACAACGACGATGAAGACGACAAGAAACGCGCCAGAAAGAAAATTAAAAAAACTATCACCAATATGAAGGGTCGTCCTTCTCAGCTGGTATACAAACATCTTGGTATTGGGGGTAGCAGACGCCCTGCAGTTGTCCCCCTTTGAAGTGACGCAAGCTAACTGAGCAGGAAACCCAGAGAAGCTATTTTTCAAAGTCCATCACATAATTTATACTTTAAGGCTTTTTATGAACCTGAAGAATATAAGTTTATGCGTGCAATATATATTACATACTTATCTAATTTATTTATTTGAATATTTATCTTTCAAGGTTTCCCTTCCTTTCTCTACCTCACCCGTCATTCTGACTTATTTTATGCATACATAAATGCATACATGCATATATATATATATATATATATAACGCCACTCAGGGAGATAGAATGCTAAGATCTTTCTCATATTTTGCTTTATATTAAATGGTAAAAATAAATATAAATCAGAAAATATAACATCCAATTTAAACTCTCCTAATGATATTTTGATTTGTTGATTTGTTAGCTATTTTTACGGCATTTCAACCCTTTTAGGGTCATTTAACGCCGAATTAAGTCCTTTTTATAAAAGCTACAAATAATTCAGTTTAATATAATTATGGTTTCTTTGTTTGCACATGGCTAATGTCAAAAGAGTTTTTTTTTTCAAACAATTCAGTTTTGCGTAATTACACATTTTAGTTCTATTTGACCCCATAGATAGAACCCTATCTGGTGCTACCACTCCGGACTCGTGTGGAATTGGGAACGATGGCAATAAAGGGGTACTCCTTATTCCCCAAACCTCCAGCTTTACTAGAGCCTTACCATCAGATTGCTTAGTGTCATATCTAGGAAACTCACTGGGGGAGACTTACCCCTTTGCAGAGATGCAGCCGAAGTATTCTGCAGCCCTAGCCGACTGAGCCAAATGATGGTTTGATCTAAAAAAATAAAGAAACTGCAACGTTTAATGTTAAAATAATTCAACTAAAATCATCCTCTATATACGTTGTTTTTTCATATTTGTACATTCATACTCACACACACACACACACACACACATATATATATATACGAAGGTGAGTGAAAACTTTTGCTATATTTTAGTCAGAGCTAATTTGCGGCCTACCCTATGCTGTTCAAGCTGTGAAAGAATCGACTGGGCTTTGTTATATTGTAATAGATGGTGTGCTGATTCGTTTTTCATTGCTTCGCTCCACATGTGCCACACATATAAATGTCCAACATAGTCTAATTCGGGAATTTATGCTTCGAACCGGGCCATAACACGGTGGAAGCCACCAAAAACATTTGTCGAGCAAAAGATGATGGCGCAGATGGTTCATGAAATTTCGCAAGGGTTGCGAGAACATCAAAGCTCAGGCAAGACCAGGGAGGCTCAAAAGCGTAGATTCCGAATAAACACTCGAAACCATAGAAGCAAATCCGGCAAGTAGCACACGGAGAGTATCAGGCGAACTCAGCATCTTACAGTCAAGTGTGGTTCGTTATCTTCACGACCTCAGCCAAAGTATCCTGAGCTGCTGAAATCGTGTGTCACAATAACAAAATATTGCAAAATACTGACTCACTCTAGTACATTATATATATATATATATATATATATGTGTGTGTGTGTGTGTGTGTGTGTTTGCGTGTGTGTGTGTACTAGATACAGGACGTATTTAGGCACACCTACACGAGTGAATTCGAATCTCATTGGGTGCCCTAGTAATATGGCTTTGTGCCACATATGTTCTCCGACGAAATCAAGGAGCTGGAAACATACACGTATGTAAGTACGAAGTAAGTAATTCTTTAAAAAGTACAAATCTCTTAGTAGACCTATTAATTTTGAAATATTTACTTTTTCTCTCTGTCAATCAACAACAAAAACACAAAAAATGTATAAATATATATACATATATATATATATATATATATATATATATATATATATATATATATATACCTAAAAACGTTCTATTGGGGGTATATGCATAACTACACATCTAGTATTTTCCATGATATATTTATTATAGTGCTTATGTTTCAATTTTAGTTTATCTCGTGACTTAAAGCAGATGGTACAACAAGTGTTAAATTAATAAGATAAATTAGATATAATTGATACTTTTAACCATGAAGTTTTGCCTAGTTTGCTAAAAAAGGAAGGCTAAAAGAAGGTAATGATTGAAATGAATGCTGATATATATATATATATATATATATATATATATATATATATATATATATATATATATATATATATATATGTATAATACTCTGTAACAGATATGTTTGTTTAGGAAATACGTGCATATAAATAGTTTATAAAATGTCAATAACTCCCGAAATATATATATATATTCAGTTGAAAATTACTTTATGCATTCTTTTTCTTTAACACACATACGCACACATGTAGATAGATAGACATATATTTGTAGACAATTATATATATATATATATATATATATATATATATATATATATATATAATACTCTGAAACAGATATGTTTGTGTGCGAAATATGTGCATATAAATAGTTTATAAAATGTCAATAACCCTGAAATATATATACATATACATATATATTCAATTGAAAATTACTTTATGCGTTCTTTTTCTTTTACACACATACATACACACACATACACACTCATGTACATAGATAGTTATTAGTTGACACACACACACATATATATATATAGAGAGAGAGAGAGAGGGAGAGAGAAATGCGTGCAATTCGATGGTGAATGCTTGATAGATAGATAGATAGATAGATAGATAGATAGATAGATAGATAGATAAGCCCAATCAGCTGGGGTTGTAGCCTACACCAAATGCATCTCTGCAGAGGGATAGGTCCTCCACCCACAACGACTGTCCGGTTACGTGACTCTAAACTATCCGATGGTGAGGCTCTAATCCTGGTGCTTTGGAAAATATAGAGTACCCTTTCATTAGCATTATTCACAGGTTCAGTCTGACCCGGAGTGGCAGTATCTGTTAAGGTCCCATCTATGGGTCAAAGAGAATTATTAGTGTTAAATAGCAATACATGAACAATTTAACTGAGTACTAACAAATGAACTCTTGCTCATTTTAAAATAACGTTACCTTCAAACAATTAGTTTATAAGATAGATAGATAGATAGATAGATAGATAGATAGATAGATAGATATGAATAGAATGAATTAGATAGATAGATAGATAGATAGATAGATAGATAGATAGATAGATAGATAGATAAGGTGTTCGTGCTGTAATGGTTATCGTCGTGAGAAACGGACGCAACAAGCTCAAATCTTGGACGAGGCTGTTTGCATTTCACATAGCGTTAATACATTTAGGAAAGGCATGAATCCAATCATCCCTCCTCCAGAAATGGATTAATAAATAGTTGAGCAGACTGGACTCTTTAACTTTGGTAGGGCAACCAGTTTAAGAGAAGGAAAACTCTGAATTCAAACCTGTTAAGATCCGCTTGAAAAATAAACTTTGTGTCGGCTCCTGCTCGTACAGAGGGGTATATATATTGTTGTAGGTGATTCACCTCTGACCAGAATAATGGACTTGCCAAAAGAGAATATTAATGAAGAACTAAGCTGGTAGAGCGGAGAGCAGTAGCAGCTGTCTTCGTGTACGTTGAACCAAGGAGCTCCTCCTCAGAGACTTTTGGATACATTTGTGTTGGCACCTCATATCTCCGTATTGAGTTATTTATTTATTGACCCTAAATAACCGGTCATAACACACACACACATATATATATATATATATATTAGTTTTTATAAATATTCAATAGCATGAATGCTTATCTGCGACCACTGGTTTCAGGCCGTCTTTATATGACAATCATCAGGCATCCATTTCGTCTGTGATATTTACGTCAAATCGAAAATTTATTTTCTTCGTAATGCAATGATAATGATAATTTTTTTCCTTAGTTAAAATTATCAGTACATACAATAAAAAAATTTATTCGGCCCAATTCCCAACCGTCTCTCGGCTTCTGCTACCTTCTGCTACTCATCGCTTCACATATATTTATGACAAAACCTCAAATCTGCCACTCGGTACATTTATTATCATACACAACACATACTAACCATCACATATTATCTCCAAATCATTCTGCATTTGGTAAGTGAGATAGTGAAAACCATATACTGTTGTGATATATATCATCATCATCATCATCATGTCGTGCCGCCAGCACGGGTATCCCTGACCATCTCTCGCCACTTCTCCCTATCATTCATCGCCTCCGGCAGGTCTTCAGGGTTACATCCTGTGTCTTCACATAGCTGCTGTATGTAGGTTCGAGCTGGTCGTCCTGCTTTTGCTTGGCCATATGTGGGGGTCCATAGGAATACATCACTTACGAGCTCGTCCTTGCTTCTCCAGCAGTGTCCTGCGTGTCTTGTTCGTCTAACTTGTATAGTTTTCGTGATGGGAGGCAAGTGGCCGTATAGTTGGTGTCTCGTAGGGTGTTGTCACCAGGACTTGTTCAATATTGCTCTCAACATTCTTGTGTAGTTGCCGTCTAGCTTCTTCTCCAGCCGTTTAGTTAGCGTCCATGTAGTGCATCCATATAGCAGTATCGATACAACCACTGCCTGGAAGAAACTGCGTTTCATTGTGATATATATATATATTTAAAGATGGTTGTTGTAGGTCCAAAGAAAGAATAAGGATATATTTTAAAATAGGAAGGTCCACGAAGAGATTTCTTTTTTGAATTTATTTATTTTGTTCTTACATACGTGTTATATATATGTATCTTTCCAGCTTGTTGCTTTCGTCAGAGATTATGTATGGCACAAGGCCTTTTTAATGGGGTACTCAATGAGACTTGAACTCACTCTTGTTTCCAGTATAAATGACTCTTGTCTGGTTAGACCGGTTTATATAGGAGTCGTTGTTCCTCTTTCCTGGAGTGTGTTTACTTTGGTCTGCTTTACCCATCTTTGATATTTGATATGTTTATAGTTGTGTGTGTGTGTGTTAATGTTGAAGTGGTTTTGGGTTTCACTCACGGCTTTATATATTTACTATATGTATATATATGTGTGTGTGTGTGTGTGTATGTGTGTGTGTGAACAAGATTTGGCATTAAATAACCTGCAAAGGTTGATATGACAAAAAATGCGGCCAACCAACCTTAGATAGATAGATAGATAGATAGATAGATAGATAGGAACAGACAAGATAGATAGATAGATAGCCAGCATCAATGAGAGAGGTAGACAGAAACAGAAACACATAGAAAGATCAACAATTATTGATAGTTATGGAAAGATATAAAGAGATTTTAATAGTAAGTCTTTATTATTTTTCTCGTGTCTTTTCTGCTAAATTTATAGTCACCAGTTGATATCATGTGATTGTTTACTGAATTTCAGCAAAGAGCAAAACGTGAACCCCTAACGCTGCTGATTTATTGGCCGATTGGTTTAACATGACAATCCTTGTTTGGTTATTTTATACCAAAGTTGATTTAACAGTTAGGTCTTCAAATATTTACATTATAACAAAACTCTTTTCATAATCATTTAAAATAAGTAAACACTTCATTATCTTAAACAACTCTTTTGTCTCATAGATGGGACCCTCAAAAGAACAGCTATTTTGGATCCGAGTGAATATGGGAGTAATATCAACAAGGGAGTACCTATATTTTCCAGTTGTAAGGCGCCTCGTGTGGTGTCATGGTTAAGAAGCTAGACTTACAAACCTGCATGAAAACGTTCGAATCTCAAACGGCCTTGTGCCACATCTTAGCAAAAAGCTTAGTGAATTTCTATATTTTCCAGTGTTACAAAACTGGAGCCTCATCAAAGGATATTGCTTAGTGTCAAACCCTTGGTGGGAAGGGTAGAGATTTGTCTTACTCTTCTACAGAGAATGCAGACTGTTTATTCTTGGCTTTGCCGACAGGTTGGTTTGAGGAATGGTAAACAATAAATCATGTTTAGAACTCAGAATGGTTTCTTGATATAACCTCGCACCAGACTTAACCTAACTTAATACTCTTTAATTAAATAATGATATTGTACTTTCGCGATGTATGCTTAAGATCTCAACCAGATAAGTTATATTTAATAGAGTTTTTCCAAGCGAAATTGTTCTTCCATATTTTTACCTTCTTTTTTATTTTTATCAAGTCTTCAAAATATCCATGTAACCTATATATATATATATATATATATATATATATATATATATATGAGGTGTGTGTGTGTGTGTGTGTGTGTGTGTGTGTGTGTGTGTGCGCGCGCTTGCGCGAAAGAGTGAAATACGAAGTTAAAAAGTAATTACGAAACTAAAGAAATATTCGAAATACATTAAAAAATAAAACTAAATTCAAAATAATTAAATGACTTGAAATAATTAATATAACTTTTCCGGTTTATTTAATCAAAAGTATATTTTTAAAAATTCTGTAAACCTTATGGACTGTAAATCAATTATCAGTTTCAAAAAGTAATTAAAAGTTAATTGAAAATTACGTTAATTGCAAATAAAATTCTCGAAAAAAAAATTACCAGTGCATTAATAAATTAAGGAAACCTCTTTCTTACAATTTTTTTCCTCTCGATTTCATGTGAGACTATGGCTGAGATTTATCAGCAATTATCATTTTGGGCTGGACGGGTTAAATACTAGCTAAAAAAAAAAAACTCACCCCAAGGGCAGGTTTTTCAGTAAATTAAATAATCGGCTTCAATCTAATGAAATTATTCATAAGATTTCATCAGGAAAAATTAACTCGTATTAAAAAAATCAGTCATATATTATTTATATTTTATAAGAATTTTTATTATATATATGATATGATTCTGATTATGTATACATGACAATTTTGATAATATACAGACAACTTTTTCTGAGTAATGTAACACTGACATTTTATCTCTCTCTCTCTCTCTCTCTCTCTCTCTCTCTCTATCATACACACACACACACACACACACACACGTATATATATATATATACACACACACAACTTCTCGGAAATGGCAGGATGAGATACAAGGACATTTTTAAACGTTTAACAGTTTAACAGATTTTAATTCAGGGTTTTCCTACTTCTAGACCGGTTGTTATACCAAGGCTGAAGAACCTAGTCTGCCCAACTATCTATCGATAGCTAGACGGAGGATTGTTGGATTCATGCCTTTTTTTAAGGGTATTAGTGCAATTAGAAATGAAAACAGCTTCTTTCAGGGGTGAAACCGGGTTACTGTGTCCATTTCCTAAAATGATCATTACATCATGACCACAATATTTTTACTTTCTTAATGACTTTTTGAGATATATATATATATATATATATATATATATATATATATATATTACTGCTGAACGCCGCTTATATTTCTTCTGTGCATATTCTGCATGCTCATATTTGCATAGCATATGTGCGTGTATGTGCAAATATGCATACCTATAAGCCGGCGGTGTCACTTCGTTGAAAGTTCTCCAAATAACATTCTTCCAGACCCCACACAGCCCCTTGCCTTGTTTCTGTCGCTTTCACTTCAAGATTAAAAGCCGAAATATTGAGTATTTTTTATTCATTTAAAAAAATATATTCTCAATAAAAGTTTATGAAAATCTTCATTGGCTTCTTTCAAAGACCAATTGAGTGGAGAATGAGGCATTTCTTTTATAACATGAGAAAAGGTAGATTTGACCGCTCATATTTACGTGGAAGCGTACCTGAGATGAGAGAAAATACATACAAATAGAAAATCCTAAAAAAAAGACCTTTGAGAATAGATTGTTAAATAAACAGAAATTTGCAATTTCTTTGAATCTAATAAAACTTTGAATTTTTCTTTTTTTCTCACTGTTTCAATAATATTACTAGAATAATTTATTGCAAATTGCCCCTGAAATCAAAAAAAAAAAAACAGAATTTATAAAAACTGAAAACAGAAAGAGGGAATTTACCAAAAGTTAAAACGGAATTCGGGAAAATTTGAAAGAGAAAATTTCTCCCTTTAAATTTTGTACTAATTTATATATCCCACTTATTATGATTTTCGTATTTATTTCGGTTCCTTTATTTAATATCATATTTACTATCGAGGGTTATTTGAAGCCAAAGCCATCTTGAGCGGTAATACCATTCAACCCATTATTGGGGGTATAAAGGGCTTCATACCTTTCCCAAGGCTATTTGACCGAAAGTGAACGAAGAGCGGACAGTGAAGTTCAGACTCGCTTACTTCGAGGACGTAGTGCTGTACTAAAGCCATTATACATTGGATCTATTTTGCTAAAAATAAATAAATAGCAGCCAATCTGAGGCATTTTCGATTAGTAATATAACTTGTTGAAATCACACGTCTGCACATTTCACTTTGATCCACTGTAACTCTTCCCCATGACATATGAACTACTTAATTATTTTACTACATTTCCCATACATTCTATAAACATTGACTTTTTTTTTCTTTTCTTTTTTTTTTTTTTTTTTTGCTATTATTTTTTGTCTTCGTGTTTCTTGAACAATCTTCGGTGACTTTTGATTCTTCAAAAATCTAATCGACTTTTTTCCTGTTCTTGGTGGAATCAAGTGCGTGTATATGTTTGTGCATGCCTGTGTATATACGACTTGGCTTTGCTGTCTCTGTGTATAAGACTGTGCTGGTGTATATATATATATATATATATATATATATATATATATTAAAATGAGAAGGTTCACTAAGAGATTTGTATTTTTTAGGATTTATTTATTTATTAAATAAATAAACAAAAATACAAATCTTTTCGTGGACCTACTCATTTTGAAATATTTCTTCTTTCTTTGGACCTATAACAAAAAAATTTATATATATATATATATATAGTTCAACTCAGTCCAGAGTTATTTTTTTATCTGATATATTCTTTCCTTGTTAACTGGCAAGTCACATAGGATGAAACATCAAATCGCCCAGAGATGAATGACTTTTTAAAGTTGTATTTTTTTCTCTTTTGGGTATCTTTTAGAGCGATCAAAGAAACATTATCAGTACTTAGAATAAAACTTACGATCGACTGTGTTTATGTACCGTTTCAAGTACGAAGCAATCAATTATCTGAGATATTTTAAAAAGCTATAGACACATATCACTATAAATAATTTTAAGTTGTATTGACCTTCATCTTTCTAATTCTACTTACTTTGTCTATCATTATTATTATTAAAGGATTTTGACATTTATAATCCACCGTCTTATTTTTCTAATTGCTTTGTCAATCATAATAATTACTGCCTTGTCAGATGGAGTTGAAGAGTACGCTGACTGCATTTCTGCAGAAGGGTAACACCATCCCCAAGATGAGTGTCCTTGACACTAACCTATCTGATGGTGCGGTGCCACTTCTGGAGCTTTGGAAAATGGGAAGTACCACTCCTTCATTACTATTATTCCCAGGTCTATTGTGATCCACAGTGGCAGTATCTATTTCAGTCCCATCTATGGGTTAAATAGAACTGTTTAATCATTAACTATACTTGAAACAATTTCATCATCATCATCATGTCGGGCTGGTAGCACGGATATCCCTGACCCTCTCTCGCCACTTTTCTCTATCGTTCATCGCCTCAGACAGGTCTTCTGGACAACATCCCGTATCCTCACATAGTTACTGAATGTATGTTCGTGCTGGTCGTCCTGCTTTTGCACGGCCATGTGTGGGGGTCCATAACATATTTAACTGTGTTTAAATAGATGAGCTCTGGCTTGTTTTGAAATGTCTCCCACAAATTATTCGCTTACAAATCATATAAAATATACATAAACAGGATTTGGCATTAAATAATCTACAAGACAAAAAATCCAACCAACCATCCATCATTATCATTATAAATAATTAATCTTTCTTATTCAAGTTGTTTTGTCAATCATTATTATTCTTCATAATTTTGAGTTATATTATCCTTCATCTTTGTAATTCTTGTTTTTCAATAATTTTCACCTCTTCTAAACTTTTTCCTCCTGCTATCAGTTCCACTCTCCAGGTTTCCGTGGTTTTCTGTATAAACTTTAAGATTTCGATGGATACCTTGTACTTTTTAAGACAGTCTATTTTCCTGCTTTGCGGAGCCATATCGTATGCCTTTTTGTTGTCAATAGACACCACAGCTACATTTTTTTCGTCTCGTTTTGCCCTCATTGAAGATATGTTGATCGATATATAGTAGATATCCTGTTCCTATGATTCCCTTGAGGTATTCTTTCTGTTACTCGGGGAACAGTTCGCAGCTTATTAACCAGTAGTAAATATCCTCCCTAATTTGTGCCGTTAGTATTTTCCACATCATCGGCAGGCATGTTATAGGTCTTTAATTGTTTGGAGCGATTCCATTTGAGGGTCTTTTTGGATCAGAGTGGTCTTTATTTTGTTCACCCATTCGGGTATATTATTATTATTATTATTATTATTATTATTATTATTGCTGTTGTTATAGTTTTGTGAGTTTTTCTCATCAGTTTTGATGGTTTTTCAAGAGAGTCTAAGTGACAGCAAGTCTCTTCAGGTTTCCAGGACTCATCTAAGTATTCTAGCTGACTTTAACAGTGGTGTAGTCTCGATAGATTCGATTCTTCTGCTATTCAATTCCTCGAGACCTTTTTCCAAACGGACCTTTCCACGCGAACCAACATCCCATACATCTTTTTTTCAGCTCTCTGGCAAGATCCAAGAATTTGTCTACCCTTTTGCTTTCATCCATTTTTTCTCTGTGATCCGCTGGGAACTCAGAATCTACGATATAGCAAATTCTTTTCTTTTTAACTAGGACTGGATGATCTGTTTGTATCTGATGATCACTAAGAATTTCATGGGTCTCATTTTCTAGGACACATTCTGGCTTGTTCATATACCATTTATTTGAATGGTCTAATTTTTTTTAATCTCTTGCACAATTACCAGTGGATCACCTTTCCCACCCAGTCATGCCTAAACCTATATTCATTTTGTGCTAATTTGCTTCGTTCGCTTATTATGTGATCAACTGTTTCATCTTTGGTTCTACATAACCTACGCTTGCTATTCTGTTGCGTATTATCAGTTATCGCTTGAATATAATTGTTCCTTATGGCATTTTTTTCTGCTTCTTTTTAATAAAGATTCAGTTTGTCTATTGAGGAAGTGTCCTCGTGGTGTAATGGTTAAAGTGATGAACTGCGGAATCGCAGTAAGCGAGTTCGAACTCCAGTCGCGCTATTACGTTCACTTCGGGCAAATACCCTTGGGAAAGGTATCTTCCGAGGTATGGGTTAAATAGTTTCACTACTGTTCTTACAAGAAGGGTGGCTTTGGAATTAAATAACCCACAAAGGTTGATATGCCATTAAGTAAAGAAACCTCCGCATATGGCCGAGCAAAAGTAGGACGACCAGCTCGAACACAGATACAGCAGCTATGTGAGGAAACTATGTGAGCCCTGAAGACCTGCCAGAGGCGATGAATGATAGGGAGAAGTGGCGAGAGAGGGTCAGGGATATCCGTGCTAGTGGCACGACATGATGATGATGATGATGATGATGACTCCTTTGAGAGTTTTTGACATCAGTGTTAGCCGATGGTTTTTCACCGGAGTGACAGAAAGTCACTTCAAGTCTCCAGGACTCTTCTCTTTAATCTAGCCGATCTCAATAATGCTGTAGTTTGGATGACCTCCACTCGTCCTCTTATCTCCTAATCCTCCAGCCCTTGAACCAATCCTTTTGAAATCTTACTGAGCGCACAGATTACAATTGCTATCACCCTAAGTTTCATGTTCCATAGCTTTTTCAGTTCTCTAGCAACGTATATATACTAATCTTTTTTTTTTTCACTTTCTTTTAATTTTTCTCTGTGGTCTGTCGGTAAAGCAAAGTCCACTATTCGGCGTGTTCTCTTTCTATTTTTGATTATCACAAGGTCTGGTCGTCAAGTCGAGATTAGGTGATCTGTCTGAATCTCAAAATACCAGACAATTTTATGCGTCTCATTCAACCGGACGGATTCTGGATTCTGGGTTCTGGGTATACCACTTGTTTATATGGTGAAATTTAAACTTCTTGCACAATTCCCAGTGGATCACCTCCCCCATCCAGTTGTGTCTTGTCTTATACTCTTTTTTGCGCTAATTTGCTGCATTCGCTTATTAAGTGATTGATCATTTCGTCTCTATTACCACATAACCAACAATTTATTATTAATTATTTTCTGTTCTTTGATAAAAACTCGTTTGATTTTGTTTTTTATTTGTTTATTTTTTGTTTTATGTTCTTTGTTTTTTAGTGTTTTGTTTTGCTTTTTTGTTTGTTTTTCTCATAACAAAATTTTACAATGTTGAGGACATCGTCCCTTTAAATTTTTTTGCTTTAATGTTAGCGTTAAACTTACAACTTTAAATATAAATTTCCCGTCATCATTTTAGATCATTGGAGCCTGTTTAGATGAAATAATAATTCATGTTAGACTGCATCGTCAAACATTTGATAAGGAATCTAACCTGACGAGTATAAATATAAGTGACAATGAAGTTTCTCATGACAAAAAAAAGAGAGAGAAATTTGAACAAATAACCAGTCTACATTTCACTAGAAAGCCACTTGCTTTGAAGGTAAATGAAGCAAACAAAACTTTTGTTGATCATTCAAACGTTCAAAAAGACTAAGTTTTATTTTATCTATTTCATTTTTTTTTTTCAATAAGCCCCAGGCTAATTTTATCGTCTTTCGAGAACCACGAATCATGTTGGCCTTTATATGTGTGCATAAAAAGGGCCAACTTCGGGGATATACGGGGTGCATACGATAAGTTTCCAGACTTTTTTCGTATGGGCACTTTTATTGATAGTATACACATGAAACTGAAGTCCTCTTCGAAGTAATCTCCTCCGGCTGTAATGCACATGTTGTACCGTTCCAACAACTTCTGCAAAGCCCCATGGAAGTCCTCTTGTGTAAGCGTGTCAATGACCTTCGTCACAGCCTCTTTTATCTCCTCAATTGTCTCATAACAACAGCCTCTGAGCTTAGGGAATAACGAAAAGTCACAGGGACTAATGTCTGGACTATAGGAAGGCTGAGGAACTGTCTTGATGTCCATCTTGGTCAAATAGTCTGTGACAAGGATGGAGTTGTGGACTGGTGTATTGTCCTGCTGGAAATGCCACTGATCCGATTTGAAGAGTACTGGCCTCTTACCTAGGAATCTCTTCCTAAACTCCCTTAAAACCTCAACATAGTAACCCTAACCGTTTGGCCAATCAACTCTGGTGTATTGACTTCCTTACTCCTCCCACACCTCTCATCATCCCTCACAGACTCCCGGCCCTCCTTGAATCTCTTATGCCACTCAAAAACTGAAGCTCGATTCCAGTAAGACGGTCCAAAAGCACTCTGAAGCATTCCATACGTTTCTGTGGCATTTTTCCAAGTTTAAAACAGAATTTTATTGTATATCGTTCTTCTAAATTGTCTTCACGTCCAGATTGCATTTTCGAAATTCACCAGCTGTGACAATCAGGCTTTAGTAGGGTACATTCCTATTACTGCTGTAGCTGTTCATTTGAAACTGAAATCATAAAAAGTGGTGAATCATCTCATAAGATGTATAGCAATAACATAGTGAATTTTCAAGACTCTACGACAATTTTAAATGCCCATACGAAAAATGTCTGGAAATTTATTGTATGCCCTTCGTATAACTGTTGTGAAAAAAGAAAGATACGGGGAACACAAAAATGTTGATAGAAAAACATATATATTCAAGTAACAAAAACAAGATACAAGTGAACCTGGTTAAACAGTAGTAAGTTAATAGAAAGCTGAGAGTCCAGTGGGGTAGTGACAATCCGTCCACTACGCAAGTGGTATCACCTGTGATTGTGTCACGTGGGTTTGGTCTGCAGTAATTGTTGCGCGCCCCACCAAACGGGCAAGTGCGGCACAAGGCCTTTTTTAAGGTGGGTTTGGACGCAGGGCAGTAGCTCACACGCGCTCGGCATTTCCAAAAATACCCAGGACTCCGTTGACATTTCCCTAAAGAGAGGCGTCTCAGGCGCCAGGCAATTAACTTAAACCGCTCTGAAGAGGGTTAAAACCCTGGGGGACGGCCCCCCAGTGCCGAGGCATACCTGGCCCAATCCGTGCCGCTTACAAACACGGCTGGCCGAAGAGCGACCAAACAATTGGAGAGGCGCACCAAGCACAGGGGTTTGGTAAGCAGTATTTGTTATCTGCCCCACCACCGGACAAGTATGGCACAAGGCCTTTTTAACGTGGGTCCGGGCGCAGGGCCGGAGCCCACACGCGCCCGACAATTTCGGACCCCGTCGGCATTCACCTAAAGAGGGGCGCCTCAAGCGCCAGGAAATCAACCTAACCCGTCCGAAAAGGGTTAAAACCTGGGGGGTGGCCTGAGGCCAGAGGGATCCCTGCCGCTGACAACACGGCCGGCCGAAGTGCGACCCAAAAACTTGAGAGGCGCACAAAACACGGGGGTTTGGTAAGCTCCTCTGACGCTCCGTTGACGTGTATTTATGAAGGAAGGCGAGTCCACTATGTAGTGAGTACAACATATCATCATCATCTTCATCATGTCGTGCCGCCAGCACGGATATCCTTGACCATCTCTCGCCACTTCTCCCTATCATTCATCGCCTCCGGCAGGTCTTCTGGGTTACATCCCGTGTCTTCACATAGCTGCTGTATGTAAGTTCGGGCTGGTCCTGCTTTTGCTTGGCCATATGTGGGGGTCCATAGGAGTACGTCACTTACGAGCTCATCCTTGCTTCTCCAGCAGCGTCCGGCGAGTCTGGCTCGTCTAACCTGTATAGTTTTCGTGATGGGAGGCAAGTGGCCGTACAGTTGGCGTCTCGTGGGGTGTTGTCACCAGGACTTGTTCAATATTACTCTCAATATTGAACTAAGTTTGACACCAGGGCATAAGTGAAGTGTTTTTACATCTTGTAAAAATCTGTACTACACCACATCTATAAAAAACAAAAATAAAAAAAAAATAAAAAAACCTGCAAGACGTATTTTGCATAGATTATTTCATAGCATAAAACGTGCCAAACATATAATTGTTCTTTTTTTTTCATATTGAAATTGAGAGTGATATGCATCCAACTATTCTCCTTCGAAATATTGTCAGAATGAGCTTTTTGACCTTGGTATACCAAGCGATCAAGGAGAAAGAAAAATCAAAGCTGTTAAACTCCGCTTTAAAGAACTGGTCAAGTTCCTCTTCCTACTAGAGCGAAGGGGTTGGTAAACACACACATAAGCACACATATACTCTACCAATATATAAATATATATAGAAAATATATATACACTTCCACTGTATGAATTAATCAATGCATATATATATATACACACTATCAATATATGTATATGTATATATGAAAACACACACACACACATATATATATACTGCCAATATATATATATATATATATATATATATATATATACTAATATGGATATATATATACTACCAATATATATATATATATATATATATATATATATATACTAATATGGATATATATATACTACCAATATATATATATATATACTTATATGGATATATATATACTACCAATATATATATATATATATATATATATATATATATATATATTACTAATATTTATATATATACACTGCCAATATATATATATATATATATATATATATATATATATATATTACTACTGCTAATATAAATATATATGCATATATAATACCAATACATATATACACTACCGATATATATACTTCTAATATATATAATACCAATATATATATATGTGTGTGTGTGTGTGTTTTCATACCTCCTAATGTAAGTCTCATGACTATAATTTTCATGTATTTGCTGAAAATATATAAATAAAATCTTCAAATGAAACATCCGACGAGATGGTACAAAAAGATCTAGTAATTTTTATCACTTGGTCTATTGTCTTTATATGCTCAACGTTTCGGCTGATGCATCCTTTTTCAGGTCGAACTTGGGAGCTCACAAAGAACTTCAAACCGAACCCGATATTTAATCCACGGGGTAGAATGTTCTAATTCCGTTTAACATAACAGAGTACAAGAGTTAAGTAAGTATTCCTCGACATTTAACTGTAGTCAGGATTGAACCTGCAACATTCAGTTGATTTCTCTTAGAAGCACTTCGCAACCAAACACCTATATCCGTTGCGCCACGTACCCTGCTTGCTTAATGAAAACCCCATATTCCTCTGCACCAGGTTCGAGATGAAGATAGGAGGGGAATATGTGAGGGAACCAATTCATTACAAATTGTTTTATATAGTTTTTAATAGTTGAAGGGTTTTTTTTTTCTTTGTTGTTGTTTTGTGGTTCTAATTTTCTTAATATTCCCTGAGGTTTGAGAAATATATCATTTTTCAATATGGTATAATGAAAGTAAAGTAATTTTTTCATTTCATTCATTTCACATATTAAGTTTGATTCCTGATCTAATACTTGTATTCAGAAACAAGTTGGTGTTTCTAAAACTTGATTTAACAGTTTTATAAATTAAAAAAAACAATTTTTCTTTCTTAAAAAAATTATGAAAATAAAGTAAATCCGTCATTTAATATGAATTTAAATAGATTTTTGAAATTTGATTGATTTGTTTAAATGGCATATCAACCTTCTGGGTTATTTAATGCCAAAGTCATCCTTATAGAACAGTAGTGATCCTATTTAACTCACAGCTTGGAGAATGAAGAATTTCATGCCTTTCTCAAGGGTATTAATCCAAAAATGAACGTTACAGCACGACTGGAGTTCGAATTCACTCCCTCTGATGTCACAGTCGAACACATTAGCCACTACGCCATGGAACTCTCCTTACACTTGAGGTTAGGTTAATCGCAAATTTATTTTAAAACCAGCCAACCAGCCAATCAAGCGACCACCCTGTTATCAGAAAAATGTGTTTCAGTTTGTTTGTGTATAGATCCCAGCAAGATGAACTGGCCAGCCGTTCGAAATAAAATAATGGCCGTTCGAAATAGCGTGTTTAAAAATATTAACGTCAGATAGGATAATAATTATGAAAACGAAGAGAGCTCCGCTTATGCGAACGCATCGACAAAAAAAAAACAGTCCCCGCCCAAAAGGCATTCAAACGCACAATATGGGGAGATTTATTTGCTCTTTAATTTTTTTTTTTTTTTTTTACACATTTATTTTTATTTTTTTAAATTGATTTGTTCGATTGTTTCCTCAATTTTGATGCTTGCATCTCGAATGAGATTGCGCTTCTAAAGATAGCTCATGCAGGAATGTTAGCAGACAATGAAACTGGCATGACTGGTCGAGCTTTCACCTCGCTCAATATACTGAAATGCAGGAGATGGATTTTGTCAAATTTCTTGATGACTTTATGGTATTTTGTAACGCAATCCTTGCGAGTTGCATAATATATATATATAAGTAAGTAAAGTTGGCGACCATAGTCGAGGGTAACCCGAAGGCTCCCTTTTCGATAGCTACTACACCAATGTGTAGGGGAGGGCGCTACTCCTTCCCTGGATTGCTCTACTTTACCCTTGATCCGTACCTTATAATGCTGAATGTTAAGCAAGGAGGCATCAAGTACCATTTTTTGAGTCTTTGGTATGACTCGACCTGGGATTGAACCCAGGTCTCCCGGGCCATTGGCAAACACTCTAACCCCTAGGCCAATATATGTGTGTGTGTGTGTGTGTGTGTGCAGAGTAATTGAGAGGTAACACCTACATAAAAGAGAGTTAATTTTTTACTATATATATGTATATATATATAGTTATAGTTGATGTGTTCAAGCCTTTGTGAGTCATTTGACATCTAGATGGAATGAATTCAAAAAGGTGCCATATTTTTTCCAAGTGCTTTCAGCCCCAGCTGGAGCCATTTTCGGGGGAGCGAACATTTGAAATGATAAACACAACTAATAGCTTATGCGCTATTCCCCGGGGATGAGGTCGACGGCATTAATTTGCTGTTGGCTTTGACCCTAGCAGGAATTGTCCACCTTCGAATGGGCGAGCAGCATCATTGACACCTTTGTCACCCTTGTATAGCACTGGACCTCGCTGTCCAGTTTAAGCTATAATCAGGCATCCATGCCTGGACCCATGTTTGGGTCTATGTCCACCTAGGCTCATCAGGCTCACATTGCACTAAGTGAGCCGATGACCCTCAAAGTCCAGCAGGGCTCAAGTCTCGGCTCGTACCTGACCTACCTCTCCCTTAATCCCCACTATAATCTGACCTTCGGGTCATTTGACCTTGTGTCAAGTCCTGTCTGGTGGGAGGCAGAGACAAATAAAGCCGATGCAAAATAACTTGTGGGTCGTCTTTCTTGCTTAGTCATGTCAAGTTTTGTACTGCATCGGTGTAAGCTTGCTGAATTCGCCTTTTGTGTGATTAACCATTTTATCTCTCAAACCATATAACCAACATTTGCTATTTAACAGAATACATTAAATTTCACTTTGTTATAATTAGTCCTAATGCCATTTTTTTTTGCGCTGCTACTAAAAGAGATTCAGTTTCTCTTATTTGTTTTAGTTATATCCTGGTTATCACGTATGCACTGCTACGGTTTATTTTGTTCATTTTCAGACATTCTATTATGCAAGATTGCGGGGCCATATTATAGGTCATTTTGAAGTCGATTCAAGGTATGGCTACATTTTCCACTTTGTTTTGATCATATGAGGGTGTGCAGATATATACGTATGGTCATCTGTTCACGTCTTCCTCTCCTAAAACCTTCTTTTCCTCAGAAAACAGTCCACTGCATAAAAGGGAGTAATATATTTCTTCTCTTATCTTTGCCGTAGGGATTTTCCAAATCATAAGTCGTCATGTTATTGGTCAATATTTGCTGGGGATGGTTTCTTTGTTTTTTGTTTTTTTTAGGGGGGCATTCTTCAGGATCAGGCTAGTTTTCCCCTTCGTCATCTATTTGGTATGTTGCCTTCTTCAGGAAATTAACTCAATTGCTGAGCATATCTGTGGCGGATGGACGTGGATTCTTAAACCAGAATCGATGTATGCTCTCATGTAATGGCGTTTTTCAATTAGGTATTTTCTTGAGTTTTCTTCCTCGTGAGTCCTGGTGTTTGTTCACCTCAGGGCTTTTTTCAAGTCCTTGCAATTCTTTTTTAATGTTATTAAATGACATTTATCCATTCGACTTTGCTGTTATGCTCTTACTGTTCATCTCGTATATTGCTCCAAAACTATTTTGTTATCTTTGCATCTGGCTGTTCAGTTCTCATGCAATGTCCACAGACCTGTTTGTAGAATTTTCTTTAGTTATTTTGCAAGCTCCGTTTTGTTTGTACTGATTTTGTTATTTTCTTCTTGAAGGTTTTTCGCGCCAGCTTTAAATGGTGGCTTTTCACTGAAGACTAAGTGACAACAAGTCTCCTCTGGTCACTTTATTATCATCTTACACCTTGAAAGTTTTTCACATCAGCTTTAGCCGATGATATTTCACTTTGCTTCATTTTAATAAAGATTCGGTTTGTCTATTGAGGTTTTTACTATTATTTACTCCTTTGAGAGTTTTTCTCACCAGTATTAGCTGATAGTCTTACACTGGAGTTTGAGTGATAGCAAGTCTCTTCAAGTCTCCAGGACTCTTCTCGGTATTCTGGCCGATCTCAATAATACTGTAGTTTGGATGGTCTCCACTCGTCCTCTTATTTCCAAGTCCTCAAATCCTTTTACCCATCATTTGGTGACTGTACTAATAGTACCAATTACAATTGGTATAAACGTCACTTTCATGTTCCACAGTTTGTTTTTTTTCAATTCCCTTGCGAGGTCCACGTACTTCTCTTTCCTTTCGCTTTCTTTCAATCTTACGCTGTGATCAGCCGGGACAGCAAAGTCAACAATTCAGCAAGTTCTCTTTTTTTTTCTTTTTTTTTTTTTTTGTTGATTATTATAAGGTTTGGTCGTCTGGCCGATATTAGGTGATCCGGTTTTTGTTCATGTCATGTGTTCGTTCACTGAAATCCGAGTGACATTATCTTATTTTATTTTATTTTATTTATTTATTTATTTATGTCAGGGGAATTGACAGTCACCATGTACAGTTGATTTTATTTATCAATACAGCAATCTATATCATTAATGCATATATATATATATATATATATATATATATATATATATATATATATATATATATATATATATATATATATATATATAAACGTAAATCTGTAAATAAATCCGACTGGAAGAAAAAAGTACGGTTATGAGTTTTTCTTTATATACACTTTCTTTTCTTCTGTTATTTTGATAAATATTAATTACTTTTCAAACAACATTTTCCACGGTCTTAAAGTCCTAATGAAAGTTATTTGAACCGAAATTTTTAACGTTGACTTTCTATTATAATAAATTTATTAAATTTGGAACACTTTGTTTTTCCACTTCTTTCATATACGAGGATCATTAAATAAGTTTCCAGACTTTTTTCGTATGGGCACTTTTATTGAGAGTTCACGCATGAAACTCAAGTCCCCTTCGAAGTGATCTCCTTCGGCTCTAATGCACTTGCTGTACCGTTCCAATAACCTCTCAAATGCCCCATGGAAGCCCTCTTGTGTGAGCGTATCAATGACCTTCGTTACAGCCTCTTTATCTACTCAATTGTCTCATAACGACAGCCTCTGAGCTTAGGGAATAACCAAAAGTCACAGAGAGCAAGGTCTGGACTATAGGGAGGCTGAGGAACTGTCTTGATGCCCATCTTGGTCAAATAGTATGTGACAAGGATGGGGTTGTGGACTGGTGCATTGTCCTGGTGGAAATTCCACTGACCCGATTTAAGGAGTGCTGGCCTCTTCCAACGGAATCTCTTCCTGAACTTAAAACCTCAACATAGTAACCCAAACCGTAACCTAACCCTTTAGCCAATCAACTCTGGTGTATTGACTTCTTTACTCCTCCCACACCTCTCATCATCCCTCACAGTCTCCCTGCCCTCCTTGAATCTCTTATACCACTCAAAAACTGATGCTCAATTTATGTAAGATGGTCCAAAAGCAGTCTGAAGCATTCCATACTTTTCTTTGGCATTTTTTCAAGTTTAAAACCGAATTTTATGGCGTATCGTTCTTCTAAAGTGTCCTCACGTCCAGATTGCATTTTTGAAATTCACCAGCTGTGACAATCAGGCTTTAGTAGGGTGTATTCCAATTGCTGCTGTAGCTGTTCATTTGAACCTGAAATCATAAAAATTGGTCTGTCATCTCATAAGACGTATAGCAATAACATAGTGAATTTTCAAGAGTCTACGGCAATTTTAGATGCCTGTATAAAAAGTCTGGAAACTTATTGAAGGCACCACGTATATATATATATATATAGCTTTATGTTTCCCATCAAGGCAAAATGAAGATGTTCAAGCTCGGATAAAAGTCAGTATTTCAAATCCTGATTTTCACGGATTGGATGGGGATTTTTTTTTATCTGCTTATTAGATTTGTGTAATGCGATTTCTTTGTGTCTAAATGGATTCACAAGTATCGAAATGCACTATTCTTAGATTTGGCTATTTGCCATACAGAACTAAAATAAGCAAATATTCCAGTTCCCGTAAATGCTTGTACAATTATTTGACCTTTTCTTAAATATTATTACGTACTTCTTCAAGGCTCATTCTCCATAACATCTCACCAGGCAGCTGTTTTGAAGAGGTACACACAAACACACACATACATACACCACTTATAGCCCCATTCACACTTCTGACATTAACACCTACCTCCTAACCACCCCTCTTCCGTTACTCCATTCATTCATTCATTCATTCTGGCTTTCATTCATTATCATCAGCTTTAACTCAGCCAGTGTGACGTCAACTAGTCACATCGTCACTGCTGAGTAGAGGCAGGTGCAACTTCTCATCTCTCGCCGCCACCGACAAACAACAAAGGCTCTACAATGAACAAAAAAATTATAGAAAAGGAACAACACACGCAGAATCCAGAAATGACACAAGTACAAAGAAGTGTTAAATAGATTTTTCTTTGTCGCTTTGTTTTCATACCAGTGAGACAAGCAATAAAATTATGAATGAATGGAGCTTTTTTACATACTAGTTCTATTACTTTGCCTCGACAACAAAATAGATTTTTTCTATTTGTCTTAACAATTTTTCACACACACACACACACACACACACACACACACACACACACACACACACACACACATATATATATGGAAGTAAATTATGGAAATAAATCTGACAAAGTAATCCAAATGTGATGAATTTTTTTATGATGATAAAGTCAACGTTTAAACGTTTCAGTTTTATAAAACCTTCATCAGGACTTTATGATGGAGAAAAAATTGTTGCATGAACAACGATGGATTTTTTTTACAAAATATTTGGTTTGGTTTGGTTTGGTTTGGTTTTATGGCACGTCAACCATTGTAGGTTATTAATGCCGAATCCATTTCATATATATATATAACAGTTCTATTTCTATTTCAAACAATTCAATTTAGCATAAGTAAACAGTTTCAATGTCAAAAACAGTTCCATTTAAAACAATTCAGTTTAGCAAAAGTACACCGTTTAGTTCTATTTGACCCATAGATAGGACCCTATCAGGTGCCACCACTCTGGACCTGGGAGCAATGGCAATGAAGAGGTACACTGCATTCCCAAAAGCTCCAACATTACTGCAGCCTCGCCATCAGATTGTTTAGTGTCATATCAGTTGGTGGGGGGTCTTACACCTCTGCAAAGAAACAGTTGGTCTATTCTACAGCCTTAGCTAACTGGGCAACAAAATATTGGGGAAAGAGAAAATGCATACAAAGAAAGAATCATACCCCATCAATCAGTGTTTTTTAAGACTATTAAATGTTTGGCACGGGCAATAATGTTTAAAATATGTCGAATCTCTTTTAGATACATCGGATTAAAAGACAATAAAAGAATTGTCAGAATTTTTTTAGAAAAAAAAGAAAAGGAGTGAAAAGAAAAGGAAAAGAAGAAATAAAAAAGAAAAAAAGAAAAAAGAAAAGGAATGAAAATAAACAAACTATAAGTAACTAAATTGGGTATAAATCTTGATAATATCGAACGTATGTATAATGTTATACCCATTTATTATTTATTAAGTAGTTGGATTAAATGTATAAAAAGTTTTCAGTACGATGTATCTCTAAGAAATGCCTGTAACAATCACGTAATAGTAATCAAAAAAGAACGCTGACCGAACGGTTAGAATTCTCCCCTTTGTGTGTGTGTGTGTACACTTTCTCTTTTCCCGTTATTTTATATATAAAAAACATCCATCGCTATTCATGCAACCATTTTTTTCTCAATCCTAAAGTCTTGATTAAGGTTTAATAAATAAATTCATCACATTTGGATTACTTTGTTTTTCTCTTTTCATTATATATATATATATATATATATATATATATATATATATATATATATATATGTGTGTGTGTGTGTGTGTGTGTGTGTGTGTGTGTGTGTGTGTATGTGTGTGTGTGGTTTGCTATATTTAAAAATAAAGAATGGTCATTATCGGTGATAGAGCATATATTATCTCATTTAAGACACGGAGTCAACGACTCTTTATAACGGCCAGTTTCTTGCTAATGCGATCATTGGTTCGATCATCAAATTAACGAGAAAATGAGTCACGAAGCGCCGTTGACTTTGCGTCTACACCCTCCTAACATATATTCACATACAGTCATGTGTGTGTGTGTGTGTGTGTGTGTGTGTGTGTGTGTGTGTGTGTGTAAGTATTTATATATATACATATATAAAAAGAGTGTCCGATGGTATTATTGCTGAGCAGATATAAACCTTTAAATATTAGAATTATAACCACAATAATTTTTTTGCGTAAGTTTTTTGTTTTCTACAAACACAAACTTCAGACTCTTGCGTTTTTCTTTTTTTGTTTTGTTTTTTTTTTTTTTTTTTGCTTTTTGTTTTTCCCCTTTTTTTCACTAGTATGTTTTACCTGGTGGAGTTGATAGCCCTATAGATATCTTTATTTTCTTTACTAATTCAGACATGCTCTTCTCTTAGACTGATTACTAACCAATGTTAGAGATCTCAGTCTGTCCTGCTCGAACCATTACAAGAGGAAAGAGTTTCATATTTCTTTCTTCGGTTGTAGTGGGAAGTAAACTCAATCTCAGTCAGAATTTGAGCCCATCTGTTTCAATTTCTATACCATTAAGTATCTAAGCCCCTGAGGCTTTCTAAACAATAAGGTTTGATGTTTCTAAAGTCTGCAATAACCACATAGTTTTTATTTCCACTGGCTTTATACTGTTGCCAAAACAGAATGGTATTTTCACTTATTCTTACACATTTTACAAATTTATAAGCTAATTAAAGTCTACTGATAAGGATTTTAATTTCATTGTTTTTGATACCCATAAAAGTGTTCAATTACATTATGACTGATTGATTATAATGGCACGTCAATATGTCTAGGATTTTGTGTTGATTGAAAGCTTTTTGGCACAGTCGAACAGAATAGGAATAATTCTTAAAAATGTCTATTTCTCCTTTAGATGGGACCTTAACAGATACTGACACTCGAAGTCTGAGTGGACCTGGGAATAATGGTAATGAAGTGGTAATCTATACTCCCCAGATCTCAAGAACTGGAGCCTCATCATCAAATCCAGAGTAGTGTCATCGCTAAGACACCCATATTTTTGGGAGGGGAATCATCACTCTTTTCAGGGGATAAGTCAGCATATTCTTAGCCTCAATGGCATGGCTGAATGATGTTATCAGCAGAAGCGTGTAAACAATTGATCTCTTTAAAAATGCTTAATGAATTCTGGGCAACAAATTGGACAAAACGTTCATATTTATCATCATTATTTATAATCTAGCTCCCATTATACAAGAAATAGTTTAGCAGTTTTCTATGAACAGAGTCTACAACAAATCTTGCAGAGTTCAAATATTTGCTGAAAAGGCCCTCAGTGCCTAGAAAACACGGATGCAATAAAAATGCAGGCAGTATATTAAATTGTAGACTCTTTTTAATGTATATATATATATATATATATATATATATATATATATATATATATATCAAAATGAATAGGTCACAAAGAGATTTTTTTTAAATAAATAAATAAATTTCTTTGTGGACCTATCCATTTTGAATAATATACTTTTTTCTCTCTTTGAGCCAACTAAAAGAAAGGAAAAAATTACACACACACACATATATATATATATATATATATATATATATATATATATATATATATATATATATACGTGTGTGTATGTATGTGTGTATTGAATCATTTATCCGGAAATATTAGAGTCGGGGTTGTTTTAGATGTCTGCCTTTGCCGGAATTCTTGGTACAGGCTATATATATATATATACGAGCGAGAGAAAAAAATAATGCCTTCACCTTTAGTTTGGCTTCGTTTCTTTGTTTTAATGGCATATCAACTCTTCTTAGGTTATTTAATGCCAAAGCCATTCTCCTAGAAGAACAGTAGTGGTACTATTTAACCCATAGCTGGGAGGATAAGGTGGTTCATACCTTTCCCAAGGGTATTTGCCCGAAAGTGAACGTAATAGCACGACTGGAGTACGAACTCGCGTACTACGATTCCGCAGTCCATCGCTTTAACCATTACACCACGAGGACACCCCCCGCCTTCGCATTTAGTACAGAAATAATTACTAACACAGAAACATGTATCATACATCAAAATGAAATTGGTCTTCTATCGATCATATCCCTACTTCGCAACATAGTCACCCTTTCCCCTTAATTGCAATGTTCTACCTTCGAATGAGAGCATGTATCCCTGCTTCGTAAAATTATGTTGACTGTTCTTTGAGCCACTTCATCACCGCAGTTTTCACTTCCTCATCACTGGCATAATTGGCTGAAGGCGCTAAATCTGGTGAGTATTGAGGATGCGGTAAAGTTGTCCACCCAAATGAGGCGATTGTTTCCCTTGTCCTGATGTTTGCGTGTGGATGAGCATTGTCATGTAAGAAGACATTATCGATTGGCAAGTTGGGTCTCACACGTTGGATTCTTGCTCTGAGGTCTCAGTGCATGTCCCGAGAGTTTATTGTTTCTTCTCTGGGCAAGAAATCAACCAGAAAGAACAGTCAACAGAATTTTGAAAGGCAGGGATATGTTATATACTCATTTGCCGTATCATAACGACTCAATAATAGTAAAGACAGACGCACACAGAAAGACGTAGGAATGAAGGACGCAAGAAGACCTCTTTACAAATATATTTACCTCTCACTTTATTGCAAGGGTTCGAAAGGGTTGTTGAAGGTTTGCATGTGAGAGGGTGCTGGAGACCGAACATAAACTTCATATTTTGACCCCACTGTTATGACCGTCACGTTGTATCTTTCTTGTTCTCCTGCTGTTCAACTGGAGGCCTAGGGCTCACTCTATCGGGGGGTTCCGAGAGCCCCCTCGGTGGGGTGTGGCCTTCCCTACCACATCTGGTCTCTAGCTGTCTGGAATTCTGCTGGCAACTGCTCTGGGACCCAAACTCAACTGAATTATATAATAATTCAACGCCCACACGATCGCCCACTGGATCTTTGAAATCGAATGTTTAATCGTCATCAAGCGGAAATAACTGTCATGCAGTTCAGAGGTTACTCTCTTCCGGTGCATCACTGTAGTGGCACAATGGGACCTTCACCTTGTCCCATATCATAAGCCTTAATCCGCCCACGCGATCTCTTTCGATTACTGGCCATTGGAATGTGTCACTTCCTTCCGGTGTATCCCCTTGGAATAGCATTTTTGGGCCGGGGCGGGGATCAAAATATAACAGATACATGCTCTTATTCGAAGGTAAAGTATTCCAATTGAGAGAAACAGTGACTATGCGGAGGAGTAGGGATATGATTCATTTTGATGTATGATACATGTTCCTGTGTCAGTAACTATTCCTATACTTTTTTTACTCACCCTCGTACTTAAAATATTAAACAACGAAAAGTAAATAAGATATATTTAGGAAATATAGAAACATGCCTTTTACAATCAGGGTAAGTTTAATCTTTGTCAATCTATTTAAAATTATTTAATTACCAGCCAAGAATAACTGTACTATGCATAGTATATTGAATTGTCAATTTTATTGAACAGATTCTAATGTAAATTAACAGTCTTAAGTTTCTTAAATACCCATACAGGGTACCATGTAATATGTAAGAAATAAATTATGTGAAGACAAGCAAACAAGATTTTATTGAATAGCTGCTCAGTACACCTTTAGAGAAGTGATTTATATTGCTTGATATTCCACAATATTTAACAGTTTATAAATAGCCGGTTTTATGAGGTTTTGAGATTTCGGAGAACCAGATAAATGGCTCAGTAACTAAATAAGCACCGACACATACACACACACACACACACACATACACACACACACACACATATATATATGTATTTGTTTGAAGAATAAAAAGTAAAATATAAAAGAGAATAAAAACTCACGACTTAGATATTCGGGCTTTCGGTCCTAAGGTGAGCTTGTATTCAATTTGGTTAAAACGAATTCAAGCTTTCAAAATGTCTGACTTTTTCAGAGTTGAAAAAGTCAGAGGTTTTGAAAGCTTGAATTCGTTTTAACTGAATACAATACTAGTTCACCCGAGGATCAAAAGCGTGAACCGCTGAGTCGTGAGTTTTATCCTCTTTTATAACTTATTTTTATACTTAAAATATGTTATGATATTCCACAGCGTGCATTGAGTGCGGTAAAAACTTTACGGATTAAAAATAATTTTTTTAAAACCATAACAATAATTATATATGTGTGTGTGTGTGTGTGTGTGTGGTATCACTCACAGATAAGTACACCCCAACAACTTTTATAGCGTTAATTTCCTTCTTAACTAAAGTTATCAGGAGTGTATGACGTCTAGTGGAACGTTACACAGGAAAATGAATATTATTAGGTATTAGTTTTTACCCAACTCCATAGAATTAACACTTTGTAATGTAATCAAAAGTAAAATTTCCAACACCCCCATAAGGAAAAATAAAATTGCATGAATGTAATTTGCCTTTATTTTCTTTCTTCTTTTCTTCTCTTTTTACTTCTTCATTTTATTTATTTTTTTATTTTTATTTAGGAGATAATTTTTATTGTTATTTAGGAGATAATTAGGATTGGGAGGGGGTGATTTCTAGGTTATACTTTGTGATGCATGATGCATGATGCAAGAACAATAAAGGAATTTTACTGCAATATTGATGCAGTAAAAAATTTTTGATTGACATTTCATAATTACTGTACATTTGTAAATTGGTCTGGAAATAGTTTTATTTACGAAGTTTAAGTGTATTGCTATAATAAAAACCCTCACCATAGTCTTTCGCTGAGTTATGGTTACAAACCATTCTCAAGTCTTGCTGATAGCACAGATTTCCTTGAGTCTATCTCGCCATCCGCTCCTGTCGGCTACCGCTCTCAACTAGTCATCTAGACAACATCCAGTGTCAGCACAGTACTGATGAATGTAAATCTTTGCTGGACGTCCAACACTGGCGTGCTCTGTATAATTGTCAACAGAAGAACTTCGCTTAGGAGTTCGTCCTAGCTTCTAAAACGGAGCCAAGTACGTCTATTTCTTCTCACTTGTATGGTTTTTGAAATAGGAAGCAGGTGGCCACACAGTTGCTGTTTTGTGGGGGTGCTGTTTTATGGGGTACTCTTTCCAGGATTTATTTAAAACAGCACACAACATCCTTGCGTAGTACCCATCTAGCTTTTTATCCAAACGCTTCATTAAAGTCAAGGTGGTGCAGCCAAATAATAGTACTGACACGAATACAGCTTGGAGGAATCCCGGTTTCATTTTATCAGAGAGGTTAGATTTCCACTTGCCTATCCAACACGTATGTTGACATCGCTTTTAGTGGAGGGGATATTGCTACGGAGGAGTGTGAAATTGTCTACTAATTTCAGAGGCTTGCCATTTAGTATAGACATGGTGTTGTATATTGACCTGCGACCCGGCCGGGCTGTCAAAATAGGAAATTCACCTATGTAAATAACAGGTACATCCGGTCGAGGAATATCAGGATATTATAACCTTGACCGTGGACGGGTTGAATGAGTGCGAAATTGTGACGCACGCAGGAAGAAGAGTGGACGTCAAATTATTATATAATCCGGGTGAAGACAGGAAGTCAGTCAGTTGGAGGTCAGATGAGTTGGAGAGAAGATGCTGGATTGAGGAATATGTCCCAGAGAGGCTGAGCTCCCAGGCCCCCGGTTGAGCAGTCCAGGAGAACGGGAAAGAAACGCGGTTATGGCTAATAGAGTGGGGTTCAATATGTTGCAGTTCTGGTCGGTCTCCAACTCCCTCTCACACACAACCCTTTCAATAAAGTGAGAGGTATATTTTTCTAATGAACTGTGTCACTCGTCTTTATTGTGTCGTCG
Source organism: Sepioteuthis lessoniana (assembly GCA_963585895.1). Classification (NCBI taxonomy): domain Eukaryota; kingdom Metazoa; phylum Mollusca; class Cephalopoda; order Myopsida; family Loliginidae; genus Sepioteuthis; species Sepioteuthis lessoniana. The sequence continues at coordinate 102,979,720 of OY757909.1, read as the reverse complement.
TTATGATTCTGCATGCATATGTATTATGTGGCTATACAACAATGGCACCATCTTGTTTAAAAAAAAAAAAATTTTACAACTGAATTCCCGTATATGCCAATGCCTATTGTTACCTGCTCCAGGCTATGCAGCTGAGATTCAATACAAGATCATCTACGGAGTCTGCATCCGTAATAGCTTTTGAGAAATATCATCTGCTTCCTGTTAGTTTTTAGTGTGAAAATATTTTCTTTATTAGATCTATTAACGTTCATAGAGCATAATCTTGGCAGATTATAAATAGATATGGTGTTAATGTATCACCTTGCAAGACTCCAGCGACAATGCCAAAGAAATAAATGTTATCATTGGGGGAGCAAACCATTGTTTTCGTATTTTTATAGAGCATTATTATTGCAGTAACAATTTCTTTGAGGAAGCTGCATGTTAGAAGTATTTGTCCATCATTCTTCTGTACGTGAGTTTTAGTAATATATATATATATATATATATATATATATATATATATATATGGTAGCCTGTGGATTCGTTGTTTAGATAGATAGATAGATAGATAGATAATGTTCAGTCTGAAATAGATGAATATATAGATGTTTGTTTGTTTGTGTTTTATAGAATATCAACCCTTGTAGGTTATTTAACGCCAAATCTATTTTTATATAAATAAACAGTTGTATTTCAAATAATTCAGTTTAGCATAAGTACACCATTTAATTGTTAAAAAAATTCTATTTTAAGTTATTCAGTTTAGTCAAACAGTTCTAATTCAAAACAATTTAGTTTAGTATAAGTGTAGTTTTTGTTTACACAGTTACGTAAATGTTAAAACAGTTATATTTCAAGTAATTTAGTTTAGTATAAGTACGCAGATTAGTTCTATTTAACCCATAGATAGGGCCTTATTAGGTGCTACCACTCCAGGTCAGAGTGAACCTGGGAGCGATGGCAATAAAGGGGTACTCCGCATTCTCCAAAGCTCCAGCATTACTGGAACCTCACCATCAGATTGTTTAGTGTCATAATCAGGACACCCTTTGGAGTCTTACCCCACTGCAGAGATGCAGCCGGTGTATTCCACAGCCACAGCCGACTTGGCAAGATAGATAGATAGATAGATAGATATGAAAAGACTTGGAAAAAAAAGAAAGAAAGAAAGAAAGAAAGAACACTACGTCTAATGTCAGGGTAATGCATACAAGAAATTACCCACCATTAAGTGAAATATTATCTCAATGATCCATACATTTTAAACATGAAATTCAGGAGCAATTCAAGTAATCTACGTGCAGTGTTAAAAACAAGACGATTTTATTTATTTTTGCCTTCTCGCTTAATTTTGCACAATTCAATTTTATCAACTTTATTAATTCTATTATTTCTGTACGCATATAAGATATGGAAAGAAACAAAAAATAAAAGGAAAGAAGAAAAAATACACTCCTTTCTGGATATCTGATTGGCATTGGTTTCTTTGTTTTTAACGGCATATAAATCTTCATAAGTCATCTAATGCCCTTTCAATCCCTGTAGAAGAACAACATTGAAACAAATTAACCCATGGCTGGAGAATCTAGGGGGTTCATACATTTCCGAAGGGTATTCGCCCGAAGGTGGACGTTATAGTGCGACTGGAGTTCGAACTCACTTACTCCGAGATGGCAGTCTTGGACTTTAGCTGTTACGCCAGGTCGTATCATTCGGGGTTAGAGTAGACCTATGAGTAACGGCAATCAAGAAAGTGCTCTACTCTCCTAAGATCTCCATTAATGGAACCTCACCACCAATTGTGCACTGGATAACGTGTTGGACAACAACGTTGCCGTAAGCTAGTTCAAACTCCAGTCCTGCTATTACTTTCACTTAGGGAAAGGTATGAACCCCTTATCCCCACCCCATCTATAGGTTAAACAGTATCACTACTGTTCTACTAGGATAGCTTTGGCATTAAATAACCCACAAAAGTTGTTATGCTATTAAACAAAGAAATCAAGCCTAAACTACCAGATGCATTTTCGTGTTATATCCAGGACACAGCTTTCGGCGAGGAGGGAGTTTTAGCTCCCTGCAGAGGATAGAGTAACTGAATTCTAAGCCCCTCTGACAGGCTAGCCAAGGTTGAGACGTTCGAGCAAAATCGTCCGAAATCTTCAGTATTTTAGATGGACAACAGATGTTCAGTTGTTTTTAAATTCCTTGGAATGGAAATTTTACATTTTTTCTTTTTAGGGTTCACACCCACTACGATCTTGCATGAGTTTGTCTTTTTTTGCTGACAATTACGCATCAGAGATTTTGCCTACTTTGATATTTTTTTGGAGCCGCATACGTTATAAATCGTCTGCTTCCTTCCCTGGATTCAATTGTCCTATCAATCAAGTCACCGCCTCTTGAAAACAGAGTGCTCCACGATTTCACAAAACCATTTGTAGCAGCTATTATAATTACTATTACTCCTTGCGATTTATTTTTTTTTTTACGCCAGCGTTAGCTGACGGTCTTTCATTGGAGTCTGAATGACTGCAAGTCTCCTCAAGTCTCCAGGACTCTTCTCAGTATTCTGACCGATCTTACTATTGCTGTAGCTTGGATATCCTCTGCTCGTCGTCCGATTTCTGACTCTTTCAGTCCCCTTTCAAAGACTTTGGGGATCGTTCCGAGCGCCCCAATTACAAATGGTATCACCGTCACTCTCTCCCTTAATTTTTTTAGTTCTCTGGTAAGATCTAAGTACCTGTAACTGTTTTTGTTTTCTTTAATTTCCACTCTGTGATCGACTGGGACAGCCAAATCTACTATTCACCAGGTTCTCTTTTTTAACTATCAGTAGGTCTGGCTGTCTAGCAGGGATTAGTTGATCTGTTTGTATTTTAAAACCCCAGATAATTTTATGCATCTTATTCTCCAGGACGGATTCTGGTTTGTGCATATACCATTTGATCAAATTTTAATTTCTTGCACAATTCCCAGTAAATCACCTTCCCACCCAATCGTGTCTATTATTATTATTGCTATAATTATTATTTCACACTAGTACCAGAATAAAGAGACAGCAAGGCCCATGCACTCTCTGCAGTATTTTGTTGATTTCATTATTTCATTATTGCTGAATTTTGGATGGTTTCACTTTTCCTTCAGATTCTTATCTTTAAATCTTTCGTGATTGTTCCAGATTATTATCATTTTTACAGAGGACTTTTACTGAAGTCTGAGTGACAGCAAGTCTCCTCATGCCTCCAAAACTCTTCTTAGTATTCTAGCTGATCTCTGCAGTGCTGTGGTCTACATGATCTGGAATCTTCCTCCGATTCCTAGTTCCTCCAGTCTCTTTTCCAAGCCTTCGGGGACTGTTCAAAAGGCACCAACTACAATTGATACCATCGTCACTTTCATGTTCCACTGCTTTTTAAGCTCTCTGGCAAGATCCAAGTATTTGCCTATCTATTAGCTTTCTTTTAATTTCACACTCTGGTTCGCTGGAGCGGCAAAACTCACAAGATAACAAGTTTTTTTGTTTTTTTTATGAACATCGGGTTTGATCTTCTGGCCAGGTTTAAATAATAATAATAATAATAATAATAATAATAATAATGATAATAATAATAAATACCTCAACCTTGCTAGGGAACTGAAAAAAAAACTGTGGAACATGAAAGAGACAATTATGCCAATTGTGATTGGTCCTCTTGGGACAATCACCAAAGGATTATTAAAGAGGACTTGGAAATAACAGGATGAGGGGAGACTATAAAAAATACTACATTATTGAGAACGGCAAGAATACTGAGATGAGTCCTCGAAACTTGAAGAGACTTGCTGTCACTTAAAGTCTCAAAGAGTAAATAATAATAATGATAATAGTTGCACAATCACTGTTACTATTCATAATTGCGATGATGCCACTTAACCACATACTCAGAAAATGATCTGCCGGATACAAAATCACAAGAAAAGATCAATCACCGAATGTACATTGACGACATCCAACTATTTGCAAAAAAGGAAATAGAACTGGAAACTCTAATACGCGCAGAATATACAGTCAGAGCATAGGGATGGAATTTGGCATAGAAAAATGTGCCATGCTAGAAATTAAAAGCGGCAAACGACACCTGACAGACGGAATGGAACTACCAAATGAAGACAAGATTAGAACTCTTGGAGAAAAGGAAACCATCAAACAAGTGAAGATGAAAGAAAAAATTAAGAAAGAATATCTCAGGAGAACCAGAAAACAACTCGAGACAAAACTGTGTTGCAGAAACCTTAACAAAGGAATAAATACCTGAGCTATCTCCTCGTTAGATATTCGGGACCTTTTTTGAAGTGGACCAGAAAAGAACTCAAGCAAATGGACCAAAGGACAAGAAAACTAATGGCCATGCATATGGTATTACATCCAAGAGATGACATTAACAGACTATATGTATCAAGAAAAGAAGGAAGGAAGAGGGCTTGCCAGCATTGAAGACAGTGTTGATGCATCGATACGATTCGAAGTCTTCATAGAAAAGCACGAAGGAGGACTGATTACAGCCACCAGAAACGATACTGACAACACGAAGACCAACAGAATGACAATAACGAGAAAATACAAATGGGAAGAAAACCAAGTCTATGGGCGTCTTATAGGACTAATAAACATCTCACACGAGAAAACCTGGTCGTGGCTAAGAAAAGGAAACTTTAATAGAGAAACAGAATCTCTCCTAATTGCAGCACAAAACAACGCCATAAGAACCAATCATATCAAGGCGAGAATAGATAAGACGCCAAAAAATAGCACATGGAGGTTATGCGGTGATAGAAACGAAACCATCAATCACATAATAAGTGAATGCAGCAAATTAGCACAGAAGGAGTATAATACTAGACACGACTGGGTGGGCAAGGTGATCCACTGGGAGTTGTGCAAGAAATTTAAATTTGACCATATGAACAAATAGTATATGCACAACCCAGCATCTGTCTAAGAAAATGACACACATAAACTCCTATGGGACTTTGACATCCAAACGGATCACCTAATCTCGGCCAAAAGACCAAACCTTATAATAATCAACAAAAAAAGAGAACTTGCAAAATTTTGGACTTTGCTGTCCTGGCTGACCTCAGAATAAAACTGAAAGAATGTGAAAAGAAGGATAAGTACCTCGATCTTGCTAGAGAATTGAAAAAACTTATTGAATATGAAGGTGACAATTATACCAATCGTGATCGGTGCTTTTAGTACTGTCACCAAAGGATTATTAAAGGGACTGGAGGACATAAAGGTAGGAGGACGAGTGGCGACCATCCAAACTACAACATTACTGAGAACAACCAGAATACTGAAAAGAGTCCTGGAGACTTGAGGAGACTTGCTGTCACTCAAACTCCAGTAGCAGACGCTAATGTGAAGAACTCTCTGAGTAAATGATAAAAATAATAATAAAACTTAGTAGATCGCAAGAAAAGATCAACCACCTAATGTACATGGATGACAAAACTATTTGCAAAAAATGAAAAGGAATTGGAAACACTAATATACACAGTTAGAATATACAGTAAAGACATAGGGATGGAATTTGGCATTGAAAAATGCTCTCTGCTCGTCATGAAAAGTGGCAAACGACATCTAACTGACCGAATAGAACTACCAAATCAAGACAAGATCAGAGCGCTCACAGAAAACGAGACCTACAAATGCTTAGGAATCTTGGAGGCTGACACTATCAAACAAGTGGAAATGAAAAACAAAATTCAAAAAGAATATCTCAGGAGAACTAGAAAACTACTCGAAAAGCTCTCTCGCAGAAACCTTATCAAAGGAATAAATACTTGGGCTGTATCCTCGTTAGATACTCAGGACCTTTTCTGAAGTGGACCAGAGATGAACTTAGACAAATGGACCAAAGAACTAGAAAACTAATGACCATGCACAGGACATTACATCCCAGAGACGACGTTGACAGACTATATGTACCAAGAAAAGAGGGAGGAAGAGGACTTGCCAGCATCGAAGACAGCGTTGACACTTCCATACAACGACTCGAACACTACATAGAAAAACACGAGCGAGGACTGATTACGGCCATCAGAAACAATACTGACACAACGATAAATAACAGTAAGACAATAACTAGAAAACAAAAATGGGAAGGAAAACAACTCCATGGGCGTTATAAACGACTAATGAACACAATCTCACACGACAAAACCTGGAAATGGCTAAGAAAAGGAAACTTTAAGAGAGAAACAGAATCTCTCCTAATGGCACCACAAAACAGCGCCATAAGAACCAATCATATCAAGGCGAGAATAGATAAGACGCAAAAAAATAGCACATGTAGGTTATGTGGTGATAGAAACGAAACCATCAATCACATAATAAGTGAATGCAGCAAATTAGCACAGAAGGAGTATAATACTAGACACGACTGGGTGGGCAAGGTGATCCACTGGGAGTTGTGCAAGAAATTTAAATTTGACCATGCCAACAAATGGTATATGCACTGTGTGGGCAAGGTGATCCACTGGGAAATGTTCAAGAAATTTAAATGTGACCATGCCAACAAATGGTATATGCACAAAAGACAGAAATAATTGATGATACACAACAAAATAGCAAATGTATATTATTTGGTAATAGAGACAAAACCATAAACTACATAATAAGCAAATATAGCAAAGGGGGACAAAGAGAGTATAAAAGTAGACACGATTGGGTGGGAAATGTCATCCACAGGAAATTTTGCAAGAAACTGAAATTCAACCATACTACTAAATCGTACACGCACAAACTAAAATCCGTTCTAGAGATTAAGACATATAAAATTCTCTGGAGTTTTGAGATACAAACAGATTACCTAATCTCAGCCAGAATCCCAGACCTAGAGATAATTAACAAAACAAAAAAAAGAGAACCTGCCCAATAGTGGACTTTGCCATATCCTCAGACCACAGAGTGAAAATCAAAGAAAATCAAAAGCAAAATACTTAGACCTTGCCAGAGAACTAAAAAAGCTGTGTAACATGAGGGTGGCGGTGATACAAATAGTAATTGGCGCACACGGAACGATCCCCAAAAGCTTAGAAAGAGGGCTAGAATAGTCAGAAATTGGAAGACGATTCGAGACTATCCAAACTACAACATTATTGAGATTAGCCAGAATACTGAGAAGAGTCCTGGGAAACCTGAAGAGACTTAGTGTCACTAAGACTCTGGTGAAAAGCCAACAGCTACCGCTTGTGTGAAAAACTCGCAAAGAATAAAATAATGATATTAATGACATATCCTGGAAAATGAGACATGTAAAATTATCTGGGACTGTGAGTTTCAATTGGATCACCAAATCTCGACTAGTAGACCAGATCAAGAATTAATTAACCAGTAGAAAAGAACTTGTCACTAAGCGGATGTTGCCATTCCAGCGGAGCCAGCCCAGTCGGCTGAAACTGTTGAATACATCTTTACAAAGGAGTAAAACCTTCATTCAACAGTTGTCCTGGATATCACACTAAACAATCTGATGTTGAGACTCCAGTGATGCTGGAGCTTTGAGGAGTATGGAGTACCCCTTCATTGCCATCGCTCCCAGGTCCACTCTGGCCCGGAGTGGTAGCATCTGATAGGGTCCTACCTATCTATCAGTCGAACTGAACTGTTTGACGTGTAAACTGAGTGCAAACAAATGACTTATGCTAAATTGATTTGTTTGAAATAGAACTATTTGATCACTTAACTTTGTGTAAACAAATAATTGTTTAATTGAATTGTTTGTGTAAAATAGCAATACTTGAAAACATTTAACTGTGTTTAAACATATGTCTGATATTTGGTTCAATTGTTAGTGATACATAGCAATACTTGGAAACTATTGAGGAGTGACTGGCAACCCCACTTGAATGGACTGGTCTGAGGACTATATTACAGCGGTACTCCCTCGAGTCTGACAGCAGTGAGTAAGTCTGTCTGACTGTGTTTCTAACAACAAATGACTAAAGTTGCTTATATTATTCGGCGAACTGTTATTCTCTTTGTTAGCAAATATCTCTTATCTTAAATGTTTGTCGATTCTTACAACTCACAACACAATAGAACCATTTAATTGTATACAAAGAAATTAGAAATATTGAATTGAATAATTAATGTTAAACAACAATACTTGTAACAAATGATGGATATTAAATAGGATTTTTCGTGTTTGCAATTATTGAAACCATAGAAACAATAATGTGCAAACGAATATGTTCCAACTCATTTAAAAAAGAAATTACCAACAAAATAATCTCTTATATATCATACATATCTATTTAAATATGTGCCAACAAATGACTGATGTTAAATTGTTAGTGTTACCGAGCAATACTTGAAAACTGTGTGTAAACAAATGATTAATTGTAAGAAGAATTATTTGTATTAGATAGTGTCACATGTCAAGAGTAGGTTTTCCACAAAAATAAATATAATGCAAATTGTATTTTATTTATCTTCGGTTGTGCATATGAAAAAGAAAATACGAGGCAGGAAATCTTTCGAAGAGATTGTGACATAGGGACACAAGATAATTTAGAGACAATAATTTTATTTTGCCATTTACAGGACGAACCTGAGTTGTAATTCATAAAAATATAAGATTACAAGAAAACTTAAGAAGATGAAAGGAATAATGTCATGAATGGTTGTGTAAACATTTTTGTTTTAGTCATGGGGTATGCATAAAGAATGTTCAGCTTCAGTTCCTGGTGAAAATGTATGTGTGGAAATTGTAAGAGTAGAATTTGTATGTGATGTCAGAGTTCTTCCTTAGCTCTAATCTTTAATATTGTATATCTGATTTGTCGATAGGGAACATCTTTAAGTTTTTCTTCTCTCAATCCTCGAAAGAGTTTTGTTCTTCTCTCTTGTGATTGAAATTGTTTCTTTATTCCTTTTTTGTCTTTTTAATCTTCCGATTATTTTCCCGACATTTTCTTGATTATCAGAACTTAGCCGTTAGATAATGAGATATATTCATTCTAGATTTAATAAAACGTTCAAGTAGAAGTTTATTAATCTCCCGCTTCTTGTCTTCATCTATTTTCGTTTAATAGACGAAACGTCGATTACAACTTCCACCAGTCACTCCTGTGACTTTTTATTCATCTTCAAAATGGCTGATGGCAACGGTTCGAAGTTATAAAGATTCATCCATAGTCCGAGGTGACATGAGAAGTAACCACTTCCCTCGGTGTCTTGCAGAGGTCTGAGTTGCAAGTTCTGTCTTTGGCGTTAGAATCTGTGTCCCTTGCTATGTCTCGTCCAATCGGTGACTACCTTTTTTCCCGATTTAGGCATGAGATCATATTCAAGGTTGAATCGAAAAAAGATGTGGGTGGGCAGGTACATTTCTTGACGTCATAGCTATTATAACTCGTCTGAATTTTCGACATATGTCCTTATTTGGATGTTTCTGCTTTTTAAGGCTTATACGGTTTGACCTCGTTATTTGTTTTCTTTTCCTTTTTCTTAACTTCGTGAATGAGATTTATTTGCACTATTCGTTATTTCTGTATTCACCTCGTGTGATTCTCATTTTCGGTTCCGCATACACATTCATTTCACGATAGCAATACTTAAAACTATTTAACAGTGCAAAAAATATGAATTCAGGCTCGTTTAAAATGTTATCAACAAAATATGTTTACAAATCATATATATTTTGTAAGTATATACAGGATTTGGCATTAAATAACCAACAATGGTTGATATGTCATAAAACCAAACCAAATCAAATTATATATATTTAATACATATGTATAAAGAAGAGATGGCATTAAATAACCTACAGTGGTTGATATGCCATAAAACCAAACCAAACCAAACCAAACCAAACAAAATCATATATATATGGATAAAATTAATATATATGGATAAAGAGGATTTGGTATTAAATAACCTACGATGTTTGATATGCCATAAACCCAACCGAACCAAATCATACATATTTAATATATATGTATAAAGAGGATTTGGCATTAAATAACCTACAATGGTTGATATGCCATAAAACCAACCGAACCAAATCATACATATTTAATATATATGGATAAAGAGTATTTGGCATTAAATAACCTACAATGGTTGATATGCCATAAACCCAACCGAACCAAATCATACATATTAAATATATATGGATAAAGAGGATTTGGCATTAAATAACCTACAATAGTTGATATACCATAAACCCAACTAAACCAAAGTATCGTAGAGTGAAAATAAAACCAAGCGAAAAGATTGACCAATACTTGGATCTTGCTGGAGAGCTGGTAAAAAACCACAAAGCTGTGGAAGGTGATCGTGATACCAAGCTTACAAGCGTTAGCTTCTCAAAAATGTTGGTGCAAAAATGTATACACTAATTCGATACACTCACAGCACCGTACCCCACCGACCAACCCTACAAAAAACAAAACAGAAACGTGGGAAGAGCCAGTTTGAGGACCGATAAACAGAATTCACTTCCGCTACTTTTAGTCCATTCAGTGGTTCAGAAAAAACATCAGACTGCATTTTTTTTCTATGCTTTTTTCTTTTTTTTTTTAATTTTTTTTTTTTTACTATTAAACTTGTACGACTACTTATCGAAAGAACGTCTTTCTTCTCTTCTGTGGTTTATTATTATTATTATTATTATTATTATTATTATTATTATTATTATTATTTCTGCCTTTTTTCTTTGTGGTCTCCTAACTGTGAAATAGTGAGAAACTTACGTTTTATTACTTTAATTACGCACTTACAAACGACCTCTCTAAAGTTGTCGACTTTTATACTCTCCTTTTTTTTTACATTTTGTTTGATTTTGTTTTTATTATTATTATCATTATTATTCCCTTTCTATTGACACTCTTGATAAAAGCTCACCTTCTTTCTTCGGCGCCAAAATTCTCAAGATATACCGCATGTGCATACATGTGTGTATACTAATTCTGTCTATTATCTACGTTTATTGGCAAACAGAAACACTGAAACCAACTGGTACACATCAGTGTTTCGGATCTTATCTTGTTTCGTTTGTGTCTAGTTATCGTCAGCCGCCATCTCATCAGTTGATCTTGGTAAAGAAGCACTCTACTGGGGATAATCTTCTTTGATTAACTGTGTTTGAAGAAAAAAAGAAAGAAAGAAAGAAAGAAAGAAGATGGTGTAGAAAAAAAAAAAAGAAAAAAAGAAGGGTAGAAAGAATAAAGTTAGAAACAAGCAAACAAGATGGTGAAGAAAGAAAGAAAGAAAGAAAGAAAGAAAGAAAGAAAGAAAGAAAGAAAGAAACTAAAAGGAAAACTAAAAGGGAAAAGAAACAAAAGGCAAAAAGAAAGAAAAAGAAAATAGAGAAAACAGAAAGAAAAGAACAAAATCAGAAACGAAAAAGAAAGAAAAAGAAAAAAATCATAGAAGAAAAAATTTGGAAATCGGAGAAAGAAAGAAAGAAAGAAAGAAAGAATGATTCTAATAAAAAAAAGGAATAATATAGAAAAGAGGAAATATGAAATAAAATAGGATTTTAGAAGAAGCTAAAAGCAAAGAAGAAGCAAGAAGAGAAAAAAAAGAAATTTGTAACGAAGAGAAGAGTTATATAAATGAAAGAGAAGAAATTTGAATAATAATAATAATAATAATAATAATAATAATAACAATAATAATGATAATAATAATAATAATGATAATAATAATGATAATAATTATAATTTAAATAATTTAAATTTGACCATACTAACAAATGGTATATGCACAACCCAGCACCTGTCCTAGAAAATGGCTCGCATAAACTCCTATGGGACTTTAACATACAAACGGATCAACTCATCCCGGCCAGAAGATCAGACCTTATAATAATAGAAAAAAAAAAAAAAAAAAGAAAATTTGCAAAATTGTCGACTTTGCTGTCTCGGTGGACCACAGAATAAATCTGAAGGAAAGTGAAAAGAAGGATAAGTACCTCGACCTTGCTAGAGAATTGAAAAAGCTGTAAAACATGAAAGTAACGATTGTGCCAATTATGATTGGTGCGTTAGGCACAATAACTAAAGGATTATTAAAAGGCCTGGAAGACTTGGAAGTTGGCAGACGGGTAGAGACTATCCAGACGACAGCATTGCTAAGAACGGCCAGAATCCTGAGACGAGTCCTGGAGACTTGAGGAGACTTGCTGTCACTCAAACTCCAGTGAAAAACCATCAGCTAACACTGACGTGAAAAACTCTAAAGGAGTAAACAATAATAATAATAATAATAATGGAAGATGAAGTCAAAACAAAACGATGAATATGAAATTAAATCGGTAACGCAAACAAAAGAGAGGATTAACGAAATATAAAAAAGACTAAAAAAAATGAACGAAAAACAAAAATGAATAAATTAACGGAAATATACAAGATTGAAAAAAGAAGAAAAGAAGTAGGAAAGGAAAGAATAAATTAAAGATTGTAAAAGAAAAAAGAAAATGTTATCTGGTTTGAGGACCGATAAGCAGGATCAAGATTTCTGAGATGTGAAAAGGGGAGAAAAAATGACGGAGTACACAAAAGAGATAGATAGATAGATAGATTGATAGATAGATAGATAGATAGATAGATGGAGGGGGAGGGAGGGAGAGAGAGAGAGAAAGAGAAATGGGGAGAAAAATGGAGAAGTTTATTTCTCAACGAGTTGGTGATTTTACGCATGTGAATTTTGGATAAAGGGGCCCCGGGTTGGCCATCTGTTGGTTCTGTGAAGAAGGTTTTTATCTCTAAATGATAATCTTATCAGCATTTCATTGCTAGTGTATACTCCTAATATGACTTTTCGATGGGAAGAGACCTAACTAAATGGACACGCATTAACGATCTCCCACTTGGGATAGCGCCGAAAGTCACGTGTCATTTAAATACATGATAGATAGATAGATAGATAGATACCCAATCCCTCTGCTACGAGTAGGGAATGATACAAGGTGAAGCGGAGTACAGCAGGTTTGAATTCAGAGAGGTTTGAATTCCCAGAGACTGTGGGCCTAACCCAGGCTAAAGAACCCAGTTCTGCGTTCCTACCATTGTTCACAGGGAGAAGAGGTGGATTCAAACCTTTCCCCAGGATAGATAGATAGATAGATAGATAGATGGATAGATAGATAGATCTATTTGAACACGCACATTTGTGACTTTTGTAAAAATGCAGTGTTCTCACTCAATCTCTATCTCTCGCCCTACTTTTCTTTCCTCTCGTCTCTCTCTTTCTCTCTCTCTCTCTCTATATATATATATATATATATATTGGGATGAAAAGTTGTTACTTGTAAAGTTTTACTTAGTCCCGTAAAAGGTCGTCAGGTTGCTTACAACATGTATTTACCAACAGGCGGGATATGACAAAAGGTCAATTTTTAACCATAGTACAACTCACATTGGCCTAGTGTGTAGAGTGTTCGCCAGTGGTCCGGGAGACCTGGATTCTATCCCAGGTCCCGTCATACCAAAGACTTTTAAAATGGTACTGGATACCGCCTTGCTTAACATTCAGCAATATAAGGTACGTGTCAAGGGGAAAGCGGAGCAATTCAGGGGAAGAAGTAGCGCCCTCTTCTACACCTCGGTGTAGTAGCTATTGAAAAGCTACAGTGGCCAACTTTACTTTACTTACAGCTCTAAAAGTAAATCAAATTTCTGAATATGAATTCAGATATAAAGCTTGTCAAATCCTTTACTACTTTCTGGATTCCTATGAAGAAATGTTTCTAAACATTATTTCATATGTTTGGAATTATACAGTTGTTCACTTTCCTCAAAAGCCTAGTCGGCTGAGGCTGTAGAAAACACCAACTGTATCTGCTGAGTGGTAAGACCACTCAACGAGTGTCCTGATATGACATTTAACAATCTGATGGTGATGGAGATTTGTGGAATGTACCTCTTCATTGTCATACATCCAGGTCCACTCTGACCTGGAGCGGTAGTACCTGATAAGGTCCTATCTATGGGTCAAACAGAACAAACTGTGTGCAAACAAATGACTGATGTTAAATTGTGACTGTTATAGAGCAATACTTGAAACTATTTAACTGAGTGTAAAAAAGAGCTCAGACTCGTTTGACAAAGTTATCTACCAAATGCCATTGCAAATCATATATCTGATATATATGTATAAACGGGATTTGGTATCAAATACTCGACAATGTTTGATATGACATAAAATCCAACCAAACCTATGCTAGTTGCAGACAAACTAGTTCTAACTCCTTTGAAAATGAAATTATCTACAAACCTTTAACTCAGAATCATGTATCAATATTCATTTAAATGTGTCCAAACAAATGACTAATGTTAAATTGTTACTGTTACATGAAACCATTTAACTGTGTGAAAAAAATAGCTCTAGGTCGTTTAAAAATGTTTTACTAAATCATATATCTAATGTAGAAATAGCATTTGGTATTAAATAGCCTACAATGGTTGATATGCCAGGAAACCAAACCCAATCAAACCAAACCAATTTCCTGAAGGAATAAATTTGTTTGGGTATTATTTAAAACTTGACGTACCTGAGCATCCGGGTATTAATATATTTAATTTTCTGTATTCAAAAGATTTTTCTGGAGAAAGTACCCGTGGCGTAGTTTTTATCGAGCTGGACTACGATTTGAATTCAGTGTATTAATTTTTTTACTCTGTTTGCCTTACCAAGGCTAAAGGACCTAGTCTATCCTAATTTTGTTTCCTTGTTTTTTATAGCATTTGGGAAAATTTCTATAAGCCATTAAAAACGAAGAAAGTAATTTTTTCTGCGATATTTCTTTATATTTAACATAGACTCCCTTTCACTCATAATAGATAATTATCAACCGCTGAACTACTCAGGAAGGAGTGGCTAATGTGCTGGACTGTGAAATCGTAGTTAGCGAGTTCAAACTCCAGACGCGCTATTACGTTGACTTTCGGGTTAATACCCCTGAGGAAGTTATGAAATTCTTTATCGCCCAGCTATGGGTTAAATAGAATAACTACTTATAGAACAAGGAGGGCTTTGACATTAAATAACCCACGAAGGTTGGTATGCTGTAAAAAAAAGAAACTTAACCATCAACTCTGCGGTAAAATGTTTATAATTTCTCTTTTCTTTTTTTGGGGGGGGGTGCAGAATTCTGAAAATTGTTGATAATTTAAGCGCTTACCCAACCCCTCTGCCACCAGTAGGGAATGATACGAGGTGAATTTTAAGCGGAGTGATGCAGGTTTGAATTGAGAATTTTCCTTCCCGGAGACTGTTGGCTTAACCCAGGCTAAAAAAAATAGTTCTGCGTTCCTACCATAGTTGACAGGGAGAAGAGGTGGATTCCAACCTTTCTCCTGGAGTGTTAGCGTAAAGTGACACAGAAGCAGACTCCTTCAGGATTTGAACTTGAAGCACCGATTCCATTCCCTATGACTGTAAACATTTCGCTAAACGTGCCTCCTATTGCTGTATGAGACAAAGAGTCTGTTTTTAAGCAGACTACAGTTGGTTTGAATTCAGTCTGCCTAAACAATTTACTCATAACTGGGGTAGACGAGATGGATTCAGTTGTTTCCCAAGAGCATTAGTGCAAGGCTCAGGATTTGAACTTGACGTCACCAAGTCTATTTTCTTCGCTGATAACCGTTGCGTAACGAGTGCCGTCACAGAATAATTACTATAGCTCTTCGAATGTATGGGATATATTGGTGCAAAAGTTGAAATTCGCAGCCTCATTATTCTCCTGCAATAGTCGTTGAGTATATGAAAAATATTTTCGCTTTTGTTCCCCACTTCCTTTAATCGAGTGAATGTTCACGCGAGACCCCTAGATTAATTGAATGATTTTAACAGCTTTATAAATCATATAAGATTATTTTATGCTTTGAGGTGAGGGAATTGCGTTCATTGCAGATTTATATTTAAAGTTTTTTGTGTGACTGGTTTCTTTAGAGGTTTTCTACTCGTAATATGATAGCAAGCATTCCCAGAGAAATAATTTGTACACTGTTATATGATTTAAAGTATTCCTTTATAATTCTAATAATTATATGTTTTCAAAGTAATATATTTCTATGTCCCAATAGCTATTTGTTTGTAGGGGGTCCTCGTGGTGTAATGCTTAAAACTATGGACTGTGGAATCGTAGTAAACGGGTTCGAACTCCAGAACTGCCATTACGTTCACTTTCGGACAAATACGCTTGGGAAAGGTATGAACTCCTTATCTTTCCAGCTATGGGTTAAATAGCATCACTGCTGATCTAGAAAAGTGGCTTTGGCATTAAATAACCCACGAAGGTTGATATGCCATTAAAAAAAGAAACTATTTGTTTGTATATAAATATATGGTTTCAAGTAACTAATGATTATCCTTAGTAAATCAAAGTAGCTTCGAATAAGTTTTCACAATACAAAAAATTTACCGTTTTCTGGCATCAAGTATTCCAATCTGATTCAAATGATTTTTAAACAGATCAACCAAACTCATAGATGGAATCCTAATATGTACTACCGTATAATATATATATATATATATATTTCTTTGGTTTCTTTGTTTAATTCTATATCAACCTTCATAGGTTATTTAATTCCAAAGCCAGCCTTGTTGGAGAACAGCAGTGTTACTATTTTACCCATAGTAAAAGTAAAGTTGGCGACTGTAGTCGAGGGTGACCAGAAGGCTCCCTTTTCAATAGCTACGATACAGAGGCGTAGGGGAGGGTGCTACTCCTTTCCCTGGATTGCTCCACTTTACTCTTGATACGTACCTTATATTGCTGAGTGTTAAGCAAGGAGGTATGAAGTATCATTTTTAAAGTCTTTGATATTAGGCGACCTGGGATTGAACCCACGTCTCCCGGACCATTGACGAATACTCTAACCACAAGGAAGTTGGTTCAATAACTTTCCCAAGAGTATAGTCCAAAATTGGACATATTATATACGTATTCACACACACATATATATATATATATATATATATATATATATATATATATATATATATATATATATATATATATATATATATATATATATATATATCATTAAGAAAACAACATTTTACTATAATTCTAACCGACAATAAAATAAAAAAACGGAAGTGGGCTACATGAGGAGATAACTCTTCACCCCCTCTTCTATCCCCTCCCACCTTCTTTCCTGTGTTTATTCTGATTTATTTTATCCTTAAGATCTGAAGAAGTCCTGTTAATTTTTTTCGTTTTTTTTTTGATTTTTCAAAAACACATAACTGGATGGAAATAAATTTATAATCCTAATATAACCGGTTTGTTGTTTTTTCTTAATGAAATTATTGCTCTGTAATGTCCGTTACATTGAGCTCTTTACCAGGAAAATTTAAATATTCACTCTTGAATAGTTTCTTGTCCTGATGGAATTACTCCCAACTCCGGTATAACTGGACCAAATAATACATATATATATATATATATATATATATATATATATATATACCTAAAGAGCCAGACACTATCAACCTAGGTTTCATCAAACGGATCAGCAGGATAATTCTGACTCTGCTTTGTGTTTTGAGTTCTTTTACGAATTAGCTAAGATAACTGTGTTTTTTTTTTTTATTGTTATTCTTTTGTCTAGACATTGCGGTGCTGTTTGATTGTTTTCAAGCAGGACAAATGTGTTTTGTCTTTTCTTTTTTTATTGATTTTTTCCGAGATATCAGTAGGTGGAATTTTTGACAAAAATGAATATCCTACAAAGGTTGATATGCGATAAAACCCAATCAGCTAATCTACAAGGATCGCTTTGGAATTAGATAACATACGAAGGTTGATATGCCATAAAAAGAAAATTAGCCAAACTGATTAAGAGGGTCTTGAAAATTAAAATCAATATTGAGCAGAGTTATAGGAACAAGTTTTTGGATAATAAAGAATATTTCAAAAAGAATATTCCTATAGTATCACAATTCTCTGATCCCACTAATTACTTCTTCCTGTTCTTCAAAGATTTTTAAAATTTCAGTTCCATTTCAGTTCTATTTTTAAACAAGTAACGGATCAAGATTGACTAAATGAGTGCTGTGTCAGTTGAAAACGTCCAGTCGTTTCCAGGAACAATAACATTTTTATCAACCCCCATGAACAAGCAAGATGTGACACAAGGTCAATTTTTAAGCGAAGTTTAACAGTTTTAAACTAATTGTCTTTCTTCTCCCCGGGTGATTGTTATTTCAAGGTTAAAGTGTCCAGTCTGCCCTACTATTTACCCATAGCTGGAAAGAAGTAACTTGGATGCATACCTTTCCCGCGTGTATAACGACTAAGTGAAATGCTCACAGCCTGGTCCAGGATTTGAACTCGATTTGCCGTATCCATTTCTCGTGCCGATAACCATTACACCACGAGCGCCTCCACAACAAATCATTCATTCATGCATGGCTGACCGAAATTCTTAAAGGGACAAAGTTGATGATTGATTTTTTTTTAAATCTAAACAATCAATCTCATTACTTTCTCTACAGATCTCGTAAATCGATAGTCTGGCAGAAGAGAAAGTTGGAAGGAATTGAGAGAATGTGTGCGAACAGAACTTTAGACAGCAAATGATTGAAATTATGGGAATACTAAACATTTTTTTTTTTCGTGGGTGAGTGTGTTTGTCTCGAAATCATTAATGTCTGATTTCTCATTCATGTTTGGAAATTCGAGGAACGCCATCGAAGCATGGCCGGCCAGTGAGTCGGATTTCAAAAAGGTCGCTCCTTGAAAATGAATTTTTGCTTTGATATCTTAGATATTATTAATTCGAAAAATCTCCCCCAGAATGTGAATAGATGTTAAGAATGGCCTACACGGCGGCCATTAAGATAACGTCCTAGTTTTGTGAGGGATATTTTTTTAACAAGATTCAACCGTAACGAAATATGGCGCCTGGTCGTTTAGCACGAATATTTAAAAGAAAAAACAGGAACTAATCGTTATTCTCATATATATATATATATAAGGAAAAATATCAAATTATCAATTTGTAATAATGGCATGTTTAAGAGGGTTCAGGAAAATAACGAGAAAGTATTCAGATATTTCTTTGTAGGTATTTTTATGATGAGCTTGACAGAATTTTGGAATTGACTTCAAATCTATGGCCTAGAAATACTGCTGATTTTATCATATTTACCCAACCCCTCCACTCGGGCAGGATATGACACAAGATCAATTTTTAAGCGGTGTTTAACAGGTTTGAATTCAGAGTTTTCCTTCTCCTAGACTAGTTGCCTCACCAAGGCTGAAGAACCTCGTCTGCCCTACTCTTTACTCATAGCTGGAGGGAGAATAATTGGATTCATACCTTTGCCAAAGGTATTTGTGCTATGTGAAATGCAATCAGTCTCGTCCAGGATTTGAACTCGTGTCGCCGTGTCCATTTCCTACGACAATAACCATTAGACCACGGGCACTTCCTGCTGATTTTATAAATGCATGAATGTACAAATTAGTTCTGGGTTATTCAAGTTTGGTCAAATCCATGACTGATGAGTATTATAGATTTTATAAACATATGAACTTACAAGAGTACTTTGGGTTATTTGTTTAATGGCATATAAGCCCTTGTGGGTTATTTAATGCCAAAGTCATCCTTTGTGGAGAACAGCAATGATGCAATTTAAACCATACTTTTTCCAAATCCTTAGAATTATTAGAGCTCACTGGAGTTCGAACTCGCTCACTTCGAGGCCATTGTCCAGCAATTTAGTCATTACGCCAAAGATTACTCTCTTCCTCCATGAATATTGATGATTTTATAAGCACATAATGTTCAAATTAGTTTTGGCCGAAATAAAAGTTTGGCAAAATCTAAGGGTGGTGACTAATTACTGATTTTATGAATACGTGAATGTACTAGTTAGTTCCGACATATATATAAGTTTGGTGATAATAGTATTATTTAAGGGTAATTGAAACCATGCAACCCAACCAGAGTAATAGTACCTGATACGGTCCCATCTCTGGGCAAAACAGAACTGTTTAAGCATTTGACTATGTGCAAATAAACAACTTATATTAAATTGAATTGTTAGCGTTACATTGTGATTCTGGAAACCATCTGACAGTGTATTGGATAAAATTAGAGTTAAAGTGGGTAGAAACTGGCTCATTGGCCTAGTGGGTAAAGTGTTCGCCAATGGTCCGGAAGACTTGGGTTCAATCCCAGTTTGAGTCATACCGAAGACTTAAAAAATGATACTTGATACCTCCTTGCTTAACACTCAGCATTATAAGGTACGTATCAAGGGTAAAGTGGAGCCATCCAGGGAAAGTTGTTGCGCCCTCACCAATACCTCGGTGTTGTAGCTACTGAAAAGGGAGCTTTCTAGTTACTTTCGACTACAGTCGCTAACTTTACTTACTTAGGGTTAAATAGCAATACTTGTAACCACTTCCCTATCGACAGACAAATGAGTAATATTAAATAGAATCATTCGCGTTTAACAAAAATACTTGAAACCATTTAACTTTGTACAAAAAAGAGCTCTGGCTCGTTTTAAAATGTGTTTACAAAGCATACCTATTTAATGTATTAGTATAAACACGATTTGGCATTAAATAATCTACAAGGGTTGATATGCCATAAAACACAACTAAACAATACCACTGCGTGCAAATTATTTCTGTTAGGTAGGAAATATTTGATTTCATGTATCTATGTGCAAACAAATGATTGGAGACGAATAAAGAAAAATTGCAATTTAAAAATGCAATGAACCATTAAAGATATCGTTATGATTTTAATTATTTAGAAATGAATCAATTCTTAGCTGTAAATAACCCACAGTTAGGTGATGTGCCGTTAAACAAATAAACTAAGCTAAACCATAATCAAAGGCAGTTGGACTGGGAAGTGATCCCAAAAAACATCCACAGATACAACACTCTCGTCCTTGCAAGAGTTACAGATGGACAAATTAACATTAAAATGCACACTGCTCAAAATATATTTAGACCCCGGAATGAGCAGCTGTGGCTGTCACTGTAAAAAAGATTATTTCATGATTCATTCTCATCACATGACTGACTCACTTGGATAAGTATCTAAACAGATAACAATTTGACATTTACTTATGTTTTATCAGTGCTATATAAATGAATACACCTCCTTATGTTTAACTCAGGATAATACCCATAAAAAATCCCGGGATTATTGGCATATGGATTAATACTTCTGTCTAAGATCAGAGTATCTGCGCACTCTGCCGAGGATCAAAGTGTCACTCTTTGACCTTCTGAACGGAATCTGTGGGTTCTCTGCTTAAAATATGAATTCTTATAATTGTAATCAACCCTTTAAAAATGAATAAAAATTTCAGCATTAAATAATCAATAAAGAATCTATACGCCGTTAAACAAATAAACAAAACAAAACAAAACTATAAAACTGTGTATAGAATATTAGTATCCTTTAACAATAGTGGAAACCATTGAATTGTGTACAAGCTATTTGTGTTAGATAGGAATACTTGATACCATATAACCGTGTGTAAACAAGGGATTATCGTTTTTTAAAAAGTGCAACAGGCACCAACAACAGTTTATGCATCTGCTTGGTTTGGTTTGTTAAATGGCATATCAAAATTCGTAAATTATTATTATGTCCTCGGAAAAGGACATAAAATAAATTAGACAAACGTGTTCAGAGAGAAGAATAAAAGTTATATACGAGGATCATTAAATAAGTTCCCAGACTTTTTGGTATGGGCACTTTTATTGATAACTATCACACATGAAACTCTGGTCCCTTTCCAAGTAATCTCCTTCGGCTGCAATGAACATGTTTTACCATTCCAACAACTTCTCGAAGGCCCCATGGAAGTCCTCTTGTGTGAGCGTGTCAATGACCTTCGTCACAGCCTCTTTCATCTCCTCAATTGTCTCATAACGACAGCCGCTTAACTTAAGAAATAACCAAAAGTCACAGGGAGCAAGGTCTGGACTATAGGGAGGGTCAGCAACTGTCTTGATGCCCATCTTGGTCAAATAGTATGTGACAAGGATGGAGTTGTGGACTGGGGCATTGTCCTGCTGGAAATGCTACTGACCCGATTTGGAGAGTGCTGGCCTCTTCCAAAGGAATCTCTTCCTGAACTCCCTTAAAATCTCAACATAGTAACCCTACCCCTAACCCTTTGGCCAATCAATTCTGGTCTATTGACTTTCCTACTCCTCCCACACCTCTCATCATCCCTCACAGACTCCCTGCCTTCTTTGAATCTCTTATGCCTCTCAAAAGCTGATGCTCGATTTATGCAAGATGATCGAAAAGCAGTCTGAAGCATTCCATACGTTTCTGTGGCATTTTTTCCAAGTTTAAAACACAATTTTATTGTATATCGTTCTTCTAAAGTGTCCGATTGCATTTTTGAAATTCACCAGCCGTAACAATCAGGCTTTAGTAGGGTGTATTCGAATTGTTGCTGTAGCTGTTCATTTGAACCTGAAATCATAAAAATTGGTCAGTCATCTCATAAGATGTATAGCAATAACGTACTGAATTTTCAAGAGTCTACGACAATTTTCAATGTCTGTACCAAAAAAGTCGTGAAACTTATTTAATACACCATGTATAACAGGAAACAATCAATCCATTGTCGCCAGTTTAGCTACTGCTATGTACTCCCAGGGTGGATTTCAATCAAATGTTAAATCTTTATTGGAAAATTCCATTATGTATCGAAAATACGGATGAAACCAACAGTTATTTAATGCCAAAGCCGTCCTTGTAAAAAAACAGTTGGGGTACTATTAAACTTTTATAAAAATTAAAGTTAATTATTCGTATTCAAGGGACATATATATATATATATATATATATATATATATAATCCCGAACTCATGTTACATCACGTGACTGCTTGGGTTATTCCACTTAGTACGGTTGCTACTCAATAAGTTGTCATTCTTTCATTAAATGGTTTTTGTTCTGTTTTGTTTTAATAAAAAAAAAAAAAAGAAAACATGTGTACATATATACTCTATTGATAATCAAATCGAAAGGTCCTTAGTAAGTTTTCAGCAGTATTAGGCTACGCATCATAGAAAATGGTTCCGATTCACCTAACTCGATTCCAATGGCGCTAAACTCTGCGAGAATTCTGGGACTATATTAATGAATTTTCAAAAAAAATTTTTCTTTATTAAGTTAGGCTAGTTTTTTTCTATTTAACGCAATATCAGCATTCGTAGAAGAACATAAGAGACATTATTTAACCCATCAATGGGCAGATAAGGGGTCTCTACCTTTTCCAAGTATATTGGTCCGAAAGTGGACATAATAGTTCGGCTGGAGTTCAAACGCACTTACCACAAGGTTGCAGTCCGACATTTTAGCCATTACTTCACAAGGGTTCCCTTGTTTTCTTGTTGAAACGCCAGTAATGATAAACTATGATTTGTATCATTTAAGTCAACTTTTTCGGGATTTCCCAATCAAAAAATCTGACAAATGAAGAGCGATTTGTGAAGTAGGTACCAAATGGCCCATCGTATTGTCTGCAGCTAATCTTAATTGACAAGAAATACACGGAAGGCTTACGCGAACGATAGACACTATTTAGCATAAGATTGGTTATACATGGAAGGAAAATAGCAAGTGGACAGAATTACATTGTTTGGATAGTTCAGTTTTATGGCATATCAAACCTTGTCGGTTATTTAATGCCAGATTTCCTTAACACATATAGATTGAATATATTTTATTTGTAAACGAATAGCTTGCAGTTAACATTTTCAACTATATAACTGCACACAGTTATATAGTTTCAACTATTGCAATGTAACACTAATAACTTAATTTTATATCTGTCATTTGTTTGCACAGTTAAATGGTTATATATATTTATATTATTTGTCGGTGAATAGTTTAAAATGAGTTTGAGCTAATTTGTTTGCTCGGATGTATTGCTATCGCTTCCACACGGCTTATATTGAACAAGTCCTGGCAGCAACACCCCACAAGGCATACATACATACAGCAGCTCTGTGAGGATACGGGATGTAGCCCTGAAGACCTGCCATAGGCGATGAATGATAGGGAGAGGTGGCGAGAGAGGGTCAGGGATATCCGTGCTAGCGGCACGACATGATGATGATGCTAATGATGAGCAAACACTAATAATTCTATTTAGAATTAATCATTTGTTTGCTTTGGTTTGGTTTCTTTGTTTAATGGCATATCAACCTTTATAAGTTATTTAATGCCAAAGCTATTCTCCTAGAAGAACAGTAGTTGTACTATTTAACCCATAGCTGAGAGGATAAGGGGGTTCATACCTTTCCCAAGGGTATTTGCCCGAAAGTGAACGTAATGGCGCGACTGGAGTGCGAACTCGATTACTACGATCCTGCAGTCCATCGCTTTAACCAGTACACCACGAGGACACCCCCTCATTTGTTTGTACACAGTAAAGTGGTTTCAAGTATTACTCACACGAGTTGTTTTATTTGAACCCAGTTAAATGGTTTCAAGTATTGCTATTTAACATTAATATTTCCCTTCAACATTAGCCATTCATTTGCATATTGCCCAGTCGGCTTGGACTGTAGAATACATCCACTGCACCTCTGCAGAGGCGTAAGACCCTCCCTAATCCTGGATATGACACTAAACAATCTGATGGTGAGGTTCCAGCAGCGCTGGAGCTTTGGAGAATGCGGAGTACCCCTTCATTGCCATTGCTCCCAGGTCCACTCTGGCCCGGAAAGGTAGCACCTGATAGGGTCCTATCTATGGGTTAAAAAGAACTAACTGCATACTTATGCTAAACTTTAAATTTTTGAATTAGAACTGTTTGGCTAAACTGAATATCTTAAAATAGAAATGTTTTTGACAATAAAACTGTACTCTCATTTAAACTGCGTGCTAATGCTAAACTGAATTGTTTGAAATGGAACTGTTTTTGACATTGAAACTGTACTTATGCTAAACTGAATTGTTTAATATTATACTGTTTTGACATCTAACTATGTGTAAACAAAATCAGTGCTTATACTAAACTGAATTAGCTGAATTAGAACTGTTTGAATAAACTGAATAGCTTGAAATAGAAATGTTTTTGAAAATCAAACTGTACTAATGCTAAACTGAATTGTTTGAAATAGAACTGACGATTTGCACAAAATTGGATTTGACGTTAAATAACCTACAAGGGTTGATATGCCATAAAACCCGAACAACCAACCAACAATCTTTTGCATAACGTTGAATAGTTCCTAGCATCGCAATGTAATACCAATAATTCAGTATTTACACACATCTAAATGGTTGCAAGTATTCTTATGTAATACAGATGACTCTATTTAGTATGAATCATTTGTTTGGAAACCCTTAAACAGCTTCAAGTATTGCTATTAAACACCAATAGTTTTATTTGCACACAGTTAAATTGTTTCAAGTATTGCTATATAACACTAACAATTCAAATTAACATCTGCCATTTGTTTACATACAATTAAATGGTTCTTTTCTATTTGATCTATGGATTGGACCCGAACAAACTCCGAGTTGAAGCGGAATGGAAATAATAAAATTGGTGGTACTTCACATTCCTCCAAGCTCCATGACTGGAGTCTCACAATCTGATGGTTTAGTGTCATATCCAGAAACTCGTTGTTGGGGTGGGGGTCTTACCCCTCTGCAGAGATGCAGTCGGTTTATTTAGCAGCCCCAGCTGATTGGGCTGGACGAAATTACGTCAGGGACGTGAAAACAAATTATACAAAGGAAAGATAACGATCAGGAGTGAGGAACCTCATGTATATTTCCATCTGAATTGAAACTGAAATATCTCTGATTATGGGACGGCAAAAGCTTCCGCTTGCGATCAAGATTGACAAAGGAAGGTAACAACTTTCCTTTTTCATTGTTTGTTTCATTTACCCAGCTACTGCACCACAGACAAGGTATGATACAAGGTCAATTACTTTAGCGGAGTAAAGCTAGTTTGTTTTCAGAGTTTTTCTTTCTCCTAGACTGGTTGCTTAACCAAAGCTAAAGAACGCCACAATAGCTGTTGGGGACAAAAAACGACAGTGCTTATCGACATTGAACAAAATCGACCTAGTCTCAGTCCACAGTTATTTTGGCCACCTAGTGTCTATCTAATTCATTACAATAGACATGGTTGAATATACCCAAATTATCCACCACGAGCAAGAGGTGACACAAGGTTAATTGCTTACGAGAGTACAACATATGTTTGGTTTCGTTGGGTTGGGTTTTATAGCATATTAACCATTGTTGGTTATTTAATGTCAAATCTTATTTTTACACATACTTTAAATATATATGATTTGTGAAGTTTGATTTGAGTCTGGGTTTCTTTGTTTAATGGCATATCAACTTTTGTAGGTTATTTAATGGGAAAGCCATCCTTCAGGGACAGTTGTGGTACTATTTAACCCATTGCTGGAAAGATAATGGGATTCATACCTTTCCCAACGGTATTTGTCCGAAAGTGAACGTAATAGTGCGACTAGAGTTCGAACTCGCTTACTACGATTCCGCAGTCCAGCGCTTTAACCAGTTCACCACGATGACACCCCTGGTCTGATTTCGTAGGCTTTAGTTTAATAGCATATGAACCATTGTAGGTTATTTAATGCCAAATCGTTTTTAAACATTAATTATATGATTTCTAAACACATTTTGTAGATAAAATTTTAAAACGTCACTGAGTTCATTTTTTTTTTTTTGCACACAGTTAAATGGTTTCACTTATTTCTAATACGAATAATTCTATTTACTAATCATCATTTGTTTGCACTCTATTAAATGATTTCATGTATCGTTATTTAACATTAACAATTCAATTAAACAGTCATTTCTTTACACAGTTAAATGATCAAACAGTTCTCTTTCAAACAATTCAGTTTTGCATAAGTCAACAATTTTTTATGGTTCCAAGTATTGCTATGGATAACAAACAATTAAATTATATATCAGTCATTTGTCTACACACAGTTAAATGATCAAACAGTTCTATTTCAAACAATTCAATTTAACATAAGTCATTTGTTTGCACTCAGATTAAATGTTAAATAGTTCTATTAGACTCATAGATAGGACCCTATCTGGTGCTACCACTCCTAGCCAGAGTGGACTTGGGAGTGATGGTAATGAAGAGGTAATCCGCATTCCCCAATTAAATAACCCACAAAAGTTGATATGCCATTAAACAAAGAAGCCCAGACTCAAATCAAACTTCCCAAAGCTCCAATATGACTGAAACCTCACCATCAGATTATTTATTATTACATCCAGGACACTCTCTGAAAGAGTCTTATCCCTCTGCAGGGATGCAGTCGGTGTATTCTACAGCCCCAGCAGATTGAGCAAGTCATTTTGTTGATAAATTTTTAACGAGCCGGAACTCATTCTTTTGTACACAGTAAAATGGTATTAGTATTGCTATGTAACAGTAACGATGTAACATCAGTCTTTTTTTTTGGCACACAGTTAAATGGATATAGATATATGATCTATGAGTAATTCATTTGCACACAGTTAAGTAGAGCAAAGTAGAATTATGTATTACTAACAATTCAATTGGATAGACATTAGTTTACACAAAGTTAAATGATCAAACAGTTCTATTTCAAACAAATCAATTTAGCATGTCATTGATTGCTCACTGTTTGAATATTAAACAGTTCTGTTCGACCCATAGATAGGACCTTATCAGGTGCAACCACTCTGGGTCAAAGTGGCAATGAAAGGCAACTCCACATTCCCCAACTCTCTAGTATTAATAGAGCCTCATCATCAGATTGTTTAGTGTCATTTTCAGGACACTCACTAAAGGAGTCTTAGCCCCTGCAGAGATGCAGTCGGTGAATTCCATAGCCCTTGACGACTGAGCCACTCGTTGGGAGAGTCTTACCCACGGCAGAGATGGGCCTACAAGTGTGCATTGTTACTGTTTGTTTCTAATATCTAGTCAGGAAGTTCGTAAGAAGAGTGTGGTTTATCCTAGTACTCACTCACTCATTACCTTCTCCATCAATGATTGGTGTATGCCAGCAATGAAATATTAATCCTAAAGAGAGCTGAAAATGAGGTGGAGGAAAAAATGGTTAAACGCCTTTACTAAAGTTATAAAAGAATGCAAACACTCTTTGTTTAGAATGTAAACATCGATTCGCAGGTTTTGCTTTCTGTACGAATAACTAATGAGACTAATTTACAGAATTTCTAGCAAGTGTGGCGTTGCGGGTTTGCGAAGAAAGTTGGAGGAGACAAAAACTAGATGAAACGATGACAAAGAATCCATATCAGTGAAAGAAAAAAGTTAGACACGTGGTTACGGAGAAATTCTACTCAGCTTTTTATTTTATAAGTAGAGGAATTAATATTGTGAATTGAATTACCATGACCAGAAAATCCGCCGAACACCTACACACGACATGCGGAAACACTGGACAGGTCTCATCAGCAGTGAATACCGTGGAGATTGAACCAGCTACCACAGATTGCAGTGCTTAAACGCTACAACTGAGCCACCAGTTCAATCGCACACAAGTGACGCCAAATCAACTAGTCATGGTAATTGCGCAGCCAAATAACCTAAATGTGTCTTGCAAGTTACATCCGTACACTTTCCAAAGGACACGGTATACACAGCTGATGAGACCTAATAAAGTCGAAACAGCTGTCCAGTGTTTCCGCATGTCGTGCGTATTGTGTTCGGCGTATTTTCTGGTCATGGTAATTCAATTCACAAATTCAACTCAATTTATTATCGATGCTGCAACTTACCTGTCTCAAAAACAGAACCATGGGAAGTGGTATTCTCAACTCTATGATGGAAAAATCTATTTTTTGACAAATCGAAATAAACCCCAAATAGGAGCGGTTTCTACCGCCCCGAAATTTTAGTCGTCACTTGTCACTAAGCCAGTAACTAACTCACTGATTCTTCTAAAAGAAAAAAAAAACATTAATTTTTTTCTAGACGAAAGATGCCAGGATTTTCAATGAAACATTAAAAAGTAAAACCGATGCTATTAAATGTAGATAACATTTAATAGCACCGGTTTTACTTTTTTACCAAAATCTACAGCATTAAAACTTTGAACAAGAACATGAATAATACATGTGTCAGCGAAACAGTATATTATATACATATATCCAATGTTTATCTAAATCTGACACGAGGTTAAATAGGAGGGAATTCATTAGAAAGAAAGAAAGAAAGAAAGAAAGACAAAATATTACTGAAAAAGAAAACGAAGAAAATTGAGGTTGAAAAAAGAAAGAAAGAAGTCAATGGTGCTATAGAACCGTATTTGTTAAAAGAAAGACAGAAAGAAAGAAAGAAAGAACTGAATTTTTATAAACGCATTTGCAAAAAAACAAAAATGAAGAAAAAGCTAAAATCTAGAATGCTATGAAAGCGAATCATTTTTTGTCTTGTTTTGCGTCATTGGATGTGATGTGTGTGTTATCTGAGGCCAAGATGACACTGGCCTTCTCACTATTTACTGTTCTAAAAATATTTCTGCCCAACGATGATGATTGTCATTTTTAAAATTTATTTGAGCGTTCAAGATAACAGGTGAAATCGAGCGTAAAAATCTTAGCGCCCTAAAGTCTGCTCAGACGAGACGACATACCTGTTAAAAAGTGGGCGAGCTATAAATAATACGAGGATTACTTGTGCTTATTGGCTAAACATGGCTTAGTCTGGCATAAGGCCATTATAGTGAGGTACGCGTGAGGATTGAACTCACAACACTAGTCAGTTAGGCTGCCAACCGGCCTTCCTATCTATGGTAGGCGTCGATGATATTTATTGAGCTTAGTTTCAACTGGAAAGGTGTCACAAGAATAAGAGAAAAGTTGCTCAGTGAGGATCAAACTTATTGCATTAATGAATGAGACGGACAAGTTGGTTAACAATTTTCTACTACCTTTGTCCTATTATAGTTTATATATATATATATATATATATATATATATATATATATACGGTTGTTTGTTTCCAATGGTCTGGGAGATCAAGGTTCAATCCCAGATCGAGTCATATCAAAGACTCAAAAATGGTACTTGATGCCGCCTTTCTTAACACAGCAATATGTAGGTGATCAAGGGTAAAATTGAGCAATCCAGGGTAAGAAGTAGCACCCCCTACGACTCGGTGTGGTAGCTATTGGAAAGGGAGTCTTCGGGTCACCCTCGACTGAGGTCGCCAACTTTACTTTATTAAGCATTGCTTAATATAACTGAAGGGAATCCCCGTGGCGTAGTGGCTAACGTGCTGTACTACGACATCGTAGTAAGCGAGTTCGAACTCCAGTCATGTTAGTATGTTTACTTTTAGTATAAACCCCTTCATCCCGCCTACTATGGGTTAACTAGTACCACTGCTGTCCTTCTACTAGAAGGGCTTTGGCATTAAATAATCCACGAAGGTTTATATACCATTAAACAAGGAAACCAAACTTAGATATGGTACACAGGCCTCAGTTTCTTTACAATACCTGCCATTGATTAAGTGGTCACTCATCTAATCACTGAAAAGGCTCAACGCTGCTTAACGTAATTGCGGGAACAATATTACAAAGCATTGCTAAGATAGGACACACAGGTTCCTTGGTTGCTTA
Organism: Sepioteuthis lessoniana; assembly: GCA_963585895.1. Classification (NCBI taxonomy): domain Eukaryota; kingdom Metazoa; phylum Mollusca; class Cephalopoda; order Myopsida; family Loliginidae; genus Sepioteuthis; species Sepioteuthis lessoniana. The sequence goes on along the minus strand of OY757909.1, from coordinate 102,949,094 downwards.
CACTGTCGAAATTAGGGCTCTTAGGACAAGAAAAGAGACTGGAGGAAATAGAAATTAGAGAAAGAATCAAAACCATCTAGACCACAGCACTGTTAAAATCAGCTATAATGCTTAGCAGAGTTCAGAAGACCTGAGTAATTTTTTTCTCTCAGACTTAAAAAGCAGCAATCCAAACGGGTGTGAAAAATTCGCAAGGATTAAAGTCATAATAAACATAATCGGCCAGAATACTGAGAAGAGTCCTGGAGACTTGAAGAGACTTGTTGTCACTTATACTCCCGTGGAAGACCATTAGCTAACGCTGTTGTGAAGAACTCCCATAAGCGAATATAGAAAACTAGCGCAAAAGGGAGGATACGACAAGACACAACTAGGATGGGAAATTTGATCCACTGGGAATTGTGCAAAAAATTGAAATTTGACCGTATTACCAAAAGCAAAAACCAGAATCCGTCCCAGGGATTGTGACACATAAAATTCTCTGGGATTTTGTGATACAAACAGATCTCCAAATCTCAGCTAAAAAAACAGACCTCGGGATAGTTTACAAAAAAAAACAAAAAAAAATTGCTGTATTGTGGACTTGGCCGTCCTAGCTGACCACAAAGGGAAAATCAAAGAAAACGAAAACAAGTACTTGTACCTTACCAAAAAAATAAGAAAGTTGTGGATCATGAGGGTAATTAGCGCGCTTGGATCGGTCTTCAAAGGCATGGAAAGGGGGCTGGAAGAGTTGGAAATCGGAGGACGAATCGAGACTATCCTAACTACATTATTTAGATCAGCGAGAATACTGAGAAGAGTCCTATAACCCTAAGGAGACTTGTTGTCACTCAGACTCCTGTGAAAGACCATCAGCTAACGCTGGAGTGAAAAACTCACAAGAAATGAAATAATAATTGACCATAGTACTAAATGGTCGTCCTGCCTTTGCTCGGCCATATGAAGGGGTCCACAGGATTATATCGCTTATGAGTTCGTCCCGACTTCTCCAGCAGTGTCCAGCATGTCTGGTTCGTGTAACTTTGATAGTTTTCGTGATATGTGGTCGGTGGCCGTACAACTGCCGTTTCGTGGGATGTTGCTTCCAGGACTTGAAATATATACAAAGATGAGAATTAATCTTAGAGAATGAGATGTTTGAAATTTTCTGGGGGTTTTGAGATAAAACGGACTACTTAATCCCGACCAGACTACCAGACCTGGTGTGAATTACCAAGCAGAAAGAACATCGCTGTCTAGAGAATTTTGTCTTTAAGGTGGACCAAAAAGCAAAAAATAAAAAAAATGAAAAGATAGACAAATACTTAGACTTTGCCCGAGAACTTTTTAAAAAAAGCTGTTGAATGTGAGGTTGACGGTGATATCAATAGTTGTTGGTGCACTCGGAACGGCTTGGAAAAAAGACTGGAGGAACTGGAAATCCGAAGAAGAATCAAGACCATCCAAACCATATCATTGTTTAGATCGGCTAGAATTCTGGGAAGAGTTCTAGAGACCTGGGGAGACTTGATGTCACTCAGACTCCAGTGAAAGACCTCTGCTAATGCTGATTGAAATGAAAATATAGGGGAGTCATTGAAAGTGTTTAAATGTCTACGTGAAATTAGATTTGGAGTAAAAAAAAACGAAAATATTTTTAATCTATCAAAAAACAAAAAGATTTGAAATTTAGATCACAAGAAAAAAAAGCAATCTTAGTAGGAATATATTACTGCTTAGGTAAAATTCATTTACCGTCATTCTTCTCAAAAAGTAAACGTTACCAAGGTAACACAACTCGTGTTCGATTAGCGGGTATCTTTTTCTTTTACCTTCTACTTTCAGCGTGTGTGTGTGTGTGTGTGTGTGTGCGAGAGAAAGGTGGAGATACCGATAGATAGATAGACAGACAGAGACAGAGACAGAAACAGAATCTAGTTAAACTGTGCATAAAAACGTTCACTCATAACGTCAAAAAACAATAGTTGAGTATGCTTAATAACACTCAGAGGGAATCCCTATATATATATATATATATATATATATATATATATATATTTGTAGTAGGTCCAACGATGAGAAAAGTAAATATTTTAGAATGAATTGGTCCATAAATGAATCTGAATTTGTTATTTAAAATTTGCATTTCATATATTTGCGTTCTACGCATGTTTCAAACTTCACGGTCTTTCTCAGAAGTCTAATAATGGCTAAGTTCGTCTATGCTTCGAGTCTTTACCCCAACCTCACACACACACACACACACATACTCTCTCTCTCTCTATATATATATATATATATATATTTGGGGTGTTGCCTCCAGGACTTGTTCAGTATAGCTCGCAGCATTCTTTTGTTATTGCCGTCAAGCTTTTTCTCCATACGTTTAGTTTGCGTCCATGTACTGCATCCCTATAGCAATATCGACATGACTGCTGCTTGGAAAAAACTGCGTTTTATTTTATCGGTCAGGTCTGATTTCCATATGATCGATAGCTGTCCATGCCTTAGCTAGTCGCGTGTTGATATCATTCTCGGTTGGGGAGACACTGCTTCCTAGGTAGATGAACTTGTCTAAGGGTTTCAGAGGACAACCCTTTAGTGTGGAGATGTCGCCTTTTTGATTTTGATGTATTTGATTTTGATGTATTTGTATTTGATTTTGATGTATTTGATTTTGATGTATTCTGTCTTGTCTGCGTTGACATGGTGGCCTATACCACCTGCTGCTCGCTCCAGACTATGTAGCAAAGATTCAGCTTGGGCGGGTGTATTTGCTCGAAGCGCTATGTCATCGCCTGTATATATAAAATACTCTATTCATTAATGAATAAGAACTGAAATGTTTATTCAAATAAGATGAATAGTTAAATTATAGTAGAATTTCTAACTCTAAGAGTAATTACCCAGTCGGCTGGGGCTGTAGAATACACCGACTGCACCTCTGCAAAGAGGTAAGACCCCCACCCCACAACGAGTATCCTGGATATGACACTAAACAATCTGATGGTTAGGTTCCAGTGATGCTAGGCTTTGGGGAATGTGAAGTACTTCTTCATTGCCATTGCTCCCAGGTCCATTCTGGCCCGGCGTGGTAGCACCTGATAGGGCCCTATCTGTGGATTAAATAGAACTAACTGCATACTTATGCTAAACTGAATTGTTTGACTAAACTGAATAGCTTAAAATAGAAATGTTTTTGACAATTAAACCATACTTACATTTAAACTATGTGCTTATGCTTAACTGAATTATTTGAAGTGGAACTGTTTTTGACATTGAAACTGTACTTACACTTAACTGATTCGTTTAAAATAGAACTGTTTTGACATTTAACTGTGTGTAAAGAAAATATGAACTTATACTAAACTGAATTATCTGAATTAGAACTGCTTGACTAAACTGAATTGCTGGAAGTAGAAATATTTTTCACTATTAAACTGTACTTACATTTAAACTGCGTACATATCCTAAACTGAATTGTTTGAAATGAAAACGGATTTGGCGTTAAATAACCTACAAAGGTTGATATGCCATAAAACCTAAGCGACCACACCAACCTAACAGTTATTTGTCAGAAAATCTCCACAGATTTTTTTTAATCATCAATTTTTCAATTTTTTGCAATTAACACAAAATTCAAGACTATAAAATTCTGTATTTTGACAAGTTACAATCTTTTTTTTTTCCTTTCTTGTAAGTTCGTGGAGGTTTGTGAAGAGGCGCAAATTTCGTTTGACTGCAAGTCGTGACTAACTTAAACTTTTATTCAAACTCTAATTTCTACTCCATCAAAACGGATCACGTGATTTTTATTTATTTATTTACTTATTTATTTATTTACTTATTCTTTTGTCACGACACAGAGATAACGTCAATCTATTCATAAATTTATGCATTTTTTTTTCTCAGAAAAGAGTTCATTTTCAAAGTATTATTCGGGCAATTGAACTTGTTCAGCTGTTTTCAACCAGCCCATTCTTCTGTCTTCGTCAGGTTATCACACAACTCGAAAAGAGACAACACAAACAAGAAGTGATTTAATGGCCCAAGTAATTTTTGACAGTCAAGGAACGCGATTCCCTAACCTGTTGGTATAAAATGACCTGAGACGGTTTAACATACCATTAAAACTGATCAATCAAGAACTCAAATTACTCTTGTGTTTTCTAATCATTTCAATATTTTTGCAAAGGTTTAGAGTGCTCATATAATAATCAGTACAACCATCAATTTCATATATCATGAGTTTTTAGTTCTCTGACAAGACATACACATTTACTCAACCGTTAAACTTTTCTGTTAATTTCTACTGTAATAGAAATATCCAAAACTTTATTTACGATGGCTGGATCTAGTTTTATGGCTTAGACTAGATAATTCTTTTAAAATTCAAATTATAAATAACGTTATATATTCCCTTCATCATTTTATAGAATCTGAAAGAGATTAACGTCCGTAGTTAGCCTATGACATACTGACCTCGAATGGATTAATGTTCCTCTATCGGTTACAAACTCCAAAAGGGATTACTGTCCCTAATTCCTTTATAGAACTTTTTAAAAAAACAACTTCAAAATGCAATACATGGATCTAAAATCCTAAATCAGGCAGATACCAACAAATAAATGGCAACAGCTACAGAAAAAATTACCCACGACAAGCTCGACCAAATTCAACCCTTCTTAAAAGAAAGGAAACCGGATCCTAGTAAGTCTAGATAAGAGGAGAGACCATTCTAAACCGACAACGCATAGGCCACGCTAAATTGGCCCACTCCTTTATTCTAAAACAGGACCTTCCACCAAAGTGCACATGTTGAAAGCCATTCACAATCGAAAACATATTGATAGAACGCAAAAACCTCTCCCATATCCGATAAGCTTTCTACAATGCTACAAACATGAAAGACTAATTTGAATTAAGAGATTCTACTAACCGAATCAACAATCTGTAGAAAATCAGCTACTAATCAAAGATATAAGTCCATGAACCTCCCCTATAACAGCAAAGCTCATTTTAGTAAAGAAACTCTGGCTACTTTGCAATTTTACCAACAATTTATTTGTTTATAAATCATATATTCTTGATATATGCATAAACAAGATTTGGCGTTAAATGGCCCCAAGGGTTGAAGTGCCATAAAAACCAACCAACCAACCAATCAAATGGTGTTTACAGATTTTTGTATGGATTACAGTACCTTTAGTTGTTTACCAAATCCCAAATAGATAAACATCCCTCGTTCGTTTGCACAATGCTAAATGGATTAGTGTCCTTTTGCCATTTAGAGAATCCAACTTGGATTACCGCCCCTAGGTTGATAAAAGAATCCCAAATAGATTACTGTCCCTAGTTTGGTTTGGTTTAGTTTATGGCATATCAACCATTGTAGTTTATTTAATACCAAATCTATTTTATAAATATAAACAGTTCTATTTCAACCAATTCAGTTTAACATAAATACACAGTTTAAAAGTCAAAAACAGTTCTATTTTAAACAATTCAGTTTAGTTCTATTTGGTCCATTGATAGGATCCTATCAGGTGCTACCACTCCGGGCCAAAGTGAACCTAGGAGCAATGGTAATAAAAGAGTACTCCACATTCCTCAAAGTTCAAGCATTACTGGAACCCCACTATCACATTGCCTAGAGTCATATACAGGACACTCGTTTGGAAGGGGTCTTACCCCTCTGCAAAAATGCAGGCTGTTTATTCTACAGCCCCAGCCAACTGGACCATACTATCCAAAGTTCGTTTGCTGAATCCCAAATGGATTATCGCTCCTAGTTTGCTTACAGAATCCCAAATGGGTTACTCTCCCTGATTCGTTTGTAGAATCCCAAATGGATTAGTGTTCTTTGGTCATTTGCAGAATCCCAAATGGATTAGTGTTCTTTGGTCATTTGCAGAATCCCAAATGGATTAGTGTTCTTTGGTCATTTACAAAATCCCAAATGGATTAGTGTCTATGTGTCTTTTGTATCATTACAAACGAATCACCATTGTTAAACAGATTATCGTTAATACATATCTATTTTGTATTTGTGTTCATTCCTTATATCCACTAAAAGAAAAAAAAATGAAAATAAAAATGCTCTTTGAACAACAATTAAGAAATAAAAAAAAGAATTAAATCATATCAGGAAAAAAAATTCAAAAATGAAAGAAATATTAAAAAAATTCATGAATTTCTTATTTTTAATTTTGATTGACACCTGCCAATTGAATGCGATCTCACTTTAACGATTTCACTCCGATTATCTGTTTACCCACCTGTGCCGATCTATAAGGTTTTTCCACCCCCCCAACAACCACCCAACACAACAACAAAAATAACTTCTTTTTAAGTCTTCCTGTGTAGAACTAAATGAAATAACATAAAACTAAGACTATTGCCTGATCTCTTATTTTTATTCTTTCACATGTATATATATATATATATATATATATATATATATATATATTTACTGAGTTTCATATTTCACACAAGCCCTTGATTCCTGAACAGTTTACGAGTCTTTGCCATTTCTCATTAGGACATGCTAATAAATAAACTCAGGTTCTGGGTAACATGCCAAGAATTACTTATGACTAATGCTGTCGAAATTGTGCCTATCCATTTGCAGTAAATTTTCAAAATCTCAGTGAAAGATCCAAAACACGTCACAGAATATGAAAGCTGTACAAAAAAAAAAACCCTCATTTGTGCACTTTTCCCATTTGAAACTAAAAAGGGAAAATCATAAATTTTTTCTGTGCAAAATGAGAACTGACACGCAACGGCCCACTTTAGGATTAGTACAATAGAATACGGCAGGCCAACATTGATAAAATCAACGAAGAAACATACCACAAGTGACGTTGTAAAGAATGACAGTTTTTCTAAGTTTTTTTAGAAAATAATGAGGAAGAATTCCCTTTGAATCCTAAGAACACACAGATAACTTTTCCTTCGTAGAATTTATGTTAACGTTGAAACTTTGGAGAATTTTCATTTATGTTGGGACTTTGAGATTTTATAAGATCTATGATTACGTTGAAACTTTGTAGAATCTATGTTTATGTTGAGATTTTATAAGATCTATGATTATGTTGAAACTTTTTAGAATCTATGTTTACGTTGAGACTTTTTAGAATCTATGTTTATGTTGAGACTTTGTAGAATCTATGTTTATGTTGAGACTTTGTAGAATCTATGTTTATGTTGAGACTTTGTAGAATCTATGTTTGCCCTGATAAAGAGAGATAAGTATCAAGAGCTAACGAAAGAACTGAAAAAACAATTGAACATGAAAGTGAGAGTGAGGTACCATCGCCCTATACATGAATATGCGAAATGTATATGGGACGCTCATAACATATATACATAGAACATAGGATCTCGAAATTCGAAAAACACTTACGACTTCTTTGTTCAGGTACGAAACTTTTTATTACCTTTGAGTTTAAAGGTTCTTCGACACAAGGAAAGAGAGGCACAATCTTTCTATTCTGACTTTTTCATCTGCACACACCCCCCAACACGTGTGGCACCCGTCACAAAGATCTCCACGAGTAAGTGAAAACCAACCGTCTTCCCCTGAGGCAGGTCTCATCTCAACTCACTGACTTTTTCAAAATCTCCCAAAATCCTCCACGCGCTTCCGATGCGTGACGTCAGTCACACTGTGTAACCCCGTTTCCCATCTCGGGCTATTGTGACATCTCTGACTGATACGTCCGCTCCATACGCGCGCGCGTGAACACTTGTGTTAATGTTGCACCTAACTAACCCATGTGCTGAGCTGAAAGGTTCTCAACCTAACTAAACCCAAAGGCATAAACCGAAATCCCTCGGCCATTATATTACAGTGATACCAATTGTAACTGGTATGTTCGGAACAATCCCCAAAGGCTTGGGAAGAAAACTGGAAGATCTAGAAATCAGAAGACGTATGGAAACCATCCACACAAAATTGAACTGTATACAAAGATTAATGATGGAGATTTGAGTAGACTTTAGTGAAAAACCATCAGATTACGCTGGAGTGAAAAACTCGCCAGGAATAATAAAGTAATTTTTTGCACAGTATTCCATTTATAATAAGATAGCCATTGAATTTGAATAGCTTTTCAACGACGACAGTCAATGTCCCCTAATGTAATGTTTCTTTCTTAAAATTTATTCGAAACCAATTTACTGAGCCCAGTCGACAGGTGCTGTAAAATACACCCACTGCATCTCTGCAGAGGGGTAAAACTTCCCCAACAAATGTCTTGGATGACGTTAAACTATCTGATCATAAGTCCTGGAGCTTTGGAGAATGCTGAGTACCCCTTTATCATATTTACACAACCCCCTCTGCTCGGACAGGATATGACACAAGGTCAATTTTTAAGCGGAGTTTAACAGGTTTCAATTCAGAGTTTTCCTTCTCCTAGACGAGTTGCCTAATCAAGGCTGAAGGAACAGTCTGCCCTACTATTTACCCATAGCCGGAGGGAGAATAATTGGATTCATACCTTTCCCAAGGGTATTAGTGCTATGAGAAATGCAATCACTCTCGTCCAGGATTTGAACTCGTGTCGCCGTGACCAGTTCCTACGATGATAACCATTACACCACGGGCACCTCCTAAGTACCCCTTTATTGTCATTGTTACCAGGTCCACTCTGGCCTGGAGTGATAGCATATGATAGGGCCTTATCTATGGATCAAATAAAACTGTTTGAAGTGAGTGCAAACAAATGACTTATGCTAAACTGAATTGTTTGGAATAGAACTGTTTCATCATCTAACTGTGTAAACAAATGACTCACGTTTAATTGTATTGTTAGTGATACATAGTTATACTTGGAACTATTTAACTCTGTACAAACAAATGAATAATGTTGATTCAAAATTGAATTTTCAGAAATAGAACTGTTTGATCATTTAACTATGTAGAAACAAATAATTGATGTTTAATAGAATTTTTAGAGATACATGGCGATACTTTGAACCACTTACCAGTGTGCAATCGAATGAGCAATGTTGAGTAGAATTATTAGTGTTAGATAGCAATACTTGAAACTCTTTAACTGTGTGCGTAAATTGAATTATTGGTATTACATAACAATACTTGGAACCATTTAATTGAGCGCAAATGAATGAGCAGTGTTGAATAGAATGGTCAGTGTTAAATAGCATTACTTGTTATAACTTCATTGTGTACAAACAAATGATTAATTTAGAATAGAATTTTTATTGTTAGATAACAATAATTGAAAACATTTAACTGTGCAGAAATAATTGCAATACTAGTGTGAAAACAAATTACTTCTAACTCATTTAGGAATAGAATTACTTACAAAATAAGTGAGCAAAGAAATGACTGATGTTAAATTGTGAATTTTATATAGCCATACTTGAACTATGTACAAAAAATGAACTCAGGCTCGTTTAAAAATGTTATCAAGTAAATGTGTTTCTACATCATATATTTAGTATATATCTATAAACAGGGCTTGGTATTAGATAACCTACAATGGTTGATATACAATAAAACCCTACGAAACCAAATCCTATGTATTTAATATATCTGTATAAAGAGGATTTGTCATTAAATAACCGACAATGGTTGATCTGTCATAAAACCCAACCCAACCAAATCATACATATTTAATATATATGTATAAAGAGGATTTGGCATTAAATAACCTACAATGGTAGATATACCATAAAACCCAACGAAACCAAATCAAATGTATTTAATATATATGTATAAAGAGGATTTGGCATTAAATAACCTGCAACGGTTGATATACAATAAAACCCAACGAAACCAAATCCTATGTATTTAATATATCTGTATAAAGAGGATTTGTCATTAAATTACCGACAATGGTTGATCTGCCATAAAACCCAACCCAACCAAATCATATATATTCAATATATATGTATAAAGAGGATTTGGCATTAAATAACCTACAATAGTTGATATACCATAAACCCCAACCAAACCAAATCAAATGTATTTAATATATCTGTATAAAGAGGATTTGGCATTAAATAACCTGCAATGGTTGATATGCCATAAAACCCAACCAAACCAATTTTTGAGATTCTAATTTTCTTTATAATGTTTGTAAAATTTATAGAATTTCACAAACAATGAATAGCAGAGTAAAATTTCAAAACACTTTAAAGACTTTTCTCGCACAGTGTTAAAAAACCGACTCTGTGAACGAATTTAACATAATCGCAAAAGTTACTGAAACGAGCGGAGAGTTAGTCAGAGAAGTGTGAAAAAATAAAAATTTTATGCACATTTTGTGCTTCCGTAGGTTCATTCGTCTGCATCTCGTGTTACAAATAAAATGACACTGATTAGAGTTTATGGGAGCGCAATCTTGATTTTTTTTTTACTGTAGATAAATGGACGAGATAACTTCGTGCGTAAATATGCATGCAAGCATGTGTCTATAGAGATACAAGAAATTATAAACGCATATATAGAGACATACACGTGAAATAATGTTTACTAGGGTATGTTTCCATATGCACACGCATACCAAATATATATATATATATATATATATATATATATATATTCTCTCTCTTTCTCTCTCTCTCTCTCTCTCCCCACACACACACACACACATATATATATATATATATATATATATATTCTCTCTCTCCTTTCTCTCTCTCTCTCTCTCTCTCTCACGCACACACACACACACACACATATATATATATATACCCAGCCCCTCTGTACGAGCGGGGAGCTGTCCTCGTGGTGTAATGGTTAAAGCGATGGACTGCGGAATCGTAGTACACGAGTTCGTACTCCAGTCGAACTATTACGTTCACTTTCGGGCAAATACCCTTGGGAAAGGTATGAACCCCCTTATCCTCCCAGCTATGGGTTAAATAGTACCACTACTGTTCTTCTAGGAGAATGGCTTTGGCATTAAATAACTTAAAAAGAGTTGATATGCCATTAAACAAAGAAACCAAACCAAACCATCTGTACGAGCGGGATGCAACACTAGGTCAATTTTTAAGCGGAATTTAAGAAGTTTGGATTCAGAGTTTTCCTTCTCTTATACTGGTTGTCATACAAAGATCAAAGAATTCAGAATGCCCTACTATTTACTCATAGCAGGAGAGAGAATAGTTGGATTCTTACCTTTCCCAAGGATATTAGCCCTATGTGAAATGCCTGTAGCCTAGTCCATGATTTGAACTCTGATTGCCCGGTCCATTTCCAACAACGGTAATCATTACACCAAGAGCACCCCCCTCTCTCTCTGTATATGTATAAATATATAGTGGGCTCAATTTCCACCTGAAAATGTCACTGTATGATTTTCAATGGTGATAGGAGACTGATCTCATGGGGAAAGACAGCCAGATATCGTAAGAACGAGTGAGAGAATAACGGTTGGAGTCGGTTCGATCTCGTGGGCACCGATTGGAACTGAACAGAGACGATGAACTTCTTACCACAGTCGTTGTACGGTGACTTCGACTTACGTCACTCTATCTCCACAAACTCGCAAAAAAAAAAAAGAAACCACAAGTAATCAGAGTTTTTCTAACTTGTGAAATAAAAGAGAGAGAGAGAGAGAGAGAGAGAGAGAGAGAGAGAGAGAGAGAGAGAGATTCGCTGTCTTCCTTTCCTTTCCTACCCCACAGACGATCACTCTGCTACAAAAGAAGAAGCATCCAGGTCGAAGCCAAAGATTGTTTAACGTTCTTTAATGTCTCTCCTCCTTGAAATGTCATCTCCATCATTTAGACATTGCCCGAAATAAACATCTCTATTTCTTAAGTTGTTTTAGAATTATATATACGTAAAAATAAAATCTGCGACTGTAGTCGGGGGCGACCCAGACAACCCCTGGATTGCTCCACTTTACCCTTGATCCGTACCTTATAATGCTGAGTATTAAGTAAGAAAGCATCAAGTACCATTTTTGAGTCTTCGGTATGACTCAACCTGGGATTGAACCCATGTCTCCCGAGCAATTGGCGAACACTCTACCTACTAGACCAATGATGAACTAAGATATTGCTTTCTATTGTATATTTAACCGGCTCATTGGCCTGGCGGGTACAGTGTTCGCCAATAGTCCGGGAGACCGGGGTTCAATCCCAGTTCGTGTTATCCCAAAGACTTTTAAAATGGTACTTGATAGCCCCTTGCTTAACACTAAGCAATATAAGGTACATATCAAGGGTAAAGTGGAGCAATCCTAGGAAAGGAGTAGCGCCCTCCTCTATACCTTTGTGTAGTAGCTATTGAAAAGGGAGCCTTCGGGTAGCCCTCGAATACGGTTGCCAACTTTACTGTACTTTTACTTGTATATTTAGTCAGAAGTTTTCTTTTCTGTATCAGTCCTTTGACTTATGTGACACTTATTCTCTCGGGTCCCGGGTATGAAATCAAATCACATCTGATAGCGAGCCTAAAGTTTTGAAATTCTTAGGTGTGAAGAGTCAACCCTTAATATTACTCCCATGTCCACTCTCAACCGGGGTGTTTGTACCTCCTAGAGTCTTATCTATTGTTTAATAAATCTGTTTGAGAAAATGCATCAAATGGATTTGATTGATCGATTGATTGATCGAGTGATTGATTTAAACGTCATGTCAATCCTTCTAAGGTTATTTTATGCCAAGAGGTTATGGAATTATATTCATTGTAGGTTCATATTTCGGGCAAAAAACTTACAGGCGACATTACTATTTGTCGACTTTACCAAGGCCTTCGATTCCATACACAGAGGGAAGATGGAGCAAATCCTACTAGCATACGGCCTACCAAAAGAAACCGTAGCAGCGATAATGATTCTCTACAGAAACACCAAAGTGAAAGTACGTTCACCAGATGGAGACACGGAATACTTCGACATTGTTGCAGGAGTACTACAAGGAGACACACTAGCCCCGTACCTCTTTATCATCTGTCTAGACTATGTGCTTAGGACTTCGATCGACAAAATCAGAGAAAATGGCTTCGAGCTGACTAAGAGAAGAAGCAAAAGGTACCCCGCAAAAACAATCACGGACGCCGACTACGCTGATGACTTGGCGTTACTAGCGAATACGCCTAATCAAGCAGAGACACTACTGCATAGTCTGGAACGAGCCGCAGCTGGCTTTGGCCTCCATGTCAATGCAAACAAAACTGAATATATGTGTTACAACCAAACGGGCAACATTGCCACACTAGACGGAGCCTCTCTGAAACTAGTCGACAAATTCACCTACCTAGGAAGCAGCGTCTCATCAACCGAAAAAGACATCGACACACGACTGACGAAGGCATGGACGGCTATCGATAGGCTCTCGATCATATGGAAGTCGGACCTAACTGATAAAATGAAACGCAGTTTCTTCCAGGCAGCGGTTGTGTCGATACTGCTATATGGATGCACCACATGGACGCTTACGAAGCGGCTGGAGAGGAGGCTGGACGGAAATTACACAAGAATGTTGAGAGCAGTATTAAACAAGTCCTGGCGACAACACCCCACGAGACTCCAACTCTACGGACACTTGCCCCCCATCACGAAAACTATACAAGTTCGACGAACCAGACACGCAGGACACTGCTGGAGAAGCAAGGACGAGCTCATAAGCGATGTACTCCTGTGGACCCCCACTCATGGATGTGCAAGAGTGGGACGACCAGCACGAACTTACATACAGCAACTATGTGAGGACACAGGATGTAACCCTGAAGACCTGCCGGAGGCGATGAATGATAGGGAGAAATGGCGAGAGAGGGTCAGGGATATCCGCGCTGGCGGCGCGACATGATGATGATGATTTGCATATTTTGTTTAGCTGTTTCTTAAAAGTTTTTTTTGTTTGTTTTTGCACACGATCCTATCAAATAATTTTATATAGATCCACATAACAGGTACGACTAGTCTGGGTCAGAGTGGACCTGGAAGTAATGGCAATGAAGATGTAACTAAAAACTCCTGAGATGTGCAGAACTGGAGCCTCACCATCAGATAAAGTTTGGTATCATACTCAAGACACCTATTTTGTGGGAGGTCTTACCCTCCAATTGAGTATACAGTATGCGTATTCAAAATTCTGCCAACGGAACGAAATTATTTGGAATTTAGTGGGTAGAGTGTTCGCTAATGACTCGGTAGACCGGGGTTCAATCCCAGCCCATGTCATACCAAAGACTCAAAAATGTTTTTTGATATCTCCTTGGTTAACACTCAGCATTATAAATTGCGTATCAAGGGTAAAGAGGAGCAATCCAGGGAAATGAGTTGCGCCCTTCCCTAGACTTCGGCGTAGTAGCTATTGAAAAGGGAGCCTTCGGGTCACCCTTGACTACAGTCACCAACTTTACTTTTTTTTCGATTAATATGATCGGTCTTAAAATATTTATATTGTAACTAACTATGAAATTGTTTGATTTGGGTTGGTTTCTTTATTTAATGGCATATCAACTTTCGTTGGGTAATTAATACTAAAACCAACCCTTGTAAAAGAACAGCAGTGATGCTATTTAGCTCATTGCTAGGGGTGGATAAGTGGGTTCATACTTTTCCTAAGGAGCCGAAAGTGAACGCTATAGCACGACGTGGAATTCGAACTCGCTTATACGATCTTGTAGTCCATCACTTTAGCCACCCCACCACACTACACTTCCCCGAAAATCATGTTTTACTTTTCACAAAAAAAAAAAAAGAAAGAATATCAGAGGACGTCGTTCAGAGAAAGTTCTAAAAAAAGAAAAAAAAAAAAAGAGAACATGCTTTAATTTTAACTTCTGTTTTAGATATTAAAAAAAATCTTCTAAGGAAGAAAGCAAACATTATATTACCAGTTCTTATCGGACTGAAGCAAATTTCAACCTGCCTCAGGTCGAGTTTAAAACCATCAAATTTCGTGATTATTACTTTTTCACGTAAACATTTACAGGAAATAGATTCAAGTATAGTTATGTGTCATCTCGTATATCAAGATAAGTGTGATGTCCCCAGGCGTATAAGGTGTTGAATCACCCGTTTTTCATTACCGAAAATAAATTACCTTCTTATCTTGAACATTAAAAAAATGATGGTAGTAAGTTTAACACCGGTACCTACTGCGGACATAATGCTGTCCACACTCTATCAAACATACTACCGACCTGTCGACAAGACTTCGAATATATTGACTGCATCCCCTCTTGAGAAGGAAAGACAAAAAAATAAATAAATAAACGGGCGTCTTTGATATGATAGAAAGATGCGTCTAGTCGAAGGGTTCTTGTTCTGAAGCTTTGTAGAGTATGGAGTACACCTTTGTTGTCATTACACTCAGATTCACTTTGACCCGGAGTGGTAGTATTTGTTAGAGTCACATCTGTGAATCAAATAAGTCAGTTTGAGATTATGTATATGGATCATGAAAGTGTTGGTGATACTAATAATAATTGGTACACTCGGAGCGGTCTCCAAAGGCTTGGTAGGTGGACTGAAAGTGTCGGAAATCGGCAGACGCACTGAGACTATCCAAATTACAGCATTACTAAGATTAGCGAGAATACTGAGAAGAGTCCTGAAGACAATAATCAACAGTTGTTACGTAATGCATATAATGAATATAATTTTTGCATCAGACTTCCGACCCGTACTTAAAAGAAGACAAGTAAAATATTTGGATAGATAGATAGATAGTACTTTATATGAAAGAAATTTTTGGTTTTTCAGACGTAAGTAAATATTACAAGTACTCACCGATTTTAATCTTCTTCAGGGATGCAGTCTGTGTATTCTAAGTCCCATCGATCGGACAAGCAAGCAGAAAGGGAAGAGGCTTGTAAAACTTGTTTAATAAGAATATAGCTGTTCTTAACACTGAATAGAATGCTGGGTTGAAATATAACACAAAGGAAAATGCATTATTTTTTTTCTTAGATTTTACTTAAAGCAAAAGATCATGCATAAAATCTCTCCCCACTATTTTTCATAAAACGTTCTTAAAAGAAATAAACAACTTACTTTTAATCCAGTTAAATTAAGCGGTTCTTTGCTGCGAATGAGATCAGTGTCTCCAAGTCGCAGTTGGTTTCTTTCGCCGTATTCTCTCGCCTAGCGGAGTTTACAGTCACATCTCAGGGGATTATTTGACAGGATGACCGAAGCCCCGAGAATGAGAACTCGCATCACGTTCGTCTCAAGACTTTTCAAATTGTTATTGGCAAGCGACAGGAAAACAATGAAGATGTCTCTGCGTTCTGTCTCCTTCAGGGAACTTATCTGATTGTGTGCCAGATCGACATAATGCAGACGACGCATCGGAGCAAGGACATCAAAATCGAAAGATCGCAGATCATTCCCGCGCAGTTCGAAGCGGATCAACTTCGGTGTGTCCTGGAAAGTGGACACACCGATGCGTGTTATGCGGTTGTGGGCTAAGTTGACTTTCTCCAGATTGGTCAGTCCAGCAAAAATGCCCTTGACCAAAGTCAGGAGGCGGTTATGACTTAGATCTATATGAGTGAGCACTTTCTGCGATCGAAACTGGCCTATGGTAAGCGATGTCAATTCATTATTATTCATCAACAGTGTGGAGATAAGGTAGGGTGTTAAACGACTTTTTGTGCGCAATTGTAATCCTGAAAAATAGGAATGAAAAAAAAATTAATACACTCAAAACAAACTAAATGAGATCAATAGTCCATGAAATGAAAATGACTCATCTCAAAAATACAAAATATAATCGACATTATTCGGCAAGTAAAGTAAAGTTGGCGACCGTAGTCGAGGGTGACCTGAAGGCTCCCTTTTCAAAAACTGGTTAGTAATATATTCTCTTTTACTATATTGTCATTTAAAAATGCATGAATGATTTTTTTTTCTTAGTGAAATCCCTGCTGTATACTATCTATGCCTTAAATGCAATGACAATTTACTGTAATTCCAAATTAAAATTGAACCAGTCCAAGAGAAGCTAACTCTATTAGACTATATAAGAACCTAAAAACCTAAGTTAGCGTAAAATAGAATACCTATAAGGATGCAAAGAAGCATAAATTAGGACTTCAATTAATTTTTTTAAATCGTGGACTAAATTAAAACTTAATGACAAAAGAGGGAAGAAAGAGGGGCGGGTGGAATTTTTTTTTTTTTTTTCGAAAGCCATGGGAAGCAGCATGGTGAACATAAAAGCAAGCAGATAAACCCTCCGACGGCTCAACGCCATGCCTAGCCAGGTCCTGGGCGTATGAATCCTACGGTTCAACGGCTAGGATCAAATAGTTCGATCGGGGAACTACTGCTGCTCATCTATAAGGATGGCCTCTGTAGATGAGAATAAAAACATCCATCGAAAGATTACCATGACCCACACTCAAAGCACCTGATTCGTCAAAGTTATTAAAATGATAGAATATTACTATAATTCAGAAAATTTCAACTTGACCAATCAGTTTTTTATAACTGAAAAACGTATAAAGCTCGAATATGTCGACTATATCTCCCGAAGACAGTGGGCTACATTGGCAATTTTATGGACATTTAAACATTATATTTGTCAAATGATTTACCATTCAATGAGCCAATATTTGCGGGGTAGAATTTCAAGAATCCATTTATGACCATTAAATAGCCCGATGTCGAAAAGAACGAGACTGATTGCATTTCACATAGCCCTAATACCCTTGGGAAAGGTATGAATCCAATTATTCTCCCTCCAGCTATGGGTTAATGGTAGGACAGACTAGGTTCTTCAGCCTTGGTGAGGCAACTAGTCTAGAAGGAAAAACTCTGAATTGAAACCTGTTAAACTCCGCTTAAAAATTGACCTTGTGTCATATCCTGTCCGAGCGGAGGGGTTGGTAAATATGATATGATAAAGATGTATCTGGGTTGCGTCTGATTCAGGAAACTTCTCTGGTTTCGTACAATATTGACATTGTGCAGACAACGTATCGAAGCAAGGACATCAAAATCGAAGGATCATAAATCATTCCCGCGCAATTGGAATGAGTTAAAAGTAATCACGTGTTCTCTGAGATCTCTTACCTATCAGACATGATACACTGGGCCGAGAAAATCAATCTCATGTTAAGGTAATACTTAAAAATCAACTTAATGTTAAGATAATACGTCCAAATCAATCTCATGTTAAGATAATACGTCCAAATCAATCTCATGTTAAGATAATACGTCCAAATCAATCTCATGTTGAGATAATTCGTCCAAATCAATCTCATGTTAAGATAATACGTCCAAATCAATCTCATGTTAAGATAATACGTCCAAATCAATCTCATGTTAAGATAATACGTCCAAATCAATCTCATGTTGAGATAATACGTCCAAATCTATCTCATTTTAAGATAATACGTCCAAATCAATCTCATGTTAAGATAATTCGTCCAAATCAATCTCATGTTAAGATAATGCATTCAAATCAATCTCATGTTAAGATAATACGTCCAAATCAATCTCATGTTAAGATAATACGTCCAAATCAATCTCATGTTGAGATAATACGTCCAAATCAATCTCATGTTAAGATAATTCGTCCAAATGAATCTCATGTTAAGATAATTCGTCCAAATCAATCTCATGTTAAGATAATTCGTCCAAATCAATCTCATGTTAAGATAATTCGTCCAAATCAATCTCATGTTAAGATAATACATCCAAATCAATCTCATGTTAAGATAATACGTCCAAATCAATCTCATGTTAAGATAATTCGTCCAAATCAATCTCATGTTAAGATAATACGTCCAAATCAATCCCATGTTAAGATAATTCGTCCAAATCAATCTCATGTTAAGATAATTCGTCCAAATCAATCTCATGTGAAGATAATTCGTCCAAATCAATCTCATGTTAAGATAATACGTCCAAATCAATCTCATGTTAAGATAATTCGTCCAAATCAATCTCATGTTAAGATAATTCGTCCAAATCAATCTCATGTTAAGATAATTCGTCCAAATCAATCTCATGTTAAGATAATACGTCCAAATCAATCTCATGTTAAGATTATACGTCCAAATCAATCTCATGTTCAGATAATGCATTCAAATCAATCAAATCTTAAGATGATACGTTAGAAGTAATTCTACTTGGGTGAGTCAAAAGTTTTCTTATATTATTGTAAGCGCTAGTCCATGGCGCGTTTATGCCACATGAACGAAGCAGTTCAAGCCGTGGTAGGTATCCACTTTAGTTGGTAGTCTCGTGATAGTAGGTGTGCTAACACGTTGTGTATTGCTTCACTCACTGTGTGATTTAAAAGCCACCCAAATGAACGTGCAAAGTCGTCTAATTCAGAAACTTACGCTTAACAAGTTCGAACTCGGAAATAAAGCACCTGAAGGAAACCAAAACATTTG
Source organism: Sepioteuthis lessoniana (assembly GCA_963585895.1). NCBI lineage: Eukaryota > Metazoa > Mollusca > Cephalopoda > Myopsida > Loliginidae > Sepioteuthis > Sepioteuthis lessoniana. The sequence goes on along the minus strand of OY757909.1, from coordinate 102,929,764 downwards.
TTGAGCGAAGGGTAAAATTGCATTTGATCACAGTACAATAACCAGATGGTTCATGAAATTTCAAGAAAAATCGTTTTTTTTAACAATTAGTTCATTTTACTACATATATATATATATATGAAAGCATACACAAAATAAAGATAAGGACGTTGAAGCATCTCTCTCTCTCTCTCTCTCTCTCTCTCTCTCTCTCTCTCTCTCTCTCTCTCTCTTACCTTAAAGGGCGTTGCTCCTTTTTCATCTATTCTTACTTCCCTGGTCATCTTATTCACCCCGAGATAACAAACAGACCAACGCATTCCGATGAGTAAGAAGTAAAAATTTTGCTCTGTGGGGGTCTGCATTGCGAAAAGATTGAGTTTCAATAACACACACCCACACAAAGTGGTACCAACATTCGAGATTATCTATCTATCTTATACTGTTCATAAATCTCTATATACCTACCTATATACCTGTCTATGTATTTTATACAGCTTCTATCTTTCTGTCTATCTATCTATCACAGTCTTTTCATATCTATCTACAAATCTCTCACTATTTTTTCATGTCTGTCTGTCATTGTCTTTTCATATTTATCTATCTATCAGTCTTTTTATATCTATCAATCTATCTATCGATGTATCTATCCTATACTGTTCATAAATACGTATCCTTAATTATGTGTCTATACGTCCATTATCATCTTATCTAGCCATATAATTCTTTATCTATCAATCTATTTGTCTATCTATCTCTGTCAAGCTTTTAGATAACCCTTCACACAAGCAGGATACGACACAATGTTCATTTTTAAGCAAAGTTTAACTGGCTTGAATATTGGCCTCCATGTCAATGCACACAAAACTGAATATATGTGCTTTAATCAAGCAGGCCACATTTCCACACTAGAGGAAACCTCTCTGAAACTGGTTGACAAATTCACATACCTAGGAAGCAGTGTCTCATCAACCGAAAAAGACATCGACACGCAGCTAACGAAGGCATGGACAGCTATCGATAAACTATCGGTCATATGGAAATCAGACCTGACCGATAAAACGAAACGCAGTTTCTTCCAAGCAACGGTCGTGTCGATACTGCTGTATGGATGCACCACTCGAACGCTAACAAAACGGCTGGAGAAGAAGCTAAACGGCAACTACAAAAGAATGCTGCGAGCAATATTGAACAAGTCCCGGCGGCAACACCCTACAATTCACCAACTATACGGCCACCTGCCTCCCATCACGAAAACTCTCCAAGTTAGATGAACCAGGCACGCAGGACACTGCTGGAGGAGCAGGGACGAGCTCATAAGTGATGTACTCCGATGGACCCCCACATATGACCAAGCTAAAGCAGGACGACCAGCAAGAACATACATACAGCAACTGTGTGAGGATACGGTGTGTAGCCCAGAAGACCTGCCAGAGGCTATGAACGATAGGGAAAAGTGGCGAGAGAGGGTCAGGGATATCCGTGCTGGCGGCACGACACGATGATGAATGATGAAGGACAATTGCTATTCCAAGGTTGAAAAGCGTAGTCTGCCCTACTATTTGCTGGAGGGACAATAGTTGAATTCATACCTTGGCGAAGGGTATAAGCGCTATGTAAAATGCAAAAAGTCTCGTTCAGGATTTGAACTCGTGTCACTGTGTCTATTTCCAACGTTGGTATCCTTTACACCACAAACGCCTCCCTATATATATTGTATAAAAATGGATTTAGCATTAAATAACCGACAAAAGTTGATATGTCATAAAACCCAAACAAATAATATAGATCTACAGATACACTAACACACACACACATACACACACACGTTGAGGTTTATTATATATAAATAAAGCTCAACATGTGTGTGTGTGTGTGTGTGTGTGTCTGTGTCTGTATGTGTATATTGTTTGTTTGCGTTTTATAGCACATCAACTTTTGTAGGTTATTCAATGTAAAATCCATTTTTAAAGATATAAACAGTTCTATTTCAAACAATTCAGTTTAGCATAAGAACACAGTTTAATTGTCAGAATCATTTCTATTTCAAGCTATTCAGTTTAGTGAAACAGTTTTAATTCAAACAATTCAGTTTAGCATGAGTATAGTTTTTGTCAAAACAGTTCGATTTCAGACAATTCGTTTTATCATAAGTACGCAGTCTACATGTCAAAACAATTCAGTTTAGCATAAGTAGGCAGTTTAGTTCTATTTGACCCATAGATAGGACCCTATCAGAGTGGACCTGGGAGCAATGGCAATGAAGAGGTACTCCGCATTCCCTAAAGCTCCAGCTTTACTGGAACCTGAACATCAGATTGTTTAGTGTCCTATACAGGACACTCATTGGACAGGGGGGGTCTTACCCCTCTGTAGAGATACAGTCGGTGTATTCTACAGCCCCAGCCGACTGTACTATACATAGAGTGAAATTTAAATACAATTTTATTTCCCATAATTCCGTTTAGCGTAAGTACGCAGTTTAAATGATAAAACAGTTCTATTTTAGATAATTCAGTTTAGCATAAATGCGCAGTTTAAATGCAAAAATAGTCCCTTGGCAACATACATCTATAGGAGAAAAGGAAAAAGAAGATACATAAAAAATTATGTATTCTGATGTAAAATTTTACGAGAAAGACGATGAACAACATGAAAATTACTTTCCAGAGGGCGTAAAGGGGTCAAACGCCCTCATTGAAAATTCTGATTTCTCCGATTTCGATGAAATGAAAGCATGATAGCTTGGCACTAAGTAAAGTTGATTTCCAAAATTTCACCATCTTACAATAATCTTACCCCCATTGAGGTTTATAACACGGCGCAGGGCCCCTTTGAAAGGGCAAATACATCCAGTTTTCATAAAAGATGCATAAAATTAAAATATGTATTCTAATGTAAGATTTTACGAATAAGACAATGAACTGCATGAAATTTACTTTCCAGTGTGATTAGGGGGCTTAAAGTTGGTAAACGCCCACAGTGAAAATTCAGATTCATATGACTGATGTTTACAGGAAGTCAGGATCTTTGTATGTAATTTAATTATTGGCAACTGGGAAAAGTTCTGAATCACATATTTCACGTGTTAACTGATTTGATGAATCATTATGTTTCAGAGTTTTAATTATTTTTCATTTTTTATTTCTAATTACTTTTACTTTCTGTATTTTAAAAATAATATTCACATCTTTATGCAGTCATGTCCTTGATATAAAGTTTGCCTGCATCATACTTGATCTGCTAAGTATCATAAATAGTTATAATGAAGATGTTACATTACTATGATAATATATCTTTAATTGTTAGTGTTTGTTGGGATTCTTTTATAAACATTGCAATATGCATGTCTTTATAATTTTCCCCAATCTTTTATTTACTTGCATTTTACAGGTATAAGACGTAGTCTATGTGATGGCTGCCTCAATTTATAAACCAAAATATTGAGAAAAAGATTAAGAAGTTTGTAACCATGATTATATTTGGTTTAAAGAAAGAGTGTCTTTTACACAAAATTTACATTCCTTTACACGAAGAGATATAGATTTGTAACAAGAGTTACAAGACAGGATATAGATTTGTAAAATGGATATACACTTGTAACAAGAGTTACAAGACAGGATATAGATTTGTAAAATGGATATACACTTGTAACAAGAGTTACAAGAATGGATATAGATTTGTAAAATGGACATAGACTTGTAACAAGAGTTACAAGAATGAATATAGATTTATAATCTACATGATTGTTAATATTTTTATCGCTATAAACGGGTATTGAATTCAGTAGTATATTAGACTATATTATAATTTTTTGGACGAAGCCTGGGAATAAGATCTTGTGGATATTCTGCTCTGAAATATTCAATAATATCGAAGCAGTAACTTTCATCAATTAGAGCACAATATTTGAAAGCTCTTTCTGAACCCAGTCAATGATGGGTATTTCTACTAGAGAATACATATATATATATATATATATATATATATATATTCCAATCTATCTATCTATCTATCTATCTATGCTTATGTGGAAAACGTATGCAAGTGTAAATCCGAATTTCTTTAACAAAATGTACCTTTATATTTGCACTCTATTTTTCCTCTTTAACCGAACCTCAGCTATATTAGTTTTGTTGACATTTGGAAGAGAATTCAGTTTTCACAGTGTGTTCGACAGTCCATGTTGCCAGAACCACGATTCAGTTTAGCGTAAGTACAGTTTCAATGTAAAAAATTGTTCTATTTCAAACAATTTAGTTTAGCATGCAAAAGCAGTTCCATGTTAGAATGAGTACCCAGTTTCAATGTCAAAAACAGTTCTATTTCAAAAAATTCTGTTTAGCGTTATTACAGTTTAGTTTTATTTGACCCATAAATAGGACCCTATCAGGTGCTATTACTCCGGGCCGAGTAAACCTGGGAGTGATGGCAATGAAGAGGTACTCCGCATCCCCCAAAACTCCAGCATTACTGGAACCTTACCATCAAATTGTTTAGTGTCATATACAGGACACTTGTTGGGGGTATCGTACCCTTCTGCAAAGAAGCAGTCGATGAATTCTACGGCCCCAGCTGATTGAGCATTAATGAAGTGGTACTCCACGTTCTTCAGATTCCATGACTGTAACCTCACCATCAGATATAGTTTATTGTGATACCCAAGACACTGTAAACATATAGGCACCGTAGATACTCGTGTAACGAACAAATTCGTGCAATCAACGACCCCTGATTTTTAACTGCAAAAAGCTGTTTTTATCATGTTATGAATAATAGTAAGTTGACGACCATAGTCGAGGGTGACTCGAAGGCTCGCACTTATTTATACTGTAATAAGTTGGTTTGGTTTGATTTCTTTATTTAATGATTTATGAACCTCTTATTCAATGCCAAAACCATTCTTATAGAGGAACAGGAGTGATACTATTTAATCTATAACCAAGGGGGCTCATAGGTTCCTCAATGATATTATTGTAATGTGATATGGTAGGTCGAAGTTATAAAGAGAATGGGGGGCTTATTTCTGGGGAAGGAGAGCGTGAGTCTACAGAAGTGGCAGGCTGATCTCTGAGTGAATCAAGGCTAAAGCACTTATTTACGTCACCCATTCATGGGTGAATGACTACATTAATTAAAAATGACTAAAGAAAAACGGGAGGTCCCAAATCTTTGGTGCAGGTGCGGAATCAGCGGAAATATAGTCCTCCTTTCGACACCAGGTGGAAGTAAGAGGAAGACTTGGTTTGAAAATAAGTTGGATAGAAGACGTGACGAGGTCAATCAATCGAACACCAGCCAGGAAGATGTAAAGACAGACGAAAAATGAGACCCGCATTTTTAGCTGAGCTTTGAAAATGAACCCTCATACCAGACGCGAACCTGTGAAGACGAAACCAGCGATCAAGCATGCTCAAACTACAACAGAAAACCAGGAAGAAAATTCACGGTCTGGGTCTTCTCTCTCTTTCACCTCATGACATGTTCTGTCTCTTTGTCCAGTTAACGCGGTCGACTCAACTTTCATACCCTCTTTCTTTCTCTCGGCGACTACTTAACAAATTGTGGTAGCGAATAAACTTTCTAGTTAGTTCGAGCACGTGGTGGTACAACCGTATATTTAGTGTATAACTTCACAACGTCTATTTGGTACCGTTATGGTACATTATTCTGAAAGAAAATGCAATAGCGTGACTGGATTTTGAACTCAGTTACTTTAATGTCGCGGGTGAATACGTTAGGTGCTATTCCTCGGAGACTCTCCGCTACCGTCATACAATCAAAATCAATACAGTACCGTAAATAAGGAATATAGTCCAGACCTTGATGTAGCGTACCGTGTTTACTAAGGGATTCCGGACATACTAAAACCATACTACTATTATACAAGAGCATTGGTAATTACCTATGTAATTTATTTCGCACGTTTGGGGGGAATTATTGTCTCCTCTTGGATAAAAACTTCATTATCTTAACTAATTGCCTTTGTTTAGGTATAGGCTATACAGGGAAACTTTGGATCGGAATTACCGCAAGGTTAGGCTGAGAAACAAGGTAAGCTTCGACGTTTCAAAAACATATCTCGTGTAATAGATCGCCCGTTGTTTTTTAGGTGTCTTAAATGGTCGTCTATTACAGGAATATATACGGTATGTACAAGCACGTTCATGCAAGAATTGTTATAAATTTCCTTCTTTATTTAAAATGTCTTTCTAGTTCTTTATCAGCTGGTTGACTTCTTCCTCTCTTCGTACGGCCATTGTTTATATGCCCGTGATGTAATAGAAATGGAGAAAGCGACTCGAGTTCAAATCCTGGAAAAAGCTGTCTGCTTTTCACATAGCGCTAATACCTTTGGGAAAAGTATGAATCCAATTATTCACCTTCCACGGATAAACAGTGGGGCAGACTGGGCTGTTTAGTCTTAGTATGGTAACCAGCCTTGGATGAGTAAAACTCTGAATCCAAACCTGTTAAACTCCGCTAAAAAATTACCTTATGTCACGCCTTGCTTATGGTGAAGGAATTGAGTAAATAAATATCATTCTTTCTGAGCGCTACGTGAAATGCAAGCAGGCTTGTCTAGGATTTGAACTCGAGTTACCGTGTCCATTACACCGAATCCATTACACAGCGAGCGCCTCCTACGAGGGCCTTCGTCTTGGCTCTTTCTAGAGTTGAAACATTGAAAATATGAATATGTAGCATTACAAAAATAAATATATCTTATATATTATATATATATATAAGATATATATATATATTATATCTTTTTTTATGAGTTTCTTGTGATGTAACGGTTATCTTTGTGGGAAATGGACACGGGGAACCGACCTATACTTATTTATGGGTGATACTGTATATCAACATCCTCATGTATATATATATATATATATATATATATATATATATATATACTGAAAATAATTCTTACATGGCCGAGAGTGAGTCTTCCTGGGTTTCACCAAACGGTTCTTCAGGATCATAAGTAGTTTAAAACATCATCATATTTTTCTAAAAACGTTTTGTAATTGTGACAAAAAATTTAAATTCAGTTTTTAGTTGCCAGTTTAGTTGCATTGAAATAATTGTATTCGTTTAATTCATTTTCTTTTAAAAATGAACATTAAAAAGACTCTAAGAACTAAAAGTTCGATGGAAAATACAAAGTATTTGTTTATTCTATGAATATTTTATTTCTTTCCTTTCTTTTCTCTTTTCTCTCTCTTTTTTTGTTTTTTGTTTGTTTTGTTTTTTTTTGTTTCGAAGAAATGCAAAAAGTGTTCTTCAAGAAAATCGGTTTTAAACAATCAAAAATGCTTTCGTTTGTTTGTTGTTTTTTTTTTTGGGGGGGGGGTTTGGTTGTTTGTTTGTTGGTTGGTTGTTTTATGGTTTTTTTTTCCCTCTAAAATTCTAATATTATAGGTAAACACAATAAAAATAAGGTAAGAAATGTAAAATATTTCGTATTACATTTTCTTTTTCATGTTTACATTAAAAAATAATCTCTTAAAAAACGTATCTCTTGATTTGAAACATTTTCCTGATTTTCTTTTGTTCTCCCAAAAATTAAGATTTCTTTTTAACAATTAGCACTAAATTACAAAACAATAATGTTCGAAAAAGCATTAACTTCAAATTTCGCCAATGAAATCCGTGTGAAATTCAAATAGAATGGGACTTAAGAAGAACAGAAGAGTTCCCTTTTTAGTACTTACTTATAAAGAACTGGGAATTGTTTACCAAATCAAATGATTAGTATTTATTGTATTATATCATTTCATCTATAGAAATCAAAATTTTGTACTTTTTCCTATTACAAACATATTAAAGTGTACGCGTTATTTTAATACTTAATGACATCTCTTTTCGACACGTACATACCAAAACAGATGCGATTCCTTTAGATAGATAGATAGATAGATAGATAACAGTAATAATACAAACAGAAATATTTATTTTGCCTTATTAATTTTTCGATCAGTTTTAACGAGTTTTGGCCTTATATCATCATCAGGAGAAAAGATTATGTAAAAGACATTTTTTCAGAAAATTTTAAAAATAATTTTTAAAAGTGTACATACGCTATAAGATAAACGACGAAAACGATGACGTAGAATAACTATGAGTTGAATTCAATATATATATATATATATATATATATATATATATATATATATATATATATATATATATATGGTGGTGGAACGTAGTCGAGGGCGACCCCAAGGCGTCCTAAGGTGTAGCGGAGCGCACTACACCTTTCCCTGTATTGCTCTTCTTACACTTGATCCGTACTTCGTAATGCTCAATGTAAAGCAAGGCGGCATCAAGTGCCATTTTTGGAATCTTTGATATGACTTGACCTGGGATTGAACCCCACTCTCCCGGACCAATGTCGAACTTTGCTCCACGCATGTTTCAAACTTAATAATCGTTTTCCTGAAGACGACTATTAAGTCCGAAACACATGTAGAGCAAAGTTATGAAAAATAAAAATCTAAAATACCAACTTCACTTGCAGACCTATCTATTTCATAGTATTTACTTTCCTTTTGTTGGGCCAACAAAAAGAAAAAATTATAAGTATATATGTATGTATGTATGTTGTGTGTATATATGTATATTGTGTGTATGTGTGTGTATGTTGTGTGTGTGCGTATATTGTGTGTGTGTATACATGTGTGTATGTTGTATGTGTGTGTATTTTGTATGTGTGTATGTTGTGTGTATGCGTATGTGTGTGTGTATGTTGTGTGTATGTTTTTGTGAGTTTCTGATTTTTTAGCAATTTTATTTTCCATCATATTGTATTTTATAAATATTGTATCACATAAATATCTGTATTATTTAAAAGAAACGCAATTTAGTTTTTTTAAAAAGAGTGTTTTATCTTTTTTATATAGTTTTTTTTTTCTGCCCAAACTTTATTCAAAAGCAATAAAAAGAAAATATCACACAGTCAATCTTTTTGTTTAGATAATAAATCTTGCCTTAAAAAACCCACAAGCGGAAGACCATTGTATAAAAATATAAATATATGTATACATCTACATGTGTGTGTGTGTGTGTGTATACAAATTCTCCCATTAAGACTTGTTTATACTCATTCCACCAACGTTCAAACTTTTATTACCCTTGATTTTTAGCTAACCTAGAGCTAATCTAGACAAACATGTGGCCGTGTGGCTTACATTGGATGGTTGAGTTTCGTTTGACTTAGAGCTGGATGTCGATATAAAAGACAAGAAACGCAGAAGGTAGCGATTAGATTGCTAGAACTTGTTGCAACCAGATCATTTTACAAGAAGAAGAAGAAGAAGAAGAAGAAGAAGAAGAAGAAGTTACTTCTCATTGAATGTTTTCTTCTCTCTCCACCCAACCATCAACTGGCCAATTCCAAAGAAATTGTCCGATAATGGCTTATTTATTTATTTCGGTCTGGATTGTCTCAGAACATTTTCAAACACTTTCTGTTTCGCTTCTACGCTATAGACATCTCCCAGTGTGTCAATTGTTATAAACAAGGGAGGGGGGGACATGTTTCACAGATTAGTCGCCTCTTGGACGGGAGCTTCATGTATTTTAATTTCTTATTTTCTTTTATTTCCTCTTCTTTCTACAATATATTTATTTCCTCTTCTTTCTACAATATATTTATTTCTTCTTCTTTCTACAATATATTTATTTCTTCTTCTTTCTACAATATAGGGATTTAGTCGCTAGCACAATTCCCAATGGATAACCTTTTATACCCAGTTTCTTGTATTCCTCCTATTCCAATTTGTTGCATTCGCTTATTCTGAAGTTGGTTCCTTAGTTTTCAATGTTTAATGACATATCAATCTTTGCGGGTTATTTAATCTCAAAGCCATCCTTGTAGAGGAATAGTAGTGGTATTAAGTAATCCATAGCTAGGGGCGAAGAGGGATTTATATCTTTCCTCAGGCTATTAGTCCAAAACGTAACAGCGCGACTGGAGCTCGAACTCGCTTACAACAATGTCGCAGTCCAGCACTTTAACCACTATGCCACGGGGCTCCAAAGTCAGCAAATGCTAGTCTCTTGGGTTCTTTCTATCTTAACTTTTACACATTTAGTTCTTGTGACATTAGTTGATTCTTTTACTGTAAACCCTTGAGTATCATCATCAGTAGTTTTGTTCTTTGGTCTTTCTGTCTGAGTTCTTCCCTTGTAAAAAATTATTATTGCTGCTGTTATATAAATTTAATTAATCATGTTTAGAAAGTTATAGCAGTTGAAATATCATTCAGATTTATTTAACGTCTCTCTTTTGATAATATCAATTTTAATAACATATACTAGTATCGTATACTTTAGTGGTAATTCAATGTAATACGAGGATCATTAAATAAGTTTCCGGCTTTTTTTTCGTATGGGTATTTTTATTGATAGTACACTCATGAAACTTTAGTCCCCTGCGAAGTAATCTCCTCCGGCTGCAATGAACTTGTTGTACCGTTCCAATAAGTTCTGGAAGTTCCCATGGAAGTCCTCTCGTGTGATCGTGTCAATGATCTTTGTCACCGCCTCTTTCATCTTCTCAATTGTCTTAAAACGACAGCCTCTGAGCTTAGGGAAAACCAAAAGTCACAGGGAGCAAGGTCTGGACTATTGGGAGGCTGAGGAACTGTCTTGATGCCCATCTTGGTCAAATAGTATGTGACAAGGATGGAGTTGTGGACTGGTGCATTGTCCTGGTGGAAATGCCACTGACCCGATTTGAAGAGTGCTGGCCTCTTCCGACAGAATCTCTTCCTGAACTCCCGTAAAACCTCAACATAATAACCCTAACCCTAACCCTTTGGCCAATCAACTCTGGTATATTGACTTCCTTACACCTCCCACACCTCTCACCATCCCTCACAGACTCCCTGCCTTCCTTGAATCTCTTATGCTACTCAAAAACTGATGCTCGATTTATGCAAGATGCTCCAAAAGCAGTCTGAAGCATTCCATACGTTTCTGTGGCATTTTTTCCAAGTTTAAAGCAGAATTTTATTGCATATCGTTCTTCTAAAGTGTCCTCACGTCCAGATTACATTTTTGAATTTCACCAGCTGTGACAATCAGGCTTTAGTGGGGTATATTCCAGTAGCTGCTGTAGCTATTCATTTGAAACTGAAATCATAAAAATTAGTCAGTCATCTCATAAGATATATAGCAATAAGATACTGAATTTTCAAGAGTCTACGACAATTTTAAATGCCTGTACAAAAAAGGATGGAAACTTATTGAATGCACCACGTACACATATACTCTCTGTCATGTAAACTCCATAGTAGATACAATTAGGTTATTTTCAAACAATGTCGCAATTATTTTTCTGTATTTGCCGTCAGAAAAGTTTATGATGATTATCACAAACAGGGGGTCGGGATGAGGCTGAAGAGGAGTAATTATTATAGAGATGAGGTTTCCCTTGAGTTCATTGATATCATTCTCGTCATTAGCCTGGATTGCTTTCCCATTGGTCGGGTCAGCACACAACTAGACCGGAAATAACGCCATAGTAACTGAAGCAAAGAAAATAAATGTTTTAACAAAAAGTTCAGCACAAAGACATTAGAGCCAAGTCTGTGAATATGAGGCTTTTTTGATTTACAATGCTAACGGGTTTTTTTTCCACAATGGTGCCGGTTAAAATTGAAGATTTTGACTTTTGACGTAGAAAGGACGCTTGTAATAAGAAAAAAAATTCGTGGAATTTAATTGTTCCACCAATTGGATGGCAAGTGTATTATTGTTTATAATGGCTAGCGACATGAGTAACATCAGTATCTCGAACTTAGAAGGCCCAATAAATAAAAACATGACCTCCACAAGACCTAGTGTTAATTAACAAGAAAGAGAGAATTTGCCATCGAGAGAATTTTGCCGTAAGACTACAAAGTGAAAATAAAAGAAAGCAAAAAGAGAGACAAATACTTGGCCCTTGTCAGAAAACTAAAAACAAACAAAAATAATCCGTGGAACATGATGGTGTTGGTGATACCAATGGTAATTTATGAACTAGGAACGGTCGCGAAAGGCTTGGAAAAATCCTGGGGGAATTGAAAATCACAGGAAGAGTCGAGACCATTCAAACAACTTCATTGTCAAGATCGGATGGAATACCCAGAAGTGTTCTGGAGACCTGATGAGATTTGCTGTCACTCATTCTCCAATGAAAAATCACTAGTTGACGCTACTGAGGAAAACTCACAGAGAGTCAGTTAATAATAATAATAATAATAACAGAAAGCGAAAAGAGAGATTACCTAGATCTTGCTAGAGAAATGAAAAACTGTAGAACATGAAAGTGAAGCTAATACCAGTTGGAATTGGTGCGATCGGTACAGTCACAAAAGGATTAGTACAGGGACTGGAGGACTTGGAAATAAGAGAACGAGTGAAGACGAAATAAACTATATCATTATTAAGATCGGCCAGAATACTGAGAAGAGTCCTGAAGACTTGATGAGACTAGCTCTCACTAAAACTCCAGTGAGAAACCATCAGCTGATGCTGGTGTGAAAAACTCTCAAAGGAGTAGTTAAGTTGGCGACCTTAGTCGAGGGTGACCCGAAGGCTCCCTTTTCAATAGCTACTACACCGAGGAATAAGGAAGGGCGCTACTCTTTCCCTGGATTGCACCACTTTACCCTTGATCCTTATCTTATAATCCTGAGTGTTAAGCAAGGCGGTATCAAGTAACATTTTTGAGTCTTTGGTATGACTCGGCCTGGAACTGAAACCCGGTCTCCCGGACCATTAGCGAACACTTTATTCATTAGGCCAATAATACACAGGGGAATAGGAAGTGTAAGCTATGCGGTGAGAAAGATGATACAGTAAATTACATAGAAAGTAAATGCTGAAAACGAGCATAACAGCGCTTTCGTATTTTTTAGTGACTTCCATGTTCTCAAATCTTATCCGTGAGATAAATTTTCAATTCAAAGTCATACAAAGTGAGGTCCTTTAAGAAAAGGGTGGGATAAATATACTGTGTTTTGTACCCACCCACCCCCAAAAAAGATCATGTTGAAAAGCTATCACAACCGCTGATTAAAAAAAATGTCAAGAATTGGAATTTATTCGTCTAGATATTTAGATATCAGTCTAGACGTTTGGAAACAATTGTTTTATAAGAGAAGTTGCTGGTTTGGTTTTAATGGCATATCAACCATTGTAGGTTATTCAATGCCAAATCGTGTTTTTCATATATATCAAAAATATGATTTGTAAACACATTTTGTAAATACGCACAGTTAAATGACTGAACAATTCTATTTCTGACAATTTAATTTAGCATAAGTCATTTGAGTGCACTCATTTTAAATGCCAAACTGTATAATTTGACCCAAAGATAGGACCTTATCAGGTGCTACCACTCCGCGCCAAAGTAGACCTGGGAGCGATAGCAATGAGGGGTTACTCCGCATTCCCTAAAGCTCTAATATTACTGAAGCTTCACCGTTGGATGGGGGAGCAGCCTTCCGCTATACAGTGAAACAATCGGTGTATTCTACTGCCCCAGCCGACAGAGCCACTCGTTGGAGGTGGGTCTTATCCCTTTACAAAGAAGCAATCGGTGCATTCGACAGCAACCCCCACCCACTACCCGACTGGGTTAAGAAGTTGCTGAGATGTACAAACTTATTTCTTTCAATTTTACTTTTCTTTTTTTTTTTCAAGTTTATATATATATATATTAATTGAGGAAAGTTTATATAATTCAAAAATTTGGTAAGTTTATATATACATTAAATATTAAGTTTATATATATATTAAATGAGGTATGTTTATATATTTTCAAATGAGGTAAGTTGATATATATATTTTTTTTTTAAATGAGCTAAGTTTATATATATTTTAAACGAGGTAAGTTTATATGTATATTTTAAATGAGGTAAGTTTATACATATATGAATATATATTCTCGGTTGATGAGACACTGCTTCCTAGGTAGGTGAACTTGTCTACCAGTTTCAGAGAGGTTCCCTCTAGTGTGGAAACGTCGCCTGTTTGATTAAAGCACATATATTCAGTTTTGTGTGCATTGACATGGAGGCCAATGCCTGCGGCGGCTCGTTCCAAGCTATGCAGTAGTGTTTCGGCTTGGTTGGGTGTATTTGCCAGTATCGCTATGTCATCGGCGTAGTCGACGTCGGTAGTTGTTTTTGCAGGGTACCTTCTGCTTCTTTTCTTTGTCAGCTCGAAACCGTTTTCTCTGATTTTATCGATCAATGTTCTAAGCACGTAATCTAGACAGATGACAAAGAGGTATGGGGTTAGCGTGTCCCCTTGTTGTACTCCTGTTACAATGTCGAAGTAGTCTGTGTCTCCATCCGGTGATCGTACTTTTACTTTGGTGTTTCTATAGAGAATCGTTATTGCTGCTACGGTTTCTTTTGGTAGGCCGTATACTAGTGGGATTTGTTCCATCTTCCCTCTGTGAATGGAATCGAAGGCCTTGGTAAAGTCGGCAAATAGTAATGTCGCCTGTAGGTTTTTTGTCCGTACGCCTTCAAGGATCCTATTTGTGAGGGCGTGGATCTATTTCTTCGGAAGCCATTTTGGTTTTTCCTAAGGATGTTGTCGATTTTGGGTTCTATACGGTTTGCGTTGTAGGGCATTATAAATTTTGGCTGCTATTGATATAAGTCTTATACCTCGGTAGTTCTTGGCTAATCCACAGTCACCCTTATTTGGGAAGGGGAGGATGCATCCCTTCATCCATCTGTCTATCAGATTTTGATTATAGACTGCGTTGCAGTGTTGGAGCAGTATGTCGTCGAATTGTCTGGTCTTCCATACTTCTGCGGGAACCTCGTCAAGACCTGCAGCTTTTCTATTTTTAATTTTTCTTAGAACCGAGTCGTGTTCTTCTTGAGTGAACGGTCCTAGTTTAATGTCCAATTGCTTACTAATAATTCTGGTGATTGGTTCATGCGTAGCAGTGTCTCATCAACCGAAAAAGACATCGGAACGCGGCTAACGAAGGCGTTGACGGCTATTGATAAGCTATCGATCATATGGAAATCAGACCTGACCGATAAAACGAAACGCAGATTCTTCCAGGCAGCGGTTGTGTCGATACTGCTGTATGGATGCACTACTTGGACGCTAACAAAACGACTGGAGAAGAAGCTAGACGGCAATTACACAAGAATGTTGCGAGCAATATTGAACAAGGGGGTGCCCGTGGTTTAATGGTTATCGTCGTAGGAATTGGACACGGCGACGCGAGTTCAAATCCTGGACGAGACTGATTGCATTTCACATTGCACTAATACCCTTGGGAAAGGTATTAAGCCAATTATTCTCCCTCCAGCTATGGGTAAATAGTAGGGCAGACTAGGTTCTTCAGCCTTGGTGAGGCAACTGGTCTAGGAGAAGAAAAACTCTGAATTGAAACCAGTTAAACTCCGCTTAAAAATTGACCTTATGTCATATCCTGCCCGAGCGGAGGGGTTGGTAAATATGAATATTGAACAAGTCCTGGTGGCAACACCCCACAAAGCACAAACTGTTCGGCCACCTGCCTCCCATCACGAAAACTATCTAAGTTAGACGAACCAGACATGCAGGACACTGCTGGAGAAGCCAGGACGAGCTCATAAGTGATGTACTCCTATGGACCCCACATATGGCCGAGCAAAAGTAGGACGACCAACTCGAACATACATACAGCAGGTATGTGAGGATACGGCATGTAGCCCTGAAGACCTGTCAGAGGCGATGAACGATAGGGAGAAGTGGCGAGAGAGGGTCAGGGATATCCGTGCTAGCGGCACGACATGATATATATATATATATATATATATATATATACATATATTTGTATTTGAATGAGGTAATTTTATATATATATATATATATATATATATATGTATATTAAATGAGGTAAGTTCATATATATTTTAAATGAGGTAAGTTTGTTTATATATTTTTTTTAAATGACGTAAGTTTATATATATATATATATACATATATATACGTGTGTGTGTGTGTGTTTGTGTTTACAGACTGTCTTAGTAATTAATAGACATATATATATATATATATATATATATATACAATGTTGTATTTACCCAGCCGCCTCCACCACGGGCAGGATAAGGCACAAAGTCAGTTTTTCAAGGGTTGGAATTCAGAGTTTTCTATTCTAACACTGGTTGCCGTACCAAAGTTAAACGTTAACGGTTTCCTCGAGCATTTGAACTCGGTTCGCAGTTTCCTTTTCTTAAAATGATGACCATTAAGCAATGCACACATATAGGTTGATTGTGACGCATCCACATCGTGCGGAGGGGTTGGGTAAATATGGACATTTCTACATAGACTTAGTATTTAACACTTGCATTTGTATATACAAACTTAGTATTTAACTCTTACATTTGAACATACAGACTTAGTATTTAACACTCAGCCGGTAACCTGGTTCCGTGTAGCCTGTCTTCGGTACTGGCGGAGCCCATCCCTCAACAAGCCTTGTTTGAATTCACTTTTCCTTCTCCTAAACTAGTTGCCATACTAAAGTTAAAGAAGAACAGTTCGATTCATACCTTTCCCAGGGATATCACTGCTATGTGAAATATAAATAGCCTCGTTTAGGATTCGAACTCGGGTAACCGAGTCCACTTCTTATAATAATAATCGTTGCGACATGAGCACCACTAATTTGTACATATATGACAATAAAAAAAAATGAACACAGAAAAGTATTTATAGCAATAGCGTAATCATTTAAGGACTTGGTTTAAACTTCTTATGAAAAGCGCATATAAAAGTAGACATTGATCGATTCGGTTTTATTTGTTTAATGGCATATCAACCTTCTTGGTTTATCTAATGCCAAAATCACCCTTATAGAATGACAATTGTGGTACTATATCACACACAAAAAATGAGATTAACGGGTTCACGCCTTTCACAGGGGAATTAGTCCGAGAGTGAAGGTCCTTTTTGATGTTTGTATTTGGTTAGTGTGAGGCTGCTGTCTATGACTTTAACCATTACGCCACGAATACTTCCCCCGAGGGGAATTGAGAAAACATGACTGTGAATATGTACAAGTTTTTATGCATAAGTTAATGTGTATCTGTGTTTATATGCTTTGAATTAGAAATGTTGGTTTGATTCTTGTATTTCCTGTTCTTGCTAAATCGTTTATCTCGGCGGGTGATTCCGCTTACGGCTCATCCGAAATTGTTACCCGTTTCCTTTATTTCTCTACAATTGGTCAACAACGCAGTCATCGTTAGTTTGATGGAAGTCACACAACAGGAAGTTTCATCTGCACGAATGCGGAGTATCTGCCATGATTATTAGTTTGACGTTTCAGGTCCAGTCGAGTAAAAACAAAAGTTATGAATGTTTTATTACTGTTTTAACAGTTTCGGGAGGGGAAGATCTTTGCAGGAAGTAAGGACCTTTTTTTTTACTGGCGTGATTATCATTGTGAGTTTAATGCAAACAACGTGTTCTTTTATAACGTTTGGATATAGTTAAGTCAGTGCATTCATTGTGTATTTCTTTTATGCTTAAAGATATCAGCAAATCAAGACATTGATTGAAAACGATATTAGATTTTTTTTTTTCGGTCATATCATATTCGTCTGTCCTTTTAAAAGCAAAAGCGCAATTTTTAACATCCTATATCTTGCATTAAGGCACGGTAAAAGTAACAGTTGTTGTAGGAAATCAGCGATCCGTGTTCAAATCTTGCCCTGTTTGCATTTCACATCGTTCGAAGTATGGCTCAGAGAGACCGAATTCTTCAGCTTTGGCCTGGCAATCAGTCGAGAATTCAAACCGCTTCACTTTACTCCATTTCAAAATTAACCATGTGCTTCATCCTAACCATTATTCCTAACCGTATTCCTAACCTTGTTAATGCCCTTAAAAAAGGCATGAATCCATCTGTTATCCTCATCATCTGCTATGATAAAATAGTAGAGCAAAATGGTTTCTTTATCCTTGTTTTGGCAACCAATTTAGGATAAGAAAAACTAAATTTAAATTAGATTTACTCCACTTCAAAATTTACCTTGTGTTACATTCCGCTCGTGGAGGAGGGGTTAGGTAAATATATTTTTCTGGCGTTAAGTTTAGGAAAACTTTAATTTTTCAATGATAAGCATTTTCATTTTTGTTTCTTGTATTTTTGTTTGTTTGTTTTGTTTTTTGTTTTTGCTGTTTTTTTGTTTTTTTTTTTTTTCAGATATCTATGAAAAGGGTGCCGAAAAGTTCTCAGCCCAATCAAAAAAGGGAAAAGGTCGGGTTTTTTTTAACTTCATTAATTTTCTAAAATTGTAAACTTGGATCGCCTCTTATATCTCCTAAAACAACACTTGTTACACTAATCACAACTCCATACAAAGGAATATTATATAGCGCCAACTTCTTGAAACTGAGGATATTTCAATATTAAAAATACGTGACACCAAAAAAAAAATCACTACCATTTCGGCTACCAACAGAATTATTTTGCATTATCTATCTTCATTGTGTTTGACTTCATGGCCAAGAAAATCTCTTTTTTCAGATATGAATTTTACCTAAGCGCAAGTGCTTGCTTGTTTCTTTGGCTGATTGATCAGTTGATTTGGTTTTATGGCATATCAACCCTTGTAGGTTATTTAATGCCAAATCCTGTTTACACATATATATTAAATATATATGATTTGTAAACGAAATGTTTGGATGTAACAATTATTAAACGAACCAGATCTCATTTGTTTGCACACATTTAAATGGTTGCAAG
Organism: Sepioteuthis lessoniana; assembly: GCA_963585895.1. Taxonomy (NCBI): domain Eukaryota; kingdom Metazoa; phylum Mollusca; class Cephalopoda; order Myopsida; family Loliginidae; genus Sepioteuthis; species Sepioteuthis lessoniana. Next base: position 102,911,010 of record OY757909.1, on the reverse strand, counting down.
TATTGCTATCAAACACAAATAGTTTTGTTTGCACACGTTTAAACCTGTTCAAGAATTGCTATCAGACATTAATTGTTCTATTCACACACAGATAGTTTCAATTATTGCCATTCAACACGAGTAATTCTATTCAACATTATTCATTCGTTTGCGCTCATCATATAGTTCTATTTGACCCATAGTTTAGTGAGTTTGATAAATAGGTTTGATTTGGTTTCTCGGCTTGATGGCGTATCAACCTTCGTGGGTTACTTAATACCAAAGCCATCGAAGTTCAAAAGCAGCTGTGATACTATTTATCCCATAGATGGAAGGATAAACGGGTTTCTACTTTTACAAAGCGTATTAGTCCGAAAGTGAACGCATTAGCGCGATTGGAGTTCGAACCCGCTTACTTTGACGCCACAATCCGGCACTTTAGCCACTATGCCACGGGAACTCCAGATAGATAGATAGATAGATAGATAGATGTGAGTAGACTTCAGTAAATAGAAAAGGAAATGTGAGAAGACTATGATAGACACGTTGGTGTGAGTAGACTGTGATAGATAGATAGATAGATAGATAGATAGATAGATAGATAGATAGATAGATTTTAACAGCATTTTAATTCGTCTAAGGATATCTTATACCAAGATATTTGAAAATTGCATTTATTGTTCGTTTATATTTACATTTTTTGTGTGGTTTCTTAAAAGATTGTTTTTTTACGGGTGCACGAAGAGATCTATTTGACCCATACACGCTACCCTAACAGAAACTACAGAGAGTAATGATAATGAAGGGGGTACTACATACATACTCCCCCAGATCTTCAACTGGAGCCTCGCCATCAGATACAGTTTAAGCTTATATCTGTGTGTTTGATTTCTGCATGGTGTCTCACATGACTGACCTTGTACTGAAACTAAGCTAAGTTTATTAAATAGCGAAGTGTACTGCGTGGTTTAAAAGCTAGTTCGCTAGGTGAGAAAAGGACGAATTCGATTCTCACAGGGTGTCAATACTTCTGACCTTGAGCCAAAAATAGGTCAAGCTGTGTAAATAACTCTTTTGAAACCCAATCTCTTTCAGTTATGCTTTGATAATCACGAAATATTTTTGTCGTCATATCAAGATGAATAAGTATGACGAATAAGTGAAACAGCGGACACGTGTTCAATTTTCGACTTGCAGGTGCTGGGTTGGGTCAAATTGTTAAAAACGTTTTCTCAAATAGAATAGATTTAGGATTTTTAAGCTTAAACGGTCTATAAAATAAGTAAGTAAAGTTGGCGACCGTAGTCGAGGGTGGCCCAAAAGCTCCCTTTTCAATAGCTACTACACCGAAGTGTAGGAGAGGGTGCTACTCTTTTCCCTGGATGTTATCAACAAAATGTATTTACAAATCAAATATATTTACAAATAAAGAGGATTTGGCATTGAATAACATACAATATGTTATAAAATCAAATCAAACCAATCATAACTTTCTAATTTTAGTTTGATTTTAATATAATTTTTCGGATACTGTAAATCACCCGAGCCGATTGAAAATCTCAAGTTATAATGGGAAAAAACAAAACAAAATAACACAATTTTACTATTCAATTAAGAGGTTATTGTCGTAGGAAATGGACACGGCGACACGAGTTCAAATCCTGGACCAGACTAATTGCATTTCACATAGCACTAATACCCTTGGGAAAAGTATGAATTCAATTCTTCTCCCTCCAGCTATGGGTAAATAGTAGGACAGACTGGGTTCTTCAGCCTTGGTGAGGCAACTAGTCTAGGAGAAGTTAAACCCTGAATTGAAACCTGTTAAACTCCGCTTAAAAATTGACCTTGTGTCATATCCTGCCCGAGCGAAGGGGTCGGTAAATATGATAATTTCAACAAAAAGAAACTTTCAGTGTCAGAATAATTTCTAGATATTCAGAATTCAAAGAACCTGTAGGGAATGAATAAATAAATAAATAAAAAATCAAATTTAAAAAAACAATAAATAAATAAATAAATAAATAGAAAGAAAACTATTAAATTTGAAGAAACTACCAGAGGTCTCTAACTGAAAAGGAGATGACGCATGAGTAAATGAAAAAAGGCTTTCCTCTTGACAAAAGGAGCAAAGTATTCTTTCTCTTTCAAGCAGTGCCCGTCGAACCAACAACACTATTTTGCTGTCAAGTGTTTGAGCACCACACATACGTCTTTGGACGTAGCGTCGGTTAGTCCCTTCGCCCAGTAGCAGCCCTCTCTCTATCGGTCAGCACAATGCTGAAATATACAAGACCCACTACAGAACTATAAACTAACTCTTACGAGACTTTGACAAACTTATGGAACTAACCCTTATGGAAGCCCGAAATACCAAATGAGGACAAATACATACATGAAACGATTTGACACCTTAAGTGGGGGATTCAACCATTTCAATGTATTCAGGAAAACTCCCTCATCCACGGAATGGATGTTGAACCCAGTAAATAAAGGAAATTATTTAAAAAAAAGTCTTCGTCTCTTATCTGCTTTTATCTTTCTTTCGTATAATTCTTTTGGGACTTTCTTTGGGCAAGGCATTGCACCGACCAGTCAACGTGGGATAAAATGATATAACCAAAATATGGAGTCAGATGTCTTACGACAACACAGCCTTGCCCCTAACCCCTGATTCCTCAGCCACACATACCCACAGACCTTCCAATTCGCCTGCTTGATTAACTCAACATTTTTCTTAGGTTATTTAAAGAAACTTGTATATGAATAAGCTTAAGACATTACAACAGCTGAAGAATAATATTCATGCAGATATAAGAGGATTAATCATAGGAACTTTGAGCAAAGTTATGCAAACTGCTCAAATTTGGATGCAACTTTGTATCCGTGAAAATGGAAGCCATCAACAAGATATCATTATTCACCAATAGCTTAAAATATACGTATTTCTTTCGTTTATATTTTATGACTCAAAAGATTAAATGATTAGATTTTTTCATGAGTCATTTTTTTAATAGGCTACTCTCTTTAAAAACCATTTTCTGGCGTCATTTTTTTTTTTTTTTTTAATCTTTCTGATTATACTCCTGATAAGATGCTGCACGTGACGCAGGAAAATCGTGACGCGGGAAAGAGAAGTGCTTTGGTCAGATTCCTATTGAGGCCGTTAACTTGTTACTAATGAACTCTTTTTCTTTCGCTCTTAGTTATAAGTAGAATGATAAGGCAGACTCGATTCTTCAGCTTTGATAGGCAACCAACTAAAGAGAAGGACAACTATGTATGTTGAACCAAAAGTTCATAATGAAGTATAACGTCAACTAACCGTTTACTGGCAACTTGGGTGATGACACTCTTTCCAAGTGGTCAAAACACTTTCAATATCGATGACGTTAGAAGGAGATTTGTATGAGAAACTTGTTTGTTTTCTATACACCATTTTCTATGCCAAGAACCTGTTGGAGATCTCGCGAGACTATCGAAAACAATGATGGCTGAAGAGAAAATTGAAATGTTGTGTTACCAACAAGAACACGGAGTTCAATAATCTGTTGCATACTACTCGTAGCCATAATTAAAGGATATCAATAACAACGGTATTACAAATACACATTCAAATACGCAATACAAATACACAGGCGACACCGTTGTTCAGGTACGAACGGTTAATTTACTTCTGACTTCGGTTCTTCGACACGAGGAGAGAGACACAATTCTTAAAAGTCTTCCGTATCGGACTATGCTAACAACATCCCCAATGTTTTAACATCTCGTGGTGTTTTAGATCTCAATTCATCTTCGCTGGTCGGGACCTACAAAACTTAACCGCCGCCGCGACAGTAGAAAACTCAACTCTATGGCAGAGAACTCCGTTCTCTACCCCAATGGCAGAAGCTCAATTGTCTGCCTGCATGGTCCAATCTCAAATCCTCAACTGCATGGTCGGACTCCAACTTCTCAACATCATGGTCAGACCCCAACTTCTCAACACTATGGTCGGAACTTAACTGAATCTTTTTCAAAGTCTTCCAAATTCTCAGCCCATCTCTTCTGGGCAAGACGTCATCCACACTCCAAACTCATTTCCTGTCTGGGGTTTATTATGACAATGGTGATTTTCATATCCTTTGCGCGCGAGCGTAAACTGCACCAACTGACTACACACCTGAACTCTTCACCCGAATAGTTCAAAGCCCAACCAAACTGAATGATAAAATATAATTAATGAAAGATGATTAAAATAAAAAAAATCGTTCCTTAATTATATAACAAATCTATCATATCATTGTTTCTGGGCTGTGTGGGTTACATTGGGCTCTCTATCCTTGATTAGGCAACTAATCTTGAAGAAGGAAAACTCTGAATGTAACTTGCAGTACTCCGCTTAAAAACTGACGTGTGTCGCATCCTACCAGTGATCGATGAGCTGGGTAGATACAAACTTCTGTGCTTGTAATTTTTTTTCAGAATAATAGATTTATATTTATAAATTCTCCAATTTAAATGTACAAAATATTTCGTAAAAATGTTATTGAGAGGATGAGCAAAATATAGTGGAAAAAAATGTCAGGAACCAAAGACATTTAGGCCTCTGGAAATTTAAGGATCCTTACTTTTCTATGGGATCTTTAAGAAAAAAGTATAGAACAAAAAAGCCTGCTGTGGAATTTGGGTGGTGAAATCTCCACAGTAACATAATGAATTGTCTTGTTTAAAAAAAAAAAAGAAGAAAACCGGAAATTAACCCATCAATTGGCATACAGGCGCGTGCGCGTAAAAACAGACGCATATATAAGTGTAGAGAAGTCGTCCGAATCAATGAGAATTCAAAGTTTCTTAATCTATGTGTCACTACGAACAAATTCACTTAACTCCCAATATACGTACGTAATTGGAAATAAAATCATCTTCAAAATGGGGCCTTAATGCCTTTAACAGACATTTTGTCAGTGTTCTATTTAATTTTCTCATTATTTCTTTTTTACTATTCTTCTAGATAGACAGACAGATGAATAAATCTGCTTAAGTACTCATACAAATATAGCTAAATGTGTGTATGTGTGTGTGTGTGTGTGTGCCTATAAGGGCACGATCAAAAGAAAGAAGAGCATGTGTGTGGGAGTGCCGGTCTGCATATACGTGTGTGTGTGTGTATGTCTAAAAAAGTGTGAGCAAGAGAAAGAAGAAGGAGAGTGTAAATGTGGGAGTCTGTTTGTATCCGAGCCCTCTCTTAGTCTGTTATGTATACATGAGTGTATTCTTGGAAACTGCTGGAAAATCTCGTCACGTCAAGATTGATAACGACTGAATGTTTGCAGAACAAGCTAATTTCAGTTTATATATATATATATATATATATATAGCATGTAGTACAAGCTATTTTGAATAAATCCAGGAAGCAACACCCCACAAAACAATAGCTGTACGGCCACACACCTTCTATCTCAAAAACCATTCAAGTAAGACAAACAAGACATGCAAAACACTGCTAGAGAAACAAAGACGAACTCATAAGTGACGTTCTTCGAAGGACCCTTACACATGGACGTGTCAGTGTTGGCCGACCAGCTCGAACTTATTTACATCAGCTTAGTATGGCCACCGGAGGTAGTTTGGAAGACCTGCCGGGAGCGATGGATGATAGGGACCAATGGAGACGTCCATGCTGTCAGTGTGAATGAGGATAAAGCATATATAAATATATATTGACATCCACAGACAGGCTGTTTCGTTGTATCACAAATCTTCAGTGCGGATAGACTCGCGAGATGCTTAAAGTTGGAATCGAAACCCAGTTGACTTTACGTCAGTTGGATATCTTATCCCAAACCTATCACCGTCTCAGGAAGGAACGTTTAACGTATATGTTTATTTACATATATGCGTATCGGCTACTGGAGTGTTCAATTCAACGCATATATATATATATATATATATATGTGTGTGTGTGTGTGTGTATGTGTGTGTGTGTGTGTGTGTGTGTGTGTGTGTGAAAGTAATTTGATAGAATTGGGTATTTCTTGGAAATTTTTCAGAATTCTTTTCCATAAATGTAAACTCACCATTGGTTTATTGCAAAAATCCTTTTCATCTCATGGAAGTATTTGTTTTGAGGCTATTCAAAATAACAGCTAATCAAACAGAGTGTTCGAGCTTAAACAGAGTTCTCTCATCAAATCTTTGGTGGTTGAGAAGTGCAAACCATGTGAAAATTTCAGAATAACGAGTGAGACGTACAAAGGGCCTAAACGTGAATCGAAAAAACTGGCCATGAAGTAAAAATTATCCGGCTCGCCGGTAAAGAAAAACTTTCAGAGACACCTGTCAGTTTCTTTCAAGGAGTACATGGTGACAACCTCCCAGGACAAGAAAAGGACCCTTTATTATTGATTTGAAATTGTGCCACTGCAGTGCTTACTCCTAAGATAAATTTCTTTTTTTATTGAAAGACCCTCTCTATCGATTGGCATATGCAGGCGCATGCGCGTAAATACAGTCTCATATATAAGTGTAGAGAAGTTGTTTGCATCAATGAGAATTCAAAATCTCTTAATCTACATAAATATGTATTTACTTACCCCTCCAAGATGTGACACAAGGACAATTTTTAACAGAGTTTAACAGGTTTGAATTCAGAGTTTTCTGTCCCATAGATTAATTGCCATAACAAGGTTAAAGAGCCCAGTCTGCCCTATTATTTACCAAAAGCTGGAGGGAGAAAAAGGATTAATTTAAATAGAATTAATAATGTTAGATAGCCATACTTGGAACCATTTAACTGTGTGCAAACAATTATTATCAAGTCACGCTGTTAGCATCGATTTCCCTGACTCTCTCTTTCTCTCTCCTACTGTCCCAATCATCCATTGCTCCCGAAAGGTCTTCCAATCTACCTCCTCTGTTTGTACATAGCTGTTGTAGGTAAGTTCTAATTGATCGACCAACACTGGCACGTCCATATGAAAGAGTCCTTGGGAGAATGTCCCTTATAAGTTCGTCCTTGCTTCTCCAGCAGTGTCCCACATGCCTTTTTCGTCTTATTTGGATGGTTTCTTCGTGGGATGTTGCTTCCTGGTTTTGTTCAATATAAGTAAAGGTAAAGTTGGTGACTGAATTTGAGGGCGACCAGAAGGCTCCCTTTTCAATAGCTACTACACCGAGGTGTAAGAGAGGGCACTAATCCTTTCCCTGGATTGCTTTTCCACAGCTACTGTCACTTGATATATACGCGCCTCAAACTAGCGTGCACAACAAGTAGGTAAAGTTGGCGACCTCTGTCGAGAGTGACCAGAAGGCTCCCTTTTCAATAACTACTACACCGAGGTGTAAGAGAGGGCACTAATCCTTTCCCTGGATTGCTTTTCCACAGCTACTGTCACTTGATATATACGCGCCTCAAACTAGCGTGCACAACAAGTAGGTAAAGTTGGCGACCTCTGTCGAGGGTGACCAGAAGGCTCCCTTTTCAATAGCTACAACACCGAGGTGTAGGGGAGGGTGCTACTCAGTTCCTTGGATTACTCCACTTTTCCTTTGATCTCTACCTCATAATGCTGAGTGTTAAGCAAGGCAGCCTAAAGTACCATTTTTTCAGTCTTTGGTATGAATCCACGTGGGATTGAACACCGGTCTCCCGGACCATTGGCGAACAGTCTAATCATTTGACCAATGGCCCGGTACAAATGATATTGCAAAACTTTTGATTTACCGTTGAAAAATCGATTAGAGTTCGAATTGAATTAGACTTGGGATTGAGACTGTCTAAACCATAGCAGTGCATGAGTCGGCTGGAATATTGGGGAAAGTCCTAAGGATTTGGAGAGACTTACAGTAATTAGATTCAAAATAAAAGCAAGTGGTGTAAAAAAGATCTCAAAAGTCTACCTCAGCAGATTGAATCAAAGGTTTTGACTATAATTACCAAATTTGGGGAAATGTTTACGTTGTAATTGCCGTCAAGTTATTTCTCTATACGTTTAGTTGGCGTCCATGTAGTTCATCCATATAGCAGTATCGACACGACTGCTGCTTGGAAAAAACTGCGTTTTATTTATCGGTCTGGTATGGCTTCCATATGACCGATAGGCTATCGTTAGCTGTCTATGCCTTTGCTAGTCGCGTGTTGATGTCTGTCTCGGTTGATGAGACACTAATCCCTAGTAGGGTGAACTTGTCCACTAGTTTCAAAGACCCACCCTTTAGTGTGGAGAACGAAACTAAAGGGCCCTTTCGATCGGTCCATTTCAACAGATATATCGATAAAATTTTCACTAAAATTACAAAAAATCGATAGGAAATTCACAAAAGTCGTGGAGAGGAGGGACGAAGGATTTTTGATTTGTTTTGTTTTGTTTTTCTTCGTCTTTCCTCTCAACGACTTTTGTGAATTTCCGTCCCATTTTTTCTAAATTTTAGTAAAACTTCTACTGAAGTATCTATTGAAAAGAACCAGTCGAAAAGTCCTTTTAGTTTCGTTATTTTTTGTTTTGCTTGTTTTTAGTTGTTTTTTATTTTTGTTCTTTTTTGTCCTATTTTAGTCGTTTTTTTAATAAAGTATTATTCCACTTCTTAAAGTCGTTATAAATATTTAATGTACAAATATATATATATATATATATATGTTCACCTTCTGCTTCTTAATTTTGTATCCTTTAGTTTGGGCTACTTAAGAAAATGTCAAACAGTCTAAACATATTTGTAGCATCTGTAATAGGGTCTTTTTGTCCACAGACTGTCTTGCTAATCATGAGATCTCTTGACAACAAATTATCGCAGATTCGTTTCACAAAAGTCCTTCAGAAGCAACCTACTGTTAATTCGTGTCAATTCTACGACAAAGTAAATGGGTATACAGCGGATTTGAGAAGCTGCACAGGGCAATGTCAACGAGAAAGAAAGCTAATTCATTTGTCATTCATACGATAGGTTGTGTAAGGGTGTACTTCTGAGGAGGGGGCCCACGTGCTCCGACGGGTACTCTTAACAAGTCGAGGAAATGGCCTTTTCTGCAAAGAATTAGCAGTGACTAGATATATATTATACCGGTATAATGGTTAGAGTGTTCTACAGTAGTCCTGAAGATAGGTTGTGTAAGGGTGTACTTCTGAGGAGGGGGCCCACGTGCTCCGACGGGTACTCTTAACAAGTCGAGGAAATGGCCTCTTCTGCAAAGAATTAGCAGTGACTAGATATATATTATACCGGTATAATGGTTAGAGTGTTCTACAGTAGTCCTGAAGAGCTTGGTTCAATCCCAGGTCGAGTCATACCAAAGACTCTAAAAACGGTACGTGATGCCTCCTTGGTTAACAGTATTATAAAGGACAATCAAAGGTAAGCGGAGTAAACCAGGGAAAGGAGTAGCACCCACCCACTACACCGACTGCTTCTCTGTCGAAGGGTAAGACCCTGCCCCCAATGAGTGTCCTGTGTATGACACTAAACAATCTGATGGTGAGGTTCCAGTAAAGCTGGAGTTTTGAGGAATGCGGTGTACCCGTTTATTGCCATCGCTCCCAGGTCCATTGTGGTAGCACATAAAGGTGTCCTATCTATGGGTAAAATAGAAGTAAACTGTGTACTAATGCTAAACTGAATTATTTGAAAAAGAACTGTTTTTGACATTGAACCTGTGTACTTAGTTCTATTTGACCTGTAGATAGGACTTTATCAGGTGCTACGACTTCGGGTCAGAGTGGACCTGGGAGCGATGGCAATGAAGGGGTACTCCACATTCCCCAAAGCCCCATTATTACTGCAGGACTGCACAATTGTGCTTCATGTACTATTAAAATATTGCAAAACTTTTGACTCCTCCTACTACTATAGAAAAGGCCATTTATACATACTACCAAAATATTGCAAAACTTTTGACTCATCAGCGTAATTCTAATCCAGTTCTAATCCTCAATTCGAATCCATACAATAATGTTTCTAATGCTTTCGATAAAGTTCTTTGTATTCTATTCTTTTTACAAATCTTATCTTCATATTCTACGGCTTTTTCACAAGATAAGTTTTGGGCATGAGACGCAAACTGTCGCATACTTTTCATCTCAAAGCTTTCTCGCAATTCTTTCTCTTAAATAATTGCTTTTGTTTAAACTTTTTTTTCAGCTTTCCTCTAAACACTAATTTACAAGTGCCTATTTTTGTCGCTAACTATTGCCAGAAGGAACAATTGAAGGGTGAGAAAATACTATTTCTACTTTTCGCTGTTCGGTTCAATTGAAAACGCCATTTGAGACCACTTGACAATCTACTCGGCATACCTAACAACTGCCGAAGCGTATCTACGCAGAAATAAATAGTTCTCAATCTAGAATATTGATGAAAGTAGTTCTTTATTTTTCTTTTTACTTATAATTAGTTTCATTGCTCTACGAATTTTAATAATTTTATTTTCTTATTGTTTCCCTTATTAATCATAAGAAAAAAATTATTTCCATATGTTTAGGTTTTTTTATTTGAAATATCCCTTCCATTATTCTTTTTAATAGCTAACTCTTTTAAATATTTGTCATATTCGGGAGCGGATTGAGCTGTAAGGTTGTTGGAATATACCCGAGGGCCCAACGCACCAAGATGCCCAAAGAACAATAGTCTTATTTTTTAATAGCTTTAAATCAATCAATAATATCATCATCATCATCATCATCATCATCATCATCATCATCAGTGCCTGTAGATTCCTCTCTCTTCTTCTTCTTCTTCTTCTTCTTCTTCTTCTTCTTCTTCTTCTTCTTCTTCTTCTTCTTCTTTTCTCAGTCCGTTGGGGGCTGTAGAATACACTGACTGCATCTCTGCAGAGAGGTAAGACCCCCCCACCAACGAATGTCCTGGATATAACACTAAACAATAATACTAAACAATCTGATAGTGAGGTTCCAGAAATGCTGGAGCTTCGGGGAATGCGGAGTATCCCTTCATTGTCATTGCTCCCAGGTCCACTCTGGCCCTGAGTGTTTACACCTGATAAGGTCCTATCAATGAGTCAAAAAGAACTGCTTGACATTTAACCGGTGTCGGAAATCCTAGACGAGACTGCATTTCACATAGCACTAATACCCTTGGGAAAGGTATGAATCCAATTATTCAGCTCCAGCTATGGGTAAATAGTAGGACAGACTAGGTTCTTCAGCTTTGGTGAGGCAACTAGTCTAGGAGAAGGAAAACTCTGAATACAAACCTGTTAAACTCCGCTTAAAAATTGACCTTTTGTCATATCCTGCCCGAGAGGAGGGGTTGGTAAATATGGACATTTAACCGGTGTACTAATACTAAATTGAATTTTTTGAAATAGAACTGTTTTACATTCATTTGTGTGTAAAGAAATGATATGTTTAATTGAATTGTTAGTGATACATAGCAATACTTGAAACCATCAAATGGTGTGCAAACAAATGATTAATTGTAAACAGAATTATTCGTATTAAACAGAAATAAGGGAAACCATTTAACTCTGTTAAAAAGTGACCTCAGTCTCGTTAAAAAAATGTTATCTACAAAATGCGTTGAGAAATCTTATTAATATATATGTATAAAAAGGATTTAGCATTGAGTAACCTACAATGGTTGAGGTGCCATAAACCCAAAGAAACTGAACTTGTTGGTGGGATTGAACCCGAAACCTCCAGATGATTTTACTCAGAAATATTTGCTGATCAATACTTTACCCACTGCACCACAGTATTGAAAGCAAACTAAATATAAGGACTATAACAATCATAAAGACGCGACCAAGACAAAAAAATATATACCCTCAGCCTCCATCCTTATCTTGATTATCTGAGGATCAGCCGTAAAGTAAAGTAAAGTTGGTGACCGTAGTCGAGGGCGACCAGAAGGCTTCCTTTTCAATAGCTACTACACCGAGGTGTAGAGGAGGGCGCTACTCCTTTCCCTGGATTGCTCCACTTTACCCTTGATACTTACCATATATTGCTGAGCGTTAAACAAGGAGGTATCAAATACCATTTTTAAAGTCTTTGATATGACGTGACCTAGGATTGCACCAATATCTTTCGGACCATTGGCGAACACTCAACCCACTAGGCCAATGAGCCGGTTAACTTTGCAGCTTAATACATTTAGAGAAAGAGTTCTTAAAGAGTAATGGCAAACGAGCGAGTTCGGGCTCCAATCGCACTACTGCATTCACTTTCGGGTTTAATACCCTTTGGGAAAGTTATGAGCCCACCACCCCAGCTAGGGGTTAAATAGTACGACTAATGCTCTTCTACAAAGGTTAGTGGAACATTCCAGGGAAAAGATTTGCTTCCTCTCCTACACCTCACTGTTGTAGCTATTGAAAAGAGAGTCTTCGGGTCGCATTTGGCTAACTTACAACTTATATATATATCATTTTATTTCATGACCTTTAAGAATTTGGTTTGGTTTCTTTATTTAATGGTATATATCAACCTTCATGGATTATTGAATGATAAAGTCAACCTTGTCGAAAAAGAGTAGTGGTTCTATTTAACCTACACATGGGGGACAAGGAGTTCATGCCTTTCGCAAAGGTATTAGTTCTTAAAATAAGCTTCCCCGGTCGGCTGGAAGTGTAGAATACGCCGGTTGCATCTCTGCAGAAGGGTAAGACCCCTCTGACGAGTGTCCTGGATATGACAATCTGATAGTGAGGTTCCAGTGATGCTGGAGCTTTAGCGAATGCGAAGTATCCCTTCATTGCCATCGCTCCCAGGTCAACTCTGGGTCAAATAGAACTATCTATTGGTCCTATCCAAGGATCAAATAGAACTGAACTGCGTACCTATGTTAAGTTGGTTGCTTAAGATAGAACTGCTTTGACAATTATCTGTGTATGGACAAAAATTATACTTATACTAAACTGATTTGTTTGAAATAGATGTGTTTGACTAAACTGAATAGCTTGAAATAGAATTGTTTTTGACAATGAAACTGTGAATTCATGCTAAACTGAATTGTGTGAAATAGAACTGATTATTTGTTTAAAAATTGATTTGACATCATATACCCTACAAAGGTCGATACGCCATAAAACCCATACAACCTAAATAAACGTAATAGTTTGATTGAAGTTCGAATTCGCCAACTTCGATGTCATAGTCCAGCATGTTAACCACTACGCCACGGGGATCCTTTCATATAACTTCTATATGTTTATCAAACTATGATTTGATCTGATGATCGCATTGGCGAGAAACTGACAGTCAGCAAGCGCTGCTGACACTGTGACTACACTATTCAAAAGTAGATATATATGCTTTATCAGTGATAATAAACACTCTTTTTTAATAAATACTCCAAACGATATTATAAATTTATGTGTGTGTGTTCTGAGTGAGTGAATGTATGTGTGTGTGTTCTAAGTGAGTGAATGTATGTGTGTGCGTTCTGAGTGAGTGACCCGAAGGCTATCATTTCAGTAGCTACTAGACAGAGTTGTAAGGGAGGGCACTACTCCATTCCCAGGATTGCTCTACTTTACCCTTGATCCTTACCTTATAATGCTGTGTGTTAAACGAGACAGCATCAAGTGCCATTTTTTCAGTCTTTGGTATGACTCGACCTAGGATTGAACCCCGGTCTTCCAGACCACAGACTCTCTACTAATTAGGTCAATTGTATGTGCATATACATGTTTGCCCACACCGTTCCCACACACACATGTATATATGAATGTATGCCTGTATGTAGTCACATGTTAGTTTTTTATGTATTTACGTAGATAGATAGATAGATTTTGTTTGGTTTGATTTTATGGCATATTCTTGTATTGTCATCTGCTGATTCATGCAGGATACATATTGACGCAATGAATAACAGACGCAGGAAGACCTCTTTAACAATATTTACCACTCACTTTATTGCACGGGTTCGAAAAGGTTGTGTGGGGTTTTACTGTGAGAGGGAGCTGGAGACCGAACATAAACTGTAATATTTTGACCCCCAAACTTATGGCCGTCAACGTTGTGTCTTTCTCGTTCTCCAGGGCTGCTCAACCGGAGGCCCAGGGGCTCACTCTGCTGGATGATGGCTTTCTTTACTGCATCTTATCAGCATCTTCTCTGGACCCCAACTCATCAGGGCCCCAAGCCCCTTCAGCCTGGTGTGGCCTTCCCTACCACATCTCTTCTCCAACTGTCTGCAACTCAACTGGCTCCACTGGGCGTCGAACTCAACTGGCTTATATAATCGTTCGACGCCCACTCGATCTTTGAAATCGAATGTTTAATGGTCATCAAGCGGAAATAACTGTCATGCAGTTCAGAGGTCACTCTCTTCCGGTGCATCAGTCTATGAGTGTACCATGGGAATTTTTTAGCTCGTCCCATTTCATCAGCCAATTTCCGCCCACGCGATTTCCTCTCATAACTGCCATTAGAATGTGTCACCTCCTTCCGGTGCATCACCTTTGAATTGCATTTTTGGCCGGGTCAAAAGGTCAAAATATAACAATATCAACTATTGTAAAGTATTTAATGTCAAATCCTTTTTATACATAAAAACAGTTCTATTTCTAACAAATCTATTAAGCATAATTACAATTTTTGTTTACGCACAGTTCAATGTCAGAAACAGTTAATTTCAAGCAATTCAGTTTTGCATAAGTACACAGTTTAGTTCAATTTGACCCAGAGATAGGACCCTATCAGGTGCTACCACTTCGGGCCAGAGTGGACATTGGAGCGATGGCAGTAAAGGGGCATTCTGCATTTCCCAAAGCTCCAGTATTACTGGAACCTCACCATCAGATTGTTTAGTGTCATAATCAGGACACTCGTTGGGTGAATCTTACCCCTCTGCAGAGATGCAGTCTGTGTATTCTACAGCCCCAGCCGACTGGGCCAGATAGATAGATAGATAGATAGATGTAAAGTAGTAACGTATATTGAAATCAGTATATAAATCTCTTTCTCCCATATACTCTGTTTTATGTATGTGTACAAATATAATTTTCGTAAGCATGCATTTTTTCTATCGTATAATCTATGCTGGCCTGAGATTAAGAGAGAGAGAGAGAGAGAGAGAGAGAGAGAGAGAGGGAGAGGAGGAGGAAAAAATTGTTTATGTACGAGATCATAATTGTCTTTTAGTGTGTAGACGTAAATGTTTGTTTTATTTTGGTTCCTGCTGTAAGTTTCATAAAAAGTGCCATTCTATAATAAATGCTCCAATTTTACGAGTTCGCCCTCAAAACTTATCACAAAAAAATGACTAAATAAATAAATAATTGAGAAAGGGGACTCACAATCTTTTCCCCAATACAAAAAATAAAACGATGTTCAAATAAATAAGCAACTAAGACAAAACAAATACACACACACACACACACACACACACACACACATACACACATATATATATATATATATATATATATATATACTCTTTCCTGCTATCGTTCCATTTTCTTCTCTGGGGATCTGCCACCTTTGATGTCCACGTGCAGAGCGCCACTGCCAAAGTGGATGAGAGACGCATGCGCAGAAATAAGAGAGAAGATAACCTCTTTTGTTGAGTTCGGGACGAGAAGCAAGAAAACCATAAAAATTAAAAGGGTTCCATACAACATTTGGATTTTTGTAGAGCAGAGGTGGGGCGTAATTTATGTTCTGACTTGTACTGAACAACCAATCAACTCATGCTGAACACCCGCTAAACTTGTTCAATCCTTGTTCAACACACTTCTTCACACCACTATTCCTTCTCTCGGATTGTAATGACCGTTTGGTTTTTATTCACTCCATCATCATAAGTGATGTTGTTTATCAAAATAGAAGAACCTTCGGACTTTTTGTATATATTTAATATTCTATACCCATCTAGTTTATTTTCTGTCTGTCAGGCTTTGCTATTGGGAAGTGGAATAAGATTGGAAGAATACCGAAAAGGGTGATAATAATAGCATTCAACACTGAAACAGTTTAGCAGGTAAAATTCCACTTAAATTTCCAACAACTTATTTGTACACAGTGGGATAAATTAACTGCTTTGTAAACATTTGAACATTACAAATTTATCAAAAATATAATTAACCATATAAGTTGGCGACTGTAGTTGGGGGCGACCAGAAGGCTCCTTTTTCAATAGCTACTACACCGATGTGTAGGGGAGGGTCCTACTCCATTCCCTGGATTTCTCCACTTTACCCTTGATACGTACCTTGCTGAGTGTCAAGCAAGGAGATATCAACTACCATTTTTTAAAGTCTTTGGTATGACACGACCTGGGATTGAACCCAGGTCTTCCGGATCATTGGCGAACACTTTACCCACCGGTGGGCCAGAATTCCACCAAAAATTCATTTATGGCCCCTAAGTAGACTTATTTTAAAAAGAACTTAGTATTTATTAGACTTTTGTCACATACGTAAAAGCGCAATTTTTTCTTTAAATTACAACACAAGGCGAGTGGGTAATATACGCCACGCATCAATAGATTTCAACCTTTCACACATAATAGGGACCACAACTCACTAATCGAGGGCTCTTTCATTCAATTTAATGTTTAATTTTAGTAATTTGTCATGATCATGTTTTTACAAATGATTTGAAATAGCAATAAATTTTATACTAAAATAGGAAATCAATGTCTTCGATTCTTGGAATAAGGCTATTTCCTTGTCACAGTTTTCACTGTTGTGCTGATAAAATACCATTTTTAGAGTCTTTGGTATAAATGACCTGGAATTGAATGCTGGGCTCCCGGACCATTGGCGAACACTCTACTCATTAGACCAAGTTTACAAAGAAACCTTAGATTTTACTTCTAGAGTTGTGAACTTATTTTATTTTCAAACAAACGTGACCAAAAATCCAAAAGTTTATTATGGATGTCTTCTAATCGGCCGACGCAGAACTAAAGAACAGTACTTTAAGAAATAGCATGAATGTTTTTATTAGATACATATAGTAGTAGTAGTTAACGGACCATTGTCGAAGGGCACCCGAAGGCTCCTTTTTCAATAACAACTACCCCGAGGTATAGAGGAGGGCGCTACTCCTTTCCCTGGTTTGCTCCATTTTACCCTTGATTTGTACCTTATAATGTTGAGTGTCAAGGAAGGAGGCATGAAGAACCATTTTTAGAGTCATTGGTATGACTCGACCTGGACCATTAGCGAACCCTATATATATATATATATATATATATATATATATATATATATATATATATATATATATATATAGTATGTTTTATCTTGGCATTTTTATATCTTCCGATATACAGAAAATATTTAGGTGCTTTTTAACATAAAAATAGGCACTTTAGAGGGGTATTACCTAAAACCTGATTATAAAAATTAAAGTTTTACTGAAATAGTCATAGAATCCTTTCAATCCCAAAAATCAGAACATTTCTGGAAACCATTGTGGTATTTTCTCTTAATTTAGCTAATACCTGAGCTGAGAAAACCATTTTAAAGATTCTATTACAATTTTAATGAAAAATTTGTTCGCACAAATTTAACCATTTATTTTTCGTGAAAACCGTCGAATTCAAAACACCGTAACTTTTCTCGGAAAAAAGATAGAAACAAAATTTTAAAAAAGGTCTATTTGTCCAACCATTCAAAATTACAAATATGGCCATGTCCCGTTGCAATATTCGAAAATAGCTTATGTTTGGCTACCCTTGCCCGGTATTGTGCGATGTATGGTTTTCAGCTTTAAGGCTTAGAAAAAAAGGCAATAGACTTTATACAGAATGAGTCTCATAAAAACCCTTATAAAAACCTTTATAAAAACCCTGATAAAAATCTATCTTACAAACCGTCAGGCAAGATATAAGTTTCTGCAAATAGATGTTTAGTTACTCTAGTCAGACAACCGATTACCTCCCCCTGTTGTCCTTGATTGTAATAAGAACTTGAAGATTAGTTTAGCTTACTTGAACCTTTATTGAACGTAATGCAAGGTTATGAAATATTTAACCGACTTCCAACCCAGCCGATATAAGACACAGTGTCATTTTATCATGGGGAGCCACGCACAAATTGAGACTCCTGCACGACTGATCCAAAATATTTTGGTCCCATCGGCATTCTCCTATTAGGATCCCTCAGGCCCTGAGCAATAAATTCAAACCAGCAAACCCATGAACCAAGCTATTGCCAACCACTCACTTACCCGTTTAAGTAACAAATGGTTATGGTCGTAGTAGTAAAACGGTGAACCATATTTATGCTGGGCGATAGGGGAGGCAATCTGTTGTCTTACCACATTTACAATTGGAATATAGCTTCTTAATGTCCAAATAAAAGATTTAGTGTCTAGGTTGATGATAGATTAATTTTAACGGCATGTCAACATGTCTAGTACTATTTTATACCAAGATGTTGGAGAAGAATGTTCATTATACGTTTATATCTACATTTTTTGTGTAGTTGTTTTCAACGTTTTTTTAGGGGGGTGCTCAACGATATAAAGTATCTTGCATTCCTATTCAGTACAAATATTTTACATCGAATAGTTTGGTTTCAAGCATTCTTATCCAATACTAATAACTATAACCTGATCAAGTAATTATTTCTATATAATAATCATTTGTTTTCACAGTTATATGGTTTTAAAAAACGAATAATAATCATTAAACAATTATAGTTTCAAGTAACTGTTCTTAATAGAAATATTTGCAGTACCAAGTATTTCTATCAAATGCTGATAATTTGTAATTTACTAAGCTTTTTGCTTAGATATGGCACCAGGCCATATGAATAGAGCACTCATTGAGACTTGAACTCACTCGTGTCGGTTTACTAGTCTAGCTTGCTAACCATTACACCACCAGAGGAGCCCTAGAATGCTGATAAGTTTAAATATTTCTGGCTGCTCTATAGATGGGTCCATAACAGAGTCAAAGTGGGCCCAAGAGTAAAGGTAATGAAGAGGTATTCCACATTCTATTGATCTCCAGAACTGGGGTCTTAACATCTGATGCAGTTTAGTACCATAACCCAAGACATTACGATTAAAAGTGTTTGTTTTTTACCCCACTGTAGAGGATACAGTCGGTGTATTCCAAAGGTTAAAGAGGAAGAGAGAGAAAAGTGAAAAGTGCAAATGGCAGTGATAGTGATGAAATTGATAAGACATGAAATGTGAAAAGATCTGGATTAAGGGAATGAAAAATGGAGAAGATCGATAAAGGGAGTATTTTTGGAGGAGGTCCAACGCTTTCGAACACAAGGAAATGGGGAGAGAGAATTCGGAAAATTCAAACTGGGAATGGACAACATTAATAATAATAATAAGAAGAAGAAACTGGACTTTGCTAGGGAATTGAAAAAAACTGTGGAACATGGGGGTGACGGTTATACCACTTGTAGTTTGTGCTCTTGGTACAGTCATCACAGGATTGGTAAAAATGACTAGAGAACTTGGACGAGTGAAGACAATATAAACTACTGTATTGCTGAAATCGGCCAGAATACTGAGAAGAGTCCTGGAGACTTGAGGTGACTTGTTGTCCCTCAAACTCCAGTGAAAGACCATCAGCTAACGCTGATATGAGAAACTCTCAAAAAGTAATAATGTAACATATTGACCTTCGACCGAGCCGTCAATCAAGAAACAGGTGCATCCGGTCGAAGATATCGGAATATCACCTTGAACTGTGGACAGGTTGAATTCGGTGCACATGCAACGCCCACCAGAAGCAGGTGGACGCCAAAAAATTATATAACCAGGTGCCAAAGACGGCTTGAGTCAGTTGGAGTTTGAGGCAGGCAGAGATCAGTTTGAGTTGCAGTCACAGTTCGAGTTCCAGTCGCAGTTGGGGACAAGATGCCGTAGTGAGAGCCAGCGCCAGACAGAGGGCTTGGGCCCTCAGGACCCCGGTTGAGCAGCCGAGCAGAATGAGGAAGTGCTGCTATAGTCAGAGGAACTTTGGGTCAATATGTGGCAGTCTGTTCCGTCTCCAACTCACCTCTCACACATAACCAACATCAACTCTTTCGCAACCCTTTCGAGAATAAACTGTGAGAGGTATATTTTTCTAAAGAAGTGTGTTCGTTCGTCATTATTGTTGATTAGGGTTCCGCATGTAAATGTATACGTATAGTTGTATCAGGGTTATACAACAATAATGATGATATGCACAAAGCCATACATCTGAGAGATGACATAGACAGACTATGTGTCATGAAAAGAAGGAGGAAGAGGATTTGCCTAGATTGAAGATGGCGTGGATGCATCAATATAGCAACTCAAAGATTACATCAAAAAGAGCTAAGAAGAAATAATTATAGCAGCAAGTATCGGTACTGACAACATAACAACAAACAGAATTACAATAAGTAAGAAACAGAAATGGGAAGAGAAACACTTGTATGGATATTTCAAGCGACAAACTGGCTAAATCTCACATGAGAAGACCTGAATATGGCTACGGAAAGAAGACATTAAGAGAGAAACTGAATCTCTTCTAATAGCAGCACAAAACAACGTCATAAGGACTAATTATGTTAAAGGGAAAATAGATAATACGCAAAAGAATCGCAAGTGTAGGTTAAGTAGCGATAGAGACGAAACGATTAATTGTATTATAAGCAAACTAACACAAAAGAAGTATAAGACTAGACACAACTTGATGGGGAAGGTGATCCACTGGGAATTGTGCAAGAAATTGAAATTTGACCACACTACCAAATGGTATATGCGCAAACCAGAATCCATATGGGAGAATGAAACGCATAAAATTCTCAGGGATTTTTAGGCCCAACCTAACACCTGTCCTAGAAAATAAACTCCTATAGGACTTTGACATACAAACGGATCAACTAATCTCGGCCAGAAGACCAGACTTTATGGTAATCAAAAAAAGAAAAAAAAACAAAAAAAGAGAACTTGCAAAATAGTCGACTTTGCTGTCCCGGCTGACTATAGAATAAAACTGAAAGAATATGAAAAGAAGGATAAGTACCTCAACCTTGCTTGGGAATTGAAAAAACTAGGGAACATGCAGGTGACAATTTTACCAATTGTAATTGGTACGTTTGGAGCAGTAACTAAAGGATTACTAAAAAGACTGGAGGACTTGGAAGTTGACAGACGAGCGGAGACCATCCAAACTACTACATTATTGAGAACGGCCAGAATATTGAGAATAGTCCTGGAGACTTGAGGAGACTTGCTGTCACTCAAACTCCAGTGAAAGACCATCAGCTACCACTGATGTGAAAAACTCTAATGAGTAAATAATAATAAGAATAATAATAGACGAAATGATCGGTCATATAATAAGCGAATGCAGTAAGTTAGCGCAAAAGAGTATAAGACTAGATACAACTGGGTGGGGAAGGTGATCCACTGGGAAGGTGATCCACTGACAGAAGTTTATATTTGACTATACAAATAAGTAGTATATGTACAACCCAGAATCCGTCCTAAAAAATGAGACGCACAAATTTTTCTAAGATTTTGAGATACAAACGGATCACCTAATCTCGGTCAGACGACAAGACCTAGTGATAGTCAACAAAAACATGAAAAATAAACCTGCCGAATAGCGGACTTTGCCGTTCCGGATGATCAAAAGGTAAAACTGAAAGAAAGTGAAAAGAGAGATAAGTACCCAGAACTTGTAAGAGAACTGAAAAAATTGTAATTGGCGCACTCGGAACAGTCACTAAAGGATTGGTACCGAGAATGGAGAACTGTGAAATAAGTGGACCAGTGGAGACCATCCGAGCTACAACATTGTTGAGATCGGCCAGAATCCGAAGAGTCCTGGAGACTTGGGGAGACTTACAGTCACTCAGACTCCAGTGGAAAACCATCAGCAAATGCTGGCGTAAAAAAAAACTCTCAAAAGATAATAATAATAATAATAATAATAATAATAGTAGAAAAAACACCAAGGCAGACAAAATGTACACGGGAAGTATGGATTGATTTAACAACGTTATCAAGCTGCCAGGAACTAGAAGAAAGATGGAAGCAAGAAATCAGAATAATCAGATTTAAGTGACAGGGAAGCACATTACCGGAGAGAAAAAAAGATATATAAACACGGATGTATAAAAAGATTTTTTACAAATGGAAAAACCAATGAAAACTTATCACTGTGTGACATCTTCCATATCTACACAGAAGGCTTATGCATGTCCCAAGATATCACAGCCTTGCACAAAATTCTCTCTCTCTCTCTCTCTCTCTCTCTCTCTCTCTCTAACACACACGCTTATCTATGTTCCTGCATACATATCCTGATATTGAAAATTAGGTCCTTCCTAGTGGTTGAAATAGACTCTTATCTTCAACTAAGGGAGGTACGATGGTTAGTGAGCTAGGCTAGTATACCATTAGTACTTAGTTCGATACCCACTGAGGGCTCCCTTTTTATTTTCAAACAAAATCAGCTTGGTGTAAATGGCCGGAGTAAAGGCAAATCAACCAGTCTATGGTTATTTTATGCCTTGGGGTTTGGGAATTGCGTTCATTGTATGTTTGTCGTCATATATTTTATGTAATTGTTTCATTAGAGTTTTTTTTTTTTTTTTTTTTCGTTTTTTGTACAGTGTCAAGTATTCCTATCCAATTGAAATAATTTATACAACAGTTTATACAAAAAGTTTTAAGCTTCACCTAAAAAGAAGAGCCATATAACAGAGGATTTATATTGTGCCAACATATACAGGGGTACTTCTTATGGAACGAGAAAAATTTCTATCGTAGTTTCTGTACAGCTGAAGACAACACAACACAAATGTGAAAGGTGCGCAACAAATCTAAAATTTGGTCAGGGCTTAAAATTTTTTGAACGAACCTCGTAGTTTTATGGTTTCAGGTATTCCTATCTAATACTAATAATTATAAGGTTTCAAGTAATTGCTTCTATAAAATGATATTTATTTGTTTATACAGATCTGGACAGTAAGGAGGATGTGCTAGCTGTCTCCAATAAAACTGACTGATGGTTTCAACTATTCCTGCTGCTGTATAGGGTCTTGCATTGTTCTGCTTAAACCCAACAACAACTGACCTTTGAAAAGGTCAGGTCTTCATGCACAATTTAGTGTTCTGTAGCCACAGAAATTCACAGAAATGTGCTCTCTAGTAATTTTTCTATCTGTCAAATAGGACTATTGTCTACTGAATCCACCATTTCAGGTGTGGTCACCATTGTAGGCTTGCCTTGCCTTGCCTGTTTTCATTTTAAATACTATTTCAAACTTCTTTAAACAATCACCCCATTCGTAAACATTCTTTTTACTAAGACATGCTTCTCCGTAAATAACACACATTCTTTTGTAAATTTCATATGGTTTGCACTTCTCAGCCACCAAATATTTGGTGACTGACATCGGTTCAAGCCAGTAGCACTGTTTTATTTGCCGTAATTTTCAATAGCCTCCAAACGAATCTTTCAGTGAAATCAATATCATTCTAGCTATAGACCAATTCAAACATTACAAAGTTTACCATCATGCACAACAAATTCTGAAAAAAAAACATCTATTTTGCTTTTTTCAAAAAATTCACTACGTCTAGTGAATGACCCTTATCTACATATAGAATTATAAAAACAGAATAGATAGATAGATAGATAGATAGATATGAACAGACTGAGCCATGGAGAGACAGAGTGGAACAGAGATATGAATAGGAACAGATTGAGATGAAAGAAAGAAAGATTTTTGGTTTGGTTTGGTTTGGTTTGGTTTTATGGCATATCAACTATTATAGGTTATTAACGCCAAATCCATTTTTATACATATAAACAGTTCTAATTCGAACAATTCATTCTAGCATACAAAAACGGTTCTATTTCAAACAATTGTTTAGCATAAGTACACAGTTTAGTTCTGTTTGACTCATAGATAGGACACTATCAGGTGCTACCACTTCATGCCAGAGTGGACCTGGGAGCGATGGCAATAAAAGGGAACTCAGCATTCCCTAAAGCGCCAACATTATTGGAGACTCACTGTCAGATTGTTTAGTATCATACCCGGGACACTAGCTGGGGGGGTCTTACCTCTCTGTAGGGATGAAGTCGAAGTATTCTACAACCCCAGCCGACAAAGAAAGAAAGAAAGAAAGAAAGAAAGAAAGAAAGAAACTGACACAGAGAAAAAGGAACAGGGAGACAAGAATTGAGATAGATAGATAGATAGATAGTCAACATAATTTGCTGTTGGAAATAATCATCAAATTAAAATTCTTTTTTCTGCACTCAGTTTTCTTCCCTTCCTTTTATTAGTTTACTATCCCAACGGAAAGGTTGTCAGTTGTAGATTAATTCGTGACAGATGACATATGACGTCATTAAGGTTTGTGAGTGCAAAACTAAACGAATGACTCTCTTAGATCAACATGCATAAAAATACATTACGAAAATAAAAGTGGACAATGTCCATGATTGTGATTCTGGAACTTAGTCTTTGATTATTTCCCAATGGTTGTGTACCGATTTCTCCTTTTCTCTTTCATGACCCCAAATTTAGGATTAAAAGAAATTAACATGCTTCAATCCCACTGGGAAAGTTTTCATTTGGGTATTAATAAAAAGAAAAGAAAGTACTTTTATCTAAAGGCTAAGTGATATGCGCCCACTGCCCTGGGGTTTCTGCGGGTATGAAAGAGTCTGAAACGAAGAAGAAGAAGAAGAAGAAGAGGAAGAAGAAGAAGAAGAAGAAGAAGAAGAAGAAGGATTCTACTTCGGTAATTCTACAACATATTCCTCGGCTATGTTAAAGAATTGTTCCTGTGACTGCAAGTGATGACGTAAAAGCAAAACAAAAGATTAAAGTTTAATCAACATAAGGATGTATTCAAAATGGTTTCGTTTGGTTTTATGGCACATCAACCATTGTTAGTTATTTAATGCCAAATCCTTTTTTGTACATATAAACAGTTCTATTTCAAACAATTCAGTTTAGCATAAATACACAGGTTCAATGTCAAAAACAGTTATTTTTCTAACGAATCAGTTTAGCGTAAGTGAACAGTTTAGTTCTATTTGACTCATAGGTAGGACCCTATCAAGTGCTACCTCTCCAGGCCAGAGTGGAACTTGGAACGATGACAGTGAAGAGGTACTTCGCATTCCCTTACGCTTCAGCGTTACTGGAGCCTTACCATCAGATTGTTAAGCGTCATATCTCGGACAATCATTGGGGTGGGGTCTTACTCCTCGGCAAAGAAGCAGTTGTCATATTGTACAGCCCCAGCCAACTGAAAAGTATTCATGATACCATGATAATCTTCTCCGAAAAACTTCCCGCCCTGTCAACAGGGTTTAGAATACTCTGACAATATTCTCTGCAAAGAGATAAATCTCACCCCAAAGGGGTATCCTGGTTAAGACACTAAATGGCATATGGTGGTGACACTTAATTTCTTGAGATCTGTGGTGTTACTGAGTATCCCTTTATCGTTATTACACCCAAGTCTACGGTGACCCTGAGTGGTAGTATCTGTTAGGGTCCAATCTATGAGGTAAATAGAAGCGTTTGAAAATTATTTGTATTAGACCGGAATACTTCATATCATATAACAGTAAATTATTTTTATTAAGCATAGTTATTTGAAGCTATAATTATTAACTAAACATTGTTATTAATTACAAAAAACAGTGTGGAAAAACAAATGACTATAATTAAAAATAAAAGAATTCTTGAAATCATATACTTTTTAGTATTCAGTAGGAATAATTGAATCCATACAACTTCAAATTATTCGATAAGAATATATATAATTGTGTACAAAGACCCCTTAAAAACAACTATACAAAAATGTACAATGAACGTAATTGCTGGAATAAAATAACCTTAGACAGGTTGACATGCCGTTTAATGAATCACTCAAAGAACTTCTATTTGTTACAAGTACTATTATCAATTTAGTAAGCTTACATTAGGCCTACATATTTCTTTCTTTCTCTCTTTCTTTCTTTCTCAGACTTTTACTATCTATCTATCTATCTATCACGGTTTTCTATTCTCTCATTCTATTTCTCTCATGATATACATAACTGTGCGTGCATGGATGAGTCTGTGACATTTGTTTGCATTTTACTTTTTTTATTTTAAATAGGTATCTATCTATCTATCTATCTATCTATCTACAGTAAAGTACCAACGACTGAAGGAATGGCTTGTTCGACTCAAGTTTGTGAATTTGATTTAAAGGCTAGCGTTCAAAATAAGTATATCTATATATAATTAAAATTTTCATAAGATAGATAGATAGATAGATAGATAGAAACACACACACACACACACACACACTTAAAATACTCTGACCAAAAAAATAAAGGATTTTCCGCCAAGTTTTCGGCTGAACGATAATTTGTTCGTCTGAATTCCCTCTGAATACCATTTCCTTATTATCCCAAAATTAATAATCCTAATTATAATAGTTCTCGATATAATGGAGATAACTATCTTATGAAAATTAGAATTCTTCATTTTTTCCTAAATAGAAGCACCAATATACCGTCATAACGAGGTTCTTGCCGGTTAAAGAGTCATCTACTTTAAGTTTGTTAATTTGAAGGTCAACAAAAATATACGGGGGAGATATTTACAAGATATAAATGGAAAGTGAATTCCACTTTTGAAAAGAATCCCATTATGTGTCTGATGATTGAGCATACCTCATGAAACTGAGAGCAATGCAAAGAAAGTGTTTGTGCATGAAATCAGATTTTAATTCGATTTTATTAACAGATTTTCTTCAGGATTTTGAGGTTTTAAAACTTATGAATGGTTTTTTTCATAGAAAAACTACAATTTTCCATTTCGCATCCAAAAATTATATATATATATATATATATATATATAATTTGGTTTGGTTTGGTTTTATAGCGTATCAACAGTCGTGCGTTATCTAATGCTAAATCCTTGTCCAGTCGGCTGGGGCTGTAGAATACACCGGCTGCTTCTCTGCTGAAGAGTAAGACCTCACGCCAACGATTGTCCGGGATACGACATTAAACAATCTGAGGGCGAGGATCCAGAAATGCTGGAACTCTGGGGAATGCAGAGTACCCCTTCATTGCCCTCGCTCCCAGGTCCACTGTGGCCCGGAATGGTAGTACTTGACAGGGTCCAATCTATGAGTCAAACAGAATTGTTTGAAATTTGAACAGACTGGAAACAAGTGACTGATGCTAAATTGAATTATTAGAAATAGATCTGTTTGATCATTTAACTGTGTATGAATAAATGAGTGATGTTTAATTGAATTGTTTGTTATACATAGCAATACTTGGAACAACTTAACTTTGTTGACTTATGCTAAATTGAATTGTTAGAAATAGAATTGTTTGATGATTTAACAGCGTGTATCTCCAAAAATGTGCCAACAAATCTTATATTTTATATATATGTAAAAAAAACTGGATTTAGCGTTAAAAAAACCCACAACGGTTGATATACCATAAAACCAATCCAAACTAAACTAAAGCCAAATCCTGTTTATACAGTGTAACCTGGATATAAGAGAATTATCGGGACTGGAAATGGGATCTCTTATATCCGGGTTTTTAAATATCCGGTTTTGTCTATTTTGTTTAGGTAACACAGTCTCTAATTTGGGACCAGAGAAAATCTCTCTTATATCTTATAACCGGGTCTCTTATATCAGGGTTACACTGTAGATAAAATAAATACTTATGATTTGTAAATACATTTTCTAGATAATATTGTAAACAAACCAGACTTCATTTTGTGTGTGTGTGTGTGTGTGTGTAAGTGAGCAGTTAAAATGGTTTAAAATATTTCAATCCAACAGGAATAATTCTCTTTACTATAAATCATTCGTTTTCACATATTAAAATTGTTTCAAGTATTGCTATGTAACACTGACAATTCAACATCACTCATTTGTTTGCACACATTTAAATGGATATACATATACGATTTGTAAGTGAAGAGTTTGTAGGTAATTTCATTTTTACAATTAATTTGTTTATACACGAGTATTATTCTTGTTTCTACACAGCTAAATGGTATCAATTATTGCAATCTAACACTAATAATTCTATTCAATATTAATCATTTTTTTGCAGACATTGAAGTGGTTACAAGTATTGCTATTTAGCACAAACCATTCTATTCAACACTATTCATTCATTTATACATAGTCAAATAGTTACAAGTATTGCTATGTAATAGCCATAATTCAATTTAGGCACTCAGTTAAAGAGTTCCAAGTATTCCTATTCAACACTAATGATTCTATTCAGTATTGCTCATTTGTTTGTATACAGCTAAATGGTTCTAAGTATGTTCATGTATAATTAACAATTCAATAAAACAGCAGTCATTTGTTTACACATAGTTAAATGGGCAAACAGTTCTATTTCTAACAATTCAATTTTATAAAAAGTCATTTGTTTGTACACTGTTTAAATGTCAAACAGTTCTATTGACTCATAGATAGGATCCTATCAGTAGCTACCACGATGAGTCAGAGTTGATCTGGAAGCAATAGCAATGAAGAGGTAATCCACGTTCTCCAAAACTCCAGGCCTGGAGCCTCACCATCAGATTGTTTAGTGTCATATCAAGGACATCCATTGGAGAGTGGTCTTACCCCACTGAGGAGATGCAGTCGGCAAATTCTACAGCCCCAACCGACTGGGCAGTATATATATATATATATAATTGGGAAAGGTATGAATCAAATTATTCTCCCTCCAGCTATGGGTAAAATAGTAGGGCAGACTAGGTTCTTCAGCCTTGGTGTGGCAACTAGTCTAGGAGAAGGAAAACTCTGAATTCAAACCTGATAAACTCCGCTTAAAAATTGACCTTGTGTCATATCCTGCCCGAGCGGAGGGGTTGGATATATATATATATATATATATATATATATATATATATATATATCACGGTTAAAGAAGGCATGGACAGCTATCGATAGGCTTTCGATCATTTGGAAATCAAACCTGACCGATAAAATGAAACGCAGTTTCTTCCAGGCTGCGGTCGTGTCGGTGCTGCTGTATGGATGCACTACTTGGACGCTGATTAAACGGTTGGAGAAGAAGCTAGACGGCAATTATACAAGAATGTTGCGTAAGTGATGTGCTCCTGTGGACCCCTGCATATGGCCAATCAAAAGCAGGACGACCAGCTCGAACATTCATATAGCAGCTATGTGATGATATGGGATGTAACCCTGAGGACCTGCCGGAGGCGATGAATGACAGGGAGAATTGGAGAGAGAGGGTCAGGGATATCCATGCTAGCCGCACGACATGATGATGATGATATATATATATATATATATATATATATATATATATATATATATATAGGTATGCTAAAAACAATAAAAACTGAAGTAATTTCATAATATTATAAACTTTGGGATTTCGTTTTCAATTTTTTGAAATAAAATAAATCGATAAAGATAACATAAAATATTATAGACTTAAATTGCCTGACTGCTACTTTATAGATAGGTTGATTGATAAATTGATTGATAGGTCAATAGGAACAGACTGAAATAGATAGATAGATAGATAGATAGATTGATTGTGTACGAAATTTCCCAAGTGAGAGAAAATACCAGAATGTTTTCACACACACACACACACACATATATATACGCGCCCGCGCGTGTGTGTGTGTATGTGTGTTTCTTGAAACACCCGGATACCTTTTATCAGTTTTTAGATAAGATCCCAGAATATGCTATGCTTCTGGGACACCTATGGACCGGATACGTCGATACGAAGAATTTCTCTTGTGGATTTCTTGATGATTACCATAAGTATATCGAAACGGAATGAATGACAACGGCAAGATTTGAAGAAAAATAAAAACGCTAAACGATTTGCACAAGAAAGGAAAAGAAAAATATTATGATGACTTCCACTCGCGATTCTGTTAATGATAACGTTTTTAATGAAACTAATAAAAGCAAAAAGATATCTATGTGTCAATATCTATTTAAATGTATCTCTGTGTGTGAGCGTGAGAGTGTGCATTATATATATACTACACGCCCATATATATATATATATATATATATATGGGGCGTGTAGTTTGTAGTAGCAAACTATAGGTCAATATCTATCTATGTAAATGTATGTTTTTGTGGGTATGAGAGTGTCCATTACATATATATACAAATATATATGTGTGTGTGTGTGTGTGTGCGTACATATATATATATATATATATATATATATATATATATATATACGAGGAGCATACGATAAGTTTCCAGACTTTTTTCTTATGGGCATTTAAAATTGTCGTAGACTCTTGAAAATTCAGTATCTTATTGCTCTACATCTTATGACTGATTAATTTTTATGATTTCAGGTTCAAATGAACAGCTACAGCAGCAATTGAAATACACCCTACTAACGCCTGATTATCACTGCTGGTAAATATCAAAAATGCAATCTGACACTTTAGAAGAACGATATGCAATAAAATTCTGTTTTAAACTTGGAAAAAATGCCACAGAAACGTATGGAATGCTTCAGACTGCTTTTCGACCATCTTGCATGAATCGAGCATCAGTTTTTGAGTGGCATAAGAGATTCAAGGAAGGCAGGCAGTCTGTGAGGGATGATGAGAGGTGTGGGAGGAGTAAGGAAGTCAGAACACAGGAGTTGATTGGCCAAAGAGTTAGGGTTAGGGTTACTATGTTGAGGTTTTAAGGGAGTTCAGGAAGAGATTCCTAGGAAAGAGGCCAGCACTCTTCAAATCGGGTCAGTGGCATTTTTACCAGGACAATACACCAGTCCACAACTCCATCCTTGTCACAGACTATTTGACCAAGATGGGCATCAAGACAGTTCCTCACCCTCCCTATAGTCCTGACCTTGCTCCCTGTGACTTTTGGCTATTCCCTAAGCTCAGAGGCTGTGGTTATGAGACAATTGAGGAGATGAAAGAGGGTGTGACGAAGGTCATTGACACGCTCACACAAGAGCACTTCCATGGGGCGTTCCAGAAGTTGCTGTAACGGTACAAGTGCATTCCAGTCGGAGGAGATTACTTTGAAGGGGATTAGAGTTTCATGTGTGTACTATCAATAAAAGTGCCCATACGAAAAAAGTCTGGAAACTTATCGTATGCACCCCGTATATATATATATATATATATATATATATATATATACAAAGGAGGATGAAACACATTGGAATATTTTTTATGTTGTTCTTTTTTTATTGTGAACTGAGATGATCGCCGGAAGAAAAAAATTTATAGAAAAAAGGTGTTTCTTAAGTTTTTAAAAACGTTTTTGAAGGAATTCGTATGCTTTTGCATACGTAGCGTATACCATTGGGAAAGGTATGAATCCAATTATTTTCTCTCCTGCTATGGGTAAATAGTTGGGCAGACAGGGTTCTTCAGCCTTAGTGAGGCAACTAGTCTAGGAGAAGGAAGACTCTGAATTCAAACCTGTTAAACTCCATTAAAAAAGTGACCTTATGTCATATGTTGCCCGAGCGGAGGGGTTGGGTAAATATGATAAACCTTTGATAATGGAAATTATTTTCTGGTATCTAAGTAATTTCAACTGACCTTTACATATCTGTTGTGAAGATGCCTGGCTAATGAGTTTTATGTTAGGATTTGAAGGATAGCATTTTATTATATATATATATATATATATATCATCATGTGCTGGTACCACGGATATCCCTGACCCTCTCTCGCCACTTTTCCCTATCGTTCATCGCCTCAGGCAGGTCTTCTGGACAACATCCCGTATCCTCACATAGTTGCTGAATGTATGTTCGTGCTGGTCGACCTGCTTTTGCCCGGCCATGTGTGGATGTCCATAAGAGTACATCACTTATGAGTTCGTCCCTGCTTCTCAAGCAGTGTCCTGCGTGTCTGGTTCGTCTAACTTGAATAGTTTTCGTGATAGGAGGCAGGTGGCCGTACAGTTGGTGTCTTGTGGGGTGTTGCCGCCAGGACTTGTTCAAGATTGCTCGCAGCATTCTTGTGTAATTGCCGTCTAGCTTCTTCTCCAGCCGTTTTGTTAGAGTCCATGTAGTGCATCCCTATAGCAGTATCGATGCGACCGCTGCCTGGAAGAAACTGCGTTTCATTTTATCGGTTAGGTCTAATTTACATATAATCGATAGCCTATTGATAACTGTCCATGCTTTCGTTAACCTCGTGTCGATGTCCTTTTCGGTTGATACGACGCTGCTTCCTAGGTAAGTGAATTTGTCTACTAATTTAAGAGGGGTTCCGTCTAGAGTGGAGATGTCACCCGTTTGATTATAGCACATATATTCCGTTTTGTGTGCATTGACATAGAGGCCTATGCCTGCGGCTGCTCGTTCCAAACTATGCAATAGTGTTTCGGCTTGGTTGGGTGTATGATCACCAGATGGAGACACAGAATACTTCGACATTGTAGCAGGAGTACTACAAGGGTACACGCTAGCTCCATACCTCTTTATCATTTGTCTAGACTACGGACTTAGAACATCGATTGACAAAATCAGAGAGAACGGCTTCGAGCTGACAAAGAAAAGAAGCAGAAGTACCCCGCAAAAACAATTACCGACACTGACTACGCCGATGACATAGCGATACTGGCAAATACACCCAACCAAGCCGAAACAATATATATATATATATATATATATATTCTTTTTTTTTTAAATAATTTTGATCAAGAAATTAGATTTGGTATGGCAAAAGATTTAGTAGAAGGAAAAAACAAAACAAGACAAACAATTCAAAACCTAAAACTGTTTTCAGTTTCTATAAAGAGTGTGGTGGGTTCTATACAAGCCTTCACCACTATAAACAAATCAGCCGTGTAGATAGGACAAAGTCCATATTCACACTCTCTCTATCTCTCTCCCTATATGTATGTGTTTGTGTGTATATGAGTGTGCACGTGTGTGCGAATATACATATATATCATTTATTCTATGTCTACTTATTTCAGTCTGTTTCTTTCTCTCTCTCTCCCTCTCCCTCATATATATATATATATATATATATGTATAAATGTATATATAATATGATATTAAACAACACACACTCATACACACACATACATATATGTGTGTGTGTGTGTGTGTGTGTGTGTGTGTGTAGATTTGTAGTGAATCTGACAGTATGATAGAAATATGTGGAAAATTAGATAAATCAAACACTTAAATCAATTTTTGATGTGTGATATTTCGTTTGGCTTTATTTTATATCGGAAATATAGCCGAACGAAGTATCACACATCCAAATTTGATCTATCCAAATTCCTACATATTTCTATCACACACACACACACACACACACATATATATATATATATATATATATATATATATATAATAAGTAGATATATATTAGTTTTTATATATATATAATGGCATGGAAGTTTGTCTTCGACCACAGGTTTCATACCGTCTAATAAATGACAATCACCAGGCAGAGATGGTGCCCGTGGTGAAATTGTTATTGTCGTAGGAAATGGACACGGCGACACGAGTTCAAATCCTGGACGAGACCGATTGCATTTCACATTACACTAATACCCTTGGGAAAGGTATGAATCCAATTATTCTCCCTCCAGCTATGGGTAAATAGTAGGACAGACTAGGTTATTTAGCCTTGGTTAAGCAACTAGCCTAGGAGAAGGAAAACTCAATTCAAACCTGTTAAACTCCGCTTAAAAATTGGCCTTGTGTCATATCCTGCCCGAGCGGAGTGGGGTGGTAAATAGGATCACAAGGCAGAGATCGAAAGATATTGGAGAAATCGAAAAAATAGAAAAATGCTGCCAGAAGAAATTGTCAAAAGGATTGTGTAGAACTCTTTATATATATGTGTGTATGTGTGTGTGTGTGTGTGTGTGTGTGTGTGTATGCGTGTGTGATTGTGTAGGTTATATTTGCGTATTATTGTGTGTGGTCATATAAGTGATATTGAGTATGTGTGTATGCGTGTGTATGCGTGTGTGATTGTGTAGGTTATATTTGCGTATTATTGTGTGTGGTCATATAAGTGATATTGAGTATGTGTGTGTGTGTGTGTGTGTGTGTGTGTGTGTATGCGAGTGTGATTGTGTAGGTTATATATGTGTATTATTGTGTGTGGTCATATAAGTGATATTGAGTATGTGTGTGTATGAAGATACATGTGCCGCGCGGCAAATCTGACGTTGTCTCCTGCATATATGAGGCGCGATGTGTAGCCAAAATCGCCACAGATTGACCGTGTAAAAAATGTTTGTTTGTTTTTTATATATTCGTATTGTTACGATACCCCCTCGCCCCCCCCACACGTTACATCCTCTTCTAACCATGTCACTTCTTGGCCGGTGATCAACTAGTGGTTCCGAGGGGGCAACGCACATTTCTTGCCACTACAAGAATACGATCGAGGGGACAGGAGAAAACAGAATAAACGAACAAACACGAACAATGCTTGGGGTCAACTCAAGAGCAGAAAGGGAGTATGCAACACTACAATTCCGATGGCATATATGGACTAATGCTAGCATGGATTACTAGCGAAAATTCCGCAAAGCAACTGGAATGCCGACATCTCTTGACTCGATCTTCTTCGCTGGACCCAATCTCATGCTGCCTCGCCTCTCTGCTCGGGTGTCCACTGTCGACTGCCCCTGTCCGTGTCCCGTCGCCAACTGCTGTCAGCTCCTTTTCCCAACCAACTCTCTTTTCGCGTCCCCTTCCACTTCCGGACGTGGCGAGAATTCAAGTCCAAAAACCCTTTGTCTGGTTTCGCGCCAAAACAGACAAAGGAATCGTCTGCTTGGCGGGCCACCCATATAGTGTTACAGTATGTGCGCGTGTGTGTGTGTGTGTGGTGATGATGATATTTTGTTCTTAAGTTAAAATCTTCCATGCTATTAAATATATATATATAAAAACTAAAATATATTTACTTATAATTATTATATAATACCTCTATCACAGATATTGAGCACTCTCCAAATCACATTGCATTTGATCTACCACAAACCCACGACGTGAAATAGTGACAACCAAAACTGTTATAATATATATATATATATATATATATATATATATATATATATATATATATATATATATATGTGTGTGTGTGTGTAAAGGGTTAATCGGCTGAAAAGTTCATATGATGATGTCATATCTGCTGTTAGTGATTTTGGGATCTAAATATTGCCACTCTGCTTGGGAAAAATCTGTGATCCATAAGGAAATATATTGAAAAACGAACCTCAATTGGTTGCATATAATGGACACACAGACACATACTCACACACATATATATAGATAGATAGATAGTTGTTTATATACCATTAAACAAAGAGACTAAACTAAGATAAGTATATAGATATTGACATATAGTTTTCAACAACAAACTATGTATATACGAGGTGCATACGATAAGTTTCCAGACTTTTTTCGTATGGGCACTTTTATTGATAGTACACATATAAAACTCTAGTCCCATTCGAAGTAATCTCCCCCTCGGCTGCAATGCACTTGTTGTACCGTTCCGACAACTTCTGGAAGGCCCCATCGAAGTCCTCTTGTTTGAGCGTGTCAATGACCTTCGTCACAGCCTCTTTCATCTCCTCAATTGTCTCATAACGACAGCCTGTGAGCTTAGGGAATAAGCAAAAGTCAAAGGGAACGAGGTCTGGACTATATCCGTATCACTGAAACTAAAAATATAAATACGTCACATAAAACTCTTTTATATATATATATATATATATATATATATATATATATATATATATATATATATATATAAAGTGATCAATATCAGAGATAGAGTATACAAGGTTCGACTGAGAAGTTTTTCTTGCTTTATTAGAAGTGGTTGTCTGTTGCCGCAACAAAAAAAAGTTCAGCAATCGTTCTTTCTTTGTGAGGTTTAGAACTTTTGAACGTAATCATATAGACTACGGATAAAAGGAAAAAACTGACAGTTACCAAGCTCTGATGACTATATCCTAACTAATATATATATATATATATATATATATATATATATATATATATATATATATATTAGTTAGGATATAGTCATATATATATATATATATATATATATATATATATATATATATATATGTATGTATGTATATATATATATATTGTTTCTACTGCTTGAAAAGTAAATACTCAACAGAGTAATACACAAATCATGTTGATGTGTATATGAATATTTTGTGTATGTTTTGTGGTGCTTTTTTTATTATCACCATTATTGCTATAACCTTTTAAACATCCCGTAACATAATTCCCTGATTATTTCCTCTTC
This sequence comes from Sepioteuthis lessoniana, assembly GCA_963585895.1. Classification (NCBI taxonomy): domain Eukaryota; kingdom Metazoa; phylum Mollusca; class Cephalopoda; order Myopsida; family Loliginidae; genus Sepioteuthis; species Sepioteuthis lessoniana. Next base: position 102,874,817 of record OY757909.1, on the reverse strand, counting down.
TCATCCGATGTTTTTTCTCTCTGTCTGCAAATCAGCTTCCAATCATCCATCATTTCGTAACGAATATTTGAGGAACACCAGAATTCCAAACACGTTTGCGAAACGTCTTACCACTCTCTAGAATCAGCGCTTCTTGTCCATAATTCTTTCCCCCATAATTGGGGTAGTTTTGTAATTAAAGAGAAGCCAGTAGACACGCACTTTTGCTCCCTTTTACTTTTTGTTTATCCGTCGTAAGCATTTGTTCATTCTTTTCTGTTTATTTATGGTTCTATGAAAACGTGAATCATTATTTGTAGTGTACTTGAAAGGGAAAAGGTCACGTTACTTACGTTTTACATAAGGGACCTATCCTAAAAGAATTTTACTGTGCGTATATATATATATATATATATATATATTCTGTGTGTTTCAGCAGTAATATTTTTATTATTTCGTAATCACTCGAACTATTCTCGTTCAAATGATCTCAAATTTTACCTACCCGTATAGAAACAACTCGAAATTCTATGTTTAAAGTTCAATAGCTTTTGTTTTGTTTTTTCAGCTAGATATTTCATTCACTGTAAAAAAAAAAAATTACGTTTAAATATTAAGCATAGAATTTTGTATTTTGGAAATATTAGATAGATTTGGGGTGGGATACGTGTAAGTCTTGTTAAAGTGTAAATCAAGGACGTGGCCGAGTACTAAAAATACCATCTTACCTCGATACCGACTCCGGGAGTAGGCAGCCGAAACCGGATGAGGTAAAGATGGTATTATATAGTAGAGGAGTGTGAAATGCCCTGTTTTTCATTGGCTGTTACTGAAGGACAGATGTCTATAAGAACGGCCGAAGTCCGGCCTTACTATTTGATTGCTTTGGTAAAGGCACGAGCGTAGCACGTCGCGATCGAGGAGGCGGCTTGGCTCTTCCAGAGTCATGCCGGGGTTTCTGTCGGAGCCGATATGATGCAAAAAAAAAAAACTCCGAAATCGGCGATGAAGACAGTGCATCACTGAGGACCTACCTTGATGCATCTAGGATGTATGATTGAAATTTTTCTTCACATACCTTTATCAATTGAGATCATTTGATTTCAAAATGATATAAATTTTTCTGAATCACCTGATAAATATCAAATGATATGACCTTTTTCAAAATACCTCATATATATATATATATATATATATATATATAATTGGAAGAAAAATTCAACGAACCGTCATTCGGCTATTATAAATTTATTTCAGCTGGCCACTGTTGAAAGTAACCAACCACTTCAGAGAACCATCACATAATGGAGAGAGACACACAGACAGAGAAAAAAATATATATTCATATTTATCGTCGTATGAAATGGACATGGCAACCCGAGTTAAAACCTGGACGAGGCTGTTTGCCTCTCACATTGCGCTAATACCCTTGGAAAAGATACGAATCTATTCTCTCCCTCCGGCAATGGAAAAAATAGTCGGGCAAACTGGGCTTTTTAGTTCTGGTATGGCAACCGGTCAAGAAGAAGGAAAACACTGAATTCATACCTGTTTAACTCTGCGTGAAAAAATAGACCTTTTGTCGCATCCTGCTCGTACGGAAGAGTTGGTAAAAAAACGCATACAAACACACACACACACACACACACACACACACACACACACATATGTGTGTGTGTGTGTGTGTGTGTGTGTGTGTGTGTGTGTTTGTGTGAGAGAGAGAGAAATGGAAATAAATTTAATTGTATGTAAATAATATTATGAAAAAATTATGAAAAAGAAAATATTAAGAAGACGTGTAGGAATATGAATGCATAATTCATATATAACTAAACGCTCCCGATGAATATGCTCGTTATATATATATGTATATATATATATATATATATATAGAATACCCAAAAGAGACCGAAACTACCTACCCAGGCTTCACCTACGGATCTTCCGGATAATTCTGACTAAAGAAGGTTAACCCAAACGATATTTTATAAATAATTGCATTATCTGTTCTTTTTTTCACACCGCCAGTGTTGTAGAAATAGTTATATAAAAGATAAAAATTATATATATATATATATATATATATATGAAACAATAAGTTAGAAATGAAGGTCAAAAACCTTATTTGATATGGTATAAAGCTACACCATATATCTTTCAAAGTCCCCTAGGTCAGCGAATGTTACGAGTGAAATGAATTTCTAGTAGAGAAAACAAGGAAAATTGGCACATATGTATGACTGTTGAGAATGAAGAGAGTGGCACTTTTACAAACTTGGGTTCAGCCAAAAGTTTTGATTGCAGAGTATCAAAAATGCGAAAGAAAAAGTATTTAGAATTGGTTGTGAGTCGTCTGGATTGCTGTGTAAATAATCAAACTTCATCAAGAGAAACTGCAGTTTTTGTCATTAAGATAATTTTTCTCCCATATGTGACGAGTAAGTAGACAAACTCCTATTCACCCTCTTGCTGGAAAAGAATGAAAGACGAAAAAAAAAAAAAAAGAAAGAAGGAAAGAAAGAATATGAATATTAAATTTCTTTCACTATCTTCTTGTCATCAATATTTTTCAGTGATCTCTGAATATTAGATTTGATATTGTTGGTTATTATAAAATTGTTGTTGGCAGGTATTCAACTTCTCTTTTATAAAGAAAAAAGAAGTAGTCTAATAATAATTATTTGTAAGTTTTTATATATACTTTACAAAGAGGTCCAATTTTTTAACAACCAAACGTGCAGCTTTTCCATTTTCATTCAATCGTTTTGCCTCGGCTTGTCTCCAGTCATCAGTTTCTGAAGGAAGAGAAGGTGTAATACAAGTCGAGCAAACATTGGAAAACATGAAATGCAGCATAGTGAATGTGAATCAAAGCGAGACAGTAGCGCACTTTACTAGATGATGGGTGGAGGATCCTCATAATCAATGGCCTTCATCGAACAGTTCTGTCAGGAAACTAAGTACTACTCATCTATACGCGTGGCGTCTACTGATGCGGAAAATACCCCTCGAAAGAGTATATATGTGTGTGTGTGTGTATATATGTATGTATAAGAATGCTACGAGCTGTTTTTGAAAGCAGTACCCTTCAAAATAGCAAGTATACAACCACCTTTCTTCTATCTCAAAAAAAATCTGAATATGACGAACAAAACTTGCAAGGGTTGCTTGACAAGCAAGGACGAACTAATAAGCGAAGTTCTCTTATTGACTTCTACACACGGACGTGTAACTGTTGGCCGATTAGCAAAGACTTACATATATAAGTGTTGTGGGAGCCTTACCCATCATGCCAAAATCGACTCATCTCACCGTTATTAGTACAAGAGATTTCGCTGCCACGAGGCAGATCAATATCGGTCTGAACCTCTCCAGTTGCCGGGTAGCACTTCGTCCGGCCGTGTTATCTGCGGCACGGATCTGGCCGAGTGTATCTCGGTACTTGGAGATTTCCTTCGGCCTCAGGGGGCCTTTCCCTAGGCTTTTACCCCATTCGGGGGTGGGGGTAATCGCCCGGCGCCTGAGGCGCCCCTAATAAGGGGAATGCCGACGTGGCCGTAGGCATTTTTGGGAATGCCGGGCGCGTGTGGGCTCCGGCCCTGCGCCCCGATCTACCTAAAAAAAGGCCTTGTGCCACACTTGCCCGTTAGGTGGGGCGTGCAACAAATACCACAGATCAATATCGGTGTTCTCCGAACAGTACGAGAATTCTTACCTTTTCTATGTAACTCTATCTTTCTTGTGTAATATAATCTGTTATCTAATATCCGTGTTTGTGTTTTCATTAGTGACCCTTTCATGGGCCACAACAATAAGCATTGTGCGGATGCTGTATACAGTCTAGAGGATCTGCCAAGAGTTATGAATGAGAGGGACAGATGAGGAGAAAGAAAGAGAGCAAGAGATTCTGTGCTATCTGCACGACATGATGCTGCTGATATATGAATATATATAATCGTTTTTATCTAGTTTTCTTGCAATTTTCTTTGTATTTTATAGCGGAGTTACCCTAGGTTCTATTTCCAAGCGCTTTCGTTTATACCCATTGTCTTCAAGTGGATATTTTGATGGTATTGTTTGCCTTTGTTTAGTTTTAGTATAAAATTTATTCCGTTGGAAGGGTTTGTGGGGGGGACTTCTCCACCATAAGCAAAATGTGACAAAAGGTCAGTTTTTATGCGGATTTGAATTTAGACGTTTCTTTCTCATAGATTAGGTGCTATGCCAAGAAGAAGGCTCTGTTTTTTAACCCCTACCTAGAAGAGGGAGAATCGTGTGTGTAAGAGAGAGAGAGAGACAGTGAGAGAGAAAGAGAGAGGGAAAGAGTAAGCTGCTGTCTTAAATTTCGCCTAAAGTCCCTTGTGCTTCTTAGCACTTAACATTGAAAAAGGCAGGAATCCATTTCTCCCTGCACTCAGTTCCCTTATCCGACGTTTACACCAAAAATATACTCTCACCAGTATATCATTCTGATTGATTGAGAAGTAAATGGTTGAGAGGGCACTTGGGCAAACCACTCCCCTATAATTAATTTACCACATAGGCGGTAATAAAACAAAAAAAAACTTTTTGAAAATTTTTTCAAGCTATTACACTTAGTGCCAAATTTGACAGGGACCTCTTCAGATATGTATCAACCTTTAAGTAGCTGTCAGCAATTCTACATGCATTTGCAAATTGCTTTCTATAAAGAATTCAAACCGCTTTGATTTCGGCATTAGATACGTGCAAGACAAAAAGGTAAATAGGCAGAAAAGCTCATATGATAACGTCATAGCTGACCGCAAAGGAGACTATGTTGAAAAATATACCTCATTTAGTCACATTCCATGAGAGTATATTAATCAGCCTATGAACTTTCAGCCCACCTTCGTACAAACGTTCAATGGAAATGTTTATTGGTATCACAAGATCATAGGCGGAAAGAAGTTTCTATTGGATACCGCCAGTTGCCTTCTTTTGGCTTATAATATTGTTCGAGGTTTAGAGCAGGGCTCTCCAACCCACGGCCTGTTGATTGTTACCTTGAGAATTTAGCACTTTTTTTCCTTTTAATATCGCTGTCTTGTGGCCCTGCGACTGAAAAGTTTGGGGGACTTTAGTGTTAGAGCAAAAATCGATATAACTTGACACCAATGACAGAACAAAGGTAAAGACAAAGAGGTTAAAAGGGCGGATATGTAAATGAAGCAAAAAAATGATAAGTTTTTATAAGTACATATCGGCTATCCAGATCTTGTCAACAAAATCTTGGACTAGTTATTTTCTTGTCTTTATTAGAGTTTATCTACGCCATGGGGCTGCAAAATACACCGACTGCATCTCTGCAGAAGAGTAAGACCCTCCATCAAACGAATGTCCAGATATAACACTAAATAGTATCTGACGGTGAGACTCCAATCCCGGAGTTTGGAAAATGGGAAGTACCCATTCATTGCCATTTCTTACAGGTCTAAAAAGTAAATAAAGTTGGCGACCGTAGTCGAGAGTGACCCAAAGGCTCCCTTTTGGATAGCTACTATATCAAGGTGTAGAGGAGGGTGCAACTATTTACTATCTCCTATTTTGATATAAGTAAAGTTAGCAACCGTAGTCGAGGGTGACCTAAAGACTCCCTTTTCGATAGCTACTACACCAAGGTGTAGAGGATGGCACTACAGTTTACTATATTCGATTTTGATATAAGTAAAGTTAGCGACCGTAGTCGAGGATGACCTGAAAGCTCCTTTCTCAAGAGCTACTACACCAAGGTGTAAGGGAGAGCGCTACTCCTTTCCCTGGGTTGCTCCACTTTACCCTTGATCCATACCTTATAATGCTGAGTATTGAGCAAGGAGGCATCAAGTACCATTTTTTTGAGTCTTTGATTGAACCCCCATCTCCCGGTCCATTTGCAAACATTCTAACCATCATGCCATAAAAATTCTGTTTGACCTGTTATGGTCCGATCTATGAGTTGAATGCTTGTTCAACCATTTATCATTATTTAAAACTATACATCTGTGCAAATTATTTGTATTTGTTAGGAATACTTGTTAAATACATTAATCAATTTTAAATAGTAATACTTGCAAACATTTAACTATATGTAAGCAATTGATTAATATTAAAAAGGATTATTTGTGTTAGATAGGAATAATTGAAACAAATAATTAATATTAGATAATTTCAAGTATAGTAAATGATTAAACAGTTCTGATCGACCCATAGATGGAAGCCTTACAGATATTACCACTCTGGGTCAGAGTGTACTTTAGATTAATGTCAATGAAGGGGTACTCCACACTCTCCAAAACCCCAAGACTGGACCCTCACCATCAAATGCAGTTTAGTGTCATATCTAGGACGCTCGTTTGACCCCTCTGCAGTCGGCATTTTCTATGGCCCCAGCCAACCGGGCTGATATATAAACAGGGTTTCGCATTAAACAAGGGTTGATATGCCACAAGACATCAACCAACCAATCTTAATGTTTATCCAGCCTCTTTATTGATTATCTTTCTTTTCTATCAGACACGCAGGGGATCAGTTTGTGGATACACAAGTGAATAATGTTTTCTTGGCTCGAATCAAAATATAACACGCGTAATATGCCATTAAAATCCGACCTCCCTGTTTATGAAAAAAGAATTTAAATAGAAAAATGTTAGCGCAGGCTTATAATAACATACCGGATGTCAGCTGTACTGTTTTTCATCCAGAGTTTTGCCCTTTTCCAATGAGCTTGACTAATATTAGCCAATCATATTTCGTATAATTGCTTTGATTAAAGAAAACATAATATTATGCGAAATTCACGGACTTCATTCCTATCCACGCCTATCTCAGTTGTTCCTCTATCGTAGTCAGCTTATCTATCTATCTATCTATCTATCGGCCAATTCGGCTGGAACTGTAGAATACACAGAGTTCATCTCTGCAGAGGAGTAACTCCTTCTCCGTAATGAGCTTCCTGGATATGACACTAAACTGCATCTGATAGTAAAGGGCCAGTTCTGGAGTTTGGGGGAATGTGGAGTACCTCGTCATTGCCATTACTTCCAGGTCCACCTTTACCTGGAGTGGTTGTACCTGTTAGGGTCTCATCTTTGGGTCAAATAGATCTGTTTAATCTTTTATTAAACTTGAAACCATTTAAATGTGTGAAAAAAAAATTACCACTCCCTCTATTCTTTTTCTTTCCTCCCCTTCTCCTCTCTCTTCTCTTCCATTTCTTTCTCTCTCTCTCTCTCTCTCTCTCGTTTCTTTCCTTTCTTTTCTTCTCTCTCAATTCTCTTTATATCTTTCTTCTTCTTCTTCTTCTTCTTCTTCTTCTTCTTCTTCTTCTTCTTCTTCTTCTTCTTTATCTCTTGAGGGTTCAATTTGTTTTACATCATTGCCTTACACAGTCACTGGATATTTTTTAAATATGAATGCTGATTCATTGATTGAACGATACGTTCCCCCTTTCTTTGTATATATAATTTCCTCCCTTGTTTTTGCATTTCCTTAAACATCCATCGTTGATCCAACAACACACGATATCATCTTTTCTAAGTCCTGATGATGGTTAATTAAAACCGAAACGTTATAGCGTCAATTTTTCTCTATACTGTTCGTTTACAAATCATATATATTTGTGTATACTGAGGATTTGGTATTAAATAACCTACCAGGGTTGATATGCTATAAAACTCAATTCAACTCAACTCTCTATGTCAATAATTTCATATATATCTACCGCTCTCTGTATGCTCATTATCTATCTATCTATCTATCTATCTATGTCCCTTTGTTCATATCTATCAACATATCTATCTTAGTATATTCATATCAATCTATCTGTCTGTTGATTAAATGGTGGATATCCTCGCGGGGTTATGATCAAAGTGCCGGAGTGCGGCTTCGAAATAAGGAAGTTCAAAATCCTGTCACGCTATTTTGTTTACTTTCAGACTAATACCCTTGGGGAAGGGGTAAATTCCATTATCTCACCAGCTATAAGTTAAATAATATTTCTACTAGGATGGCTTTGGCATTAAATAACCCACAAAGATCGATTTGCCATTAAGCAAAGAAACCAAACCTAATATATTCATTATTTATCTGTCTCTCAATCTATCTATCTATGACAATCTGTTCATATCGAAGTCTGGTCAATATCTATCTATCTCACTTTTTCAGTTTGTTTATATCTATCTATCTATCTATCTTAGTATTATAAAACCTATGTCCGAAACTATCTATCTATCTATCTATCTATCTTAGTATTATAAAACCTATGTCCGAAACTATCTAGCTATCTATCAGTCTTACTATTTTTAAACATCTGAGTATCTGCCAATGTATCGCACTATTTATGTCTGTCTTTCCGAGTCTGTCTGTTTGTCTCACTCTCTCTCTCCCTCTATCAGTATTTTTAAAACTATGTTCGAAACCAGCGATGTCGCTATTAACCTGCCTTAGTATCTATCTATTTGATTGTTTTGTAAGGTTTCTTTGTTTAATGGTATATCAACCTTTGTATGTTATTTAATGCCAAAGCTATCCTTCTAGAAGAACATTGGTGGTACTATTTAACTCATAGCTGGGAGAAAATAGGTGTTAATATCTTTATCAAGGGTATTTGTCTGAAAGGGAACATAATACAGCGACTGGAGTTCGAACTCCCTTACTACGATTCCGCAGTCCATCGATTTAACCATTTCACCACCACGACACCCCCATTTGAGTTTTTTGAAAATTTATATCCAAAAACTAGCAATATCTCCCTAAGTATGCTACCATCTATCTAAATTTGTGTCCGTATGAACTTGAAAACAACGATTACAGACATCCGTACAAAAAAAAATCATCCACGTATAAATACACAAATAAATAAAAATACAAAAATATTGGCAAACTGTACCGTTTCATCAGGTCAGATATATTTATTTATACAAAGTTTTACGTCGAATAATAAAATCTCAGTACGTCACCGGAGATGGCAGAATTTAATGTACGGGTGTCAATTTTATAAACATCTCGAAAAACAGTGTGAAGTGGGTTAACGTGAATATGTTTTCTCTTCTACTAACAGCATCCTTAAAACGAATAAACAACAAAAAAATTCCCGAGGAAAGCAGAACTGAACCTTCTAACCTTATTTTTCCATTTCTAAATTACCAAAACGTAATATCTTAATTCTGTCATAAAAAGGTAAGTAAAATGTATTTCTCGATTGAATTATCTTTTGAAAAACGTAAAATTCATTCAGTCACATATTTATTAACTGACCCATATTGACTAAACCAATGACGTAGTTTGTTTTCGATTTTTTTTTTTTTTTTTTAGCCCCATATTAACCTTCGTGGGTTATTTCATGTCAAAGCCATTCTTGTAGAAAAACAGCACTTATACTATTCAACCCACATCTGAGAAGATTAGGCAGTTGCTATCTTTCCCTATGGTATTTGTCAGAAAGTTCGAACGAGTTTCCTGAGATGTCACTATCCGGCACGTTAGCCACTACACATTGGGAATCCTCTTTATAATGAAGTGAGATGACACATAACAAAAATATCCCAGTCGGCAGGGGCTGTAGAATACACCGACTGCATCTCGGCAGAAGAGTACAAACCCCACACCCAACGAGTGTCCTAGTTATGACACTAAACAATCCAAAAGCGAAGCTCCAGTCCTGAACATTTGGGGAATTCGGAGTACTCCTTCACTACCATTGCTTCCAGAAATACTCTGACCCGGAGAGGTTGACCTGATAGAAGTCATATCTATGGGTCTAATAGAACAGTTTGACATTTAAACTGTGTGCAAGCAAATGATATATTAAACTGGATTCTTAGAAATAGAATTGTTTGGCTATTCAACTGTGTGTAAACAAATGACTGATGATAAATTGTGACTGTTACATAGCAATAATGGAAACCAAATTAACTGAGTGCAAACAAATGATTAATAGTAAATAGAATTATTCGTATTAGATAGAAATTCTGGAAACCATTTAACTGTGTGCAAAAAAATGAGCTTACTCTCGATTAAAAATGTTATTATCTATGTTTAAATCATATTTAATATATATATATATATAAACAGAATTTGGCATTAAATAACCTACAATTGTTAATATGCCATAAAACTCAACCCAGAAAAACACCTAACAGAACAAAAAAAAAAAGAAGACTATGTTGCCTCCAAAATTTCAAATAAAGACGTCTTTTTAAAAAGATTTTCATCTTTTATTAAAATTTTTTTTTAAATCTGATAATTAGTCGATTTTCGCGAAATTAAAAAAAAATTGTTTTAAAGTTTTAAATGCTGCTTTCGGGGGTGCTTGTTTCAAAATATGTTAACTAATTACTCCCAGGTTCACTCAGATTCAACGTAAAATCAGTTAAGATCCCATCTATCGATCAAACACATCTATTTAAAATTATTCCTATTCAATGAGACCGTGTGCAAAAAAAAAAACCAACAAAAAAACAAGAAATAACAACACAAAACATGTTAAAAAAAACGTATAAGGAACACGATTCCCTAATCTCGAGGCATAAAATAACCCTGAACAGACTGATATGCCGTTCTAATCAATCGAGACGAAAAAATGCAGTTGAGATGCAAGTAACTTGGGCTGAGATTTTGTAAGCCGTGTTACTTCGCAATAAATTTCTCATCTAGGTAGTGTATGGGACATAGTTAAGGGTGTAGGGTGTGCTTCCAGGCTTGTAAAATCTGCATCCATGAGGCAAGGCTGAAACACAAATGTTTCTGCTGTGTTCCAAGTAATTAACATTGGAGCACATTTTCAGCAGCTGCACCATGGCACTTGGAAAGATAATGTGCAGATGGAGACATGGACAAGTCCTGAAGAACATCGCTAAAGCAACCAGTGTAGGAATAGAGGGGGAAAGGACCCCACAAACAGGCCACCATTTCATTTTTATTTTTAGAGCCTGGAAGCCACCAAAAGCTACTAAAAAGTAACTATAGGCGCCCAAGCTTCAATACGGAACTAACAGCTGTTAGTGAACCTTGAACAGCAGCAGGAGTTTCCAAGCTATTTTGCAGACACCACATCATAACCTGACATTGTACTTGTATCAGAACCTACAAAGGCAAGTATTGCTGCTGGAGTGGATGGTCCCTGGGGAAGATCTCTTTCAAGTAGCCTTTCAAAGGAAACTCGATAAGTTATGGCACTGGTCAGTAAGTGCCGACAGGCTAGTTGAAATGTGAGGTACCACGAGGTCGGGGTTGGATGTCGGGGACGCGGTCCGTTCTTTAGCCAGAACCTTGGGGTATTTGGGAGTCGAATATGAAGGAAAGAAAAAAGCCCCCACCAATACAAGAGAAAGGAAGAAAAATTTCGATGTATATACGTGTATGTATACTCGTTATATTTGTGTGTAATTATAACCAAGTAAAAACAGTACACGAACACTAACGCACACAAATATATGCGTCTGAAGATGGCATTTTTTTAATCTAACATGAAACTAGTAATAATGAAACAGTGAAAGAAGAGTGAGTGATTCTTATCAATTGTATGTTTAATCGTACTCTACCGGTCGATACTGATCACTTTCTTTTGACGTTTTTAAAATTAGTGGTCCAAAAGCTCGTTTACTTTATATATATATATATATATATATATTCCGATTTACAAATACATTTCAACCAACTCAAATAGCAAAATGAATAAAGAAGAAACAAATAAAAACATCACGAGCATACGAGGTTAACATTAACCGGAGGTTGTCTGAACAATGGTTTATAACAAAATGAATAAAACACGTCACTACGCAGGTAGTCTCCGGAACTAGCAGCTGTTATTGGACCTTGAATAGCAGCTGGAGTTTCCAAGATATACTGCAGACACCTCACCGCAACCTGATATTGTACTTGTGTCGGAAACTACTAGGCAATTATTGCTGCTGGAGCGAACGGTTCCATAGTTTAATCATACTCTGCAGCTGATATTGAGCACTTACTTTTGACTTTTTAAAAATTAGTTTTCCAAAACTTGTTCACGTATATATATATATATATATATATATATGTGTGTGTGTGTGTGTGTGTGTGTGTGTGTGTGTGTGTGTGTGTGTGTGTGTGTGTGTGTGTAAATTTCTTCTGATTTACAAATACGTTTCAAACCAACTCAACCAACAAAATGAATAACAATAAAAACAAATAAAAACACCACGAGCATACAAGGGTAACATTAACCGGAAGTTGTCTAAACAATAGCTTATAACAAAATGAATAAAACACTTCACTGCACAGATAGAATCCACACTGCCATCCAGTTGAAATGCAAAAATAAATTCCCAATTAAAAAAGTCTTTTTTAACGAATCGTGAACTTTCCCCCAAAGTTTTTCGGAGCCGATTCGACCCAAAACATGGCTATAAAACGGTCCACAAAAGTTCACAAAGGCTGTCAATACCTGGTACAGCATACTTCAGCCAGCCGAGGCTCGACGGCGCTGACCTGGTTGGGTATGTCTTCTCTCAGGAAGCGATTACTCCGTTGAGTCTTCGTTGGTGTGGAGAAACCCTAGCATTTACATCACGCGGCCAACACTGACATACTCCTCGAACCTCAGGGGGCCGTCCCTTCAGTTCTAAACAACCACGAAGAGGTGAAGTTCATAACTTGGCGCCTGAGGCGCCTCTTTTTAGGGAAATGGCGACGGGACCCGAGGCATTTTTGGAGACTTTGGGCGTTTCTGGGCTACGGTACCCACATTAAAAAGTCCTTGTGCCAAACTCGCTCGTACGTCGTCAGTTAGTGTTATATTTTGACCTTCGACCCGGCCCAAAAATGCTATTCCAAGGTGATACACCGGAAGGAAGTGACACATTCCAACGGCCAGTAATCGAAAGAGATCGCGTGGGCGGATTAAGGCTTATGATATGGGACAAGGTGAAGGTCCTATTGTGCCACTACAGTGATGCACCGGAAGAGAGTAACCTCTGAACTGCATGACAGTTATTTCCGCTTGATGACGATTAAACATCCGATTTCAAAGATCCAGTGGGCGATCGTGTGGGCGTTGAATTATTATTTAACTCAGTTGAGTTCGGGGTGCCAAAGCAGTTGCCAGCAGACTTCCAGACACCTAGAGACCAGATGTGGTAGGGAAAGCCACACCCGACCGAGGGGGCCCTTGGAAAGCCCCGATGGAGTAGACCCCAACATCAGGAGAACGAGAAAGACACAACGTGACGGTCATAACAGTGGGGTCAAAATATGAAGTTTATGTTCGGTCTCCAGCACCCTCTCACATGCAAACCCTTGAACAACCCTTTCGAACCCTTGCAATGAAGAGAGAGGTAAAAATATTGTTAAAGAAGTCTTCCTGCATCTTTATCATGCGTCGTTTATTCATGCGTCTGTCTTTGATGTTGTGTCGTTGTGATGCTGAATGATGATGTAGATGACTATATAACATTAGGACTGCTACCAGAATCGTCATGGGTCACATTTCGGACAAGATCAAAGACCGCTGACGCCCAACCAACCTACATCACAGTCAACACACTCGACAACCAAGTCCTCAGTACTTCCTCCACAAAACAAAGACTGCTTGTAGCTAACCGACCCATGCCACACGACCGTGCCAAGTTACCTAAGAACAACTTTCACCCACTCGCCTCCTGACTCTTATCTGGTAGAAGAGAACCTGTATCTCTTCTAATATACAGACATTTATTTATTTAAAAATAAACGAAATTAAATCCAATCTTTTTTCCGTTGTATCTTGTAACCATAGGCTTATCTATAGTATATATATATACATATATATATATATATATATATATATATATATATATATATATTGTAATAGTGTTGGTTATCACTAAATCACTTTGTAGGTTTGAGTCGAACCAAGTGCAATATAATCTGGAGAGTGCTCAATATCTAGGATAGAGCTATTATATATTAATAATAATGATAATAATAAATAAATAAATAAATATATATTAGATATATATATAGTTAATTCATGGAATTTAGACTGCCACCCCTGGGTTTCATGGAGTTTTTTGCAAAACAACAATCATCAGGCAGTTAAGAAAATGAAATGAATCGAAAATCAAAAAAAAAAACGGTTAAAAAACCGTTGGAATTTTGTAGGAATATTTACGTGTGATTGTAAGTGTGTAAGTGTGCGAGCGTATGTGGGTGTGTGCGTATGTTTGTGTGCGTTATAGTTGCGTATCAATGCGTGTATGTATGGGTTTGTTTAAGTAAAGGCACAAACGCAGTGCGCTGCGCTGCTTTAACCGGACGTAAATTAGTAGGTGTATCATAATTTTTCGATACATTATTTTATTTCTGGATGTGTAGGTGACTATTGCTTAGGAAAATAACATCATCATTGCATATATATATATATATATATATATATTGAATATAGAAATATATATATATACATGTATTATCTAGAAATATATATATATATCGGTAATATTCGGTCAGGTTAAAAAGTTTGGAGTAATTCCCTCAGGACAAGAAAATCATTCAAGAGCTGAACATTTACATTTTCTTGGTAGAGAGCTCAATGTAATTTATTTATTATTATTGAATTATCCATTGGGTCTGAAGAAGTCCTGTATTAATTTTTTTCTTCATGTTTTTGGTTCACACCAGAAACTGAAAATACGGGACCGAAATAAATTTATTATCATGAATTAACCGGTCTTTGATTTATATATATATATATATATATATATATATATATATATTATGTTATATGGTACTGCCTGCGTCCCTGGGTTTCATGCAGTCAGTGATTGGGCACTATTTAACAATACTGCAACATTTGATCCTCCGTTAACTCACCAAGTGAGCTAGTAAGAAACCTAAACCTCTTTTTCACACACACACACACACACACACACACACACACACACACACACACACACACACATATATTGATAGAAGAAGTACAAATAAGAAAAGTTTTAGCATAAAAAAGTGCTCAATGTTGCAGAATCATAGATATAAGAAATTTGAATCTTATTATGTCTAGTGAAACATGGTACAATCAAAGCGTATATTATTAGGCATTATTTATTACTACAGCCTACAGTGTTGTAAATATAGGATAAATAGAATAAATTTGCAACACCTCTGTAAATAAAATCCAACTGCCTAGAATATATATATATATATATATATATATATAAGAGTTTTATGTGACGTATTTATATTTTCAGTTTTAGTGATTCAATGCTGTAGAATTTGGTCATCAATGATGCCTAATAATATCCATTTTGATTGTATAGTGTTTCGGTAGATATCTTTGGTTTACCTGTAAATTCACCTTTCATAAAGATTACTTAACGTATACTTAATTATGAGCGATTATAAGCAGCACTCCGAAACACAGCAACTGTATGGCCATTCGCCTCCTATCCTACAAACTATCTGAATAAAAGAAGCATGGTATATGGCTGAAGAAGCAGGGACGAACTCATGAGCGACATTCTCCTGTGGACTCCTAAACGTGGACACACCAACAAAATCTTACATCAGTTCTGTGTGGACACAGGATGCCATGAAGAGGACCTGCCAAGAGCGTTTGTGGATTGGGACGGATGTTGAGAAAGTGTCATGGAAATCCGTGCTATCACCACTACTTGATGATATATATATATATATATATAGTGAGTAGATTTTCAAATTCCCATTGCTTTTTTCAATTTGATTAATTTTTTAAACTTGAAAAAAAAAACTCTCTCTTAGTTCATTTTATCTTTTTTCCTGTTTCTTTGCTTTTGTCTTTTTGTGTGTGTTTTTTTGGGGTTTTTTTGTTTTATCATTCTGGCTGAAGATTTGATTCTCCACGCGTCCACCTGACCTCTGTCTGCTCAAGTGTTACCCACACCACCACCAAAATCAACAACAACCAGGTCCAAGCACTTCAATACCATTACCCCTCTACCCTTTTTTATACCGACGATCGGGGCATTCTCGCCAATTAAACGTATCTTTATCAAACGAAACACAAAATGGCGTTGTTTTAACAACATGGCGTCGGGGCGATAAAACAAACGCCAAAGCATATTAGTATACAGTGATTCGGTGCAAAGGGTTCCTGCGTCAACAATCAGGAAAGGTGGTGAATTTTGGCAATTCTGTTTGGGTAAACATAAGCCTAAGCTAAAGGTATATTACCCCAGGGAGAACCTAAGACGCGTATTTTTGTAAAGCGGACTTTCCAAAATTACAAACTCAAAAGTGAACAAATATTGATCCGTTCCTTGAGCAAGCATAAAAGTATATATATATATATATATATGTGTGTGTGTGTGTGTGTGTGTGTGTGTGTGTGTGTGTGTGTGTGTAACAACAGATACCAACACGAGTAAAATTGTTTATATAAGTGTATCACTTTCGAGAACGTCAGAATATATATATATATATAATTTACTTAAATTTCTCTCACAGGATTTGAAGAATTGACTGGTAAGTAATCATGGAACTCATTAATCTGACAATACTCTAAGATGATAATTCCTTAATTGTTTTTCTAACACAGGAGCTCAACCTATACACATGAGCACACACGCAAAAAATTATATATATATATATATATATATATATACCAACCCTGTAATAGGTTTGAATTCAGAGTTTTCCTTTCCCTAGACCAGTCGCCATACTAAGAATAAAAAGCCCAGTCTGCTCTACTATTTACTCATACCTGGTGGAAGAGAATAGTGGGATGCATACTTTTCCCAAGAGTATTAGCGCCATGTGAAATGCAAACAGCCCCGTGCAGGATTTGAACTCATGTTACCGTATCCATTTCCTATGTCAGTAACCATTACACTACGAACACCCTCTCTCTCTCTCTCTCTCTCTCTCTCTCTCTCTCTCTCTCCACACATATATATATATATATATATATATATATATATTTACAACGCATGGGTTAATACTGACACAGAACCATGGGTTCGGAATATTCAGTAAGAATTAACTTCATTGTGAATAGCCAGTGAGATCAGCTTACTTACAATTACATGACAAGATGAAGGCATGTTGTGTTACTGTTATTGTTGTAGTAAATGAACATGGCGACGCGAGTGTAAATACTAGATGAAGCAGTTTGCGTTTCTTGTTTCGTTTATGCTTTTGGGAAAGGCACGAATCCACCTTTCCTACCCCCACCCGAGCCATGGTTAGATAGCAGAGAAGGCTGGAGCTTTGGTCCGGCAACTTCTCTGGGAGAAGGGAGACACCGAATTCAAAACCAACTGTACACTGCTGAAAATTTGACCCTTGTCGCATCCAACCCGTGGTAGAAGTATTTGATAAATACATCACGCGGATATTGCAATATATATATATATATATATATATATATATATATATATATATTAAGTAGACATATACATCACATATATAGAAATATACCTTTTATAAGTCGGCGAACGTAGTCGAGGGCGACCAGAAGGCTCCTTTTTCAATAGCTACTACACCGAGGTGTAGAGGAGGGCGCTATTCATTTCCCTATTTTGCTCCACTTTACCCTTGATACGCACCTTATATTGCTGAGTGTTAAGCAAGGCGGTATCAAGTACCATTTTTTGAGTCTTTGGTATGACTCGACCTGGGATAGAACCCAGGTCTCCCGGATTATTGGCGAACACTCTACCCACTAGGCCAATGAGCCAGAACATACCTTATATATATATATATATATATATATATATATATATATATATATATATATATATATATATATATATATATATATATATATATATATATATATATATATATATATATATATATATATATATATATATATATATATATATATATATATATATATATATATATATATATATATATATATATATATATATATATATATATATATATATATATATATATATATATATATATATATATATATATATATATATATACTAGGGCCTTCAATAAGTTTCCAGACATTTTTTGTACAGGCATTTAAATTTGTCGTAGATTCTTGAAAATTCAGTATCTTATTGCTATACATCTTATGAGATGACTCACCAATCTTTATGATTTCAGGTTCAAATGAACAGCTACTGAAGCAATTAGAATACACCCTACTAAAGCCTGGTTGTCACAGCTATTGAATTTCAAAAATGCAATCTGGAGGTGGGGACACTTTAGAAGAACGATATGCAATAAAATTCTGTTTTAAACTTGGAAAAAATGCCACAGACACGTATGGAATGATTCACACTGCTTTTCGACCATCTTGCATGAATCGAGCATCAGTTTTTGAGTGGCATAAGAGATTCAAGGAAGGAAGGGAGTCTGTGAGGGATGATGAGAGGAGTGGGAGGATTAAGGACGTCAGAACACCAGAGTTGATTGGCCAAATAGAGAATTTCATGGATAAGGCCCGTCGTGTGTCTATAGAGACAATAAGTGCACAGTTTGATGTCAGCGTGGGAACTGTACACACAATTAATTATTCGCGAGAAACGGAAGATGCGGAAAGTTTGCGCGAAGTTTGTCCCAAGGGTGCCCAAAGAAGATCAGAAAGAAATATGCTGTCATGACAGCAGGGAGATAGTCGAGCTGATCAATTCAGATCCCGCAGTTCTTGATGCTCTGGTGACCTGCGATGAAAGCTGGATCTACTGCTATGACCCAGAGACCAAGAAACAGAGTTCCCAGTGGAAGTATACTGCCTCTCCCAGACCCAAGAAAGCCAGACAGAGCAAATCCACCCACAAACTTTTGATAATCCCTTTTTTTGACAGCACTGGCATGATCTACCTGCACTAGGTTCCCACTGGTCAGACAGTCAACAAGGAATACCATGTTGAGTTTTTAAGGGAGTTCAGGAAGGGATTCCTAGGGAAGAGGCCAGCACTCTTCAAATCAGGTCAGTGGCATTTCCACCAGGACAATGCACCAGTCCACAACTCCATCCTTGTCACAGACTATTTGATCAAGATGGGCATCAAGACAGTTCCTCACCCTCCCAATAGTCCAGACCTTGCTTCCTGTGACTTTTGCTTATTCCCTAAGCTTAAGGAAAAACTTAGAGGCTGTCGTTATGACAATTGAGGAGATGAAAGAGGCTGTGACGAAGGTCATTGACACGCTCACACAAGAGGACTTCCATGGGGCCTTCCAGAAGTTGTTGGAACCGTACAACAAGTGCATTGCAGCCGGAGATTACTTCGAAGGGGACTAGAGTTTCATGTGTGTACTATCAATAAAAGTGCCCATACGAAAAAAAGGCTGGAAACTTATGGTGTGCTCCTTGTATATATATATATATATATATATATATAAGGTAGAAATAGACATCATAAGAATTTGCACTCTGATGACCTTAAACCTCTAGCAAAACATATCAATTATTTTCTAAACTGTCCTTTTCTTTCTCCTTACGTTATATTTCATTCAAAATATTTGTCATTCATTGATAGTAAGGGAGTTCGAGTCTCAATGGCTGCCAAATTCATATGGCCTTTTGAGACATCTAAGCAAAAAGCTTAGTAAATTTCAACTCATTAATGAGTTTACGCACATAATGAATACACACACACATACACCTATATATATATATTACAACACACTGATACTTCTGCTGAATCGACAACAAATAACAAAGAAAATAGGAAATAATGAAACATTCGACACATCTTTGTTAGACAGTGGCTCCCACTAACACCATCAGCACTTTGCGTAAGGGATCTGTCGGACACTTGTGATTTTCAGGTCAAATTTCAGTCTGAGAAACTGTGGGAAAGTGTAGAAAACAAATGGGCACTCATTCATTGGTTATAGGCCGCAACATGGCATTTGAAAGATTTAGTTAAATTCGAATGGGAATGAGACTCGTTGGGAATGAGACTTGAACTGAAAGTGTAAAGAAATCTAGAGATTAGATGACCACTCGCCTCGAAGAAGAAAGGCCAACTGCCAAAAGATGAAAGGGTGACTTTTTTCTTCCTTTTTTCTTTTTTAGATCGGTCAAAGAAAAATGTTATGACAAGAAATAAACGTGAGTGATATTTGTGACCAAATTGTTTGACGTTTCTTCTTGCAATCGAGCTCAAGTGCTATCTCCTGATACACCCGAGAACATTACACCAGGGTTTTTTCCCCTATTTAGGAGTTCGGCACGAGTAATACTTTATTTTTCCAGACACTCTTAAACCTCTGAAACTGACTGATTAACTGATTTTAACAGCATGTCAACCCTTCTAGGGTTATTTTATACCTAGAAGCTTGAAAATTGTGTTCATTATGCGTTTAATATTTATAGTTTTTGCTTCCGGTAGGCCATCAAGGCTACATCTTGTATCGGCACAGAGCAGCTGTATATAGGTTCTAGCTGGTCGTCCTGCCTTTGCTCGCCGATGTGAAGGGGTCCACAGGAGTACGTCACTTATAAGTTCGTCTCTACTTCTCCAGCAGTGTCCAGCATGTCTTGTTCGTCTTATTTGGATGGTTTTAGAGATGGGAGGTTGGTGGCCGTACAGCTGCTGCTTTGTGGGATGTTACTTCCAGGACTTGTTCAATACGGCTCGTCGCATTCTTGTGCAATTCCCGTCTAGCGTTTTCTCTATACGCTTAGTTAGCGAACATGTGGTGAATTTTATGCGTCCGTTCGTTACGGCGCCTGGACTACTTTAATTAACTCGGCCTAATTGACCAATTCTCACGACTGAACAAACCAATCAGAGAACTGCTGAAAAGGTCCAGTCTCATCTATTATATCACTGGTTATTTTCCATGACTCTTCTCCAAACGAACTTCGAGTTAACTTTTGAATTCAGATATTTTGAATTCTACTTTTACTGTAAAAAATTAATTGGCGACCGATTCACTATAAAACAAAATCAAAGAATCATTCTCCGGCGTTTCTACCAAGATGCAGAGAGAAACTAGGGGAAATTCTGCGGTTATTTATTGAAATGATAAAATAAAATATGCGAAAGAAAATATTTATTTTAAAATTTTCTATAATTGAATATCCCGTTCGTCTAACTTGGATAGTTTTCGTGATGGGTGGTAAGTGGCCGTACAGCTGCTGCTTTGTGGGGTGCTGCCTCCAGGACGTGTTCATTATTGCTCGCAGCATTCTTGTTTAGTTGCGGTCAAGCTTTTTCTCCATACGTTTAGTTAGCGTCGATGTAGTGCATCCATACAGCAGTATCGATACGACCGCTGCTTGGAAAAAAGTGCGTTTCATTTTATCGGTCAGATCTGACTTCTATATGACCGATAGCCTATCGATAGCTGTTCATCCTTTGCTAGTTGCGTGTTGATGTGTGTCTCGATTGATGAGACACTGCTTCCTAGGTAGGTGAATTTGTCTAATAGTTTCAGTGTGGAGATATTGCCTCTTTGATGGAACCCTAAAAGGTATTATCACTCGAGGTCAGAGTAGTTCTGGGAGTAATGATAATGAAGGTGTACTCCACACTTCCTTACATTACCAGAACTGGAGCCTAAACATATGAAGTTCAGTGATATAGCCAGGGCATCTCTTTTGTGTGTATGTGTGAGCGGTGAGATGCGGGGAATGCAGTCAACGTATTCTACGCCCTCGTCGAAATAATTTTTCTGAAACTTACTCTACCCCCCCCCATGTATGTTGTATACACCTTATTCCTTTTCTAATACTCATCTATCAGGCAGGATTCTCCGGTCTTCTATCTGGGACTTCTTTGGGTGGTCTTGGGTTTATCTTGGTCTCTGTGTCCATTTCTGTTCTTATAGATGGATACAAAGACTTTGTTTGATTTTGACTTCTTAATTCACCCAAATTCCCATGTCAACCGTATGGCTGGAGAAATAGCTATTTTAGGCGTCCGTTCGTACCTTGACTACTCACTTTAACTCAACCTAACTGACTCGTTTTCACGACTGAACCAACCCATCAGAGAACTGCTAAAAAGGTCAGCCAGGAATCAAGTTTTGTCTATCTGGTTATTTTCCATGACTCTCCTCCTAACGAATCACTAGATAACTTTTGAATTCATAAATTCTGAAATCTGCTCTTACTTAAAAAATATTAATAGGTGACCTATTCGTTCTTTAACATGTAGGAGATTATCTATTAAATAGAATCTTACTTTTCGCGACGACTGCATAAAAGGCGTAAAAATATTCATCAACGACTACTTCGTTATTCCCAGTGAACTTTAACGAGCTACTGCCGTCTCGAAAATTCACTTATGCAACAGAAGACTGTCTTTCGCAACACACTCACATGACTCACAAAATAGTGAAAGTTTGAATTAATCTGATTCATAGGAAACAGTTTATGCAAGTCATTCATACAAGGATCGTTACAGCGTAAATATATCTTTACTTATGACCGAGAAAAGTAAGCTTAATAGATATTATTACAAGAGCATTGAAAATATTGTGTATCCAAATACATACAGACGATAGATAAGAAATTGACACAGTAAAGAAATGTGAGGGAATAAAATTTGCAATATAAAGAAATTGGAAGGTTAAAATTTGCAATATAAAAGAAATTTTCAAGAGAATAAAATTTGCAATATAAAAGAATTTTGAGGGAATAAAATTTGATAGAAAGAGAGTGACACTAGAGCCGAGTTTAGAATTTAACTGGGTAATGTTTTTGGGGGGCTTTAGTGTGCAATATTAAACGGTAAATTCAAATGGTAAGTTTCGCAGCTTTCTAATTCGGATACTGTTTCGAAAAGATAACACAGACAATAAAGATTTTTAAAAAAGAATTTTATACAAAAGAAACAAGAAAGAAAAGGATAGAAAAAATAGAATGTTGCGAATTCTAGTACAATTTGCGGGAACTTATCTAAGAGAATGTCCGGGAAAACAAACATCTTTGAATTTGAGTATTTTTCTTTTCTTTTTAGTTCCTTTAATTTCGAGTCTTCTGTTAAGTTTTTTCGGCAAAATTCTCGGTTGAATTTTCTTTCAGTTGTTTAACTTGGTAGAATTTCAGTAGTCGACTTTCGTTTTATTTAACTTTTATTTCTTGGGAAGCTTCTTGTCTTCACAGTTTGAAATATTAATCGGCTATTCAAGAAGCGAGTGACGAAACATTTCTGTTGGCTTAAGTTTTCGTGTCTACAGTTTGGTCGCCGAATTCGTACTGAGGGTCTCAATAGTAGTTCTCGACAAATAGAGGAGGTAGCTTTTTGGTGCCGTATTGTCTGGGATTCCTTCTCCTTTTTCCACTCTGTCCAAATCAAGTGCCGCTCGTGGTCGGCTTGATTTTTTCTTGGAAATAAATTTTTATGACAGTGACCCGAGGTCAAATCCTGGACTAGACTGTTTACCTTTCACCTAGCGCAAATAACCGTGAGAAAGGTATTCATCCAACTATTTACACTCAAAGTATGGATAAATAGTAGGACAAAATGGGCTCTTTGACTTTGGTATGGCTACTAGTCTAGGAGAAGGAAAAATCTGGATTAAAACCTATCTAACATCGCTTAAAATTGACCTTGTGTCACATCCTGCTCGTGACCGAAGTGTTGGTAAACAAACACACACATAGACGCACACACACATATATATATATATATATGGACATGTTTGATTAAATAATAAAGACACATTTTTCTTATAAAATTTTATTACGATCCTTTCAAATTTTCTGACAAGTGCTTTGGTTTTAAGTTGGAGTTGGTAAAATCATCATGATCATGATGTCGTGCCGCTAGCACGTATATCCCTGACCCTCTCTCGCCACTTTTCCCTATCGTCCATCGCCTCTGGCAGGTCTTCAAAGCTACATCCCGTATCCTCACATAGCTGCTGCATGTATGTTCTAGCTTTTTTTGGTCGTCCTGCTTTTGCTCGGCCATATGTGGGGGTCCATAGGAGCACATCACGTATGAGCTCACCTCTGCTTCTCCAGCAGTGTCCTGCGCGTCTGGTTCGTCTAACTTGGATAGTTACCGAAATTTTCACGAGTGCTTTTTGATCTTTCATATGCCATCATCAGGGGTTGTTTGCAAGTAAAAAAAATTGTTCCTTTAAAATTTTTTATGGTTTTTTTATAAAATTACAAAAATTACGTAAAAGTAAAGTTGGTGACCTTTGTCGAGGGTGACCTAAAGGATTCCTTTTCGATTGCTACTAAACCAAGGTGTAGGAGAGGGCGCTATTCCTGGGTCGCTCCATTTTACCCTTGATCCGTACTTTATAATGCTGAGTGTTAAGCAAGGAGGCATCAAGTACCATTTTTTGAGTCTTTGGTATGACTCGATCTGGGATTGAACCCCGATCTCCCGAAATGTCGGGGATATCGAAAAAGAAGCTGATAACATCGCACGAATTTAAAAATAAACGCTATCAACAGAAATAGAATATTATCAAGAGAAATAGAATATTAAAAAAGAAAAAAAGACTAAAGACATGTCGCTATTTTCAAAAGTAATTCTGTTAATTCTAGGCTTTCTGGGGGGGGAGGTTCATATATAGGGCGTTTAAGATTTGTAGTAATAGCTTATTAATTTCGTGAACTATTGTAGTTGTGTTTTCAACTAGAATTTTTCGAAATTTGGATTTGGGAATAGAGTGGCTTTAAAGATGTTAGGCTATGGAGTTAGAATCATTAAGGTGCATAGAAAGAAGCCTTAAAAGAATCGTAATGGTAAGACCAACCTACGAATTATTTTCGTTGGAGGCACAGTCTCCCCAGGAACATTTGAACATATATACGACGTAAAATCAAAACTAAAACCTAAAACCAAAACGTAAAATCTAAAACAAACCTAAAACCGAAACACTTGTCTGGAAACTTGAAAGGATTCTAATAAAATTATATAGGTCAAATGTATCTTTTCTAGTTAATCAAATATGCTTAAATGAAGGACTGCTGCCCAAGTACACACACACGCACACACACACACACACACACATATATATATATATATATATATATATATATTTAACTATCAGTTATTACCTATTCGATTATCAGACCAATTCTTATATATATATAAGTATTAGTCTGATGATCAGATAGAGGAGTAACTGACGATCACCAATCGCCGTTGATTCGTCTATGCAATCCTAAATGATGTATATATATATATATATATATATATATAAGTAAAGTTGGCGACCGTAGTCGAAGGCGACCCGAAGGCTACCTTTTCAATAGCTACTACACTGAGGTGTAAGGGAGGGCGCAACTTCTTTCCCTGGATTGCACCATTTTACCCCTGATATATAACTTCTAGTGCTGAGTGTTAAGAAAGGAGGTATTAAGTACCATTTTTTTTGAGTCTTTGGTATGACTCGAACTGGAATTGAACCCCGGTCTCTCGGGCCATTAGTAAACATTTTTTAATAATAAATATAGCAAAATACATTATATATATGTGTCTGTGTGTGCGTGTAGGAGCGTTTGTGTGTGCATATATATATGTGTGTGTGAACACAGTGTGCGCGTACAGAATGATGTTAAAGAAATATGTTGATAGAAAGAGACAGAAGAGAGAAAGGAATATAAAACACATTCACATACACTCACACACGCACGCACGCACGCACAGACACAGACACACACAAGCACATACACATACACACACATGCACACACAAACATATATGTAAGTGTATATGAGTATGAGTGTGTGTGTATGCGCGTGTGTAACTGTTGTATTCTCATATACATGTTCATGCAGCATCACAACGACACAATGATAAAACAGACGCATGAAGCAAGACGCAGGAAGACTTCTTTACAAAAATATATTACTCTCACTTTATTGCAAGGGTTCGAAAGGGTTGTTCAAGGGTTGCATGTGAGAGGGAGCTGGAGACCGAACATAAACTGTAATATCTTGACCCCACTGTTATGACCGTCACATTGTGTCTTTCTCGTTCTTTAGTGCTGCTCAACCGGAGGCCTGATGTGGCTTTCCCAACCACATTTCGTCAATAACTCCGTCCGATCACAGAAACAAATCCTGGAATTAAAAAGAACCACAACTCTATTAAAATAGTCGTCATTATAAAACCAAAGGAAACACTAAAACAAACCATTCACATCCCGAAGACAACTTAAAACGTCAGAAATGCGTGTTGAAGAAAAATAAATAAACTAAAAGCAAATTCTCTGGTAGACCTATTCCTTTTAAAGTATTTACTTTTTTCCTCTCATTCGAACAACGAAAAAATTATATATATATATATATATATATATATATATATATATATATAAGTATATATCGTTCGGATGATTGTAAAACTTCATAATTCGAATATTTTAAGTAATATATCTTATCTGCCTTAATAACCTCGAGTACTTTTCTTGCATCTTTCTTATTTGCATTTTTTCTTTTATATATATATATATATATATATATATATATATATTGCTACTGAAAACTTCTTGACTCGACGGAGATATATAAAGCTAATCAATATCTTTACGCCAAGTTCTAAAACTTAAAATTTGCTCTTCTGCTACGAAATATGGATAATTTAAGGACCCTGGGAAATAAAAGCAAGCAAATTCAATGACTGAATTATTGACGCTAAAATTTCTTCACTGGAATAGTTGGTAAATAAAGCTACCATCTCCTCAAAATTTGGAAAATGTTTTCTTTCTTGGTAGTTGATTTGTATATAAAATTCAACCAACAGCTGCTACCTGTTTACGGTTAGTTGCCAAGGGAGAATATGGACAACTGCTTTCAAAAATAGATTAATAAATAAATAAACAACATATGAACTCTCTCCCCAAAACGCGCTCAAGGGTTCCCGTTTGACTCAACTCAACCAGTGCTCCACCTGGCTACAAATATTTCCCCTCTTATTTGCTTTTTTTGGTTTTATTGTTGTTCGCAGAGTTGCAGAAGATATATATATATGTATATATATATATATATATATATATATATATATATATATATATATATATATGTGTGTGTATGTGTGTGTGTGTGTGTTTAATTAAATAATAAAAGCACATTTTGCCTTTATCATTTTATTAGGATCTTTTAGAATGTTTATCGAGAGAATTTTGGAGGTAATTTTTTAGTTTATTACGAACATTACGTGCTTCAGTGTTAAGTGTGTTTATTTTTTCCTTTCTTGTCGTTAATTTCTTTTTTTACCAGACAACGGCGATACATTAAGCAGAGTTTTGCAGGTTTGAATTCAGAGTTTTCCTAATCCTAGACTGGTTGCCTAACCAATGCTAAAGAGCCGAATCTGCCCTACTATTTACCCATAGTTAGAGGGAGAATAGTTGGATTCATTCCTTTCACAAGGGTATTAGTGCTGTGTGAAATGCAATGAACCTCGTCCAGAATTTGAACTCGTGTCGCCGTGTCCATCTCCTATGATGATAACCATTACACCACACCCTCTTCTTCTGGTAGATAACAGACCGTTTCTGATAATGCATTAGGTTATTCAATATAGAGTAACCTAACACCAAATATTCGGTAGGAAGATGAACAGACAAGTGAATTAATACAATATGATATTTAATTCTATATATACGAGGAGGGAACCAAGTTCCCACCCCAAGCTATGAAAATGTCACATGCGTTTGAAGAACATGAAGAAAAATCCAGAGAGGTGGAAACCACTCACTGCTTTCTATGTCAGGTAAAATAGGGAGGCAACATGAGTGTCGATGCTGAGGAGCGAACGACCACGTTTGTTGCTTCGTAAGTCCTGTTCGTAAAAGATGTGGATTCCTTGGTTCGAATTGTTACGTGGCCAAAAAGGACTCGTGACGAGAGGGAGAGTTCTTCAAACACTGTGACAAGGGAGACCACTCCATTTAGTCTCCCAACATTGGTAACTAAGTGTATCGCAATTGAAGGATTAAAAAATCGACTGAAAGAATAAGTTCTGTTTAGATTCACTCAAAAAATATTAGATACAAATAAAATATTCAATTCAAATGTCCTCAAAGTTACAAAAGTTCAAGTTGTTAGATTCTGAGGTTGCCATGCCAACCCATCTTGGGTTATTTTATGCTTAAAAATTAGAAAATTGCATTCATATTTACATATTTTGAATATTTTTCTTAAGAGATGTTTTTTGATCATGGTCATATCAAATACAAATAACTTTTAAACAGATATATTTGACCCAGAGATGACCCCTAAACAGTTACAACCAGTGTGGGTCTGGGAGTAATGGTAATGAATAGGTACTTCCCAATCTCTAAACATCCAGAACTGGAGCTTCACCATCAAATAAAGTTCAGTGTCATATCAAGTACACTGCTTTTTTAGGAGGGACCTTACCCCTTTACGGGGAAAAATCAACGTATTGTAAACCCCGTTGATAGAGCGGATATTTACTCGGTGGGGGGCAGTAATTATGATCTCAGAAAGTAGAAATATACCCTTAAAGGGGCATACATAAAATGTTCGAGAAGTTTCTGGTTTCAACTTTTGTTACCTGAATTCAAACCCCTGCAACTAAATTGGTTGTTTAGGATTAGTAGCTTCAATCAAGATTTAAACTTTCAGAAAGCAGCACTAACCGCTTAAGTCGGTTTCTTAATCCCCCCAGATAATATAGTAGTTCGCTAGTTAAGTGTAAAGGGTTAAGGAAAATTGTTCGGTCAGACGACGTGACCAAATACACAACAAAAAACGAAAAATTTCCAGAATAAACGAATACCGGCTTTATTAAGGAAACGTACATTTTATTCTATAAGACGTTTCTTCTTCTTCTTCTTCTTCTTCTTCTTCTTCTTCTTTAGTTCTGAAAGAATGGACAGAAATTGGAAAATAGTCGGTGGAATTGTCAGGATATGTGTTCATTTCTAAGTAGATTTCAGGCGATTTAATTTGATCGGTTACGGAAAAAGTCAATTTCGATTTTGTATTTTGCCTTCTTCGAGATACGGTTAACTTTGAGGCCTTCGGTTGCGGCTAAGCTAAACACATACAATACATACAACACATACAAAGCCGGGTAGAAAAGGGGAACGAGTTTGTCACGTGTCTATACGTCACGGATTTTTAAATGAAAACAAGACTAGAAAGAGTTCTGCAGTAAAAGACGGACGTATTTATGATTTTTCATATTTATTTTATTCGATTCTTTTTACATATCTATTTATCTATTTATTCATTTTTATTTTGTTTTTTTTTTGGGGTTTTTTTGTTTTGTTTTTTTGTTTATCTATTTTTTCCTCTTCACTACTCCCACACATATTTGCACATTGCGGTTGAGAGTTCAGTTTTCATCGGTTGCCATCACTTGGGAATTTGTGCATAGGCCCTTTCTTTCCCTTTATATCTTTTTACATTTTCACCATTATTTTATCTATACCCTCAATAGCTAAAATGTAGAAAAACTCAAAAAAAATTTTGTCTGAAGAAGTTCTTCCTTGAATAAAAAAACGAAATATTACTTCTAAACCCGTTGTACGTGTTTGATTAATTCATTTTTCCACTTATTTTTATCATCTGGTCAGATTCACCGAAATATAACATTTCTCCATTTTAAACTAAGCTTAATAAATGTCGTTATTTGAAAAGAAAGAAAGAAAGATTATTATAAATATAATCTTTTCTCGTCCGGTGCCACAGTTCTGTAAGTCAACCAGCGAAGTTCAAATTGTACTCATAGATTTTCAAACTCACATATTAATTCCGCTAAGTTCTTAATAAGATATTTATTTTTAAAAATGCTACTTGGAACAACGTCCTGAATTCTCAAAGTAGTTGATGAAACTATAGCTCATTTTCTTATTTATCCACTATACAAACAATTATCTTACTCTGAATGTTTAAGATAAAAAGAGAAGGTAAAAAGTTAAATTATCAAATAGATTGCCATGCAAATGCATAAATATATATAACTTTTATTCATATATATATATATATATATATATATATATTTATATATGGGGGGGGCGTGTGTGTGTGCGCGCGCGCGCACGCAATGAAACAAAAATTTTTCTGGGCCAAAAGAACTCAGCCTCTGTCAGTGTCTTGACAACCCACTGGACACATGTACGTTTTGTAGACCTCCCAAAACGAGCAGTACATATTATATAAATTTTTTCATTATTATATAAATTTTTTCATAGTAATTCAGGGAATAAATTTTCAAAAAACATTCCAGAGAAGTCGATAGTGTCTTCATTTCTCAATAGAATTCACTAAACAAAGCAAATTCGTCAGTCCGATATGTTTATAACTGGCGCCACTGGTTGTTGTTCGATTCTGAGGAAATGGTAAAAATTTCAGATACAGATTTTCTAGGCTAGAGAGCCACAACACAAATTTCCTATTCCAGTATTTTTGTTTGACTATACACCGCACTAAGCACAATATAGAGCAAATACAATACAGTCGAGTATTTGGCAATATATTGATAACGCGAATCACCATTCTGCAACTCTGGATTCTTTTACCCAGGTCAAGAAAACGACGAACCACACTGGACCGTGAGATGCCGAGCTCACCTGATACTCTCCGAAAGCTACTGGCTGGGTTTGTCTTTATAGCTTGGAGCACGACCTCGAAATCCACGCTTTTAGACCGGGCTGATTTACCTGATCGATGAGGCTCTTGCAACCCAAAAGAAATTTCTTGAAGTATCTGAGTACTACACTATCATAAACATCACCTTCATTTTTTCCCACCACAAATGTTTTTTGCGGGTTTTGCGGTGTTATGGCCTAGCTCGAACTCATAAGGAAGACGTTTTCGAATTATACAACTTTGTACATTCATTTGTACAGCTTTCAAACCAAATCATACACAGAGTTAAGCAATGCACTACTTGTCTGCACACCAACTAGCACGATACTACCAACCGCAACGGATACCTACAATGGCTTCAACTGCTTCGATCACGTGTTATACATGCCGTAAATTGGGATTTACAAAAATATTGAAAACTTTTGACTCAATCCAGTATTTAGATGGGGCTTTTTTTTCAGTAAGAAAAATAATTAGATGACCAAAAAAAAAATAAACGCGATACTTTTGCTGGACTTAACTTTAGTCCATGTGACCTGTTAAATGACAGATATTTTTCTTTCTGAACATCCCGAAAGTCTCAATATATCGAGAATGTTTATTTAAAACATTTGAACTTCTGTCACATTCGAGGTGTTGATTCAAAATGACTGTTCGGTGTTAATGGAGGAAGGTGTTGAAATTCATATGTATCTCTTCTAATGTTACTTTTATTTTCTTTTTGACGACTTTATTTTCATTACTCAAAACTTGACATGAATCTTCTGTAATTGATACTAAGTATTTTCCAGAGGTTAAGACATTCGCACAAAATGTATATATATATATATATATAAGTTGGCCGACCGTTGTCATAGGACGACCCGAAGGCTCACTTTTCAATAGCTACTAAACTGAGGCGTAGGGCAGGGCGCAATTCTTTTCCCTGGATTATTCTACTTACCCTTGATCCGTACCTTATAATGCTGAGTGTTAAGCAAGTATCCATTTTTGAGTCTTTGGTATGACTCGACCTGAGAGTGAACCCTGTTCTCCTGAACAATTGGCGAACACTTAAATTAATTAGATAAATGAAATTACACTAAAGAAGATATACTCTACAATTAACATTTAATTAATACTCTTAATTTTATTATAATTATAAATTATCATTTATTGATATTCCATAACTCCCAGGTCAACTCAGACCCGGAATTCTTGCACCAATTCGGGTTCTATCAATGGGTCAAACAAATCTATTTAAAATTGTTATTATCAAATAGGAATAACCAAAACTATACAACTTTGTGCCAATTATTTGTACGAAGAAAGGATAATTGATTTTATAAATGTATTTACCTACTTCTCTGCACACGGTCAGTTTTTAAGCAGAGTTCAACAGGTTTGAATTTAGAGTTTTCCTTCTTCTAAAATGGTTGCCACAGCAAGTTTAAAAAGTTCAGTCTGCCCTACTATTCGCCTATAGATGGAAGGAAAATAATTGGATTCATAAGGTGGGTGGAGTATTAGCGCTGTGTGATAAAAGAACAGCCTCGTCCAGGGTTTGAACTCGTGTTGCTGAGTCTATTTCCAACGAATATGCCACTGTACCTACTTAACAGTGGACAAACAAATGATTATTAAATCGGAATCGTTAAAATCCTTTAATTGTATATAAATTATTAGTATTATAAAGGAATACTTGAAACCGTATAAATGTATTCAAATTATTTGTGTTAAGAATAATTAATTGAAGCTATAATTGTTTGCAGATTATCATAATAAGTTAATTGAAACAATATTGGTAACAAAAAAAAACTTATTTCTATATCAAATAACTAAATAAATGTCGACATGCTGTGAAGCCCTTCTTTTTTTCTTTCTTTCTTTTTTAAATTTTTTTCTTTAATTCTTTCTTTCTTTCTTTTTGTATCCTGTTTTGTTCTTAAAGTAATTGTGTTCTTCCATCTTGAGGGTTCGAATCCAGATAAAAACCATAATTCCAAGGCGGATTTTTAAATCAGGAAAATCGTTCATATTTGAAGTATAGTGCAATACACTCTACCTAGCTTCTATTTGATTTTATGTCGTACTAAACTGAATCTATTAAAGGTCGTCGGGTGATAGTTTGACTCGACCTGCAAACGTTTGAAAACAAACTGATTGAATACTGAATTCCATTACAGACATATATTTTCCTGCCTCAAAAGATGCGTAGCCCACATGTGATATAATGGCGGAGGGATTTCGCTTTATATATCTTGCCTTTGGGTTTAGTTAGGCTGAGAACCTTTCGGCTCAGTGCATGGGTTAGTTAGGTACAAACTTGAGCGCAGGTGTTGACGCGCGTGCGCGGGAAGGATGTGTCGTTCACAGATGTCAAAATAAAAATCACAGATAGATAGGTTGACCAGTGGATGTGAATGACGTCATGCACCGTAAGCGCGCGCGGAGGATTTTGGGAATTTTGAAAAGTCAGTGAGTTGAGTCTTGCCGTCCGAAGAAGAAGGGTGACTTTCGCTTGCTCGCCGTGGCCAGGCCAGTGGCCTTGTGGCAGGTGTCGCACGTGTTTTGGGGCAGATGGAAAAGCCAGCATAGAAAGATTGTGCCTCTCTCCTTATGTCGAAAAACCTTTAAACTTAAAGGTAATAAAAAGTTTCGTACCTGAACTAAGAAGTCGTAAGTGTTTTTCGGGATTCCTAAGTTTTATGTTATGTATGTGCGTTATGAACATTATGAACGTTTTGCGTACCGGTATGAATATGTACGTTTCACATATGTATGGCTATGTTACACACACACACTCAATTGCGGGATTTCTTTGTCGTGGACTGGGTCGGGTAAGTAAATAGATATGTAGGAAATTAGTTTAAGGTTTGGTTTGGTTTGGTTGTTTAATGGCATATCAACCTTTAATGCCAAATCCATCCTTCTTGAAGAACAGTAGTGGTACTACTTAACGCATAGCTGTGAGGATAAGGAGATTCATACGTTTTCCCAAGGGTATTTGTCCGAAAGTGAACCTAATAGCGCTACTGGGATTAGAACTTGCTGACTACGATTCCGCAAACCATCGCTTTAACCATTACACCACGAGGACACCCCAAGTTTAGGCTTTTTTTATTTGTTTGTTTATCTACCGCTCTTTCTGGTTACAAGTTTTCGCTGAATAAATGACAACTAGATGATTTTGGATTATCTGTTAGTTTGTAGGCTATTAGATAAACATTTCTTTACTGAGATAATGGCCGAGGCGTCTTTGTTTGTCTCAACGAGAGAAAATAAAGTTAAATAGATGAATTATTCCAAAGAATTATTCAGTAAATTTAATTCCTTTAATTATTCACACGACGTTTTGACCGATACAATCTCCGGTCTTTTGATATAATATACATACTCATAAGGAAAGATACGTTTGTTCTCGTCTTTTTGATAGTGCAAATGGTATCACACAGGGTTTTTTTTTAATAAAATTGTTCTCAAATTTAAAAAAATTTTTTTTTTAGAATTTTATTTTTCGTCGAAGAAAGCATTCAAAAGATTAGATCAAAATATAAATGAAGAAAAAATAAGAAATAAGTAAATGCTTTCAGAGAAGGCCGAAGAACAAGCGGTTAATCAAGAATGAAAACTGTGAGTGAAATAAGATAAAAGAAGAAGAAGAAGAAGAAGAAGAAGAACAAGAACAACAACAACAACAACAACAACAACAGCAACAACAACAACAACAACAACAACAACAACACTATTTGCAAATAACACTGACTTTCGTCTGATCAGGAAATTTCAGAAGTATCAAATCAGCTAAGTAATTAAAGAGATAACCGACCCCTTAAAAAGACCTAGTAGTCCAAGTAGTTTCTGACCATGTGCCAGACTAAGCTACTTATATCTGCCATGGAATAGTGGTTAGCAAGTATGTTTTGTTGACTCTTACTGCATTAAGTTCAAGACACACAAGACACTCTATATTTGTGGCCTTATACCAGCCTAAGCAAAACTGTTAAGACGTTATGGAAAGAAAAGAATGATTAAAACTTTATTGCAATGCCACTTTTTCGGTGGGGCTTAGAATACGCTGATTGTCTCCCTCCTGCAGATGGTAAGACCCCCTCCAAAAAGGGGTGTCCTGGGTATGACACTAAACTGCTTCTGATAGTGAAGCTCCAGTTCTGGAGTTCTGGGAAGTGAGGAGTACCCATTCATCGTCATTACTTCCAGGTCCACTCTAACCCCGAGTTGTAGTACTTGGTAGGGTCCCATCTATGGGTCAAAAAGATCCGTTAAAAATTATTTGTATTCGATAAGAAATACTTGAAACCATATAACAGTGAACAAACAAAGGATTATTATTAAAAAGAAATAATCACTTAAAACCATATAATAATTAGTATTTGATAGAAATACTTGAAACCATATAATTGAAAATTATTTGTATTGAGAATAGTTACTAGAAGTTGTAATTGTTTACTAAGGATTATTAAAAGTTACTTGAAACCATTATAACTGTGGGCAATGACTATAATTGAATAGAAATAATTATTCGAAATTATATAATTATTAGTATTGGACAGAAATACTTGAAACCATACAACTGTCAGCTAATTATTTCTATTTAATAGGAAAACCTGATATCATATAAATGTGTGCAAAAAAAATGCACAAACGATATAGACATGAGCGTACAATGAATACGGTTTCTTAACTTCTATCCATAAAATAACCCTATACGGATTGAAGTGTCGTTAAAATTAATCAGTAAAAATCGCAAATGGAATTAAGAAAACTGATGGAATTTAAATTATAAACGAGAAACGGGATGTAAAAACTAAGAAAGAAAGAAATGAGAAAAGGGAAGGTGGCTTGAGTGAAGAAGAAGAAGAAGAAGAAGAAGAAGAAGAAGAAGAAGAAGAAGAAGAAATGTGTAATGTTATCTCTCAAAATGCTCCCTTCTTTCCGTCACTTTATTTTCTTCCATTATCACACCCAGCCACCACCAACCTGATCACACCCATCTCTATTCTTCTTTGTTTACATTCGAATACCGCAGATAGATAGGCATGGCTCGCAGTGATTTAAGAACTGGATGGCTGACCAACGTTCCCGCAACCCCAAGCCACAAAGGATTTGTATAGACAAAAGAGCCCAATATAAAACAACTGTCATCAAAACGTTAGTTATTGACGAAGTCACGTTGATGAGAGGGCGCTTCTAGCCGTACTAGTAAACCTTCACGAATGAGTTCGAATCTTATTGGGTACCCCATTCACGCAGCCTCGTGCCACTTTTAAGCAAATAGCTTTGTAAATTATTTTAGAATGAAAACCTACTAAGACTGCTAAAAGACACCCGCGAGGACACATAATTGGAATGACTTGGGCTAGGCAAGTAAAGAAAACATGCCTGTCACATTTTGGTCGATCAAGTCTCTAGATTAAACAGTTTGAAATATTCAAATTTACCATCTTTTATTATTATTCCTTAAGAGTTTTTCACATCAGTGTTAGCTGATGGTCTTCCACTGGAGTTTGAGTGACAGCAAGTCTCCTCAAGTCTCCAGGACTCGTCTCAGGATTCTGGCCGTTCTTAGCGGTGCAGTCGTTTGGATAGTCTCTACCCGTCCGCCAACTTCCAAGTCCTCCAAGCCTTTTAATAATCCTTTAGTTATTGTGCCTAACGCACCAATCACAATTGGCACAATCGTTACTTTCATGTTCCACAGCTTTTTTAATTCTCTAGCAAGGTCGAGGTACTTATCCTTCTTTTCACTTTCCTTCAGCCGAGACAGCAAAGTCGACAATTTTACAGATTCTCTTTTTTTTTTTTTTGTTGATTATTATGAGGTCTGGTCTTCATGCCGGGATTAGGTGATCCGTTTGTATGTTAAAGTCCCATAGGAGTTTATGCGAGTCATTTTCTAGGACAGGTGCTGGGTTGTGCATATACCATTTGTTTGAATGGTCGAATTGAAATTTCCTGCGCATTTCCCAGCGGATCACCTTGCCGACCCAGGGAATCTTCAGGTCACCCTCGAAAAGAAAAAAACAATTTAGTTTGAAAATATACTTACTGCATAGAATTTTACGCAGAGATGTACTTCTGTTTAGACTATTATGTATTCATATTTGTTTGTTAAGTTTCAATGCATTAAAGTTTGGCAATCATCATTATCGTCATCATGTCGCACCATCAGCACAGATATCCCTGACCCTTTCTGAGTTTATAACAATTGCTCTAAGAACACTACCTTACAGATGTGTACTTAGTCCCTTAAACTTTAAGCTTCGCAAAAAAAAAAATTAATCGGCTTAAATATAGCTCCCACTGTCGGCTCACTAATTCGTATGTTTCGTAGCAACAGTTAACTTCAAATATTAATTCTTCTCCATCGTTTGACTCGGATAAACTGAAACGCAAATATCAATCTAACCTTTACCCTTAACACCTTTCTTCCATCCTCACACTCCTCTTTCCACTTTAATCGTTTACATTCTGATAGAGCTTAACGCCCTGCTTAGTTAAACGAATCAAAAGTGAACACAAAACTAAACACTCGAAATAGCGGAAGTTGTGGGTTTAAAGTGAACACACTGACCCATCTATCAAAGATCTATTTATGTATCATCAATTATCAGTGACACACATATATGACCATCCCGCACTGTTGTCTGCTCGTCTCCTTGAATAGCCTCAGGGGAGAATTGCTAACCCACAATGACCTTAAAGTCGACGCTTGGCTTATCCAAACGAACGAAAGCGCTAGTTGATGTGTGTCCGTCAGAATATGTTAATTTTTGGGTATTTATAGCTTTCTATAATCTTGAAAGCTCTAACAAAGAAAAACTGAGTGTAGGATTAATGTTTTTCGAAAGAAATTTTCATCCTGTCCCGTTCACTGGGGCTGCAGAATACACTGACTCCATCTCTGCAGAAGATTAAGACCTACTCCAATGAATATCCAAGATATGACATTAAATGGAACTTTAGGAAATGCGGAGTACCCCTTTATTGCCATCGCTTCTTGGTCCATTCGGACCCGAAGTGGTAGCACCTTATAGGGTCCGATCTATGGGATAAATAGAACTGTTTGATCATTTAAACGTATGGCAAACTAATGACTTCGGTAAAAACGAATTATTAGAAATAGAACTGTTTATCATTTAACTATGTTTAAGTACTTATGCTAAACTGAATTGTTTAAAACAGAACTGATTATTTGCATAAAGATGGATTTGGCATTAAATAATCTACATCCCACAAACCCAACCAACTAACTATGTTTAAACAAATGACAAATGTTTAATTAAATCCTTTGTTATACATAACAAGACATGGAAACATTTAACTTTGTTGACTTATGCTAAATTGAATCGTAAAAAACAGAACTGTTTGATTATTAAACTGCGTGTATCTAGAAAATGTGTTACCAAGTTATATGTTTAATATATGTATAAAGAGTATTTGGCATTAAATAACCAACAATGGTTGATGCGAGTATATATATATATATATATATACGAGGAACATTAATAAGTTTCCAGACTTTTTCGTGTGGGCAATTTATTGATAGTACACACATGAATCTCTAATCCCCTTTGAAGTAATCTCCTCCGGCTGCAATGCACTTGTTGTACCGTCCATACAACTCCTCAAAGGCCCTTGTGTGAGCGTGTCAATGACCTCCGTCACAGCCTCTTTCATCTTCTCAGTTGTCTCATAACGACAGCTTCTGAGTTTAGGGAATAATCAAAAGTCACAGGGAGCAAGGTCTGGACTATTGGGAGGCTGAGGAACTGTTTTGAAGCCTATCTTGGTCAAATAGTCTGTGACAAGGATGGAGTTGTGGACTGGTGCATTGTCCTGGTGGAAATGCCACAGACCCGATTTGAAGAGTGCTGGCCGCTTCCGACGGAATCTCTTGCTGAACTCCCTTAAAACCTCAACATAGTAACCCTAACCCTAACCCTTTGGCCAATCAACTCTGGTGTACTGACTTCCTTACTCCCCACACACCTCTCATCATCCCTCACAGACTCCCTGCCTTCCTTGAATCTCTTATGGCACTCAAAAACTGATGCTCGATTCATGCAAGATGGTTGAAAAGCAATCTGAAGTATTCCATACGTTTCTGTGGCATTTATTCCAAGTTTAAAACAGCATTTTATTGCATATCGTTCTTCTAAAGTGTTCTCACGTCCAGATTGCATTTTTGAATTTCACCAGCCGTGACAATCAGGCTTTAGTAGGGTGTATTCCAATTGCTGCTGTAGCTGTTCATTTGAACCTGAAATCATAAAAATTGGTCAGTCATCTCATAAGATGTATAGCAATAACATACTGAATTTTCAAGACAATTTTAAATGCCTGTAAAAAAAGTCTGGAAACTTATTGAATACACCACGTATGCTATAAAACCAAACCAAACCAAATTATCTACATTATCAAGCCGTGCTGGTTACATGGACTTCCTTGACTCTCACTCTCTCTATATATATCTCTCTATATATATCTCTCACCGTCCATTCCAATTTTCCTTCGCTCTTGAAAGGCCACATCCAGGGTCCTAACAAAGCTTATTGATAGAAATCTTTGCCTGTCGGTCAGCATTTGTGTGTCCATGTCTTATGATATATATATATATATATATATATATATATATATATATCACAATCGCAAGTTATCCAATGGGCTTCCATAAGCCGATAATTTTGTTTGGTTTGGTTTGGTTGGGTTTTATGGCATATCAACAATTATTGGTCATTTAATGCCAAATACTCTTTTTATATATAATATATATAAATATATCACGTCGTGTTATCACGGATTTCCGCCACCTGTCTCTATCTTGCATCGTTCCCGGCAGGTATTCCAGACTACATCATATATCGGCACAAAGCTGCTGTAGATAGGTTCTAGCTGGTCGTCCTGCCTTTATGCTCGTCAATGTGAAGGGGTCCAAGAGAGTACATCGCTTATTAGTTTGTTCTAACTTCTCTAGCAGTGTCCCGCATGTCTGGTTCGTTTAATTTGGATGGTTTTCGGGATGGGTAGTAGGTGGCCATACAACTGGTACTTTGTGGGATATTGTCTCCAGTACTTGTTCAGTATTGCTTGCAGCATTCTTATGTAATTGCCGTCAAACTTTTCTCCATACGTTTAGTTAGCGTCCATGTAGTACATCCATATAGCAGTATCGACACGACTGCTGCTTGAAAAAAACTGATGTTCCTTTTATCGGTCAGGTCTGACTTCCATATGACCGATAGGCTATCGATAGCTGTCCATGCCTTTGCTAGTCGCATGTTGTCATTTTCGGCTGATGAGACGCTGCTTTCTAGGTAGGTGAATTTGTCTAAAAGTTTCAGAGCACCATCATTTAGTGTGGAGATGTCGCCTCTTTGATTAAAGCACATGTATTCTGTTTTGTCTATGTTTCCATTGAGACCTATGCCACCTGCTACTCGTTCCAAACTATGTAGCAGAGATTCGGCTTGGATGGGTGTATTTGCCAGAAGCGCTATGTCATCGGCGTAGTCCGCGTCCGTAATAGTTTGTTCGGGGTATCTTCTGCTTCTGTTTTTTGCCAGCCTGAAGTCGTTTTCTTTCATTAAATCTACAGACGTTCGATGCATGCTGTCTAAGCAGATAATAGGCAGGTATGTATCTCCTTGCAACACACCTGCTACAATGTCGAAATAGTCTATGTCTCCATCTGGTTGGCGAACTTTTACTTTCGTGTTTACACACACACACACACACACACATATATATATATATATATGCCAATTGGCATATTAGTTAGTGTTCGCCAATGGCCCAGGAGACCGGGGTTCAATCCCAGGCCGAGTCATACCAAAGATTCAAAAACTTGTTTAAGACTCAGCACGATAAGGTACATATCAAAGGTAAGTGGAGCAATCTAGAGAAAGAAGTAGAGCCCTCACCTCCTCCTCAGTGTAGAAGCTATTGGAAAGGGAATCTCCGGGTTGCCCTTGACTGCGGTCGGCCAACTTATATACATATATATATTTGTGTGTCCGTCCGTGTAATATAGCTCATAAATGGGTACATTTCGACTAATTTTAATTAAAAAATCGATTTTCTTATAAACCAAAGATACCAGGATTTTTGTTTATTTCGACTAAGACATTATACAATTACAACGGATATTATTAGGTATTATCAGTTACCAAACTCTAAAGAATTGAAACTGTGTAACCAAAAATGCTGAAGTGCTGAAAATTTCCAAAGAATTCTTCACCCCACTGAGAAGGGAATTACATTTTTACTTCACTGCTAATTGACTGTTTCGTTTTGTTTTGTTTTTTGTTTTTTGTTTTTTGTTTTGTTTTTTTGTTTTGGTGAGTGGTGGGAAGTAAATGTTATAGAAATGTCAAAGAAACAATATGGCAGGTATGTTGAACTGATGGAATTGCATACACATTTATATGACACTCAATCGTTTTTTTTTTTTTTGTTCTAGAAAGGGTCGAGTAATATTTTTTGTACCGCCTCGTATATATTTTCGGCCAGAACTGCAAGCTTTTATCACACAGGAAGTATGGGGAAATTCTGTTGTTATGGTAACCTGAGACATTATAGAAATTCCAACTTATCCATATATTTTTTTTGCTGTACTGACTAGGTAGACTACACTATTTAATCAGTCTCTCTCTCTCTCTCTCTCTCTCTCTCTCTCTCTCTCTCTTCCTTGCTCTCTTATACTATATATATATATATATATTTAATGAAGAAGCTAGGACGAACTCATATGTGACGTTCTGCTATAGACCTCTACAGTTGGACGTGCCAGTGTGGGCCGACTAGCAAGAACCTATCTACATCAGGTCTGTACGGATTCCGGATGTAGTTGGGAAGATATGTAGAGGGCAATGGATGATAGGGAGATGGAGAGAAAGAGAGTCCGGGAAATTCAGGCTAGCAATGCGATTTGATGATCATTACATATATATATATATATATATATATATATATATATATTGCTCTTTCACTCGAGAGATGGAGTGCAACATCGCAGTAAGCAAGTTAGAACTCTAGTCGTGTTATTACATTCCTTATTATACTAATATCCTTCGGTGAGATATGAACCTACTTACCCCCCACCAGCTGTGGGTTAAATAGTACTACACTGTCCTTCAATAAGAATAGCTTTGCCATTAAATATCTCATGAAAGTTGCATATGCCATTCAATAGAGAAACCTAACAAGTTTCTTCTGTCTGTCTCTCTCCCTCTTTCTTTCTTTCTTTCTCTCTCTCTCTCTCTCTCTCTCTCACACACACACACACACACACACACACACACACACTCATACACACTAACTTTTTATACGTCACTCTTCTCTCTCCTCTTCACTCTTATTCCATCTTTAAGTCGCTTCGTGTTCTTTCCCTCCCTTTCAATTTTCTTTTCCTTTCAAGTGATAATGTGTGCGTATATAATCCCGCCATAAAAAGACTGCAAAATGTGCTTGTACTTATAGAGTTATGAACCTACGTAATTGCTTCAGAAATGTAAGAACAAGGAAACTTGAAATGGCTTCTATTTTAGAATGTTGAAGGTTTATAGCAGATTAATCAGTGAGATATACTCAAAAGTCTAAAAGAGAAACACCGGATATTTTATCTCATTGATTTTGAGCCTATAATGATATTTTAAGTCTATAAAACGTTTCAGTTAAGTAGATTGGGTTTTATGGCATATCAACCCTTGTAGGTCATTTAATGCCAAATCTTGTTTATACATATATAAGACATATAGGATTTGGAAACAAATAGTTTGTTCGCATCATTTTTCAAAAGTCAGAGCGTATTTGTGAGAAAAGTTAAAGGGTTTCAAGTATTGCTAACTAACATTCATGATTAAATTCAAGTATTGATATGTAACATCAATAACTTCATTGAAAGTCATTTATTTATTTGCACACAGTTAAATAGTTTCAAGTCATTGCCCATTTAAAAAATTTAAAAAAAGAATAAAGCCAGTCTCGATCCTTTTCGACGAAACACAGGGTTGTGCGAGTGCAGCACCTATGTAATATTAACAACTTAATTGAAAGTTATTTATTTGTTTGCACACAGTTAAATAGTTTCAATTATCGCTATGTACCATCAACAACTTCATTGAAAGTCATTTATTTGTTTGCACACAGTTAAATAGTTTCAAGTATTGCTATGTAACATCAACAACTTTATTGAAAGTCATTTATTTGTTTGCACAAATGGTTTCTAGAATTGCTTTTAGCACTAATGATTCAATTCAACATTATTTGCTCACCATAAAGTAGTTTCAAGTATTGCTCACACTAATAGTTTTATTTGCACACAGTTAAACGGTTTCAAGTGTTGATATTTAACACTAATAATTCGATCTAGAATTAATCATTTGTTTGTACCCACTTGAATAGCAACAAGTGTTGCTATCTACAACCAACAGTTTTATTTGCACTTAGTTAAATGGTTCCGAGTGTGGCAATGTAATACCCATAATTCAATTAAGGCACACGGCAAAAGGATTTCAAGTATTGCTATTTTACACTGATAATTCTATTCTATAGAAGTCATTTGTTTGCACACAGTTAAACGCTTAAACAGTTCTATTGACAGACCCTATCAGGTGCTACCACTCCTGGTCAGAGTGGACCTGGGAGTAATGGCAATGAAGGGGTACTCAACATTCCCAAAAAATTCAGAAATGTAACCTCACCATCAAATGGTTTTATGTCATATCCAAAATACACGTTGGGGGACTGGTTTTACCCCTCAGCAGAGATGCAGTTGCTGTATATCAAAGACCCAACTAGCTGGGCTGAATACGTTTGAAGAGATTTTATAGATACAAATTATTTCCCCTGAGATTGAACTACAAATCAAGAAATAAACAAAATTTCCCATACACATAAATTATCTATACAGTTTAATAAAAACGTATGCACAGCTGATAAACCTATATAATAAAGTCTTGTCTAAAAGTCAAAACAAGTCAATGCCCATTCAAAGAATTTAAAAAAAGAATAAAGCCAGTCTCGATACTTTTTGAACGAAACATTTTCGACGAAATACAGGGTTATGCAAGTGCAGCGTCTACAGTTCGAGCTCTGTGCACCTCCTCCTTGTTTCTTAGACTGAAAATTCTTCCCAAAAGTAAGGTTCGTACCAGTTTAAAAGAGAAGATTCAGATATGCTTCGACTTATACTGCTATATGGCTGCACTACATGGACGCTAACAAAACGGCTGGAGAAGAAGCTAGACGGCAATTACACAAGAATGCTACGTGCAATCTTAAACAAGTCCTGGCGGCAACACCCCACAAGACACCAACTGTACGGCCACCTGCCCCCTATCACGAAAACTATTCAAGTTAGACGAACCAGACATGCAGGACACTGCTGCAGAAGCAGGGACGAACTCATAAGAGATGTACTCTTATGGACCCCCACACATGGCCGTGCAAAAGCAGGACGACCAGCACGAACATACATTCAGCAGCTATGTGAGGATACGGGACGTTGTCCAGAAGACCTACCTAGAGCGATGAACGATAGGGAGGAGTGGCGAGAGAGGATCAGGGATATCCATGCTACCAGCGCGATATGATGATGAT
Source organism: Sepioteuthis lessoniana (assembly GCA_963585895.1). Classification (NCBI taxonomy): domain Eukaryota; kingdom Metazoa; phylum Mollusca; class Cephalopoda; order Myopsida; family Loliginidae; genus Sepioteuthis; species Sepioteuthis lessoniana. The sequence continues at coordinate 102,830,797 of OY757909.1, read as the reverse complement.
GATGACAAAGAGGTAAATCCACGCATTTTCTCTGTATATTGGTACGAAGTTTGTATTTGAACTCGCCTCGCCAAATTCATCTTGATCATCAATCCCCATTCTATCGCATGCACCTCACACACACACACACACACATGAGGAGGTGCCCGTGATGTAACGGTTATCGTCGTAGGAAATGGGCACGTCGTACTGAGTTCAAAACCTGGACGAGTCTATTTGCATTTCAAATACTACTAATACTCTTAAGTGATTTTCGTCTATTTTTCTTCTTTGCTTTTATGTGCAGTAAATAGAACACAAATGTCTCTCCATGCAAAAATGTATTATCAAACACGCGCGTTCATATGTCAAATGGTCTGTGTAGAAAACAATTTGTGCGCATGCGTACAGGTAGAAATGTTTTGGAGGAAACGCCTAGAGTGCTTCCTGCAAAGTCGATAGACGTTCATCTTTTTCGTCAAGTCTTTTATTTGTTTGTTATTTTCTTTGTTTTGCTTTTTTTATGGTTTTTTTTTTTGCTTTGTTTTCCTGGCCGATTCTTTTGGTTGCTTCTTCATTATGCCTTTTAACTGTCGTTGAAAGAAATATAGTTACGCATGTGTATGTGTGTGTGTGTGTGTGTGTGTGTGTGTCTGCGTTTGTGCATGTGTGTCGGTGTTTATGTGTGTCTCTGTGTGTGTATGCTTGTGTCTGAGTTTTTGTAGTGTGTGTGTGTCTATCCGTCTGTGTGTATGTTTGTGTATGTGTCTGTGTGTGTGTGTATCTGTGTATGTCTGTGTTTGTGTGTGTCGGTCTTTATGGGTTTGTGTGTGTGTATGTTTGAGTGTCTGTATTTTTGTGAGTGTGTGTTTGTCTATGCGTTTGTCTGTGTCTGTTTGTGTGTGTGTCGATGTTGATGAGTGTGTGTATGTGTGTGTGTGTGTGTGTGTGTGTGTACGTTTGTGTGTGTATTTTTGTGAGTGCGTGTGTGTCTGTGTGTCTGTGTTTGTATTTTTATTCGTGTCTCTGTGTGTCTATGCTTGTGTATGTGTATGTTTGAGTATGTGTCTTTGTGTGTTCGCGTGCGTGTATCTGTGTAAAGGTGTGTGTGTGTGTGTGTGTGTGTGTGTGTGTGTGTGTGTGTGTGTGTGTGTGTGTGTGTTCACGCCCGTGCGTGCACATATTCATTCTTGAACTTTTCGTACAATTATTGTTCGTGTCAGGCCGTGCTAATATAAACGCATCTAATTGGGTCCTAATTGCATTAATGACATAGCTATGTTGTGAGATAACACGTAGGGTTTTGTGTCCCCCAGTGCAACATGGAAGCGGGCGCTCGAAGAGACTGGGAAGAACTCTTTGTTATAACTATTAGCTTGCGAACTTGGGGACCCACTGTACTCGTTGCCTACAACTGATATCCATGTGCAAACTATAACACCCGCCCGGTCGGCTTGGGCTGTATAATACGCCGACTCCACCTACACAGAGAGGTAAGATACCCCCTCTCATTGAATATGACACTAATCCGGTGAGGCTCTACTCTAAGAGCTTTGAGGAATACGGAGTGGCTCATCATTTCACACTAACCCGGAGTGGTAGTACCTGTTAGGGTCCCATCTTTGAGTCAAATAGAACTGTACATGAAACCATTTAACTATGTCCAAACAAATGACTAATATTAAATAGAATTAGTAGCAGAACGTGAAACCATTTATCTGTGTGCAAACAAATGATTAATATTAAATAGAATTATTAGTCCAAGGTAGCAAAACTAGAAACCATTTATCTGTGTGCAAACAAATGATTAGTATCAAATAGAATTATTACTATTAGATGGCAATACTTGGAACCATTTAACTGTAAGCAAAAGAAAATATGTCAATATTAAAAAAATTATTGGTGTTAGATAGAAATACTTGAAACCGTTTTATACATTAAATTATAAGTATTGGATAGGAATACTTGATACTATCTAATTATAATCATCATTTCACACTAACCCGGAGTGGTAGTACCTGTTAGGGTCCCATCTTTGAGTCAAATAGAACTGTACATGAAACCATTTAACTATGTCCAAACAAATGACTAATATTAAATAGAATTAGTAGCAGAACGTGAAACCATTTATCTGTGTGCAAACAAATGATTAATATTAAATAGAATTATTAGTCCAAGGTAGCAAAACTAGAAACCATTTATCTGTGTGCAAACAAATGATTAGTATCAAATAGAATTATTACTATTAGATGGCAATACTTGGAACCATTTAACTGTAAGCAAAAGAAAATATGTCAATATTAAAAAAATTATTGGTGTTAGATAGAAATACTTGAAACCGTTTTATACATTAAATTATAAGTATTGGATAGGAATACTTGATACTATCTAATTATAATCAAACAAATTACTAATATTAGATGGGATTATCAATGTTAAATAGCAATACTTGAAGCACTTACATCATTATCATCATATCGTGCTACCAGCACAGATTTTCAAAACCCCCCTCTCTCTCTCTCTCTATATATATATATATATATATATATATCGCCATTTATCTCAATCATCCGTCGCTTCCGGCCTCTAGACTACATCCTGTGTCCATATAGAGCTGTTGTAGATAGGTTCTAGTTGGTCTTCCAACACTTGCTCGTCCGTGTGAGGGGGTCCATTGGAGAACGTCGCTCATGAGTTCGTCCTTACTTCTCCAGCAGTGTCCAGCATGCATTGTTCGTCTTATTTGGAGAGTTTTTTTTTAAGATGGGAGGATATGACACAAGGTCAATTTTTAAGCGGAGTTTAACAGGTTTGAATTCAGAGTTTTCCTTCTCCTAGACTAGTTGCCTAACCAAGGCTGAAGAACCTAGTGTGTCCTACTATTTACCCATAGCTGGAGGGAGAATAATTGGGTATTAGTGCTATGTGAAATGCAATCAGTCTCGTCCAGGATTTGAACTCGTGTCGCCGTGTCCATTTCCTACGACGATAACGACTACACAACGGGCACCTACTTTTTAAGATGGGAGGTAGGTAGCCGTTCAGCTGCTGCTTTGTGTGATGTTATTTCGAGGAATTGTTCAATATGGCGCCTGGACTACTTTAATTAACTCGGCCTAATTGACCAATTCTCACGACTGAACAAACCAATCAGAGAACTGCTGAAAAGGTCCAGTCTCATCTATCATATCACTGGTTATTTTCCATGACTCTTCTCCAAACGAACTTCGAGTTAACTTTTGAATTCAGATATTTTGAATTCTACTTTTACTGTACAAAATTAATTGGCGACCGATTCATTATTAAACAAAATCAAAAAATCATTCTCCGGCGTTTCTACCAAGATGCAGAAAGAAACTAGGGAAAATTCTGCGGTTATTTATTGAAATGATAAAACAAAATATGCGAAGGAAAATATTTATTTAAAAATTTTATATAATTGAATACCCCGTTCAAAACATGCCTGCTGGTTGGGATTTAGAATACGCTGAATATATCCCCTGCAGTGAGGTAGTAATTCGATGAGCTTTTTGCTTTGATGTAGCACAAGATCATATGAATCGGGACACCCAATGAGACTCGAACTCATTCATGTAGGTTTGCTAATCTCGTTTGCGAACCATTTCACCACCCGAGGTGACCATCCCCTTCACAGAAAGAAAAGGTGACCAAGATATGACTAATCTGCTGCTGATGGTGAGGCTCCAGTTCTGGAGATCATGGTAGTATGAAGTAGTATGAAGTACGAGGATCATTAAATAAGTTTCCAGACTTTTTCGTATGGGCACTTTTATTGATAGTACACACATGAAACTCTAGTCCCCTTCGAAGTAATCTCCTCCGGCTGCAATACACTTGTTGTATCGTTCCAACAACTTCTGGAACGTCCCATCGAAGTCCTCTTGTGTGAGCGTGTCAATGACCTCCGTCACAGCCTCTTTCCTCTCCTCAATTGTCTCATAACAACAGCCTCTGAGCTTAGGGAATAAGCAAAAGTCACAGGGAGCAAGGTCTAGACTATAGGGAGGGTGACGAACTGTCTTGATGCCCATCTTGGTCAAATAGTCTGTGACAAGGATGGAGATGTGGACTGGTGCATTGTCCTGGTGGGAATGCCACTGACCTGATTTGAAGAGTGCTGGCCTCTTCTGACGGAATCTCTTCCTGAACTCCCTTAAAACCTCAGCATAGTAACCCTAACCCTAACCCTAACTCTTTGGCCAATCAACTCTGGTGTATTGATTTCCTTACTCCTCCCACACCTCTCATCATCCCTCACAAAAACTCCCAGCCCTCTTTGAATCTCTTATGTCACTCAAAAACTGATGCTCGATTCATGCAAGATGCTCCAAAAACAGTCTTAAGCATTCCATACATTTCTGTGGCATTTTTTCCAAGTTTAAAACAGAATTGTATCGCATATTGTTCTTCTAGAGCGTCCTCACGTCCAGATTGCATTTTTGAAATTCACCAGCTGTGACAATCAGGTTTTAGTAGGGTGTATTCCAATTCCTGCTGTAGCTGTTGATTTGAATCTGAAATCATAAAAATTGGTCAGTCATCTCATAAAATGCATAGCAATAACATACTGAATTTTCAAGAGTCTACGACAATTTTAAATGCCTGTACAAAAAAAAGTCTGGAAACTTATTGAATACACCACGTACCATTTCATTGCCATTACTCTCAGGTCCACTCTCACTTGGGGGGTTGTACTTGTTAGGGTTTCACCAAGGGGTCGAATAGATCTGTCAGAAAATTATTTATATTAGATAGGAATACCTGATATCATATTACCGAGCGCAAAAAAACAACCCTTAATCTATACAAGAAAATTTGATATAAACGTATGTATTTCCCAAACCTCCAGGCATCAAATAACCTCTAACGAATGCCGTTAAAATCAATCAATCGATCGATGAAGCCAATTATTCTACTTAGAAGAATCTAACCAAGAGAAATTTAAATGCTAATGGGAAAGACAACAGTAAAAATAATAGAAGAAAATCAGGCGTTATCAAATAGATTATCAAATTTGTATTCGATAAACAGCGGGGTACTGAGTAAAGTGCTAGACTGTGACATCGTAGTAAGTGCATTCGAACTCCAGTTGCGCTATCACGCTTACTTTCGGACTAATACCATTAGAAAAGTTATAAACCCTCTCATACCCTCAGCTATGGTTTGGTTTGATTTTATGGCATATCAACCATTGTAGGTTATATAATGCCAGATCTGGTTTATACATATATATCAAATATATATGATTTGTAAATACATTTTGTTGATAACATTTTTAAACAAGCTTGAGTTCATTTTTCAAATAGTACCAAGTATTGTCATGTATAACTAACAATTCACAGTTAAGTGATGAAACAGTTCTATTTCTAAATATTCAATTTATCATAAGTCAACAAAGATTGTTACAGTGTATTAGTGTATCACTACTTATTCAATGAAACGTCAGTCATTTGTTTATTCGTATTTAAATGGTCAGTTCTATTCCTATCAATTCAATTTAGAATAAGTCATTTGTTTACACTCATCTTAAACTCAATTTGACCCATGGATAGGACCCTATCATATGCTATCACTCTGGGTTAAAGTGTACTTGGTAGCGATGGCAATGAAGGGGCACGCGGCATTCCCTAAAGTATCAGCATCAGATAGTTTAGTATCATATCAGGACATTCATTGGAGTAGTCTTATCCCTCTGAAGAGATGCAGTCGGTGTTTTCTACAGCCCCAGCTGACTAGACTGCATCAGCTATGGATCAAATACTACCACAACCGTTCTTCTACAGGGATAGCTTTGGGTTATTTAAACCCACGGAAGGTTGATATGTCATTAAACAAAGAAACCAAAACCAACTGAACCGTATGCTGAAGCTACCACAAAAAAAAAAAAAAAAATTAACATACAACAACACAAAAAATGTAAATATTAACGTACAATGAACATGATTCTCTAACCTGCCGGCATAACATCTCCTTGAACGGGTTAAAATCAAACAAGCAATCTACCATTCAAAATCAAAAACAGATATATAGAAATAATTATGTATATAAAGATTCCCACGAATACCATTACAACACTCTGATGATAGGTAAAATTCTTTGATCGTAGGCACTTATTCTAAACTCTAAGATATGTTACACATAAATAAAAAGAAATCTTTTGGGAGTGTGGAGTACCCCTTCATTATCATTACTCCCAGTTCTACACAAGCCTGGAGTGGTCGCGCCGATATGTGTCCCATCTATGAGTCAAACAGAACTAGGTGCAAAAGAATTATAATTATTAGATCGAATGATTAGTATCAGATAGCAATGCTTAAAAACATTCACCTGTATGCAAATCGAACTATTAATGTTAGATTTTAATATTAAGTTGGCGACTATGGTTAAGGGTGACCTGAAGGCTCCCTTTTCAATAGCTACAACATCAAGGTGTAGGGAAGGGCGCTACTCCTTTCCCTGGATTGCTCCACTTTATCCTTGATCCATACCTTATAATGCTGAGTGTTAAGAAAGGAGAGATCAAGTACTATTTTTTGAGTATTTGGTATGACTCGACCTGGGATTGAACCCCGATCTCCCGAAATGTCGGGGATATCGAAAAAGAAGCCTTCCGGTCACTTTCGACTAAGATCGACTAACAAAAATTACTTTGAGGCCACGGTCTAGTACTCTAGCCTTGACATCACGGGAATTCCGCTTGATATGTAAAAAGAGGATTTGGCATTTGATAAACTCCAAGGGTTGATATGCCGTAAAAAATAACCAATCGAAATTTTTCTCTTGATTTGTATTCTGACTCACGATCTCTTCTTTATTTCTTTCGCCTAGTGTTTTTTTTTTTTCTTTCTTTTTATATTTTACCTCAATTCTCTTCTTTCTTTCTTTCTTTCTTTCTTTCTTTCTTTCTTACATTCACTTCTTCCTTTCTTTCTTTTTCTTACTCTTATTCTCTTCTTCCTTTCTTTCATTCTTTATTTCTTTCTTTCATTCTTTCTTTCTTTCATTCTTTCTATATTCTTACCCTTACTTTCTTCTTCCTTGATTCCTTTTTTTCTATTTCTTTTTTGTATTCTTTCTTTATTTATTTATCTTTCTTTCTTACCTCTTTCTTTCTTTCTTTCTTTTTCTCTGTTTCTTTCTTCCTTTCTTTATTTATTTATTTATTCATTTATATTCCCAATGCTCTTCTTTCTTTCCTTCTTTCTTTTTTTCTTTTTTTCTTTCTTTCTTTACTGTATTGGAAGGTGCCCACTAGATTAAAAAAACAGTAAAATTCTTTTTAAAAAAGAGGAAACGGTAATATATCATGTCCATCAATGTATATCGTCTAAAAGAATGGGGATTATGTTATGTGGTGATTGAGAGGGACAAGGATAGAAGGAAGTGGGCGCCGTTAAGATGGTGGAATGTTTAAAGAAAAAAACTTTAGGAAGTGAAGTGTTAATTTCCAGATATTTTCACTGGGAATTAAAAAAAACGGGGGAGATCGTTTTAGATGAAATGTTGGTACTTAATAAACTTACATAAATAAAACTGAAATTGTTTTGCTTTATATATATATATATATATATATATATATATATATATATATATATATATATATATATATATACGAAGCCCACATGGCTGGGGATGTAGAATACACCAGCTGCATCTTTGCAGAGGAGTAAGACCCCTCACCACAACGAATGTCCTAGGTATGACACTAAACCATTTATGGTGAGGCTCCAGTCCTGGGGCTGGAGCTCTAAGGAATGTGGAATACACCTTCATTGCCATTACTCCCAGGTCTACTCTGACACAGAGTGGTAGTTCCTGTTAGGATCCCATCTATGGGTCAAACAGAATCATTTAAGCATTTATCAGTCAGCAAACAAATGACTGATGTTGAATTGAATTATAGGTGTTATATAACAATACTTGAAACTGTTTAACTGCGTGCAAACAAAACTATTAGTGTTAGATCGCAATACTGAAAGCTGTTTAACTGTGTGCAAACAAATGATTAATCATTTCTTACCAAGCTCCACAACATTAGAACTCTATAAACAAAACTCTATAAACAAAAATATAATTAGCCCTGTCGGTGGTGCTTAGAATATGCTAACTGTCTCCCTCAGTAGAAGGGTAAGATCCTCCCTCAAAAAAAGAGGGTTGTCTGAGTATGACTCAAAATTTCATTCGTTGGCGAGGTTTCAGTTCTGGAGAACTAAGAAATGTGGATTACCTCTTCATTGCCATTACTCCCAGGTGCACTCTGACTCAGAATGGTAGTACTCGTTAGGGTCCTATCTATGGGTCAACTAGATTTATATAAGAATTATTTGTATTCAAGATATCTGTGTGCAAAAAGAAAATCTTAAGACAAAACTACACAAAAAATTTAAACATGAACGTACAATGAATGCGAATCCCTAACCCATTGGGATAAAATAACCCAAGACAGGTTGACAAAATCAATCAATCAATGAATCAATCAATTAAGAATGTAATTTCAATACCATATGTAAATAAAATTGCCTATTGTTGGGTATCACCTACATTTTCAGCGTAATGAGCTAGGCCATCTACCATATATTGCAGTAGCTCTAATACCAAGGGGCCCCAATCCCGATCATTTTGGTGACAAATTGATTTCGGACTGGACATCTCCAGGTGCTGGGTAGCACTTTGGCCGGCCGAGTTGTCGGGACGCGGTTCGGGCAGAGTGTGTCTCGGTGCCTGGGAATTTTCCTACGGTCTCAGGGGGCCTTCCACCCAGGCTTTTACTCCCTTCGGGGAGGTTTGGTTTATGGCCCGGCGCCTGAGGCGCCCCTAATAAGGGGAATGCCGACGGGGCCGTAGGCATTTTTGGGAACTCCGGGCGCGTGTGGGCTACGGCCCTGCGCCCGGTCCCACCTAAAAAAAGTCCTTGTGCCACACTTGCCCGTTAGGTGCGGCGTGCAACAAATACTCCAGTCCAGATCAGTCTGAGATCAGTCTCCCAGTCAGACCAGAAGAGCCGTTCCTATTGTTGAAGTATATCCTTATTCTATCGCTAATACTATGTTCTTACTACTAACAGTCTCTTTCTTGTAAATACTCTTCCTGTAAATATAACTATATCCTCACATATCGTGGTTTGTCTTATAATTACTACTACTTGTGTTCACTAACCAGAATACAGAACCTATATATATATATATATATATATACATATAATTTTGTGCTGCTACCTTGGATTTCCCTAGCTCTCTCTCTCTTGCCATTCTATCGTCTATCGCTTCCGGTATGTCTTCTAGACTACATCCTGTGTTCGTACAGACACTGCTTTGTTTTTAAAGCACGAGTGTCTCTCAAAAACATTTACTTCGTCTTCCTACTTCATTTAAGTCGGCCTACTTCGGAATTTCAAGTTCTGTTTCTCTAAGGTTGATACAAAAATTGATGTTTGCTCCTTGCTTAGGGTGGAGGTTCATGCTGAAATCACGAATAAGCATGAAAAATAGTCTACCGAAGTCAATGACACCATAATCCTCTTCAAAGTACACCTCTTCGTTTCGAACATTTATAATTCGGGTATTTTTAAATAGTATGCAAAGTCCTCTTTCAGAATCCCTACAAGCTGCCTCGTCGCATTTTCGTTAATATTGCCCATGAGGGGTTTACCCACACTAAACACTTTTTATCACTTAGAATATTCAGACTATTGTCTTCGTCATTATACTCACAATGTTTCAGCCGAAATCTAACCCCGTGGATTAAATAAAGATTTCAGTTCGAAGTTCTATGAAGGTTCCCGAGTTCGACATCATAAACCTGAAGAAGGCTGAAGGTCGTCTCGGGCGAAACGTTTAGTGTATAACAATGAAGATAAAAACAATAGTCCGAATATTCTAAGGGATAAAAATCATCAAACTTTATCTCAGGAATTTTGGCAAGATACTACTTGCTTGATCATTGTGAATGTGAGGTATGAGTTTTTGTATTCAAGAATCTAAAATAGAAATGAATTAGATACATTTTTGTATTCATTCAATTATTTATTGTTTATTAATTTTGACATGACTGCAATTTGAAACTTTATATTGAAAAAAATGTCGCAACGAAGTGCAAGTACTACGGCTACTAGGAATATAAAAACAGCGTAGAAAAGAAAGAAAGAAAGAAAGAAAGAAAGAAAGAAGAGCTCGTACCTTCCTATCTTAACTTATAAGATAGCAAGAAAAGTGTTCCATTAATCACGTGAGAAATGTTATCTATCTTCATTTTGTCGGTGTAATTAAATGAAAGAGATTTAATAAAAGGTTTATTAAGTAAAAAGTAAACCTAATAACAACGTCTTCAGTGCCGGGCTATCACCCAGCCAGAATTCATTGGACGGTCTCGCCTACTTGAACAAGGAATTCGTTTCTTGGAAAATTATTGCAGGGTCAGGGGGTGAAAGAAATAAAATTAATTACTCAAGACTGCCAAAAAGTCGTTTCAGTAGAAACGTGTATAAAGCGTCCTTTAAAAAAAAGTTTTCTTTAAAGTGCACAAAGAAAATTATACAGATTGGCAGGAAGTGTGTGTGGCGATGTATTTTGGCGGGAAATGTTGGGGGTCGGAAAAAAACGAGAAGATTGCGAGAGATAGATTTTGGGCGTTTTTTTTTTCTTTTCTTTTTTTTTTTTTTTTGGTGTTTCTTTGGCTTGAGATAGTCTAACAATTATTTTTCTATGCAATATTGACCTGTTTAAATAGTCTATGTTTTAAATTGAAAAGTTTGTTTAATAATTGTCAATATTAGTTTTTTTTTTTTTTTTTCATCTAGAAGTGCAGACATCAGGTTTTGTGTTAGCTTTAAGTTTCGTTTCCAGGCCTTTAGGGATAGTTCTAAGTGCACCAACTACAATTGGTATCACTGTCTCATTCATGTTCAACAGCTTTTTTCAGTTCTCTGTTAAGATCCGAATATTTGTCCATCTTTTCGCTTTCTTTGATTTTCATTCTGTAGTTCGCTGCAAAAGCAAAATCCACGAGATGAATAGGTCTTTTTCTTCTTGTTAATCAACATAAGTTCTGGTCGTCTGGCCGGGATTGGGTGATCCGTTTGTATCTCAAAATCCCAAAGAATTTTATGCATCTAATTTTCTAGAACAGATTCTGGTTTGTGCAAATACCATTTTTCAGCATAGTCAAATTTTTATCTCTTGTTTGAAAAAAAATGTAGTTGACATAAAGGTGATAGTGATACCAGTCGTAGTTGGAGCCCTTGGAACGGTCCCCAAAAACATGGAAAAGGGTCTTGGTGAACAGGAGATCAGAGGAAGAATCAAGATGGTCCTGACAACAATACTGCTAAAGTCAGCTAGGATACTTAGAAAAGTCCTGGGGATCAAAAGGGACTTTCTGTCGCTCAGACTTCAGTAAAAAAAGTTAGATTTGGTTGGAAAAACTTACACAGTGTATAATAATAATAATAATAATAATAATAATAATAATAATAATAATAATAATAATAAGAAGAAGAAGAAGAAGAAGAAGAAGAAGAAGAAGAAGATTGGACCTTGAGCTAAGTAACAACTACAAAAAAAGGGAACTTGTCGTCTACAAGATTTGGCCGTTAGACTGGCCACAAAGTAAAAATATAAGAAAGTGAAAACGGAGACAAATACTTCAACTTTGCCAAAGAACATTTTTAAAAACTGTTGAAAATGAGGCTGATAGTGATACCGATTATAGTTGATGCGCTTGGAGTGGGAAATGGAGGAATTAGAACCCAAATAAAGAATCGAGACCCACCAGACAACAACCTTGTTGAGATAGTCCAGAATTCACAGAAGAGTTCGGGAGACCTGAGGAGACTTGCTGTCACTTAGACTTCAGTGAAAGACCACCAGCTAATGCTGGTGTGAAACACTCGCAATAATAATCATAATAAAAATAATAATACCAAATGAAGCATGCACAAACTAAAATCCGGCTTGGAGAATCAAATGCATAAAATTTTCTAGGAATTTGGAACACAAATAGATCATTTGATCCCAGGCAGAAGACCAAACCTAGTAATAGTTAACAACAACAACAATAACAAAGCGAACACGCCGAATAGTGAAAAATCGAAGAAAACGAAAGAGAGATAAGTACTTGCTAGAGAACTAAGAGAGTTGGGAAATATGAAAGTGACGGTGATACCAGTTGTACCTGGCGCTCTTGGAACGATCCCCAAAGGCTTGGAAAGGGGACTGGAAGAGTTGGAAGTTGGAGGATGTATGGAGACCATGCAAACGATAGCATTGTTGAGATCAGCCAGAATACTGAGAAGAGTCCTGGAGATCTGAGGAGACTTCCTATTACTTAGACACCACTAAAAAGTTATAGGCTAATCCTGGTGTGAAAAACGCTCTAGGAATAATAATAATAATAATAATAATAATAATAATAATAATAATAATAATAATAGTTAATCTAAACATTCAAATAAGTAAAAAAAAAATGTGTTGTATTTAAAAATTGCTTTCATGTTTACAGTACATCCTTTATCTGATAAATGTTAGAGGTTTGTGTATCCAAAAAGTCTGTTTCATGAACGACCTTAATTCACTGTGTGAAAAATAAAACCCGAAGTTGACAACAAAAAATAAGTTCATAGATAAAGGAATATATATATATATATATATATATATATATATATATATATATATATATATATATTTATATATATATATATATATATTCTTTGTGAAGGTGTGGATGTTACAAGATAAAATCGTAGCAACTTTCTTTACGTAGGCATGTGTTTAGATTGTTTCGAGATAAGAATAGAAATTGTCTTCTTGCCGTAACATTTGACCAATGTGAAACTAATTAACACAGACAAGAATGTAGATAAAGGAACTCTATATATACTGCGAGAGAAGACCAGTGAATGAGAAACGGTGTTTCTGCAAAAGGAGATAGACATAAATCGATCCGTAAAATAACGACTGGTGTCCGAAAAGTATTAAACTTTACGAATACATGTTTATTACCAAAATATCTACTAATCCAACATGTTTGAAGGGCGCTTAGCGAAATGGTCATCATTGTAGAAAATGGTTTGGTTTGGTTTGGTTTGGTTTGGTTTGTTGGGTTTTATGGGATATTAACCTTTGTAAGTTATTTAACGCCAAATCCATTTTTATGTAACTAATCAGTTCTATTTCAAACAATTCAGTTTAGCATGAGTACACAGCTTGTCAAAAACATTTCTATCTCAAACAATTCAGTTTATTCAAGCAGTTATATAACAATTCAGTTTAGTATAAGTACAATTTCAATATGAAAAACAGTTCAATTTCAAATAATTCAGTCTGGCATAAGCATGCAGTTTAAATGTAAGTGCAGTTTAATTGTGAAAAACATTTATATTTCGAGCTACTCAGTTTAATCAAGCAGTTCTAATTCAGCGAATTCAGTTTAGCATAAGTACAGATTTTGTTTACACACAGTTACAGGTCAGAACAGTTCTATGTTAAACAATTCAGTTTAGGGTAAATACAGTTTCAATGTAAAAAAAAAACACTTCTATTTGAAATAATTCAGTTTAGCATAAGCACACAGTTCAAATGTAAATACGGTTCAATTGTCAAAAACATTTCTATTTCAAGCTATTCAATTTAATCAAACAATTCAGTTTAGCATAAGTATGTCGCTAGTTCTATTTAACCTATAGATAGGCCCTATCAGGTGCTACCACGCCGGGCCAGAATAGACCTGGGAGCGATGGCAATAAAGAGGTACTCCGCATTCCCCAAAGCTCCAGCACTGCTGAAACCTCTCCATCAGATCGTTTAGTGTCATATCCAGGACACTCGTTGGGGGCGGTCTTATCCCTCTGCAGAGAAGCAGTCGATGTATTCTACAGCCCCAGCCGACTAGGCACTGTAGCAAATGGACTTGATAACCCGAGTTAAAAATCCTAAACGTGTCTGTTTGTGTTTCGCTTCGCGTTAAAGGCATGAACCCATCTTTCCATCATCAGCCATGTGTACATAGGACAAACTGGGTTCTCTTGCCTTGGTTAGGCAAATAATAAAAAAAGTGGAATCCAAACCAACCCTTAAAAACTGACATTGTGGCACATACTGCCAATGACTTAGGGGTTGTGTAAATATATACTAATCAAATTTATTTATTTATTTCTCTACAAATAAAATATTGTGTATGTGTTACGGTTATTTTTTACGTAGCATCTGTCGATATACTTATCTCACCAGAGTACAAGCGTATTAATACCCTCCTCGAAGAACGTGGCATCAAGCTGATTGTTCTTCAGTCAACAGCTCTGGATTATATCACAACTTTCAGTAGAAAATTTCATGGATAAGCGATTTCCGATTTACTGATTGACTGATAAATTTTAACGGCATATCATATCAAACTGTCTAAGACTATTTTATTCCAAGAAGTTAGGGATTTGTGTTCATTGATCATTTGTATTTAGACTTTTTGTGTAGTTTCAGAAGAGGTTTTTGTTTTTTGTTTTTTCGCACACGGTTACATATCGAGAATTTCAATTTATATTTACTCGTTTTGAGTAGTTTTCTATCGGAAATTATTGCCCAGTCGGCTGGGGCAGTAGAATACACCGACTGCACCTCTGCAGAGGGCTAAGACCACTCCCTCCGATGAGATTCCTGGATATGACAGTAAACAATCTGATGGTGAGGTTCCAGTGATGCTGGAGCTTTGGGGAATGCAGAGCACCCCTTCTGTGTACTCATGCTAAACTGAATTGTTTGATATAGAACTATATGCCTAAAAATAGATTTGGCGTTAAATAACCTACAAAGGTTGATATGCTATAAAACCTAAACAACCAACCAACCAATAGGAGATTATTTATTTATTTATCTATTTATTATTTATTTATTTTTGCACATAGTTATATGATATCAATAATTTCTATCTCATATAAATAATCTACTCACAGCTAGGGCGGTAGAATTCACCGACTGCATCACTGCGAAGGAGTAAGAACCCTCCTCCTAAAGAGTGTCCAGTTTATTACATTAACCAGTCTGATGGTGAGGCTCCAGTAATGTTGGAGCTATGGGGAATGCAGAGTACTCCTTCATTACCATTGCTCCCAGGTCTACTCTGGCTCGGAATGGTAGCACTTGATAGGGTCTTATCTATGGGTCAAATAGAATTGTTTGACACTTAAACTGTATGCAACAAATGACGTGTTAATTTGACTTGTTTGACAGAGAACTGTTTGATCATTTAACCGAGCGTAAACAAATGACTGATGTTTAATTGAAGGATTAGTGTTAAATAGCAATACTTGAAAGCATTTAACAGTGTGAAAACAAATGAATAATAGTAGTTGTAAAGTTGGATTGCTCCACTTTACGCTTGATACGTACCTTACATTGCTGATGTTATATTGTCATATGCAAATCCATGCAGAAAGAATCACAACGACACAATGATAAAGGACGAGTGAAGACTTCTTTAGAAAAATATGTACCTCTCATTTTATTGTAAGGGTTCGAAAAGGGTTACTCAGGATTTTACTGTGAGAGGGAGCTGGAGACCGAAAAGAACTGCAATATATTGACCCCCACTCTTATGGCCGTCAGCGTTGTGTCTTTCTCGTTCTCCTGATGCTCAACCGGAGGCCCAGGGGCCCAGTTCTCTGCTGGATGATGGTTTTCTTTGCTGCAACTTATCACCAACTGGTCTCCAAAACTACAGGGGGCCCCGAGGGCCCCTTCGGTCGGGTGTGGCTTTCCCTAATACATCTTGTCTCTGACGTCTCTGATCCCCAACTCATCAGGGCTCCAAGTCTGACTTCCTGTCTTGACTGAGTTATATAACAGTTCAACGCCCACTCAATCGCCCACTCAATCTTTGGAATGGCATGTTTGATCGTCATCATGCGGAAATAACTGTCATGCAGTTCACAGATCACTCTCTTCCGGTGCATCAGTCTATGAGTGTACCATTGGAATTTTACCTTGTCCCATTTCATCAGCCAAATCCGCCCACGTGATCTCTTTCGATTACTGGTCATTGGAATGTGTCACTTCTTTCCAGTGCATCACTTTGGAATGGCATGTTTGCCCGGGCCGAAGGTCAAAATACAACACTGATTGTTAAGCAAGGAGGTATAAAGTACCATTTTTAAAGTCTTTGGCATGACGCGACCTGGGATTGAACCCAGCTCTCCCGAACCATTGGCGAAATGAGTAATAGTAAATAGAATTTTTCGTTTTAGATAGAAATAAGGGAAACCATTTAACTGTGAGCAAAAAAAAAAACTCAGGATTGTTTAAAAATATAATCTGCAAAATGTTTTTTAGAAATCATAAATTTAATATATAAGGGGATTTCGCATTGAATAACCTACAATGGTTGATATACCATAAAACCAAACTAAACCAAACTCAAAATTGTATGGCTTGAAATATTCTGTAGAGCGGGTGTTCTCAACCTTTTTTATGACTTGCACCCCTAGAGATCTAATGATATTATCTCGGACGCCACCTTTATATATACACCAAAGTTATATCTCATAGAAGCTTGTGTTTCTCATTCTCCCGGACAGATGCTAGGTTGTGCATATACCATTTGTTCGTATAGTCAAATTTAAATTTCTTGCACAGTTCCCAGTGGACTACCTTGCCCACCCACTCGTGTCTAGTCTTATACTCTTTTTGTGCTGATTTGATGCATTCACTTGTTATGTAATTATTGTTATTATCAAGTATCAAGTGTAAAGTGGAGTAATCCCGGGAATAGAGTAGCACCCTTCCCTACACCTCGGTGTAGTAGCTATTGAAAATGGAGCCTTCGAGTCACCCTCAACTAAGGTCGCCAACTTTACTTACTTTACTTTACCTCGCAGGAAGCATACCTCCTGACGGGCAAGGACAAAATTTCCTTTAGCGGCCACTCTGGTGCTGGCCGGTAAACTCGACTCTAATATCTTTTTTTGGTGAAGAAGCTTGGAACTAAGCTGCTATTAATTCTCAGCCGCTCAGTGCGAACGTAAGAGTATCAGCATTAAGATTGCTACCGAAAATAAGAAAATCTATTAACTTATCTATCTAGAAAGCTTGCTACTGCATTTTCCTTTTTATCGGGAAGTGAAAGATGTATGTTATTATACCTCTTGGATATTACAGATTTTGTAAGTACATAGCAGTTAATATAAACCTCTTAATTGCTTCTCGCACTTTAATTTTAAGTCTTCTTTCATGTTATTAAAGTAGAAGTAGATACAAGCCTCACCAATCACTGATATAATCCCAGACCACCGGAGTTGTTCCATCCCATTTACTTACCGAATAAAAGATTACTTTAAATTCGTTGAAGAGGTTGAGCCATGGTGTTGTTATCATTCCCTTCTTTTCTAGACTTCGGAAATAATAATAATAATAATTATTATTATTATTATTATTATTATTATTATAAAGAGAGTACAAAGAAAGTGACAAAAGAAAGGAAGCGAGAAAATTTGATCTCGTCAAATTGTTCTCGCCTTTTAGCCATTTCACTAAGCGAAAACGAGGCTTTTATTCAGTGCAGATCAATTACTTGACATATTCATGAAAATTGCGACGATTCTTTGTTTTCAGGGAAAAGGCCCAACTGAATTTGATATCTTTTTAAAATAGTTGGGCTGGTTTGATAAAAAATGAGGGATGGGAAATGGAAGAATAAGAGAAACATTGTTTAGGGAATTGATAAAAATAAATTAACAAAACGGCAAAGAAAGAAAGAAAAAAAGAAAGAAAGAAAGAAAAAAAGAAAGAAAGAAAGAAAGAAAGAAAAAAGATACTTATTCTAAAACAAAGAAAACAAAGAAGAAGAAAGGAAGAAAGAAGGAAGTGTAATCGAAAAGAAAGAAAGAAAGAAAGAAAGAAAGAAAGAAATGTTTTCTAAAGAAAAGAAAAAACAAGGAAGGAAACAAGAAAGAAAGAAGGAAGTGAAAAGAAAGAAACAAACAAATAAACAGTTTAGAAAGAAAGAAAGAAAGAAAGAAAGAAAGAAAGAAAGAAAGAAAGAAAGGCTATGCGAGAAAAATAAATAAAAATCCAAAAGTAATGGGAAATTAAATCCCCAAACACTAAAATACGAAAAAAAAAAAAAAAAAAAAAAAGAAACAAGAAAAAAAAAGCTACGGCAAAAAAGATGTTTGTGTGAAATAAACCAAATCGTTTATTGGGAAACATACTAGCTGACATTAAAAAATCCAAATTGATGTGAAAAGTGTAAATCAAATGACGAAAAAAATAAGAAAATAAAAAGGAATGGAGGAGCGAATATGTAGACTCCAAAGAAAAAGAAAAAAGAAAAAAAAATAAGAAGGCGTAGGTAAATTAGGGAAATGAATAAAGAAAGGAAAATAGAAAGAGAAGTAGAAAAAGAAAAAAAAAAGCAAAGATAGCAGCAACGAACAAACAGGGTGGGTGAAAGACATAAATCTACACAATAAACAAATAAGAATCCCCTTCCTCTCACCTGTTGTTATTTGATCGACTTCAGGTGTACAATTTTCTATGTATTTTACCCAATCATATTACGCCGTCTACGTCGATGAAAACCGCGAATCCATTTTATTATTAATATTATTATTTACTCCTTTTCGAGTTTTTTCACACCACCTTTAGCTGATGGTAACTCTCTAGAATTTGAGTGACAGCAAGTCTCCCCAAGTCTCCAGGACTTTTCTCAGTATTCTGGCCAATCTCAATAATGCTGTAGTTTGAATCGTCTCCATTCGTCCTCTTGTTTCCAAGTCCTCCAGTCCCTGTATCAGTCGTTTTGTTAGTGTACCAAGAGCACTAATTACACTTGGTATAATCGTCACTTTCATGTCCCTCAGTTTTTTCAATCCCCTACCAAAGTCCAAGTACGTATCCTTCTTTTCACTATTTTAAAATTATGCTCTATGGTCAGTCGGGACTGCAAAATCCGCAATTCGGGAAGTTCTTTTTGGGGGAGGAGGGTTGCTTGTTTGTTGGTTTGTTTGTCTGTTTGTTTGGGGTTTTTGTAGGTTTTTTTTTTTGTTGATTATTAAAACGTCTGGCCGATATTAGGTGATCCGTTTGTATCTCAAAATCCCACAGGAGTTGGTGCGTCTTCTTTTCCAGGATAGATTCAGGGTTGTGCATATTCCATTTGTTCGTATGGTCAAATTTAAATTTCTTGCACAATTCCCAGTGGATCACCTTGTCCATCCAGTCGTGTTTAGTCTTATATTCTTTCTGTGCTAATTTGCTTATTATGTAATTGATCGTTTCGTGTCTATCACCACAGAGCCTACTGCTGCGGTTTTGTAGTCTCTTATTTATTCTAGCTTTGAGATGATTGGTCATTAATGCGTTGTTTTTTGCTGCTATTGGAAGAGATTCAGTTTCTCTTTTAAGGTTTCCTTTTCTTAGCCACCTCCACGTGTTGTATAGCCACATACAACTGCACATATACATATACACGTATACTCGGGAACATAATCAACTGATAATGACGACTTCAATAACGAACGAATACACGTCTTTATAGAAATATAAATCTCTCACATTCTATTTTCAAAAAGGTGATTTTGTTGTGTGTGAGAAATGAATGGAGACAAGGACGGACTGCTATATTGACCCCAGTTCTTCCTCGACCATAGCAGCACTTCTTTTGCATCTTGGCTTGGGTTGCTCAACCGGGGGTCACTGAGGGCCGCAAAGCCCTCAGTCTGCAAGCTGGTTCTCACTTCGGCATCCTGTCTCCAACTGACTCGAACCACCCCGGAACCTGGTTATATTATTTTCTAAAGTCCACCTGCTTCCGCTGTTCTTCCGCTTATTTACACAGGTGCATCTCTTGATTGACGGCTCGGTCGAGGGTTAATATATAACACATGTTTTCTTGTGTGAGATATCGCTGGTAAGTCGCTTAAAATGTCCATACAGTTGTTTTTCTTCCCATTTTTGTTTTCTGCTTATTTCCGTTCTGTTGATCCACGTGTTGTCAGCATTGTTTATGATGGCTGAAATCAGTCTTCCTCGGCGCATTTCTATGTAGTCTTCGAGTTGTTGAATCGACGAGTCAACTCTGTCTTCAATGCTGGTAAGTCCTCTTCCTCCCTCTTTTCTTGACACATATAGTCTGTCAACGTCATTATTATTATTTGCTCAGTTGAGAGGTTTTCACAGCAACGTTAGCTGATGGTTTCCCATTGGAGTTTGAGTGATAGCAAGTCTCCTCAAGTCTCCAGTATTCTTCTTCGTATTCTGGCCGATCTTAATAATGCAGTAGTTTGGATTGTCTCTATTTGTCCTCTTATTCCCATGTATTCAAGTCCCCTGACCAATCCTTTGGTGATTGTTTCAAGTGCACTAACCACAATTAGTATCGTCGTCACCTTCATGTTCCCTAATTTGTTTGTTTTTTTTTTTAGGGGGAGTCTTTTGTTCTCTAGCAAGGTCTAGATACTCATCTCTCTTTTCGCTTTCTTTCAATTTTACTTGGTGATCTGCTGACACAGTAAAGTCTGCTATTTGGCAGATTCTCTTTTTTTGTTGACTATCACTAGGTCTGGTCGTCAGGTAGACGTTAGGTGATCCATTTGTATTTCAAGTCTCATTTTCCGGGACGGATTCTGGGTTGTGCATATACCATTTGTTTGTACGGTCAACTTTAAACTTCTTGCATAATTCCCAGTAGATTACCTTCCCCACACAGTCGTGTCGAGTCTTATACTCTTTTTGCACTAATTTACTGCATTCGCTTATCACATGATTAATTGTTTCGTCTCTATCACCACATAACCTAAATTTGCTATTTTGTTGCACGTTATCTATTTTTGCTTTAACATAGTTTGTCCTTACGGCGCTGTTTTGGGCTGCTATTAGAAGAGATTCAGTTGTCGCTTGAAATATCCATGCAGTTGTTTTTCTACCCATTTTTGTTTTCTAGATATTGCTGTTCTGTTGATCCTTGTGTTGTTAATGTTTTTTCTGGTCGCTGTAATCAGTCTTTCTTTGCTCTGTTTATGTAGTCTTCGAGACGTCTTATTTAGATATCGACACTATCTTTAATGCTGGCGAGTCCTCTTCCCCTTTCTTTTCTTGACACATTTAGAATTCCCATTTCTGTTTCCTTGTTATTTATTTCCCGTTTGTAATTATAGTGCTAATGTTATTGGCTGCTTTTATCGGTCATTGTTTGCTCTTTTTAATGTACTCCTCGACATCTTGTATCAGTCTATCGACACAATCCTCCATGCTGGCAAGTTCTCTTCCTCCTCCCATTTTTCCCCACATACAGTCTGTCTCTGTCATCTTGTGCGGATTAAGAAGACTTAAAAAAACAAAAAAAAACAATGACATTAAAAAAATAAATAAATAAAATGCAAAAGTAACTGTTTCCCAGGAGGCCTCCGAGAGGAAGCGAAATCGGCGCATGCCTAAAAAGAATAGCTTCCTGGCACCAAAGAGAAACTCTTGGAGAAGCTTTCATCCCCTCGACTTGAACGGACCCTATTCTCTCTGCTACCAGTTTGGAACACACGTGCTGGCTAAGTCCCGATGCCTAGTGACACGCTGCATCTCCTGCTTGTAGCTGCGAGACACATGACGGACCCTCAACTTATAATTTGCTAAAGATTATTCCCTTATGTTCTTCAAACGCCTTGTCTGCGGAGCATGACCATTTCTACTGGTTCAGGGAAACATTCAACACCACAGAATAGTTGTAAAACCCCAAAATAAAATTTTAGTTTAAAGGTATCCTTGGCTTTTTCCTTCTGTCATAAATTCCCTTACAGCTTCTACAGATAAAAAGAAGACAAGTGAATAGGGTAAGAATAAGAAAAGGAGTCAGTTTACAAACCTCAGAATTTCCCAACAATACCAAGAATTAACCACAATCACGAATAACCCTTCTTGTGACCCTGATATTACACTTTGAGCATAGTCATCAATTTTTTTTTTCTTTGGTCCACCTGTCTGAGTACTGCCCATCTTATAAAGGGGAATGCGCAGATGTTTATCCTATTGATGAGATTATTATTATTATTATTACTCCTTAAGAGTTTTTCAGATCAGCGTTAGGTGATGGTCTTTCACAAGAGTTTGAGTGACAGCAAGTCTCCCCAATCTCCAGGATTCTTCTCAATATTCTGGCCGATCTCAATAATGCAGTAGTTTGGATGGTCTCCACTCGTCCTCTTATTTCCAAGACCTCCAGTTCCTTTATTAATTCTTTTAATGACTGTACCAAGAGCACCAATTACAACTGTTATTACCCTCACCTTCATATTCCATAGATTTTTTTTCAATGCCCTAACAAGGTCAAGGTATTTATCCTTCTTTTCACTTTCTTTTAATTTTACTCCGTGATCAGCCGGGACAGCAAAATCCACAATTTTGCAAATTCATTTATTTTTGTTGATTATTATAAGGTCTGGTCGCCTGGCCGAGATTAAGTGATCCGTTTATATGTCAACAGTCCAGAGGAGTTTGTGTATGTCATTCTCCAAGATATTATTATTGTTTACTCATTAGAGTTTTTCACATCAGCGTTAGCTGATTGTTTTTCACTGGAGTTTAAGTGACAGCACGTCTCCTCAAGTCTCCAGGACTCTCCTCAATATTCTGGCCGTTCTCAACAATGCAGTAGTCTTGATGGTCTCCACCTGTCTCCAAACTCCAAGTCCTCCAGTCTCTTTAATAGTACTTTAGATACTGTTCCGAATGCACCAATCATGATTGGTATAATCGTCACCTTCATGTTCCATATTTTTTTTAATTCCCAGGCAAGGTCTAGGTACTTATCCTATTTTTCACTTTGTTTCAGTTTTATTCTGTGGTCAGCCGATACAGCAAAGTCGACAATTTTGCAAGTTCTCTTTTTTCTTTTTGTTGATTACTATAAGGTCTAATCTTCTGGCCGAGATTAGGTGATCCGTTTGTATGTCAAAGTCCCATAGGAGTTTGTGTGTGTCATTCTCCAGGACTGCTGCTGTGCTGTGCTTATGCCATATGTTCGTATAGTCAAATTTAAATTTCGTGCACATCTCCCAGTGGATCACTTTGCTCTCCCAGTCGTCTCTAGTCTTATACTCCTTCTGTGCTAATTTGCTGCATTCGCTTATAATGTGATTGATGGTTTCGTCTCTATCACCACATAATCTCATTTGCGATTTTGTTGCGTCTTATCTATTCTCACTTTTTTTTATTGGTTCTTATGACATTTTTTGTGCTGCTATTAGGAGAGATTCAGTTTCTCTTTTAAAGTTTCCTTTTCTTAGCCACGTCCAGGTTTTCTCGTGCGAGATGTCGTTTTTTGGTCGTTTAAAACGCCAATAGAGTTATTTTTCTTCCCATTTTTGTTTTCTAGTTATTGTCATTCTGTTGGTCATCGTGTTGTCCGTATTATGTTTGATGGCCATAATCAGTCTTCCTTCGTGTTTTTTTATGTAATCTTCGAGTCGTTGTATCGATGCGTCAACACTCTCTTCAATGCTGGCAAGTCTTCTTCCTCCCTCCTTTCTTGATGCATATAGTCTGTCGGTAGTCGTCTCTGGGATGTAATGCCATATGCATGGTCATTAGTTTCCTTGTTCTTTGGTCCATTTGCTTAAGTTCTTCTCTGGTCCACTTCAGAAAGGGTCCCGAATATCTAACGAGGGATACAGCCCAGGTATTTATTCCTTTGATAAGGTTTCGGCTAGATATCATTATTATTATCATTATTGTTGTCTTACTCTTTGAGATTTTCTATACGGCAGCTCTAATTGATTTTCTTTCACTGAAGTTTGAATGACAGCAAGTCAGGGGTCTTCTAAGTATCTAAGCCCACTTTCGTCTTTCAGTGTTCAAAATAGTTTCAACTCTTCCTCTTATCTCCAGTTAATCCAGACTCTGTTCCATGTGATTTGGAACTGTTCCAAGTGCGCCAACTACTCTTGGTATAACTACCATCTTCATGTTCCACTACTTTTTCTGCTTTTTGGCAAAGTGCAGCTATTTGTCCTCAGCTTTTCGATTACTTTTATTTTTAAGCTACTGGAACGACAAAATCCACTAAATACAAGTTCTTTTTTTTTTTATTATTATTTAAAATAAGATCTAGTCTTTTAACTTAGAGTGAATGATCGGTTTGTATCTCAAAGTTCCTGAGAATTTTAGGGGGTTTTATCTTCAAGGACAAAATCTGTCCTTCACGCTAGGGTATCAGAAATAGTGTACTTTAATGCATGTAGTTTACCGGTCAGACGTTTAACATAGTCAATTTGTTTCTCTTCAACTCGCTGCATATCCTTTTTTTATCACTTATTTATTTTCAGCCTACGACAGTTTCAATTTAGTACCCGCTTACAATATTACGAAAGATTATGTAATTAATTCACATCTCTGTAATAAGATAACACGTTCAAAATTAAGTTTAAGAACTAATAAATTCTTCAGATTTTCACAGAGAAAAAGAAATATTAAAATCCTCTGAAACATTGGAACATGAAATTGTCCATTAATTTTGATCTTAAACAGCCAGATACTCTTACTAAAAAGACAGGCATCTTGGTACTCTAAAATGTTCATCCGGTGAACAGGATTTGCACGGTTAGGGGCATAAATTTGCGGTCATAATCTCGCACATGATCTATAAAAACCTAACGTGAATGTGTATTTTGACAACCAACACAGTGTGACTTTAATTGTAACTGTGTGACACCAAGACACTTTGCAGATGTAATGATAACTTTTGAAATATAACTAACCGGCCTATTTCGGATAAACCAAAAAAAAAAAAAAAACACAATAAGATACGTCCTAATTTGATTACTTGCTTAGATTGATAAGGTACGCAATCAGATAGGATGAAATAAGGACGAAAGATTATTTTGAGGGTTCGTTGCCCTCCTTTTTACTGGTGTATACATATCTGAACAAATCCTGGGAGTAGCACCCCACAGACCATCCAAGTAAGACAAACAAGACAGCTGCACACTTCTGAGGAAGCAGGGACAAACTTATATACATACATACATACATACACACACACACACACATATATATATAGGGGTCGTTCACAAAGTTCTAAGCCTTACGAAGAAAGAAGAGTCATAGCTGAAAATTTTTGATGTGGCAGCACACACCATTTCTTATAAAACTAGAAAAAATTATCGCAGATTTTTAAAAAAAAGTTACCTGTGAGGCACGAGCAAAGTTGAAAGGTGTGCGACAAATCTAAAATTTGGTTGAGGCTTAGAACTTTTTGAACAATCCTCGTATATAGATGTGTGTGTGTGTGAGTGTGTGTGTGTGTGTGTGGTATTTTGAACAAATCCTACAAGTAACACCTCACAAAACAATAGATTTAGGGCCACTTACCTCCCATCTTACACAACATTCAAGCAAGAAAAACAAGAAATATTAAGCTCTGTTTGCAAAATAAGGACGAACGCATAAGAAACGTCCGCCTACGAATTCCTACACATGGAAACACCAATGTTGGCTGACCAGCAAAAACTTACATTGATCAGTTCAGTGGACACACACATATATGTGTGTGTGTATGTGTGCGTGTATTTATGTATGTATGTATCTGTGCATATATATATATATATATATATATATGTAGAAAAAGGTAAAAAGGGAAGAAATATATGTTTGATTGTTCATTTATTGTGCCGACGCCTTTTGATTTTAAGATTTTGTCTACATACAAAAATATTTTATCAAAATTATTTTAGTATGAGAAATAATTATGATTGATGTTTTTTTTTAAATTTAGTTGGAAGTCTTCATCGAGCACCAA
Source organism: Sepioteuthis lessoniana (assembly GCA_963585895.1). Lineage (NCBI taxonomy): Eukaryota > Metazoa > Mollusca > Cephalopoda > Myopsida > Loliginidae > Sepioteuthis > Sepioteuthis lessoniana. The sequence goes on along the minus strand of OY757909.1, from coordinate 102,805,030 downwards.
TATATACACACATACACAAATATATATATATATATATATGGTACTTGATGCCGCCTTGCTTAACACTCAGCATTAAAAGGTAAGGATCAAGAGTAAACTAGAGCAATCCAGAGAATGAAGTAGCGCCTTCCCCTACACCAAGGTGTAGTAGGTATTGAAAATAGAACCCTTCGGGTCACCCTCGATTAAGATCGCCAACTTTACTTATTTATCTATCTATCTATCATCTATATACATATATATATATATATAATCATATATATATATATATATATATATATATATACACATATATATCGGAATTCATTCTCTTTATTTCTCTCTCTCCACTTACAAATGTCTATGTTCTCAATATCTTTTTCTTCTAATAACCCCTTTCTTTCGGTCTCTGTTTCACTAGCCATTTTGTTTTTTGTTGTTTTTTTTTATTTGTTTTTGTCCCTCTTTGTCTTCTCTGTTCGTTTTCACTCGTACACGCGGCCTCTTTCTCGTCGGGTGAAACGAATACAAGTAACACAATCATTTTAATGGCACGATTTCGGGTTGAAGACCCTGCCAGATGCCATACAATGTCGGGTGACCTGTCAAACGACATAATGTCAAACTTACGATTCTCATCGCACAATACGAAGTCTCCATTCAGTTTTTCTTACTCCGGATTCCTCTCTCTCACTTATCACACACACACACACACACACACGCACACGCGCATATATATATATATATATATATATATATATGCGCAAAATCCTTGTTTACCAGAAAGTTTCAAAATACAAAGGATGAACACTATCGGTCAAAATGTAGATAATCATTATATCATCCCCTACCCGACCCAAAAAAGAAATTGTTTTTATTGTTTGTATTAAAATTTCATCATCTATGCACATTGTTCTAAAGCATTCTAAGATAATATTTTCAAAAAGATACTACACAAATCTCATTCCTACAACATGACGTTAAAAGATAATATGTTGGAACTTTCTCTTCATGAATATGTAGCTGAAATGTTTTGAGATAAGACTGAAGACGGAATTCTCTTCGTAACATTTGACCAGTGCAAGGATAATTAACAGTGACAAGACGGCAGATAAAAGAACTATATATATACATATATATATACATGAATCTTTTTTTTTGTTGGTCCAAAGAGAAGAAAAAGAAGATATTTCAAAATGAATAGGTCCACTAAGAGATTTGTATTTTTTTAGATTTATTAATTTTGTTCTTACATACATGTATGTTTCCAGCAAGCTGCTTTCGTCAGAAAACATATGTGGCACAAGGCCATATGAATCAGGCACAAGACAAAGTAACTGTTAGCGGGATTCAAAACCACTTTAATAAAAAAACGACAAATAAACTCTATAACATATCGACTAAACACATTTACACACACACATACGCAGCGACCCAGAGTAGTGTAGCGAAGAACTTTGTTACATATCAAATATCAAAGACTAATTGGGGTAATATAACCAACAGGACAGACCAGTAGACAGACTCTGAGTTAGGGAGAGGAGGAGAAAGAGAAATCTAACACAAAACAGTGACCTCTATATAAACCGATATAAAACCTGAAAAAAAACATTCGACTAACAAACCAACTCAAGTGAGTTCAAGTCTCATTGGGTGCCTCATTCATATGGCCTTGAGTCACATACGTTCTCTGATGAAAACAACAAGCTGGAAATATACATGTATGTAAGAACAAAGTAAATAATTCTAAAAAAATACAAATCTCTTAGTGAACTGATTCATTTTGAAGTAAATATATATATATATATATATATATATATATATATATATATATATATATATATATATATAAGGTTACCTTGACTTTTATTGTTTGCAAGGTAAGTCGCCGATTTGAGGATAGAAAGTTGTCTTCAATTCCGACAGGTAAATTGACTTTCTTTTAAAGGTGTCTGTGTTGTAACGGTTATCGTCAAAGAAATAGACCCAGTGACCCGAGTTAGATCCAGAACCAGATTTTTTGCATTTTAATAACCTTGAGAAACGTATGAATCCAACTATTATACCTCCAACTATCAGCCCAGTCATCTGGGGCAGTAGAATACACCACAGCATATCTGCAGAACGGTAAAAACCCCTCCTCAACAAGTGTCCTGGATATGACGCTAAATTATCTGATGACGAGGTTCCAACCCTGGAGCTTTGGGGAATATGAAGTACCCCCTTATTGCCTTTGCTCCCTGGTCCACGTTGTCCCGGAGTGGTAGTACTTGATAGAACTATTTGACATTTAAACTTTATGCAAACAAATGACTCAGGCTAAATTGAATTCTTTGAAATAAAACTGTTTGATCTTTAACTGGGTTTATGTAAATGACTGTTTAATTGAATTGTTTGTGTTTAATAGCAATACTTGTAACCACTTTACTATGGGCAAAAATGATTTTGCTATATAACAGTAATTATTCAAGTACTACCACTCCGGGTCAGAGTGACCTGGGAGCTATGGCAATGAAAGGGTACTACCATATTCCCCAAAGCTCCAAAGTTGGAGCCTTGCCATCAAATTGTTTAGTGTCATATACAGGACACCCGTTGGTAAGGGGATCTCACCGCTCTGCACAGAGGCTATTGGTATATTCTACAGCCACAACCGATTGGATTCTCATTTCAACTAGTTTTGAAAATAGTTACATGGATGCATCTTTTTGCTTAACCAGTTGGTTTGGGTAGGTGAATTAAGTTAAGATTACTAAAAAGTCTTTGTTTTCTGGTTTTTATAAGCATCGTGGGAAGCAAAAGGCGTTTCTTTGAGAGTTTTATAGAAATTGATCCAAGCTTTTTAAGATGAACTTTGTTTTTATGATATTTTGCTGCGGACGTGATCCTAAGTAAGATTGGGGTGATTAGTGAAGACGTGAAAAGTAAATGAAATAAGTGTGTTTGAATAAGAGATTACAAACAAAGTAGGGAAAAGGTCATTCTTAGAATAGAAGAGTTGTCACCTTCTTGCTAGCAATATTATTTAAGTAAGAAAGAAAGAAAGAAAGAAAGAAAAATGATTGGATGGTGGAGAAAGAAAGAAAGAAAGAAAGAAAAATGTTGGATGGTGGGGAAAGAAAGAAAGAAAGAAAGAAAGAAAAAAAAATTATTGGATGGTGGAGAAAGAAAGAAAGAAAGAAAGAAAGAAAGAAAGAAAAAAGAAAGAAAAATGATTGGATGGTGGAGAAAGAAAGAAAGAAAGAAAGAAAGAAAGAAAAATGATTGGATAGTGGAGAAAGAAAGAAAGAAAGAAAGAAAGAAAAAGGGGGAAGTGGAAAGTGAGAAAGGAAAAATAGCGTTAAAAGGTAAAGAAAGAAAGTTCGATAAGAGAGGGGGAAAAGAAAGAATAAAGGTAAAACAAGAAAGAAAGAAAGTTCCATGAGAGAGGAGGAAAAGAAAGCATAAAGCTAAAAAAAGAAAGAAAAAAAGAAAGTTCGATGAGAGAGGGGGAAAAGAAAGAATAAAGCTAAAACAAGAAAGAAAGAAAGAGAGAAGGGATGATTGGAACGTAGGAAAAGAAAGAATGAAGAGAACAAGTAAAGAAAGAAAGAAAGAAACAACCAAACAAACAAATACCCAAAGCAAAAAGCAAGAAAAGAAAAAAATATTTAAAAAAAGATAAAGAATGGCGGTCAAAAGTAAAAAAAAGAAGGAAAAAAAAGGAAGAAAAAAAGCGTACACACACACACATAACAAAAATTTTACGACATTCTTAGATTTTACGCAATATATATATATATATATATATATATATATATATATATATATATATAAAATTTTCCTTTTGTACAGTATCAACAAAGCAATAGAAGATGCCTCGCTGTTCTCGAGCAATATGAGAATACAAAAGTGTGAAGGAGAAACAATGCAAATAAAATGAAGGTACGTGACAAAAAGCAAAAGAAAAAATCTTTTTTTTTCCATGAAAATTTGAAGATAAAATATCGCGGAATAGTGGGAAGCCGATGGACTGAAAGAGTCTGTCGTCTAGAAAAATATTTAGCAAACAGCATAATAAACCCTATTAGAGAACGTGCAAGAACGAAGAGTTAAAGAAAGACTGTCTTTGTCAGACTAAGGCAAGATTGTTAAAATAAAAAGGAATCATAGCTAAAACAAAGTTTTGTGCCAGACTAATATCTGCTTAGTAAATATCAAAAAAGCATGCGAAATAGGAACTCATGACCTTGTGCCACACTAGGTATAAGTTTGTTAATATCATTGTCTACTAAACTTAACTTAGTATGGTCCAAAGCAAGACAAGGTTTGGAATATTGTCTTATCTTCCAAGTTAACAACACCTATCGGCTACAAAATGTTCACCTAGAATCCTATGTTTGGTTTCTTTTATTAATGGCATATCAACCCTAGTTGGTTATTGCCAAAGCAATAGTTCGAGAAGAGCAGCAGTGGTGCTTTTGAACTCAAAGCTGCGAGGATGTGGTAGTTCATAACTTCCCTAAGGGTATTTGTCCGAAAGTGAACATAACGGTGTGACTGGAATTCGAACTCGCTTACTACGATCCCGTAGTCCAGCGTTTTAACCATTACACCACGAAGACACCTCCTTAGATTGCTACCTATCGTCGTATAGTTAATTGGGTTTGGTTTAGTTTGGTTTTATGACATAACAATCATTGTTGGTTATTTACTGCCAATTACTGTTTTTACATATATATTAAATATGTGGGTGCCTCAGACGGTGTAATGGTTAGCAAGTTAGACTTGCAAACCTTCAGGAGTGATTTCGAGTCCCATTGGGTGCCCCATTCATATGGCCTTGTGCCACATTTGAGCAAGTGTATATATTAAATATGTGATTTGTATACATATTTGCAGACACACACAGTTAAAAGACAAACAGTTCTATTTCTAACAATTCAGTTTAGCCTGAGTCAACAAAGTTAAATGGTTCCAAGTAGTGCTATGTATCACTAACAATTCAATTAAACATCAGTCATCTGTTTACACACAGTTAAATGATCGAACAAATTTCTTTCAAACAATTCAATTTAGTATAAGTCATTTGTTTGCACTCAGTTTAAATGTCAAACAACCCTATTTGACCCATTGATAGGAACCTATCAGAATGGACCTGGGAGCGATGACAATGCAGAGGGATCACCGTATTCATCAAAGCTCCAGCATAATTGGAGCCTCACCATCAGATTATTAAGTATCACATCTAGGACACTCGTTGCGGGAGTTATCTCTCAGCAGATATGTAATCAGTGTATTCTACAGCCCTATCCCTCTAGGCTGTTGTATATCTGATGGAACGCAACAAGCGAATAAGAATGATACATAATCATGTGTTGAGATTATATCATCCAACAAGCGGGCGTTGCGTAACGGTTCTCGTCGTGGGGAAATAGCCTCAACGATCCCAGTTCAAATCTCTGAAGAAGCTGTTATTTTCGGTAAGGCAACTTATCTAATAAAAGGAAAAACTGATAACAAAACTTCGACGCTAACAATTTCCTTCCAATTAAATACGTGAAGATTATAGTGCTCGACTACGAACTCGAAGTAAGTGAGTTCAAACTCCAGTCGCGTTATAATCTTCAATTTCGGATTAATAAACTTTTTGTACCCAGTTCTACGGAATAGGAATGATTTTTAAACAGATCTATTTGACACATAAATGGGACCCTAACAAATATTACCACTCCAGGTCAATGTGGACCAGGGAGTAATGGCAATGAAAGAGGACTCTAAATGTCCTAGATCTCCAGAACTGGATCCTCAGCTTCAGATACATTTAAGTGTCATACCCAGAACACCGCTTTTTTTGGATGGTCTTACCCCTCTGCAGTAGGGAGATACAGTCAGCATATTCTATGCCCCACTGACAGGGCAGAAATTTAACTGCAGTATCGATAAAATACAAATATAGTTAGTATATTTATAAGTATATAAGTAAATAGTAGATTAGTACATATTATTCTTCTATTATTAGTATATAGTATTCTTCAAGATATAGATTTGATTCTTGAACTTACATTTCCATTTAAACAATTATAGCTTCAAGTAACTATTCTTTTTTTTCAATGCTATGTCAACCTTCATGGGTTTTTCAATGCCAAAGCTATCCTCGTACACAAAGTATGAAGCTCCTTATTCCCACAGCTATGGGTTGAATATTATTGGGACGGTTGCTTTTGGATTAAGTTTACTCAGAAAATCGACACGCCATCGAACAAAGAAACTGAAACAAACCAATTACTTACTATGAAAGCGCACCACCATAACAGACAGTTTAGTTAAATTTTATGGCATATCAACCATTGTAGGTTATTTAATGCCAGATCCTCTTGATTGATATTATATATGATTTGTTAATGCAGTTGGTAGATTACATTTTTAAACGAGTAAGAGCTCGTCTTATTTTCACGTAAGTATGACTTGTTTGCGCACAGTTAAATGGTTCCGAATATTCTACCACGAATACTTAATTTAAAATAATAAAACTTATCATCATCATCATCATCATCATGTCGTGCCGCTAGCACGGATATCCCTGGCCCTCTCTCGCCACTTCTCCCTATCGTTCATCGCCTCTGGCAGGTAACTTATATTCAGTATTAATAATATCTTTGCACTCACATGGTTTCTGATATTGATATCTAACAATTTTATTTGCTCATAATTAAATGGTTTCAAGCATTCCAATGAAAGACTAACAATTCAATTAACAATTCAGTTAAAGATTTTCAAGTATTGCTAATTAACACTAATTATTCAATTCAACATAACACATTCGTTTGCACACAGTAAAACCGTTCCAAGTATTGCTTTGTATCACTAACAATTCAATTAAACATCAATCATTTGCTAACACATAGTTAAATGATCAAACAGTTCTATTTCTAACAATTCGATTTAATGTTTGTCATTTGTTTGCTCACAGTTTAAATGCAAAACAGCTCCATTTGACCCACAGATAGGACCTTATCAGGAGCCAAAGTGGACCGGGGAACAATAGTAATGAAAGGGTACTCCGCATTCCCCAAAGCTTCAGGTTTGGAGCCTCGCTATTAGATTGTTTAATGTCCTATCCAGGATACTCGCTGGGTGGGAGTGTTTCACCCCTTTGCAGAGATGCTATCAGTGTATTCTACAGCCTCAGCCGACTGGTCTCAGACGTGGTGTAATTGTGGCCTAAGGACTATGCAGGATGCAGCCACACTATCTATAACGAAAGCTGTTGTAGAGTACACAAGTGATTTATTATTGAGAACACAAAAGAGTCCCAGGGGTGTAGTGGCTAACGTGCTGAACGGCGATGTTGTAGGAAGTGAGTTCAAAAGACACAAATTCTTGTCAGGAACGAACAAGCGGTTCGTGTTTTTTTTTTTTTTCTTTTTTTTTTTCTATTTTTTTTTAACAACCATAAATTGTGGCATACAAGTTGACATTTTCAACCTGAAAAAAGATGTTTACAAAATTTGCTGTCGGCTTATATTGCAGGCCTAAAATCCAGCCTTACTCCTAAGGGGTCAACCACTGAAACAGAACTACTAACCAAACTGTCCTTTCGAGAAGTGATACTATGTAAGTAAAGTAAAGTTGGCGATCGTAGTCGAGGGTGACCCAAAGGCTCCCTTTTCAATAGTTACTATACCAAGGTGTAGGGGAGGAGGCTACTCCTTTCCCTGGATTGCTCCGCTTTACCCTTCATTCTTACCTTATAATGCTGAGTGTTTAGCAAAGTAGCATCAAGTACCATTTATTGAGTCTTTGGTATGACTCGACCTTGGGATTGAACCCAGGTCTCCCGGGCCATTGGCGAACACTCTAACTATTATGCCAATGTCCTGTAGTGATACTATATAACTGTGAAAATTATTTGAATTAAGAATTGTTACTTGAGGCTAAAGAAGGATTACAATTATTAGTAACTTGAAATATTATAATTGCATACAAATTGTTAGTATTAGATCGGAATATTTGAAACTATATAACTGAGTGCATATTACTTGAATTAAGAATTGTTACTTGAAGCTAGTTTACAAAGGATTATTGTAATTGGTTCATTGAAATCAAATAATTGCTTAAAATATTTTAATTGTCAAAAACTTGTCTATTTCGAGCGATTCAATTTCGCCAAACAGTTCTAATTCAAACAATTCAGTTTAGTATTAGTATAGTTTTTGCTTACACACAGTTAAATGTCAAAATAGTTCTATTTCAAACAATTCAGTTTAGCGTAAGTACAGTTTCAAAGTCAAAAACAGTTCCATTTCAAACAATTCAGTTTAGCGTTAGTACGCAGTTTAGTTCAATTTGACCCATAGACAGGACCCTATCAGGTGCTACCGCTCCGGGACAGAGTGAACCTTTGAGTGATGTCAACGTTGGAGTACTCTGCATTTCTCAAAGCTCCAGCATTACTGGAACCTCACTATCAGCCGACTGGGCAATAAACTATAAGCAAAATAGTGTAGGTAAGAGGAAAATGAATAAAGTAGAAGGAGGAAAAAATACTAATAGAAAAGAAAAAAGAAAAGAATGGCGGAAAACGGTAACTTCTAATAGACAAAAGAGTATCAAGTGCATCAACTTTGCGATAGTTGGAAATTATTAGGATTTACTAAGCTTAGCATAGTTTAGCCAAAACCTGGGGAAGGTCAAGTACCCAGTGAGAATCGAACTCAATAAAAATAGTTTACTAGACTTACCCAATTACTGTTACGATACGAGAGGTTCCCCAAAGCGACAGAAAGATATTTACTAAGATTAGCTTAGTTTGGCTGAAGACTAGAAATATATAGCACCCAGTGAGAATCGGACTTACTCAATGGTCTACTAGAAATTACACTGCAAGAAACGTACCAGAATGATAGAAAGTATTAATTTACTTGGGCTTAGCTTATTTGGCATGAGGCTAGAGATATGGGGAATCCAAGAGAATCTAACCCCTTAGGTTGGTTGGTTGGTTGGTTTTATAGCATATCAAACTTTGGAGGTTATTTAATGTCAAATCCATTTTTATACAAATAATCACAAATACAAATGATTTTAAACAATTCAGTTTAGCATGAGTTCACAGTTTAATTGTCAAAAACATTTCTATTTCAAGCTATTCAGTTAAGTCAAACAGTTCTAATTCAAACAATTCAGTTTAGTATAAGTATTGATTTTCTTTTCGCACAGTTAAATATCAAAACAGTTCTATATCAAACAATTCAGTTTAGCGTAAGTACAGTTTTAATGTCAAAAACAGTTCCATTTCAAACAAATCAGTTTAGCATAAGCACTCAGTTTAAATATGAGTACACAGTTTAATTTTCAAAAGCATTTCTATTTCAAGCTATTCAGTTTAACATAAGCACACAGTTTAATTCTATTTAACCCATAGATAGGACCCTATTAGGTGCTACCACTCCGGGCCAGAATGGACCTGTGAGCGATGGCAATGAAGGGGTGCTCCAGCATTACCGGAACATCTCCATCAGATTGTTTAGTGTCATATCCGGGACACTTGTTGGGAGGGTACCCTTCTGCAGAGATGCAGTCGGTGTATTCTACAGCTCCAGCTGACTATGCAAGAACCCCTTTTAAGAATAGTCTGTTAGGTTAACTCGCTGATTATCATAATTCGAGAGGCACACCAAAGCGATAGAAATTAGATACATACTTAGATTAACCTAGTTTGCCCAAAGGCCAGAAATATGGAGTACTCAGTTAGAACCAAACTTACAAATTTTCTAAGTTCTGTGAATCGTGCCATAACGTGAATAATAGAAATCAGTTATTTACCTAGGCTTTGTGAAGCATTTACTAAACATGTTTGGCATAAGGCTAGATATATAGAGTACTAACAATAGACTGCTACGAAAGCACATTAACCATTACACTATGCAAGGTGTTCCAAAGTGATTGTAAGTGATTTTTTTAAACTAAGCATGTTTAGCAAACGGTCAGAGATATAGGGATCTCAGTGAGAATCGAATTCCCTAAAATCGCTTACCATGCTAGCTCGTTCACCATTACACTACCAGAGGGGTTTCAGAGAGATAGAAAATAATCTTTTACAAATGTCTATTTTGTTTGGTACAAGGTAAAAAATACTGAGTCAGCATTGAGAATCGAACTCAACAACAGTCTGCTGGCCTAACTTATTAACTATTATAATAATGGATACGGCGACACGAGTTCAAATCCTGATTGCATTTCACATAGCACTAATACCCTTGGGAAAGATATGAATCCAATTATTCTCCCTCCAGCTATGGGTAAATAGTAGGGCAGACTAGGTTCTTCAGCCTTGGTGAGGCAACTAGTCTAGGAGAAGGAAAACTCTGAATTCAAACCTGTTAAACCCCGCTTAAAAACTGACCTTGTGTCATATCCTGCCCGAGTGGAGGGGTTGGTAAATATGATTATAATACGAGAAGCACAATTTAGCGATAGAAAATAGATATGAACTAGGCTTAGCTTGGTTTTACAGTAGGCCAAAAATATCGGGCACCCAGTGAGAATCAAACGAATGAATAATGGTCGACGAGCATAGATCACTGAATTTCACACTCCGAGAGATGCCCCAGGGTAATAGAAAGTAGTCATTTACTAAGACTTAGTGAAATATAAACTTGTTTGACACAAGGCCTTAGATATGGAGCGCACAGTGAGAAACGAACTTATAAGTAGCCTACTAGGCTTGCTCATTAAACCATTACACTATGCAAGATCTTTCATCAACACAGAAAGTAACTATTTACTAAAGCTTAGTAAAAGATGTACGAAGCTTGTTTAGTACAAAGCTTGAAATATAGGACTCTCAGTGGAAATCGATCTCCTTAAAAAGAGCCAACTAGGCTAGTTCGTTAACCATTACAGCACGCGAGGGGCTCCAGAGTGATAGAAAGTATGTATTTCCCAATCCCTCCGCACATATGAGACATAAAGTCAATTTCTAAGCAAAGTTTAACAGGTTTGAATTCAGTTTTCTTTCTCCTAGACTGGTTGACTTACAAAGGCTGAAGAACCTAGTCTATTTACCCATTGCTGGAGGGAGAATAGTTGGATTCATACTTTCGCCAAGGCAATAAGTTCTATATGAAAATGCAATCACCCTCGTCCAGGATTTGAACTTGTGACGCCGTGGTAATTTTCTGCAATGATAATCATTACACTGCGAGCACCTCCTTAAAATCGTAATAGAAAGTAGACAAAGAAAATAAACACGATCGAAGCGACGAAGAAAGGTTTCCAAAACACCGGAAAGGAGGGAGGTAAATGAAGTGGGAGGAGGAAGTGGGTGGAGGAAGTGGGAGGGAAATTTAAAGGAGGGAAGGAATAAGAGTGGGAGGTAAGAGATGAAGGAAAACTTTGTGAGTGAGGAGTGAAAGGAGTGAGATGGGAAGATATCAGGGGAGGAACGCCTGCGGCACAAAAAAAGGGGTTGAAAGGGCCTTTTTTTTTCAAGGGGTGGGTAAGAATAAATATTGACGGAAGTTCTCAAGTGTGTCAATAGACAAACCGCTTTGAGGACAGGTGCTCGCTGAAAATGAGACGCAAAAGACTTGAAAGTACAGGCGAAGATCTTTGCCACTTCTCTATTTACTCTCCGATTCGGATCCTTACTCTCCCTTTTAGTATCCCAGCTCTCTCTCTCTCTCTCTCTCTCTCTCTCTCTCATCAAACTCTTTTACTGTTACCAGTCTCTATTTAACATCTACACGTCCTTTCTAACGTCTTTTTCTCCTTTATTTTCTTTTAGTTCAATCACTCTCACTCCTTCCTTACTCTCTCTCTCTCTCTCTCTCTCACTCGCTGTGAAGCCTTTTTCTCTCTCCTTTTACTCAGTACTCTCTTTTCTCTTGTTATCTATCTATTCATCTATTTATCTTTTTTGCTTTATCTATCTATCTATCTTCTTTGTCTTCTTTTTGCTTCCTCATCTATTTATCTATATACCTATCAATTTGTCCTTCTACAGTGGTGAGTGGCTTTTACATCAAATAACCCACGAAGGTTGATATTCCATTAAACAAAGAAAAATAACCAAACAAATTAAATACTTATTTGCTTCGTGATTTATTATTGGAAATTACACAAGAAACACGGAAGAGGTTCAGGGGTGTTGTGGCTAACATTCTGAACAGCGACGTCGTAGGAAGCGAGTTCGAAAGACACAGATTCTTTTTAGGGATGGACAAGCGGTTCGCTTTTTCGATAAAAGTACCGTAAATGGCGGCGTCTTTACATAATATAAATTTCTCTGCTATTATGTTTCGTTAGATTATTTATCTTAATGGCATATCAACTCTTGTGAGTTACTTAATGCCAAATCCTGTTCATACATATGAAACACACACACACACACACACACACACACATATATATATATATATATATATATATATATATATATATATATATATATATATGTCATTTGTAGGCGAATAAAATGTAGATAAGTTTTTGTTTAATGAGTTAAAGCTTATTTGTTTGCGCACAGTTTAGTGGTTTCATTTTTTCTTTCTTTTTTTTTTTGTATATCAACTCTTGATAATTATTTAAAGATAAATCCTGTTAATATATATATATATATATATATACATATATATGTATATATATTATGTTTAATTTTTGAGAGAATAGTTCCTAGGTAAATGTATTTTTAAACGAGTTAGACTTCATTTGTTCGCACACAGTTAAATGGTTTCAAGTATTGCAATTTATTGTTTGCACGGAGTTAAATGATTTTATTTATGGCTATCTAATATGAATTGTTCTTTTTGCACATGTTGTTAAATGGCTTTATGTATTGCTATCAAACCCAAATTGTTCTATTTGTATACATTTAGTTGGTTTAAAGTATAGCTATCGAAGACCAATGATTCTATTTGGGCGCAATTAACTGGCTTCAAATATTGCTATCAAATACTAATAGTTCTATTTCCTCACAGTCAAATGCTTTCAAGTTTTGTAATAAAACACTAAATATTCTATCAATTATTAATAATTTGTTTGCACACAGTTAAATGGTTTCAAGTATTGCTATTTCACACAAATCATCAATTTACTATTAGTCTTTTCTTTGATTTCTGTTAAATGGTTTCAAGTACCGCTAGCTAAATCTGATAATTCTATTTATTATTAATAATAATCCCTAATAAAAGACTCAATGTTTCTATTTGACCCAAAGATGGTACCTTAATAGATACTACCAATCTGGGTCTGAGAGATGGTAATGAGAGGGTACTCCACATTACCATAACTCAAAAACTGGAGCCTCACCATCCGATGTAGTTTACTGTCATACCTAGGACACTTTCTCGGATATGTAAGTCTTTAAATTTTAAATTCTAAAATTTAGAAAAATGCCAAGCTTAACTGTTTATACCCTTTTAACAGTCCTTGTAAAGAATGTTATGATTTGGATGTTAAATAATTATATTATTCACAAAACTTTTTAACGCTCACATGTGCATAAAAAGGAAAGAAAATAATTGACAGACAACTAAACAAAAGCATGAGTATTTCATTCAAACGAAATAACGCATTAACAGAAAGTAAGACAAACAAAAGAGTTACTATCCGAACACTGCCGGCCAAGATATTTCTTAAGGTCTTTCTGCTAAGGTCCGTCCGACCAACCTCCTTTGCTAATCAACACGGTACATCTATTTATATCATCTGGAGGCCCACTACTTCTGTCAACTGGCGATCGGTGTTCAATTGCCAATGTCTCACTTTATTCCTATATAACTCTTTTTATTTATTAATTTTTTATAAGCTAGCAGCCCAAATCCAAAATGGGGAAAAATGATTAGATATATAAATTGATTAGGCTTCTTCAAAGGCAAAATGCTGGATACTTAAATTAATAAATTGGGCAACAACAAAATGATGATCTAATCAAAAAAAAAAAAAAAAAAAGAAAGTTAATATATCCCGGATTGAAAAAAAACTTGCCAAATATTTCTGCTCCGTTGATCGGCAGGGCTAAGAATATACTGATTGTATACCCTGTGGACCCACGCCTAGAAATGGGTTTCCTGGGTAGGACGTTAAACTGCATTTTTTAATGGGGATTCAATCGGAGATATTGAGTACTCCTAGATTGGTATTAATCCCAAGTCTACCCTGACCTGAATGGTATTACCTGATAGGGTCCTATATATGCTATGGAAATGAAGGGGTACTCCTCATATCCTAAAGCTCCAGCATTGCTGGAACCACACCATCAAATTGTTTAATGTCATGTCCAGGACACTCGTTGAGCCGGGGGAGGTCTTAACCCTCTGCAGCGATTCAGTCGGTGTATTTTACGGCTACAGCTGATGAGGCAGCCAATATTTGGACTCTTGTCACGGTGTCCGTGTTCTAAAACGATAACCATTACAGTACGAGCACCCTACAAAAATAATAATGAGTTGGTAAGTAATTATGAAGTAAAAATGAGTCAGTTTAATTATTTTATTCGCAAAATTCTTTTCTTTTTCAAAAGTTTATAAAAATATTGAATATTTAAAGATTTAGAAAAAAAATTCAGTCAAGAGATTTTCAATGTCATTATTTTTTTCTTGAAAATAATACCCTTTTCCAATGGAATAAGGTTATAAAATAATGTTTAAAACATCTTTAAAACTAATTTTATGATATGAATAAAATTTTGTAAAAAAACGTCCATTTATAATTTAAAATTTTCGATTTTTAGTATACATTTGTTGATTTACAGATATTCTTTTTAATTCAATTTTTATAAAACAAATTTTCTTGGATGATAACAGATATTTAGCTGTTGGGCAAACACATATGTCATCAATACAATCACTTTCACGATGGCTGCTCTTCTATATATATATATATATATATATATATAGTGTGTGCGTGTGTGTCTCAAAATAGATGCAACCCATTAATATACTAATTCATATTGCATCAAGTCATCTTTCATCTGAGTCTTTAAAAGCAATTATATCACTTCAGAAAGGTCAAACCTGATGACAAGGACAAAAATTGATTGTCTTTATCGTACAGTACACGTGAAAGATCAATTTTTTGGGGGAAAGTCTTCGGAGGGACTTTTTCAGACTCCTTTTGACCGAATCTCTCACCACATCCTTTTTGTCAGGATATCTTGCAGTCAACTTTCTGCCAGATCTGCGATTTTCTGCCTTCTTGTTGAGCTTGTTTACTGATCCTGTGGCTTGAAATTTGTGTACTCAACGATAAATTTCGCTTTTCAGGGGATATTTGTTAAAGTTAAACTTCCCACGAAATTTTGTTTGCACAGTTTTGCATGATTTTGTCTCCAAATAAATAGTGACGTAAAATATTTCCCCTCTTTTGTCCAAGGATTAATAGTTGTTATGGTATACTAAAAAGAACATATTGTTATTTAATGAGTTATTAGCAGTCACATGGGTCCCAAGATTTTTGAGGGGGTGTCCTCGTGGTGTAATGGTTAAAGTGATGGACTGCGGAATCGTAGTACGCGAGTTCGTACTCCAGTCGCGCTATTACGTTCACTTTCGGGCAAATACCCTTGGGATAGGTATGAACCCCCTTATCCTTACAGCTATGGGTTAAATAGTACCACTACTGTTCTTCTAGGAGAATGGCTTTGGCATTAAATAACCTATAAAGGTTGATATGCCATTAAACAAAGAAACCAAACCAAACCAACCAAACCAAGCATTTTGAGACACCTTGTATGTATACCGTGATATAATATAACTGGAAGAAAAACTTCAGCAGATCTTCATTTGGCTATTTAAATTTATTTCAGCTGGCCATTGATAAAAGCAGCCAACCTCTTCAGATGGCCGTTCATAATGGAGAAAGAAGGTTATAAAAATGCTCTTTTTAAAAGATATTACCTTCAAGAGAAGCAAAAACTATTTTAAAAAGTTTCTAAAAACTTTTCTTCACAAAGATTTCTCCTGTTGATGACCTAAGATCGAAACAATCTAAAAATAAATGAGAACAAGTATCCCTATTAGTTTTAGCATTTTTATTCAACTCTCTCTCTCTATATATATATATATATACTCATGCATAATCAAATGCAATGGGATGGGCACCTTAATAAAATGAAGGATGCTAGATTAACCGAGCAGTTGTTTTACGTAGAATTACAATGTGGTAAACGTCTGAGACAAATTGTAGAAATGTCTTAAGGATATAGTTAAAAATAAGTTGTGTGTACTTAGTGTAGCTCTTAAAGAGTGAGAATAGAATATGGGAAATCGATGAACTTAGAAAAAAAGAGATATACAATAGTTGTAAAGCATTTGAAGCACGGACAATCAAACACTCCATCTTGAAACGAACACATCGAAAGCGGGACCCGACCTCAAGACCCGGCCTGAAGATGTTTGTAACATCTGTAGCAGGATATTTTCATTTAAAGCTGGACTTGGTAGTTTCAGGATAGCACGTTCATTTTACACAGGCCCTTCTGCAGCAACCTACAGGTAACTCATGTCTTTTCTGAGACAAATTATGTGGGTCTACAGCAGGTTTAAAATGCCATATAAGAGTGCTCGAAGGCAATGTCAGCAGCAAAAACAGTTCTTGCTTGTCGCATATGCAACAGGACTTGCAAGAGTGAACTTGTCCTGAGGGGTCAAATGGTGTTCCACTGATATTTTCGCGGAATTAAGATCACATTCATCAATAAAGATTAGCCGTTAAAAGATTTCCTTGAGACTGGGTCAACAGAACGTCGGGAGAATTAGTCGAGCAACTTGAGTTCGAAGGTAGCAAGGAGCTGAAGCCTGAGTTCGAACTCAACATAGAGAGAGAGAGGGGGGGAGGAAGTCTGAGTTTGAAGGCAACAGAGAGAAGCAGCTTTAGTTCGAAGGCAGCGTGTAAAAGCAGCAGGAGTTCGAAGACAACAGAGAGAGGTAGCCTAAGTTCGAAAGCGACAGAACTAGACAGC
This sequence comes from Sepioteuthis lessoniana, assembly GCA_963585895.1. Taxonomy (NCBI): domain Eukaryota; kingdom Metazoa; phylum Mollusca; class Cephalopoda; order Myopsida; family Loliginidae; genus Sepioteuthis; species Sepioteuthis lessoniana. Next base: position 102,788,109 of record OY757909.1, on the reverse strand, counting down.
CAGACATCGAAGGCTGCAGAGAGAGACATCCAGAGATCGAAGGAAGTAGGGAGAAGCAGCTCGAGTTCGAAGGTTGCGAAGAGAGACAGACTAATTTCGAAAACAACAGAGACAGTTGGAGAAACCAGACGGGTGAGGAGATAATATAGATTCAGAGTGACATGCAGAAATAACAAACGCTCAAAGCTGCAAACAAAAAGTTTGTATCTATTCCACGAAGTTTCCTGAGAGCAATATATTATGGCTGAATACCTCCATCAGAAATAACTTGCAGCCCTCAAATTCCCGCTTTCCCATGCTGCACATTATTTCATCAAGAAATAACACTTAAATTAAGAATCTCGTCTTGATTGCCCCACAAAAACAAGAGCTTTGCTAAAGCTAATATACCATTAAACATGATCTCCGCCATCAAAAGTCAATAAGATGCCATGAATATGATAAGTCAACAGTACACGAGATAGGGTCCACATATTTGTGATGTAATTTCTTCTGTAAGCTGTTGCTTTTGAATAAAACGAATATAAAAATGCCAGGTTTCAATGATATTTCTTGAAGATACTCACCAACTAACTATTGGAAAAATAGCGCTATAAAATCTTTTCGCTTTCCTTACATATGCTTATTGCTTTCATAGTACACACGTCTACCTATAAAGTACTAAAATTCACAATATATATATATATATATATATATATGCGGGACACTGCTGATGAAGTAAGACGATCTCATAATCGATGTTCTCCTATGGACCCCTTCAAACAGATGAGCAAGTGTTGGAGGACTATCTAGATCTTATCTACAACAGCTCTGTACAGACACAAGATGTAGCCTGGAAGACCTTTCGTAAACGATGGACAATAGAGAAGAATGGGGAGAGAGGGTCACGGAAATCCGTGCTAGCAGGTCGACACGATGATAATAATGATATATATATGTATATATTTAGGTGCACATGCGGGGGTATATGTGCGTGGGAGTAGTCGGTTGTATTCGTTCATTAATTACTGCAGCAATTTTCAAATTAAAATTTCAATTATTGGTTATTAGATTATTTAGCTTAATGGCATATCAATCTAATGGGTTATTTAATTCCACATACTGCTTATATATATATATATATATATATATATATATATATATATATATATATATATTGTATTGTATTAATTTAGAGGGCTATTGCAATGCGATATGATAATTATTTGAGTCTAATTAATTTCAAAGCAAAAACTTTATCGTTAGAGCCTTTTTTTTAAAAGGAAAACAGTGTTGAATGTTCAAATTTTCTGAATGTCTAAAAAAGATTTAAACATCCAACACCGTGTTCATTTAAAAAAAGACTCTCTGACGATGAAGTTGTTACTTTGAAATTAATTATACCCAAACAATCATTATTTCGCCTTGCAATGGCCCTCTAAATTAATATACAATAAAATAAAATAATTTAAGCTATACTTCAAGCAAATTACATATATATATATCTATCGTCATCCACAGACAGATCTGTTTCGTTCTCTCAGAACTCATCAGTGTGGCTAGACATATTAACTTCCCGTAGCTAGGATCGAAACCTGGTTGACTCAAACGCCAATCCAAGCTTCTAACCCTTCAGCCTCGAGGAGCTAGTAGCATTGAAGTAAATTTTAAACGTTTATGAATCACAGTTACTATTGTTTACCGAGACCTCAATTCATATATGAAGAGGCTTGCAATAAACGCTAATGGCAACACGATCACTTCATTCGCCGGAGAACTCAACCCTACGGGGGTAGGGAAGTATATATATATATGTGTGTGTGTGTGTGTGTGTGTGTGTGTGTGTGTGTGTGTGTGTGTGTGTGTTATGGATGATTTGCAAAGGAATAGTTTGTTGGTAACTTTATTTTTAAATATATTAGAGCTCACTTGTTTATACAGTTATTATAAATGGGTTCAAGTATTGCTATTACGCATTAGTAATGCTATTTCCCAAGAATTTCGTTCCGATTTAATATTAATCATTTATTTGCACACAGTTAAATGGTTTCAATTATTGCAATGTAATACTAATAATTCAATTTGATGTTAATCATTTGTTTGCGCACAGGTAAATGTTATCAAGTACTTCGATTTAATACTAATGATTTTATTTAATTGTCTTTAATTGGAATCATTTTGAGATGAGGCTTCTTAATCTGAGAATTATCTTTTTTATTTATTACGGACTTAGGGACGAACTCATAAGAGATGTACTCTTATGGACCCCCACACATGGCCGTGCAAAAGCAGGACGACCAGCACGAACATACATTCAGCAGCTATGGGAGGATACGGGATGTTGTCCTGAAGACCTGCCTGGGGCGATGAACGATAGGGAGGAGTGGCGAGAGAGGGTCAGGGATATCCGTGCTACCAGCGCGACATGATGATGATGATGATGATGATAATGATTTTGTCCTCATCTTGGTAGTTTTTTGTGTTGTTTCTTCTTCACTACGTTTCGGCCAAATTTCACCTCTGGCCTTCTTCAGGTGATTAACCACGGTTACAAGACTCAGCATTCCTATCCGATGTCACGGTTAATTGGGCCGAAACGTAGTGAAGAAGAAATAACACAAAAGAACTACCAAGATGAGGACAAAAAATCCGTAATAAATAAATAAAAATAATTCTCTGATTTTATTTAATATTAATAATGTTCTCTGGTGAAAGATTTCAAGTATTGCTATCAAGCACTTATGATTCTATTCGACATTATTCTTTCGTTTGTACACATTCAAATGGTTTCAATCACTGCCACATGATACTAATAATTCAGTTTGACATTGATTATTTGTTTGCACACAGGCAAATGGTTTCAAGTATAATAAATGCTTAGATAGTTCTATTTGACCCATAGATGGGGCCCTGAGAGGTACTCCCACTCCAGGTCACAGTGAACCTGTGAGTAATACCAATGAAAGAGTATTCTACAATCTCCAAAGCTTCAGGATTGAATCCTCATTAGATTGTTTTACGTCATTTCAGGACACTCGTTGGGTGGGTGGGGGTCTTACCCCTCTACAGTGTGTATTCTACAGCCACAGCCAATCAGACTGAAATTTGATAACTCACGTCCAGTGGTGAGGCTCCTGAATCCTTCACTCCTTAAATAGAAGCATCAGCACCATCATGAACCGCTGTTATAATGGAAACTTAACAGGTTCAGTAGTCGTCTAGTATTTAATAAGAATGGTCTCGAGTTTTTGATCTTGCGTTAAACTTGGTTGAAACTAGTCAGTACCTATTTCTCTCCCCACTCTCTGCCCCCCCCCTCTCTCTCTCTCTCTCTCTCTCGCTCACTCGCTCGCTCGCTCACACATACTCGCTTGCATGCATAAACACGCATATACACACCTACGCACAGATAACCATTAACTGGCAAAAAAGACGGTTTCCCATAAGCCGGATGTGAAATCAGTTTACATTGAAAACGGTTCAAAGGTAGGGGTCACCAACGTTATGAACGCGCTACGGCCGTTAAGTTGGTTATAATAAAGAGTGCAATAGATGAATGGAATGTAAGGGAATGGAATGTTAGAAAAGAGAGGAAAGCGAGGACAAATATGAAGGAAGCGATTCACTTGTGAAAGAAGACGTAAACAGTGAGTTTATTGAAAAAGGAAGAAGAAACGGTTTTCTTAAGCAAATGAAAAGCTATGGATTTTTTTTATAAAAAGACGAACTGTAAGTAACTCGGTATTTTCTTGACCCCGCTCAGACAAATACTGAATTCTTCATATAATCATTTTGAAACTCTTCCAAAAACGCTCTGATTTACGCGCAATCTATCACAATTTACCATCCATCTTTTTTTTATAACAACCGATATTCACACACACACACACACACACTTATATATATATATATATATATAGTGATTCGAAAGTAGATAGACTGGAGGTTTAATAAAAGTTATTAATTATTGTCAATATCATCATCATCATCATCATGTCGTGCCGCCAGCACGGATATCCCTGACCCTCTCTCGCCACTCCTCCGTTATCGTTCATCACTTCTGGTAGGTCCTCAGGGCTACATCCCGTATCCTCACAGAGCTATTGTATGTATGTTCGAGCTGGTCGTCCTGCTTTTACTTGGCCATATAAGGGGGTCCATTGGAAAACATCACTTATGAGCTCGTCCCTGCTTATCGAGCAGTATCCTGCATGTCTGGTTCGTCCAACTTTGATAGTTTTTGTGATGGAGGTAGGTGGACGTACAGTTGGTGCTTTGTGGGGGTGTTGCCTCCAGGACTTGTGCAAGATTGCTTACAGCATTCTTGTGTAGTTGCCGTCAAGCTCTTTCTTCATACGTTTAGTTAGCGTCCATGTAGTGCATTCATATAGCAGTATCGACACGACTGCTGCTTGGAAGAAACTGTGTTTCATTTTATCAGACTGACTTCCATATGACCGATAGCCTATCGATAGCAGTCCATGCCTTAGTTAGCCGCGAGTCAATGTCTGTCTCGGTTGATGAGACACTGCTTCCTAAGTAGGTGAAGTTATCTACTAGTTTCAGAGAGCTACCGCCTAGTGTGGAAATGTCACCTGTTTGATTAAAGCTCATGAATTCCGTTTTGCGTGCATTGACACGGAGGCCAATGCCTGCGGTAGCTCATTCCAGACTATGCAGTAGTGTTTCGGCTTGGCCGGGTGTATTTGCCAGAATCGCTATGTCATCGGCGTAGTCGGCGTCGGTAATTGTTTTTGCGGGGTACCTTCTGCTTCTTTTCTTTGTCAGCTCGAAGCCATTTTCTTTGATTTTATCAATCGATGTTCTAAGCCCGTAGTCTAGACAGATGATAAAGAGGTATGGGGCTAGTGTGTCCCCTTGCAGTACAACTGCTACTATGTCGAAGTATTCTGTGTCTCCATCCGGAGAACGTACTTTCACTTTGGTGTTTCTATAGAGAATCATTATTGCTGCGACGGTCTCTTTGGGTATGTCGTATGCTAGTAGAATTTGTTCCATCTTCCCCCTGTGAATGGAATCAAAGGCATTGGTAAAGTCGACAAATAGTAATGTTGCCTGTAGGTTTTATGCCCGTACGCCTTCTAGGATTCTATAGATAGTCAATATTTGTGTGGTTGTAGATCTATTTCTTCGGTAGCCATTTTAGTTTTACCAAAGAATGTTATCAATTTTGGGTTCTATGCAGTTTTAAAGTAGGGCCGATAAACAGACGGATGAAGGGATGCATCCTCCCTTTCCCTAAAAAGGGTGACCTCGGTTTAGCCAAGAACTACCGAGGTATAGCACTTACATCCATAGCAACCAAAATACACAATGCCCTACTACGAAAAAAAATGTCAATCTACTTTTGGCTCAAATATATATATATATATATATATATATATCTTTAAGAAAGACAAAAACCGGACACATTAGGATTATAAATTTATTTCCATCCTGTTATGGGTATTGATATGATTCAATAACACTAAAAATAACAGGACTTCTTCAGATCTAATGGGAACAATAATTACAGACAGAATAGAAACCGGAGGAAAGGCTGAGAGGGGATAGAAGAGGGGTAAAGAGTTCCACCCCATTTACCACTTCCGGTTTTTCTTTTTTATTTTTTAGTACCAGTTGGAATCACAGTAAATCAATTTTTTTAATTTTTAAATCTTAAATACATTTCAACGTAAAACTCCAGATTTAATGATAATTTAGTGAAGTACAACATTCCTTAATAACCTTACGTAAGGTTTACAGTAATACTTAAATTAAATTCAAAATCTAAAATTAAAATTTTAAATTCAAAATTTATATTCCTGCCTATTAACTCAATTACCCTTCGTACACGTCACATGGTATCTTCCCATCTTTTTTATTTTCATTTCACCTCAAATCTCAAATTAATCCTATTTTTTGGTTAATTAAACATTTTCCATGATATTTGTCTATAGTTTAAATTTATTCCTATGTCTACCTCTAGCTATTAATTCACATCGCTGATTGGATAATTTTTCCGGGTCTGGGTATATCATTATTTGTATTTTTTTTCTAGGCACAGATTACATTTACTATCAAAGCATTTTGGAGTATTCGACTTTTTCAATATAGTCCATTGAATCTCAGGGGTCAAACCTTTATTCTTTTTAAAATATATATATATATATATATATATATATATATAAGGTCCATATATATATATATATATATATATAGTCCATTGAATCTCAGGGGTCAAACCTTTATTTATATATATATATAGATAGATAGATAATATCGGCCCTATTTTCGGTCCACAGTCGGACAAAACTAAAGTCACCCCTAAAATCTTACGGAGCAATGCGCCTTACCTTGCGAGCATATTGTTTTAATTTTTTTTAATCTTTCTCCCAGACCAGTTATTCTACCATTTACTTATAGCAGGATAGATTCGGTAAAGCAACCAGTCCAAGGGAAAGAAAATTAGATAAATAAATGCAAGGGCATTGGCGCAAAGTGAAAAACAAATGAGTTCTACCGGATTTTGAATTCAGTACGTCAAATCCATTTCTTTCGTTGTTTAACATTACGCCACAAGCGCCTCTATCCATCTTCATGATGAGAGAGGGAGAGAGAGAGAGAGAGAGAGATAGTACGCACACATGTACTTGTGGCATAATGGCAAACGTGCTGGACTGCGACATCGTAGTTAGTGAGTTCGAACTCCAGTCGCACTATTACAGACATTATCAGGCTAATATATTTGGTAAAGGTACGAACTTCCTTATTACCCCACCCAGTTATGGGTTAAATAGTTGCACTATTGTCTTTCTAAAGAATGGCTTTGCATTGAAATACCAACGAGGGTTAATATCCCATTTAACAAAGAAACTGAACTATATAAATATATATATATATATATTGTCATCCACAGACGGAATGTTTCATTGTATAACAACTCTTCAGTGTGGCTAGATACGCCAGATCCCGAAGCTGGGATCGAAACCCGGCTGACTCATCCAAGATTCTACCACTCATCCACGAGGAAACTAGCGCAAGCGAAGGAAATTTAAACGCCAACTTTACTACTATGTACTACCAATTGTCCATAAATCCAACAAAAGAAAATAATTTCACATAAAAAGACAAGAAACATACAATATCTTGCAGAGAGTACGACAAACACGGACTTAGCTCGTCGCACAATTACACCTGACCAAGCCGAATTCCAGTCGTATAGGCTGGAGCAGCCGGAGGCATAAGCCTCTACATGAATCCAAATAAAACAAAGTTCATGGGTTTTGAACAAGAAGGAGCCATGTTCACTTTTAGTGGCAAATCTCTAAAGTTTTTTTAACAGTTCACATACCTCGTCAGCAACATCTCATCAATTGAAAGCAATGTCCACATATGCATAGGGAACACATGGACTGTTTTTGACAGATTGTCGATCATATGAAAATATAATCTCGCTGATAAAATAAAACGGGATTTCTTGCAAGCTGTGTTTATGTCGGTACTACTGTGTATCCACACCGCCGGGAGTCGAACGAAACGCACAGAGAAAAAAAATTGATGGGAGATGCACAAGAATGCTACGTGCAGTTTTGAATAAATCTTGGAAACAGCATCTCACAAAACAGCAACAATACGTCCATTTACCTCCCAGCCGACAAATCATTCAAGTGATATGAACAACAGATACTAGGTACTGGTGGTTAAGAAAGGTTGAATTCGTTAGAGACATTTCCCTATGGACTCTTACTCATGGAAAAAGCAGTGTTGGCTGACCAACAAAGGACTTACATATATAAGCACTTTGAGGACACTGGCTGAAGTTTAGAGGACCTTGGGGCGATTAATAATAGGAGCGATATATATATATATATATATAAGTAAATAATGGATTGTAATCCGACAATATGTCGAGAAAAATTTTATATATTTTCCACATATATCATCATTTTTATGCTTTCTATTTTTCTTTTTGTTTTTCTTTTTCTTCCTTTTGATTCGAAATTTTTCTCGATAAACAAACGTAACATAAATTCTATACAATATTCCTAAGTCAAATGATGTAATTTAAAACACAAACGCTGATTCTCTAATTAAACGGCCAACTTTTTCTTGTTATACCTCGAGATTTTTGTATTTTGCATTTTTAAACATACATCGTTGACTTAACATCGCTAATATCACCCCTCATGAACTTGATGATGGTTCAGTAGAACCAAAACGCTATAGTGTCGACTTTACTTCTCAATAAATCTCTCCTTCCACTTGGATTGCTTTGTTATCAATTTCCCCCTCTCTCTCTCTCTCTCTCTCTCTCTCTCTCTCTCTCTCTCTCTCTCTCTCAATATATATATACATATATATATAAATTTCATTGAACATAATAGACATTTTCTGTCTACACATCTTCTTCTGGATCCGTTCGTATTGCCGTATTGCTTTTATCGTATTCAGCAGGAATTGATTTATGTATTGTCCATAGTTATATATATCCCAAGTACCTTCTGCCCGACTTTGGGCCATCATCTGGGGAGGATCTATTACAAAAGTGATGTAACTTTTGTTTTTGCATATTACTACTATGTAAGAGCGTCTTTACCGTTGAAGAGTATAGCGTTTGCTTTTAAATGGGTTTCTATAAATAGTGTCAGTTGCTAAAGACATTTAAGTACATTAGCACTGGTTTGAAAATTAATTTTCCTATGACCGAAACAGTTCAACCCTAATAGGTACCCGGTGTACTTGGTAGTATCGTGGTAGTTGATGTGCTGACATGTTGTACATTATGATCTGAAAGCTGCTCAGATGAACGTGCAACTTTGTATAATTAGGGAAATTATGCTCTACGAGTCCAAACTGAGCTATAACACCACCGGAGCAATCAAAACATTTATTGAGCAAAAAAATGAAAGTACCGTTGATCACAAATGGTTCCATAAATCACGTCCGGTTGCAAGAACCCCGATGATCCTTCAAGGTCAGGTAGGCTTAAAATCATAGATTCCGAGGCCGTGCTCCAAGCGAAAGAAGCAAATTCGAAGAGTAGCATTCGGAGAGTATCCGACGAGCTTTCCGTCTCACAATCCAGTGTGGTTTGTCAACTTAACCACATTGGCAGTAGCTCCCGGAGATTCCGAATTGTACCTCACGTTGGCAAAATATTACAAAATGTTTGACTCATTCTAGTATATATAGACAGACAGATAGACAGACAGAGAGATGTTGTTCAAGAAAATAAAAAGAGAAAGCTAAAACAAAAAGTAGAGAAAAAAAGAACACGTGAATTGCAGGTGTCTAAATGTTTGATTGATATCTTTTTCTTTTTTTCTTTTTTTTTTTTTTTTTGACATTTTTTTCTTTTTCTTCTCTACATGTCTGTTTCGCCCGCCGTGCCCGCAGAGCGGTGAACTCCTCAAAAAGGGCGGGGAACCTAAATGCGGGCCACATTCTTGTGAAAGGATATGTAGACTTGGGTCGCTAATTCTTATCAGAGAGCAATTGTTCGCCTGCAGGTGTCCATAACGTACTGATGAGTTCTTTTTCACCCTTACGCAAACACATTTATATATCGAAATGTGCGTGTCGGCCCATTGGTATAATGTTTAGAATGTTCGCCAATGGTCCAGGAGACTAAGGTTCAATCCCAGATCGAGTCCTACCAAAGATTTAAAAAATGATACTTGATGCTTCCTTGTTTAGTATTCAGCATTATGAAGTAGGTAACAAGGGCAAATTTGAGTATTTCTGGAAAAGGAATAGCGCCTTCCCCCACACCTAGGTATAGTACCAATTGAAAAGGAACCTTCGGGTTGCCCTTGACTACGTCCACCCAACTTACTTACTATATAAGGTCCAGTATACCTTGATAGACATTACCTACAAAATAGTACAACTGCACACATTCAGATGTTTCTCTTTTACCTTCGTGTGCTGAATACCATTTCAGCGAGCATTCAACCTCACTCAAATTCTATCATAAATACAAGGCATGATAAACACGGGAAATAAGACCTCTTATTACAATAGATATTACAATAACACCATCTGATAGAGAAAGTTTTGTTTGTTTTTTTTTCAGCAAGAAAACACAGTTTATCAATATGTTTGGTTTGGTTTGGTTTGGTTTGGTTTTATGGCGTATCAACCATTGCAGGTTATTTAAAACCAAATTCCTTTTTATGCATATAGACAGTTCCATTTCAAACAATTCAGTTTTACATGAGTACAGTTTTTTTTGTTTACACACAGCTAAATGTAAAAACAGTTCTATTTCAAACAATTCAGTTTTGCATAAATACATATTTCAAATGTCAAAAACAGTTCTATTACAAGCTATTCAGTTTAGTCAACAAATTTAAATTGTAATATACTGAGTTAGCTTGCGACGATGAACTTAGCAGATTCAATGCGGTCGCAAGATAACATCAACAACGTGGTTTCACAGGAAAGAGAAAAATGTAATTTATTGCCTGTGGATAGAATGACAGATATTTCCGTTCGCAGATAAGATCAACAAATTACCGGAAAAAACGGAAGTATGAAGTTCCAATAACCAGCCATAAACAAAAAATACGTGAGGCGAAGAGAATGTTCATAGTTCCGCATGGGACTTGAAAAGACAATATAAGGTCTGTAATTTTGGACTGAAGGCAGAGATCCGCTGGTCGCTCGAGCGAAGGGGAGAATTCCGCTGGTCTCTCAAGCGAATGGAGAGTCTCGCTGGTCACTCAAGAAGACCTGTCAGCTCCCCATGTATGTTCTCCGTCTGTCGTACTACTTCATAAAAAGGGTCCCCGCCAGAAGAAACATATGTGCGAAGTCTCTCTGACTATATTCCTACTACACACAATTACCGTCGAAGAATCAAAATATAAATTATATTCTTATATATTTGTGAGTTTTTCGTTGTTTGTCCAGCGGTTCGATATATGCAACAAAATGTTTCCAAGTATTGCTATGTAGAAAGTTTTCAGCTACACAAACACTATTTTTCAAAATGGTCACTATCATTGGCTTCGTATTTTTACCTGAGATGAACAAAAGTCTGCATCATTTTTGTAAGAAGATTGCTCGGAAAATAATGCCTCCAATTCATTTGCACATGAACTACAACAGATACAATGAGCTCCATAACACCATTAGATAGAGAAAGTTTTCAGCTACAAAACATTTTGATTTGAGAAGACCTACTTTTCCAGAGTAGTGATAACGGTGCTGTTGTCACGAAACTGATGCTCGTTTAGTTCCTCTTTCATCGGCCTAATTCGCGTGGATGAGCTGTTCAAGGTTTTCTTTATTGCATTGGTTGACAGTTGTGTTGAATATGACCTGTCACTCACTTTGCTGTCGACACTGATGAAATGCATTATTCTGTTGCGCTCACATGCACCGTTTGGTCTGCATAGACGTTCAACAAGCGTCGGTGACCATCAATGAGTGCAATTTTTTCAGCACGAAGAAATTCAATGACACAACTCTGCTTTTTCTTAATACTAATACAATCCATCAAGAACTACTGGGATATTATTTAACTTATTGCTGTAAAGATAAAGAGCTTTCCTAAAGATATTAGTCCGAAAGTGAATGTAATAATGGAACTAGAGTTCAAAGTTGCTTATTACGATGTCATAGTCCAGCACATTAGCCACTACACATCTCTTTCTTTGCTCTTATATATATATATATATATATATATATATACTCTTTTCCCCTTTTAGGGTATGGCACACACTAACGCTAGCTACAAGTGTCAAAATCTAGTTCGACATTGCACCCTGTTTACTCACTTGACTCCTTCCCATCCAGCCCACTAGTCCAGATCACACTTCGGTTAGCCGTATTGCTGGTATCACGATGTGGGTTGGGTGTGTCTTGGTTGTGGTCGCAGTTGGTTGAGGGCGCCTGATATGGCTACCGGGAAGCCGGCATTCGTGTCATGTGGCTAAGACCGACTCTCGTTGGGCCTCCGGGGGCCATTCTCCCAGGCTATCACCTGTTCCGGTAGGGCGCAGTTTATCACCTGGCGGCTGAGGCGCTTCTTTTTAGGGGAATGCCGACGGGGCCCAAGGCATTTTGAAAGCCCTATGTCTGGACTACGGCTCTGCACCCAGTCCCCACATTAAAAAGGTTTGGTGCCACACTCCACTATTGAAGGATGCTAAACAAATAAATAAATACCAGTTACAAGCAGATTAGTCTACAGAAATATTAATATGAAGTTGCGCGCTTAACGTAACGCTTATCATGGTAGGAAATGAAATCAGTCACTCGAGTTTAATTCCTGGTCTTATCTGTGTTTTACTTCAGACTCTTGCGAAAGGCATGAATCCGTCTCTTCTTCTAGTAGGGCAGACAGGGTTCTTTAGCTTTGGTTAGACAACCAGTCTAGGCGAAGGAAAATTCAGAATTTAAACCGGTTATACTTTGCTTTGAAATTAACCTTGTGTCATATCCTCCTGGTGGTGGTGGGTGGCGGGGGAGATAAATGCTTTCCTTCTCGTTTTTTCCCCTTTTTTGGATATATAAATACGGACTTCTCCTTTCCGAGAGTGACGCACACTAACAATAGCTACAAGTATATTAATCTGTAGATAATTTGCTTATACTGACTTTATGACAGGAGACTTTAATAATAAAACAGCATGTGGGACAAAGCGTCAAGCCTCGCATTTGTCAGTCCGATACACTATCCGCTGTAACAAGTCCTTGAGCGCCTTTCATAGATATTTCCCTTCTTAATTGTCGAATGAGGGCACTTTTTCTCAGTAAATCTTTAATGTCAGCATTTTCTTTCTTCAGTTACAATTTAAACCCCCCACCACAACTATTCTGCAATCTTCAAAAGTTTTTTCTTTTCCCCCCAGGAGTTTTCGTGTGCTCCAGCCCACGATTTTTCGTTTGAAAACTTAGGATGTTCAATTCATCTATCCCATCTTTTTTTTCTTTTTGTCCATGTCTGAGGACAAAGAGAAAGGAAGTATATATATATATATATATATAACATCAGTTCTCATTTTTAGCCTCCCGTTTCCACTGTTTAAAAAGTCCCCCCCTCTCACTCTCTATCTCTCTGTCTCTCTCTGTTTTCCTAAGGTTTCTGAATGACAATACCTTACATGGAGTCCTCTGAAAGAGACCCTATGCCAGTCCACATCCGGGGAAGGGGGAATCATTGACAAAATAAAAAATAAAAAATAAAAAAACTGCGGGTAGAATGAGACAGCATAAAAAGTACTGATAAGCCGGAAGGGCGGGTAGTCAAAAAAAAAGTAAAGAACGGGTGGAGTCATTCAAAATCCACAAACTGGTCTTTTATACCGGAAATAGATGTTTAAGTTCCGCTTCCTTTATTCTATTTTTTTATCCTTTTTATTGATTTTACTCTGTTTTATTTTTTATCATCACGAATCCTTTTTCTCAGCCCCTGAAGCTTAAAACTTCGAGAGCGACCCTTTTATGCACTCATAAATTATACAGAACCACGTTTAATTATTTGTAGCAATTTTTTTAATCAACTGATTTCAAGATGGCCGTTTAGGCGGTTAACGTAAGGCAAACGACAGACGATTCTTGTTTCCGAGATTTAACGTTCTTTATTGTTGCCATACATTTTTATTAACAAAAAAATCTTATTTCAACAAAAATTCCTCTTGGACAGATCAAGGAGTTATGCATTCTGTGGTATCTTTAAAATACAGATATAAACAATCTTTCTTGTTATTTTTGTTGTTGTTGTTGTTGTCGTTGTTGTTGTTGATGTTGTCGTTCTTCTTCTTCTTCTTCTTCTTCTTCTTCTTCTTCTTCTTCTTCTTCTTCTTCTTCATCCGATAAAGACAATATATTTTATTAGTTTAGAAAGAAGTCTTTACATACTGATAAAAAGATAAAATTGCAACACACTGAAAAACGGTGCTTCTTTTATAGAAAATGCTTATATTGGTGGGTAGTAAATATATGATAAATTTTAAAAAGGTTTCAGCCTTCTTATAATTTAGTAATATTCCATTGGCATATGCATACCTGAGTACACGCATGCGTTAACACCAAATACTGTGTATTAATATTTGGTCTGAGTATTGTTTATACATACTTTTTAAAACAAATACTTTTATTGTTCTGTATAAGGGATCATGAACCTATTCTTACCCGAGACAGCCTACTTGTTTGGGGCTGAATAATACACCGACTGCATCTCTGCAGAGGCGTTAGCCCCCCTTTTAACAGTTAGTGTCCTAATTATGACATGAAACCATCTAATGGAGGATCCAGCCTTGGAAATTTGGGGAATGTGGAATACTCCTTCATCTCCATTGCTAACAAATTGACTCTGACCTGATAGGGTCCAATCTATGGGTCAAATAGAACAAACTATGTATAAACAAATGACTGATGTTAAATTATGACTGTTATTTTGCAATAGTTAAAACAATTTAAATGTGTGTAAAAAGGTTTCAGCCTTCTTATAATTTAATTTCAGGGTCGTTTAAAAAAGTATTTACAAATTATATATATATATATATATATATATTAATAATATATATATATATATATATATATATATATATATATATATATATATAAACAGGAATTTGCCAGTAAATAACCTACAATGATTGATATACCACAAAACACAACCAAAGTAAATTTACTGGAGGAGTTCTCATAACGTAATGGATAAAGTGCTGAAGTAAGAGAGTTCAAATTTCAGTCGCGCTATTCCGTTCACTTTCAGATTAACACCTTTAAAATAGGCATGAAACCCCTTATCCCCACAGCTATGGGTGAAACAGTATCACTGCTGTTTTTCCGCGCGTGAGGAAGAAGTACGAGGGTTTCTCTTTCGGTATATCTCTTTCGGGTGCATTTCCGTGATCGTTTTGCTCACTCTCCTGATCTCCCAGTTCAGGAGGTTTGTAGCGATTTAGCCGACTCCCTCCTCTTCGAGAGGCTAAAGCAGTTAGTTGCGAGGGTTTTGTTACTGAATGCCAAGTCCGTGATGTGAAGCAGAGCAGCCTCAACAAATCGGCAAAGGTATACGCGTACGTCGATGATATCACTGTCTTTGTGTCCCGCCATTTGGAAATTAAAATCTGTGGAGAAATCGGTGGTGAGGTACGAGCAGAGAGCAGGGGCCAACATCAACTTAGATAAGAGCGAAGGTTTGTGGCTAGGTACTTGAGGGGTCGCGTTTCCCTGCCAGGGCCTTTCCACTTGAGTGACGGACCCATCCGCATCCTTGGGGTGTGATTCAGGGCTGGGCTCCAACGGGAGCGAAATTTGTCGGAAGTACTGGCGAAAGTAGATGTCCAGGTGGTTACCTGGCTTCAAAGGCTGTTGTCCTTAAAGGGAAGGAAGGTGTGCGCCTTTTACATCTTCCCCTGGATCCTTTACCACTTGTCTGTACTTCCTCTGCCAAAGAATCATCGGCTGGCGCTTCAACGATCCCTCTCCAAATTACGTTACTGTCCGTAGACAGGTCTGTTGTCAACGTCTACGTAACGTGGCTCTAGGTGTGCATGATCCTGAGAACCACTGTTTTGCTGAAAGACTGGCCTACTTGGGCCAATCCCTGTTGACGGACGTGGTGTGTGTGGGGGGGGGGGGAAAGGCGACGCCAAGGCTGAAGGTCGACGTAAACTGAAAGGCGAAGCACTATTTGTCCGTAAGGCCCTCCAAAACCTTTCTGGGTCCAGTGACCTTTCTTGGTCTCGAAAGGAACTATATCGTGAACTAGTGGTGGTCTCCGCTTCAGATCCTCTCGTGGAGTGGCTCGGCTGGTCTCGGGGAGAAATTTGTTCACATTGGAATTGGGCGCCAGGTTCGGGTTTCTTTCACAATTCCAAGTTCTCGCTCACCTGGCAGCTTGCACGGAACACGTTGCCCTTTTTCGGCAGACATCCCCGATTGTCCTCGCTGCGGCCGTGGCCTAAAAGAAACGGCTGAGCACGCCTTCTACTACTGCGAACGAGTTCGCTCGTTTTGTGATCACGTCAAAGAGTGGACGGCCCGCATCGAACCCTAGCAGCTCGTGCTGCTCGACGTTGGTTGTGTCGTGGACAACATTTTGCCTCAGTTTCAAGGCGAAAAACGTTTGGTGTTTCTCGTGATCTTAGCTGTAGCAAGAATGGTGATTTGGACGACGCAAAAGAAGGGATTGTATGACGATGGAAATCTTTCTCATTGTGATCTGATTTTGTATTTTGGGGATCAGCTTAGGGTCAAAATCAGATGCGATAGAAAACGCTTGGATTGCATAACATTCAATAAAAGGTGGGTGCATGCAGCGAGCCTGGTCTTACGAAAGGGTGTAACGCTGGAGTCATCTTTTCTTCTTCTTCCTGCGCATGGCAACTATGGACCGGTAAGTAGGATTGCTTGTTCCCCCTTTTTCCCTAGTAAGCAGTATGTTGTGAGTCACAGTCCCCGTCATCTAGTTGTCAGTCTCCAAGATCTTCCCCGTCCCTATTCTTTATTGTCCTTTAACCCTCCCATTTTTTCTGAAGATCTTGGAATCCATTATTATATTCTCATTCCTGTGGCCATACAAATCTCCCACACTGCGTCCTACCCCGCGTTTTTTTTTTTGTCCCACTAGCTTAGTTTTCCTCCCTCTCCACTAGGAAAGGTGAGGCTTGTTTTTCGGTCCCCTCAGAGACCAGAAAACAGTCGGAATCCATTTTATAGAGATGGGATGGGAGGGAATCCGACGAGTGTTTATTTTGTTCTATTTTCTTGCGGGGGTTTTCTCCCATTCCCATCATTTTCATAAAATTGTAAATATACCATTTCTTGTAAATAAAATTCATACATTTTTCATCAGGGTTTTTAAGTAGGATTCTTCTCATAGAGTAAATCTGGTATTTTGGTGATTGCAGCGTGCATGGTGAAGGATAATTGATCTATTGTATAGTTAAATGGGTCGGTGAATGTGGCTAACTCGGGAACCTTAGTTTCATAGACCAGCACGACCGCTCCCTTTCCCCTTCCCTTCAAAACCTGGGGCCTCATGCTCCTCCTAAATGTAATATTTTTGGAAAATTAATCGCTTTTACGCAAAGGAGTGCTGACTTATAGCTACTGAGCTTCACGAAAGAATATTAACAAGGTGGTTAATTTTTTTTTTTTTTTTTTTTTTTGCGATTTAGTAAATTTGTAGCCTTCAATGTATTTTCTATGTGATTGAGTGGCATCATCTATTGCAAGTAGTAATGGGGGAAGCGCATCTCCCTGAAAGATACCTCTCTGGATTATCACCGTAGCTAAAGCTTTTCCTCCTGCTGTCAATTCCTCTTTCCAGTTTTTCTCTTCAATCCACGCAATGGCTACATTTCTGTTCCTTGTCTTACTCTCCTTAACGATGTGCCCATTAATGTACAGTAGATCACTCGTTCCCTTGTGGCATCCTTTCTGTTCTTCGTTCGGGGTATAGTCTGTGGCTTACTGCCGGGTAATAGATCACCTTCCGAATCTGTACTGCTTATTATTATTATTATTTACTCATTAGAGTTTGTTTTTTTTACATCAGTGTGTTATTTTCTAGGACAGGTGCTAGGTTGTGCATTTACCATTTGTTCGTATGGTCAAATTTAAATTTCTTGCACATCTCCCAGTGGATCACCTTGCTGACCCAGTCGTGTCTAGTTTTATATTCCTTCTGTGCTAATTTGCTGCATTCGCTTATTATGTGATTGATGGTTTCATCTCTGTCACTGCATAGCCTACATTTGCTATTTTGTTGCGTCTTATCTATTCTCACTTTGATATGATTGGTTCTTACGGCGTTGTTTTTTTATTTTTTTGCTGCTATTAGAAGAGATTCTGTTTCTCTCTCAAAGTTTCCTTTTCTTAGCCATTATTATTATTATTATTTTTCCTCAAGCGAGTTTTTCACACCAGTATTAGCCGTTGGGCTTCACTGGAGTCTAAGTGACTGCAAGTCTCCTCTGGTCTCCTGAACTTTTCTCAGTATTCTAGCCGATCTCAACAATGCGTTAGTCTAGACTGTTTCGATTCTTCCTCTGATTTCCACTTCCACCAGCCTTTTTAACAAGACTTTGGGTACCGTTCCGATTATTATTATCATTATCACCATTCCTTTGAGAGTTTTTTTTACAGCTGATGGTCTTCCACTACAGTTTGAGTGACAGCAACTCTCCTCGAGTCTGCAGGACTTTTCTCAGTATTTTGGCCGATCTGAATAATGCTATTGTTTGGATGGTCTCTACTCATCCTCTTATTTCCAAGTCTTCCAGTCCCATTATCAATCCTTTGGTGACTGTACCAAGCCCACCAATTACAACTGGTAGCACCGTCACTTTCATGTTCCTTAGTTTTTTCAGTTCTCTAGCAAGGTCTAAGTACCTTTCTTTCTTTTCACATTTGATCAGCTGGAACGGCAAAGTCCACAATTCGGCAGATTCTCTTCTTTTTGTTATCTATCACTAGATTTAGTTGTCTGGCCGACATTGTATCTCATTCTCTAGGACGGATTTATTTTTATTATTTACTCATTGAGAGTTTTTCACATCAGTGTTAGCTGATGGTCTTTCACTGGAGTTTGAGTAACAGCAAGTCTCCTCAAGTCTCCAGGACTCTTCTCAATAATGTAGTTGTTTGGATGGTCTCCACTCGTCCACTCTTTCGAAGTCTTCCAGTCCCTGTTCCAATCGTTCGGTGACTGTACCAAAAGCACCAATCATGATTGGTATAATTGACACTTTTATGTTCCACAGTTTTTTTCAATTCCCAAGCAAGGTCCTGGTACTTATCCTTCTTTCAGTTTTATTCTGTGGTCATCTGGGACAGCAAAGTCCATAATTTTGTCTCTTTTTTTTTTGTTGATTATAATAGAATCTGGTCTTCTGGCCGAGATTAGGTGATCCGTTTACATATCAAAGTCCCATAGGAGTTTATGTGTATTATTCTCCAGAATAGATGCTGGGTTGTGCGTATACCATTTGTTCGTATGGCGAAATTTAAATTTCATGCATAACTCCCTGTGGATCACCTTGCCCACCCAATCCTCTCGAGTCTTATACTCTTTCTGTGCTAATTTGCAGCATTCGCTTATTATGTGATTGATCGTTTCGTCTCAACCAGCACATAACATACATTTGGTATATTATTATTATTATTATTATTATTATTATTATTATTATTATTTTCTCATTAGAGTTTTTCACATCGGTTTTAGCTGATGGTCTTTCACTGGAGTTTGAGTGACAGCAAGTCTTCTCAGGCCTCCTGGACTCTTCTCAATATTCTGGCCGTTCTCAATAATGCAGTAGTTTGAAAGGTCTCCATTCGTCTTCCAACTTCCAAGTCCTCCAGTCCTTTTCATAATCCTTTATTATTATTGGTATCATTATTATTATTATTATTATTATTATTATTTCTTGATGCTATTATATGTACAAATTGGCACAAATGAGTTTAGATAAGAGAAAAGACATAGGGCTTATCTAGACAGGAAGATAAGGCCCATTGTCTTAGTGGTTGATCATTATGTGAGAAATGTAAACGCTGAGAGCTGTTGACCCTATCATCTTTGACCCGAAGGTTGGATTACGCCTTTCTCTTTAGATGGCAAATGGGCTAATTCAGGGCATAATGCATCAAATGCAATTTTTTTTTTATCAGATCTGTGACAAAAAGACTATGATTTATCTGAATAATACAATTTCAAGGGTCGCTAAACCGGTATCTGGGGTTCACTTCCTGTACAACAGGAAGCCAGTAATCTTCATTTCACCCGCACACACACACACACACACACACACACACACACACTCATATATATATATATATATATACGTACATCCATATACACACATTTACATACATATATGTATACATATATGCACGGGTTATGTACAATTATACACAGACTTATTAAATAACAACATAGACGATACATGAAAACTTTTGCTCATAGAATATTCCTGAATCAAATTATCTAAACGACTTGTCAGTTGGATTTACAATAAGCTGACTCTATCCCCTTCAGAAGGGTAAGATCCCCCCTACCCCAAAAATAGAGGTGTCCTGGGTATGAAACTGAAACATATCTGATAATGAGGATTCAGTTCAGGAAATCTGGAGAGTGCGGAGTACCTCTTTATTACCATTATTCCCAGGCCCACTCAGGCCTTGAGTAGTAGTACCTATCAAGGTCCCATCTTTGAGTCAAATAGATCTGTTTAAAAATCGTTCACCTTCGATGGGACCGTGTGAAAAACATCTTAAAAAAACAATACAAAAATTGTAAATATGAACTCGAATTCTTGGCCCTCAGACATAAAATAACTCTTGATGGGTTATTTTAAGAAACAACACAAAAGATGCAAATATAAACATACAATGAACGATGTTCCCGAAGAAAATAACCCAAGAGAGGTTGACATGCCGTTAAAATCAATCAATAAATCATTAAATCATTCAATTTCATTTCTAATGGCATAATTTTTTCGAGCAATGGAGAAGAAATTAAGGGATAACCCAGTATTTAGGTTTTTAGTCTTATTTGTTATTAGTATATTTACTCCTAAATGAAAAAAAAAATAAACATCCGCTAAGAGTACTTATTCCTTAATTTTTGCTGGGTTATCATAAAATATAGACGAAACTAATTGTTCTTTTAGTATAAACCTTTCATAAGGTTTATAATACTCCTGGAAAACATAGGTGAATTAGTACTTATTATGGATGTTCACTTTGGGGTTTTTTAATTTAGCAGTAAATAAACAAATAATAGAAAAGACGCAAAACATTTTTTTATTTGATAGCTGAATATTTCTGCTTCTTAAACTATTCTTTAACCAAACAAAATCAAATCATTTAAATTAATGGTATCGTTTTCTCAAACCATGCAGAGTAAAAATATTATGGAATATTGAGAAAAAATAGTTGCATTTCCTCGAGCTTTTTTGACAGCTTTAATTCCTTTCGAGATGGGTTTTATTGATTTAAAACAATATTCTTCATCAAAGTGGTTCCAACCTTCCTGAAAGACAGTTAATTAATCTTTAGATGATGCCTACTTATGGTCTATTTTTTAAGATTTGTACCACAAATTTAAGTTTTTACTTGGAGGAGAGAGAAGTTTCTTATTAAGATAGAATTAATGAAACTGGTTCACTCTGAAAATCACCAAGTTTTACTTTCATTGTTTGTCTCATTTTCACAGTTAGTAAATAGATTTTTTATTTATAATAAAACATTTCTGAAAATTAATGAAGTCTATTTTCTTTGTTAAGTTCCTTATTTCCACAAGTGATTAATTTTTAAAAAAATCAAATTTGCTAGGTTATAAAATATTCGCATTTTTTAAAATTCTAAATTTAATCATCATCACCAGTCCTGTAACCTGGTTTGGTCACCAGTAATATATCTTGGGCAGAAATAGTCCAGGGAAGCTCAATCCTTTTCAGGTCAAAAATGGTTTAAATTCAGAGTTTTTCTTCTTCTAGATCAAGATTAAAAAGCTTAGTCTGCCCTACTATTTACAAGTAAGAACAGAGTATTGGAGTAAGATTTGCTGGTTTGGTTAGGTTATTTAAAAAAGAAAAAGAAGAGTAAGAAGAAAAGAGTAAGAAGAAGAAGAAGAAGAAGAAGAAAAAGAAAGAATTATGAGGTGTGAAAGAAAGAGAAGAATGAAGAGTGGGAAGCTAAAATAGAAATGTGTAGAGGAGACGCAATTAATAAGAGAAAAGAGAAAAAGGAAAAACAAACACAAAATCAACGAGGAAGAGAGAGAAGGGAAAACAGAAAGAAAGAAAGAAAGAAATTGCTAATAAAGACGAGTGGAAAATTAAAAGAGGAGAAGGTATGAATAAGAAAAAAAAAGAAGTAAAAACAAAAACAACCAAAAGTAAAGGGAAAGGTCGGATGGTTGGTTGGCTGGTTGGATGATTGGTTGGTTGAATGTATTTTACGGTATATCAACCCCTATGGGTTATTTTATGCCAAATCCTTTTCCTACATATATATATATTGAATATATATGATTTATAAATGAATAGTTTGTTGGTAACAATTTTTACACGAGCCATGGTTCATTTGTTTGCCCACAATTAAATACTTTCAAGTATTGCTATGTAACCCTAATAGGTCTACTTGCACACAGTTAAATGGTTTCACGTATTGCTATGTAACACTAACGTTTCAATTTAACATCAGTCATTTCTTTGTACAAAGTTAAATGGTTAAACAGTTCTAGATGGGACCCAAACAGGTTCTTCCACTCCGGATCCAAGTGGACTTGGGAGTAGTGACAATGAAGGGGTACTCCATATTTTCCAAAGCTCCCCATCTGGAGCCTCACCATCAGATGCAGGTTAGTCATACATAGTGCCCTGTTGGTGGGGGTCTTACCCCTCAACAGAGATGCAGTCGATGTATTCGGCTACTAAAAGAAAGAAAGAAAGAAAGTTGAAGAGAGGGCAAAGACCAGTAGTAGGCTACAAGAGAAGTAGGTAGAGGAGACTCCATGAATAAAAACAAAGAGGAGGAAAAACTGAAGAAGAGTGGAAGGAAAGAAGTAGACGTATGAAGAAAGAAAGAAAGAAAGAAAGAAAGAAAGAATGATGAAGAGAGGAAGAAGACGTGAGTTGTAAGTAGACGAGGCATTACATACGCTGACACCCAGAACATTGAAGAAATAATAGAATAACAAGGATTTATTATTATTATTATTATTATTATTATTATTATTATTATTATTATTATTGAGAAAAAGCATGATAACAAACAAAAAATCAAAAGATAAAAGAAAACACAATCCGTCGTTTTTTCTTTCAACCTCTGCTTTCTTTGTATTTAGCCATGGACACCTAATGCCATCGCTGTATTCAGTAGCACCAACTTTCATCTGCTCGATTAGTATTCCAGTCACGTGACCATCTTCAGTGACGCTGTCTGTCTGTATAAAATGAACGCACTTGCTTGACCCTTTTCCAACTGTCTGCTGTTCGTGCTCATAGTGACGTCGCCTCCAATCGATCCTTATACATTGACACGTTAAGTATAAACAAATGTTTTCGAAACCGAACGGTTTAATCATCTCAATGGAAGGAAACATAAAAGAAACCTTAAAAAAACATATACAGTAATTTTTTTAAATATACAAACAATGAACGCGATTCCCCAACCGAGAGGCATAAACTAAATCTAGATGAGTTGATATGCCGTTAAAATCGATCAATCAATTGTACTGTTTTGTATGAGTATTACCCAAAAACTCTCAATTGACTGCAAAAAAAATCAATATTTTCTGTATTTAAAACAGAGGTTCTCAACAGGTGTCCATATGGACCCCTAAGGTTCCATATGGAACCTGATTAGTCCTTGTAAGACATTGGGGGATCAACACAAGAAAAATAGTAAACATAGGGTTTACCATGGCATTTTGAAAACCAATACTAATACTTAACATAGTTCAACATTGTGGTCATAATCTTAGGCTGAAAAACGTACGCAATTATCTATCTATCTATCTATCTATCTATCTATCTAACAACACTCCATAAAACAACAACCGTACGGCCATCAATCTCCTGTCTCATAAAAAAAAGATGAACAAGACATGCTGTGAACTGCTGATGAAGCAATGATGAACTCATAAACTACGTTCTCTTGTGAACTCCCACACATGGCTGCGCCAGGGTTGGCAAACCAGCCAGGACTTACATGCATAATCTCTGGGCAGACACTGGATGCAGTCTGGAGGACTTACCAAGAGTAATGAACAATACGGATGGATGGTAAGAAAGTCATAAGGGACTCCATGCAATCTGCATGAATTGATGATATATATATATATATATATATATATATATATATATATATATATATATATATGTGTGTGTGTGTGTGTGTGTGTGTGTGTGTGTGTGTGTGTATTGTCCATTAGTATTTACATTTCATGTGAATTTGTTTCAGAAGAGTTTTTTTTGTGCGGGGGTTGTTTTTTGTATATGTAATCTCAAAATGAATGTTATCGTCTACTGTCCACCTACTTTTGGACTACTCTCTCTCTCTCTCTCTCTCTATATATATATATATATATATATATATATATATATATATATATTGTACATTCGTATTTACATTTCTTGTGAACTTGTTTCTGAAGAGTTTTTTGTGGGGGTTGTTTTTTGCACACTATCCTATCGAATACGACTAATTTTTAAACTGGTAGGTGTGTGTATGTTCGCATATGTATATGTGTGTATGTGTCTGTGTTTGATGTGGGCATAGAATCCTTTGCCGTTTAAAAACGATCAATTCGTAGGAACGAACAAGAACCAGCACCAGGTCCACTGAGTTACCACGTCAATTGTAAAATATATGGAAAACTCTGTCTCTCACTTACTGGTCATATGTGAAAACATGTCCAACCTGTCGATCCGCATCATGACATTCATACGAGCGAAAGTGACCGGCATTGCCTGGTCTGTGTTAAATTTGGCCACAATTTGGCAGACTTGAAAAATCATCTATGGGTGCATACAATCTAAAAGAAAAGTCTGGTGGGAGAGAAAGGAATCGCAAAACTCAATATGTGGACACATTCGAAACCGAGAAGGCAGCCTATATATGTGTGTGCGTATGTGTATGTTTCTGTGTGAGTCTGTGTGCTTATGTGTGTGTGTGTGTGTGTATGTGTGTGGGGGGGGCTGAGGGAATACCGGCGGCGAAATGTTTAAAATGCTGGACTTCAACATCGTAGTAAGCGAGTTCGAATTCCTGTCGAACCAATACGTTCTCTTTCGGAATATTAGCCTTGAGAAAGGCATGGAACCCTTTATTCCCTTATCGATGGATTAAATAGAACCACTATCGTTCTTCTACAACGATGGCTTTGGTATAAGATAACTCATAAAGGTTGATATGCCATTAAACAAAGAAACCAAAACTCTGTGTGTTTATGTGTGCAGATGCATAGTATGGGACTTTTGTTTTATGGCATATCAACCTTTATGGCATATCAACCTTCGTTATTCAATGCCCGAGTCATCCTTGACAAAAAACAGCAGTGATACTATTTAATCCAAAGTTGGGGGTTTAAGAGGGTTTCTTCTTTTTCCAAAAGTATTAGTCCGAAAGTAAGTGTGTGTCTATGTGCATACAGGAGTGTGCATGTGTCTGTATCTTAATGTGTAGATATGTGTGCGTGTGTGTGTGAGAGAGAGAGAGAGAGAAAGGGACAGAGAGAGAGAGAAAGAAAGCAATACTCAAATTAAGAGATGTGTTAGACACTGTTGATCGTTAATATTGTCTTGTCCGAAAAATAATTGCCAATACTATCAGCCAATTAAAGATAAAAGTCACCATTATAAAAGTATGACCACAGTTTATGAACTGAACTCAATCTTTATTTTAGGATTTACAACTATTCTGTGATGAATTTAGGCAATAACTAGTTTGAGGTTCGTCATGTGTTCAGTTGTTATATTTAAGAAAGGCTACAACTAGTCGGAGACACAACCTACCGCTAAGCCCCCGAACTAGTAGCCGAGAGAAAAAGATCCGTCAAGTCGAAGTACTAAATACTTAATGAGGAAGTATTTCTCTTTGGCGCCCAGAAGACCTTTTTATACACGTGCCGATTTCGCTTCCAGTCAGAGGCCTCCTGGGAAACCGTTACTTTTTGCATTCTTTTCTTTATTTCTTTTTAATTCCCACGGTCTGATATTCCTATTTAATATTAATAATCAGTACACAGTTATATGGGTTTATGTGTTCCTATTCGGAACGAATAATTTTTAAAAAGACCCTTAGATAGGGCTCTAAAATTTATCCTTACTCCCGCTCAGCGTGGAACTAAGAGTAACGGCAATGCAAATACGCAGTTGCAATCATTTCCTTTTTGTCATACTTTTCTATTTGTCAATAATAATCATTTGTTTGTACATAGTTATATGGTTTCAAGTATTCCTAACTAATACAAATAATTTGTACAGTTATATAGTCCCAAGTATTCCTTTCCAAAACTAATAATTTTCGAAGATATCTATTTGGCACATAGATTGGGCACTAACAATACTACTCCACGGGGTCAGAGTGGACCTGGGAGTATTTCCCTCTTCACAGAGCTCCAAAACTAGGGCCTCGACATCAGATACAGTTTAGTGCCGTATGCAAGAGAGACTACTGACCCATAAAGAGCGTTCTGTCGGCGTATTCCTTAGCCTGCCGACCGGATTTAGATATATAGACATATATACACGGACTGAGATAGATAGAGAGAGAGAGAGAGAGAGAGAGAGAGAGAGATGTGAAAAGACAAAGAAAGGAAGAAAGGGAGATATATGGATGTTTTACAAACCTAATTAGAACCATTTGCAAATTCTTGCTTATAATTTCACCATTCATTTTTTTTCTTTTTCATCATTGAGTTGGAAGTATTGGTACGTTGTGGACACTAGAGACTTTCAAATACAATCGACCGTATATATTTCAACCAAAATTGAAAATAAAGACGTAACTTCCTGTCTAGAAGACAGTAGCTTGCATATATACAGACATACAGTAAAAAAAGATATATATATATATATATATATATATATATAAAGAGACAGATAGGTAGAAAGGCAAAAACTAAGAAAGAAACAGATATATATATATTATTATTATTATTATTATTATTATTATTATTATTAACACTGATACGTTTATTTGCATTTAGTCTTATCTATAAACAGATGAAACACGAAGACGCACTGACATAATTACATCCGGAAGAACATCTATAAAATATGCAGATACATATTATATCTGTGCACATATATAGTCATGAAAATATGTGATAATAATTCTACTTAGAGTAAATATTTTTAGGCCGGAGAGCGGGAAAACACATTGTTGATGTCTACATACATTAGCAAATGCATAAATGCTTTTTAAACGACATAAATAGATGTATAGTTTATATATATATATATATATATATATATATATATATATATATATATATATATATTCTCTTTTTATGAACAGACAGACACAGACATACACACATATATATATGTATATTGACTTCATATTTATATTTACTTAATATATATACATATATATATAATGAGAGAGAGAGAGAGAGAGAGAGAGATTTGTTACCCAAATGTTCAAGTAATTTGAATAGCGTGTGAACCGAATTTGTCACAGACATTTGTCTCCCAGTAATGAACAGATTCTCCGAAAAAGAAGAAAAAAAACTTTGAAAGAAAAGGTGGAAACTAAGTTTTCGGTTATGTTTTTTTTTTTATAGTCAAATTTACTGAGATCTTCATAGCACATTTCTTTGTGACACAATCATATATATATATATATATATAAATTCTAATCATATGGTTTGCTATATTAATAAAGAGTGCTCAATATCGAAGATAGAGCATATATATCAAAGTTAGGAGAGCATAGACACAAGATCGGAGGGACTTGATAACTGTCAATTTGTCACTTACGTGATCATCGAAACCTGACAGTTCATGTTGACTCTGTGTCTACGCTATCCTATTTTAAATACATAAAAAAATTTCAAATCGAAAAAGGTTTTGCATTAAGGATTTGTTTAGTGTTATTGTACCAGAACAGGTTTAAAACCAAAAATATTCAAATTATGGACACTTGACGTTCATTACTTTCATGCGCAATGGACAATCAACAAACGGAAAGATTTACGTCTGCTGATTGTGTGCTCCGCATGAAATTCCAACTAACGGACTTCAAGAATTTATGATTCTAATTTTTTTAGCTATATATATATATATGTATATATATATAATTTGAAGAAAAACTCAGCAGACCGTCATTTGGATATTATAAATTTATTTCAGTTGGCCACTCGATTAAAAATTTATACATTAATCTAACATCTATACATTAATTTATACATTAATTGGAGATTTAAAAGACTCTTCTTATATATTCTCAATCTGAATCATTCCCGACTCATCTTCTATGGTTATATATATATATATATATATATTGAAATGTCTTTGAGCAGTCATATATATATATATAATTTGAAGAAAAACTCAACAGATCGTCACTTGGATATTATAGATTTATTTCAGTCGGCCACTCGATGGCTATCTGAAGAGGTTGTTTGCTTTTCTGGAGTGGCGAGCTGAAATGAATTTAAAATAGCCAAATGACGATTGTTTGAGTTTTTCATCATATCATATGAATTTGCTCAGTATGATATTTAAAAATTTATACATTAATTATTATACATTGAGCACTCCTTGAGATTTATAAGACTCCTTTTATATATTCTGAATTTGAATCATTGCCGACTCATCTTCTCTGGTTATATATATATATATATATATATATTGAAATGCCTTTCAGTCGTCATATATATATATATATATATATATATATATATATATATATATATATTACTGCTCAAAGGCATTTCAAGAAACACAATTTGGATTCTAATTACTTGGGTTTGAGGCTTGAAAACAGGAACATCAGCCAAGAACCACATAATACTACAATACGTTTCTGAATTTAAATGCTAAATTTTTGAAAATGTTATTTTAAGAACTACCGGCGGATATGTCGACCTGGCATAAAAGTCGATCACAAGATTTTTGGTCAAAATTATGTGTTAGAATAATGAATGCTGTATCATTCAACTCCCAAACATGCAATAGGCTACTGGTAAGCCAAATACAGTAATAATGGCAATGTGTGTTTATTCAATAAACAATCATTATATCCAGAACAGGTTTAAAACCAAAAATATTCAAATTATGGACACTTGACGTCCATTACTTTCATGCGCAATGGACAATCAACGGAAAGATTTACGTCTGCTGATTGTGTGCTCCGCATGAAATTTCAACAAACAGACTTCAAGAATTCATGATTAAACTGTCATTACTCTTGTTGGATATGATGTGTGTCATTTTTCTCTGAAATCAGATTTACATCAGACATGAAACATACAAATCTTACACATTAGAGCTTATGTACTTATAAATTCATAGCCTATTGCACAATCAAAAAATTATATATTTAAGCCCCATGCTGTAGCTGTCTGACTGGTTGCCTGGGTGCTGTAACGTTCCATTAAGTGTTTACAATCAATGCATCAGCAGTTGGAAATGGTGGGTGATATAGAGTTAGCATGATACTTAATTTGAGTTAGAGTTTTATTTATATTAGTCCTTGAGTTAATTAATTAAATATCTTCACTAAGGAGGAGTTTAAGTTGGTAATGGTTGCGGCACTTTACTGGAGTCACTGTAAGTGCTGTGCATCGATTGTTAGGAGTACTCTTCCGATAGTTGGTCAATCAGGTTTGGATTTTAACCATACTCGATAAGTCGACTGCAATTTAAGGTGAACTGTTGAATAAAGCAGCAGCTGTACTGCCACCTACCACCCATCAGGAAAACTATCCAAGTTAGACGAACCAGACATGGAGGACACTGCTGGAGAAGTAAGGACGAAATCATAAGAGATATACTCCTATGGACCCCTTCACATAGACGAACAAAGGCAGTTTGAACCTACATACAGTAGCTCTGTGCCGATGCGGGATGTAGTCCTGAAGACCTGCCGGAAGCAATGGACGTTTGGGAGGGGTGAAGAGAGAAGATCAGGGATATCCGTGTTGATGGCGTGACATGATGATGATGATGATGATTATATTGTTGAATTAAAGTTTTGTGGAGGGTTAGTTTTTTTTTTAAATCTTTCTAGAATTTTGTTTAGAATTGAATGCTATGATTAATAAAGTGAACCCGCCTTGGTAATTTAAAGAGTTACCAGAAAATTGCCAAATGTGTAAATTCACATTAATGGTCCTGGGAATCTCATCATCATCATCATCATCAAGTCACGCTGTTAGCACGGATTTCCCAGACTCTCTCTCTCTCTCTGTTGTACTCCCTACATAATCGAATCGCTTTCCTCCATAAATACACGTCGACGAGAGCGTCAGATGGAGTTCACCAATCAGCGTGACACAATCACGTGTGATACCATTTGCGTGATGGACGGATAGCCACTACCCCACTGGAGTCTCAGCTTCCTATCAACTAACTACTGTTTAACCAGGTCCACTTGTATCTCTTTTCTGTTACTTGAATATATATGTTTTTTCTATCAACCCTTTTTGTGTTCCTCGTGTCTTTCTTTTGTCAGCATCACCCCATCTCTTTCTCTCTCTCTCTCTCTCTCTCTCTCTCTCTCTCCATTCATCTCAATCATCCATCACTCCAGGAAGGTCTTCGAGACGACATCCTGTATCCACACAGAACTGTTGTATGTAAATTCTTGTTGGTCGGACAACACTGGCACATCCATGTTAAGGGGTCTATTGGAGAATGACACTTATGACTTCGTCCTTGCTTCTTCAGCAGTATCCAAAAAGTCTTGCTCGTCTTATTTGGATGGTCTTAGAGATAAGAAGTAATAGCCGTACAGCTGCTGATTCGTGGGATGTTGCTTCCAGGATTTGTTCCACATAGCTCGTAACATTCTTGTGCAGTTCCCATTTAGCTTTTTCTCTACACGTTTTGTTGGCGTCCATGTTGTGCATCCGTGCAGTAGTATTGACATAACCGCTGCTTGGAAGAAATTCCGTTTCAATTTGTCGGACAGATCAGACTTGTATATAATCGATAGCCAATCGATAGCAGTCCACACCTTCGTTGTGCGCATCACTTTCAGTAGATGAGACACAGCTACCGAGGTACGTGAACTTGTCCACTAATTTTAGAGAACCGTCTTTTAGAGAGGAGAAGTCTCCTTCTTGAGAAGTTTTTACGCATGTTCAAATACTTATGAGCAGTACGTTCCGTTAACTTTATGAACTGCATTCCATGGAAAGTACTTTTTGCAAGTATATAAGTAAGAACAAAATCTGTTTTATTGTGACGATGAGGTCACTGCAATTCTTGATGACTTTAGTTATCCAGTGTCGTGTTATAATTGATGTCCTGCCCTGGTCAGAATAATCAAAAAGTATTTTAATCACTGAGAGTTTATATATCAGTGTATAGATTGTATAGTTTCTAGATAGATAAACAGATGGCAAAATGAATCAATTTTGTCAAGGATCCCAATGAGTGTACCTTATTGTTCCGTTGATGGGCAATTGTTATGAGATTGCTTTGTCCAAATGCAAATTCATAATCACACTTTTTGTCAACAATAATCACATGCCAGTGACTTGGTATATCAAAAGATATCACAGCGATATGTTTTCATATCTTCCTGAAGGGTCTCAGGTTCAAAATCTGTTAATTACGTTTCATCTGTTTTGATAAGCTTTACGCTACCTAGTACGATAGATAGATAGATAGATAGATGGGAAATGAGTTAAATAATGAATAGACTAAGATAGATAGATAGATAGATAGATAGATACGTTAAAAGGTATTTATTAAAACTTCTGCAGTGAAATGGTGCAATAAGGTATAGCATATACTCCTGGGAGGTATTTCAAACTCGAAAGAGGAGTAGGAGATAAGTAAAAGGAATAAGAGACGCCGGGATTGGTAAGTGTACCGGCTGTATCGCTGGCGTTGAGGGTGGAACCACAAAATTGATGTTTGCCTCATTTCTTGTAAGTAATTTTTAACTCGATTGCTTGATTATGTACAACTTATAGTATTAACATGCGATACAGGATACCGTACGTTTTTTTTTTTTTCAAGTATCTTATTATTATCATTATCATTATTATTATTAATGAAGTTAGTCAGTAAAGCAATACTTCAGATCCTAAAAAGGAATGACGTATCTAGACATTCTTTATGTAAATAGCGATAATGTACATCTGGTTTTACAAATTTCTCATTCATAACACGAATTTTAATCTGTAAAAAGTTTAGACACTACTTGCGATTCCATTAGTGAAGTTTGGTAATAATTAGTCTGGTTAGTAAGTAAATAATCATCTATATGAGAATGCCAGACATTGTAATGGTAAGGAATATTTCCTCTTTGAAACTTTCCATGCAAACTTTACATTGTGTTGTTAGTCGATTTTCATGCTTTAGAACAATATATTTTGATCATTTTTTTTTAAATTTCAATTCTTTTTTTCAGTCTTTCAATCATTTACAGATCTGAGTTCCTCAACGCTTTTTTATAAACACTTTCCCAAAAACATCTCTATTGGTTTTGTTACTCTGAGAGGTTAATGTGAATTCTTTGATGCGTTGATAGTCGGTGATGAGGAATACAAGAAAAAATAAGGACCAAAGAATTTATGGTGTAACCGGGTGGTTCCAGAAAACAAGACCCTTCCATGTTCATTACATAGTTGTAACGTGTTCAGAACTACGGCAGAGATGGATCTGCGATATATAAACAACGTTCTCATCTAGTTTGATGTCTATCCCCTAAGATACAGATAGATCATACTATGTAGAAAATTTGTACAATGGCGATTCTCTTGTTCCTGTGGCCCGGAATGTTGGGTCATCTTCCAGCAGATCTACTTTCTCGTAGTTGTACGTGGCAAATGAAGAGAGGGAAACGTTTATCTTATATCTTTAAGCGTTCCCCAAGTTTTCTCCCAGATTTTCTTTTACCCTAACCAAATTCTTATTTTTATATTGATCTCTGAACTGAATGAGCGCCAGTCATACATAATTTATGCAAACGAAGAGGTTGAAAATTTTGTCTCATATCTTTAAGCATTCTCCTGGCTGTCTCTTACCCTCAAAATATTTTGAGCTAGATTAGCATCGATGGAATAATTCTTTCTTTCTTTCTTTCTTTCTTTCTTTGAGCCTTTTATATCGATCTCGGAAATTTGTTTTTGTCGTGCCGTTGAATAACTTAAATACTGTTATCAAATTTCTAATTATTATTTTCAGTATTACCCGTCAACCAATCCAGTTCTCCACACGTTCGCTTTGAATTTCTTAAGCGCCCTGGTTTTATTCCCTGCAGAGAGCTATGACTTCCACCAAAAAAGGATCCTGATATGACACTAAAGTGCATCTGATAGTGAGGCTCCAGTTCTTGAGATCTGGTTGATGTGGAGTAACCCTTCATTGCCATTACTCCCAGGACCACTCTGACCCGTATTTGTTATCATTTTAATTAGAGACTTATCCGAAGTGGTCGCGATTATTTGTATGAGATAGAAATACTTGATATCATATAACTGGATGCAAAAAGAAAGCACTTAAGAAACAACTACCTCCAAAAAGATGTTGGAAAAAGTAAGTTGGTGATCATAGTCGAGGGCGACCAGAAGGCTCCCTTTTCGATAGCTACTACACCAGGGGTAGGGGAGGGCACTACTCCTTTCCCTGGGTTGCTCCACTTTAGTCTTGATACGTACCTTATATCGCTGAGTGTTAAGCAAGGAGGTATCAAGTACCATTTTAAAAGTATTTGGTATGACGCGATCTGGGATTGAACCCAGGTCTCCTGGACCATTAGTAAACACTCTACCCACAAGACCAATGAACCCTCTTATTCCCCTCCCGCCAGCTGTGGGGTTAAATAATCCTTCGATAAAGATAGCTTTGTCATCAAATAACCTATGAAGATTCATATGTTATTAAAACAAAAAAACCAATCCAAACCAATATATATATATATATATATATATATATATATATATATATATATATATATATATATAAAATACGTGATTGAAAAAATAACTTAAGACGGGTCCATATGCCGTTAAAATCAATCAACCATTCAATTTTTTAAAGCAAAAACTATTCTATTTAAACCACCGACCAGTCAATCAAAACCTACACAACGGCATGCCATTTATAATATATTGTTATTACTTTTACATTTCAAGTTCGTGATCTTTTTATTTTATTTTCATTATTGATCACGGGAATATTCTTCTTGATATAACCAACTATTCATGTAAACTGTCACATAAAAAATACTTGCAACTTGCTTGGGTAAATAGTACAACAGACTGGATTTTTTAGCCTTGGTTAATATTGCTACTTTTGAAATAATCTGGACGACGAATAAGAAGAAAATAAGTTATTTATGATGGCATTACTTTCTATAGATTTGGAGGTGCCCGTGGTGTAATGGTTATTGTCGTAGGAAATGGACACGGCGATACGAGTTCAAATCCCGGACGAGGCTGATTGCATTTCACATAGCACTAATACCCTTAGGAAAGGTATGAATCCAATTATTCTCCCTCCAGCTATGGGTAAATAGTAGGACAGACTGCGTTCTTTAGCCTTGGTGAGGCCCCTAGTCTAGGAGAAGGAAAACTCTGAATTCAGACCTGTTAAACTCCGCTTAAAAATTGACCTGGTGTCATATGCTGCCCGAGTGGAGGGGTTGGTAAATAGGATTACTTTCTATAGATTGTTAGACGAACAAAAGCAAATAAAGATCATCTCTAAAAGAACCAGTTGGGTAAGGCTTAATGGTTACATAATGGTCTTAAACGGTAAGGAGGTCAATTTATCGACGATTCTCTCTCTCTCTCTCTCCCTCTCTCTCTCTCTCTCTCTCTCTCTCTCTCTCTCTGTACTTATATATATACATTTTTTATGAAATATATGTATATATATATTGACGGAAAATAGTAATACAATGACGAAAACAGTTGTGACCAGGGCAGAGTATGTTTATTGGGAACTGCTGATACTCCCCTTATTTTAGAACCCGTTCGCATACTGGTCGGTGTATATCATCGTTTATTGTATTCCAACTATATCATCTGTATCTTAATTATATCTATCGATCTATCTATGTGTTTGTGTATGTGTGTCTGTCTGTCCGTCTGCTGTATGTGGGTCTGTGTGTGTCTGCAGCTCTGTCTGTGTGTGCGTCTATGTGTGTGTGTGTGTGTCTCTCTCTCTCTGTGGGTGTCTGTGTGTGTCTATGTTCATCTGATTCTTGGTCTTTAGCAACCTTTAAAAACATGGCCATTAAAGCCATGATAGTAACAGTAAGACGTTTGCTACAATTGCTACTTAACTAAATTCACTTGCACCAGATAAGTGACAGTTTAAAATGGGGGGTATTTCTGTTGCACCCTGTATTGCTTTCTGAAATCGGAGGCCCAGGTTTCATTGCTTATCCAATCTCTTTATATTAAACAACACTTGGCTTATTACCAACAGAAAAAATATATACCAAGAAACTCCAAGATTAGTCAGGTACAGCACCTGCATGTCTCTGGAATTTCCGTACTGTGACGTAAAACCAACAAAGCATGGTGGTATCGTAGGTTACTGCTGGGGCATTCTGGGTTAGCTCTAATGACGCTTCAGCTTTGAAAATATGCCTGACCCCAGGGACATCATCTGATTAACACTTTAATGGGAGCACTGCTGCTGTTGTCTTTGCTGTAGCAGTTGCATGACTTTATTATATACTGATGTCGGTCAAAAAGTTCTAAGCCTCATCTCGAAAGAAGAGCCATTAATAAACAATTTCGCCACCCTTCTATATATGTACATATAAGTATGTTTGCATACAAAATCTGACTGAATTTTATTTCTGTATTTTCCCATAGAATGAATAATTCGAAAAAAAAAGCCCGGTCGACTGGTGATGTAGAATACACCGACTGCATCTCTGCATCTTCCCCATCCCTCACTCAACGAGTGACTTGGATACGACAAAAACCATCTGATTGCGAGGCTCCAGGCTTGGAGATTTGGGTAACGTGGAGTATTAACCGGGTGGAGGACTCACTGGTCTGCTCTGACCCAGAGTGGTAGCACCTGATGGGGGTCCAATCTATGCGTCAAATATTACAAACTATGTGCAAAGAAATGACTGATGTTAAATCGTGAATATATAGCAATACTCGAAACTCTGGGCAAAAAGAGCTCAGACTTGTTTAAGAATACTATCTACAA
This sequence comes from Sepioteuthis lessoniana, assembly GCA_963585895.1. NCBI lineage: Eukaryota > Metazoa > Mollusca > Cephalopoda > Myopsida > Loliginidae > Sepioteuthis > Sepioteuthis lessoniana. The sequence goes on along the minus strand of OY757909.1, from coordinate 102,752,290 downwards.
AATGTGTTTACAAATCATATCATTTAAATATGTCAACAGGATTTGGCATTAAATAACCTCTAATGGTTGATATGCCATAAAAGCCAACCAAACCAAATCATATATATCTAATATATATGTATAAAGAGGATTTGGCATTAAATAACCTCTAATGGTTGATATGACATAAAACCCAACCAAACCAAATCATGTATATTTAATATATATGTATAAAGATGATTTGGCATTCAATAACCTAAAATGGTTGATATGCCATAAAACTCAACCAAACTAAATCATATATATTTAATATATATGTATAAAGAGGATTGGACATTAAATAACCTCTAATGGTTGATATGCCATAAAACCCAACCAAACCAAATCATATATATCTAATATATATGTATAAAGAGGATTTGGCATTAAATAACCTCTAATGGTTAATATGCCATAAAACCCAACCAAACCAAATCATATAAATTTGATATATATGTATAAAAAGGATTTGGCATTAAATATCCAACAATGATTGATATGCCATAAAATCCAACCAAACCAGACCCTTGAAAAAAAAAAAACGTAGAAAATTTCACGATGTATTTTTATCATTACTGAAAGAAAATTAAAATCATTCAATTTAATTAATTTAATTTTTAGCAAAGAAAATTAATAGATTTAGGTAAAGCTAAATGCCTCATCATATTGGAAAAATTTAAGATCTTTTATTTTCAAGATTTTTTTACTCGTGATTTACAGTTTATCTTTTCCCCCGCTACTAAGCTCTGTCAGCTGGAGCTGTAAAATACGCCGACAACTTTTCTGCTGAGAGGCCAGATACCCTCCCTCAATAAGCGTCCAGAATATAATACAAAATCATCTGATTGTGAGGCTTCACTCCTGGAACTTCGTGGAAAATGTGAAATACCCCTTCAATACCATTACTCTCAAGTCCATTCTAACCCGGAATGGTGGTATCTGTTGGGCTCCCATCTATAGGTCAAATAGAAGTGTTTAACCATTTAAATGTGTACAAACAAATGGCTAATGTTGAATTGTTTATGTTAAATAGCGATATTTGAAACCCTTTAACAGTGTGAGGATAAAAATGTTAATGTTACATTGCAGTACTCGAAACCATTTAGCTGTGTGCCGGCAAATGATTAATATTGAATAAAATTATTCGCGTTTGATAGGAATACTTAAAACCATTTAAATATGTGCAAACAAATGAGCTCTGGTTCGTTTTAAAATGTTACCTACAAACTATTCTCTTGCCAATCATATATATTTAATAAATATGTATTAACAGGATTTTTCATTAAATAACTCCACAAATGTTGACATGCTATAAACCCAACCTACTGACCAAACTCCTCTCTCTCTCTCTCTCTCTTTCTCTCTCTCTCTATCTATATATATATATATATATATATATATATATATATATATATTCTCCTACTCCTATATTTCGGGTAGACTCCCGGGCGTGCTGGACTGTGACATCGAAGTAAGCGAGTACGAACTCCAGTCACCCTATTAGTTTCACTTTCAGACTAATCCTCTCGGGAAAGGTATGGACCCCTTTATCTCCCCAGCTACGAGATAAATTGTAACACCATTGTTCTTGTACAAGGATGGATTTGGGATTAAATACCTCATGATGGTTGATATACCATTAAACAAAGAAACCAAACCAAAACAAATCCTCCTTTTTCTTGTTCTTTTCCATGTTTTCATTGTTCGTCTCCTCCTCCTATCTCTCTTTCTCGCTTCTACTACCTCCTCCTACTTTATAAATAATGATGATGATAATCAAGGTTGACATTTTACTACAGAGTGGAGGGAACCGGGATCATTATGTTGTGTATTTTTGCTTATTTCAATATAATGAAGGAAAGAAAAACGAACCAAATGTTGCTATTATCGAATTATTGGAGTTGGGCGTAGCCTTATCATCAAATCAAAGATAACATAAAACAATATGTTGTCCCTATTCTTAAGAGCCGATAAAAATGTAAAAAAAAGCAACCACCTTCTGATATTAATAATAATGATATATTGGTAACATATCTAAATTATTAAGTAGTAATTATACTTCTTCGCAGTTTGTTTCGTTTCCCATATGGTAATAACAAGAATCATTTTGAGAAAATTAATTTGCTAAATGGGTCAAGAGTTTGAATTGTTTAGATTCCGTAAAATATACTCAAGTAGTGTCTGACATGACGAGTGGAAGCGGAGAAAGGAAAAATGTCCAATTTACTAACACAATTCTTGATCCCGACGGGATATAATCACCAGAATTGTCCATAACTTACTGTGATACTCTCAACACATTGTAATTGTTATTTCAAAGAAAGGGTCCCCATATTTAAATTGGCAAGCATGTGTAAGCAGTTTAGATTCTTAGATCTGAATAGACTTGCCTCTGGGAATTTTTTTTTAAACTCTCGTATCGATCCCGTCCTAAATGCGCCCAGTCGGCTGGGATTGTGGAATACGCTGACTGCATCTCTGCTGAGGGTTACGACCCCCACCCCACTCTAATGAGCTTTCTAGATAAGATACAACACCATTTTAATGGTCAGGCTCCACTCCTAGAGCTTTGGAGAATGTAAAGTATCTCTTCGTTATCATTACTTCCAGGTCCGCTCTAACCCAGAGTGGTAGTACCTGTTAGGGCTCCATTTATAAGTTAAACAGAACTGTTTGACCATTTAACTATGTTCAAACAAATGATTGACGTTGAATTTAATTGTTAGTGATGAATAACAATACTTGAAACCATTTAACCGTGTGCAAAAATTGAATTATTGATATTACATAGAAATACTTGGAACCATATGATTGTGTGCAAATGAATGAAGTTAAATAGCATTATTGGAGTTAAATAAGAATACTTGAAGCTATTTGATTGTGTGCAAATGAATGGAGTTGAATAGCATTATTGGAGTTAAATAAGAATACTTGAAGCTATTTGATTGTGTGCAAATAATAGCAACACTTAATGCTATGCAAACAAATTAGCTCAACCTCATTTTAAAACAGATTTACCTACAAATTATTCACTTGCAAATCATATATGTATATCCATTTAGCTGTGTGCAAACAAATGATTACCTGTGTCCATGTATATATATATATATATATATATATATGTGTGTGTGTGTGTGTGTGTGTGTGTGTGTGTGTGTGTGTGCACATATATATATATATATATATATATATATATATATTTGTGTAAATATATTACATGCTTAGAACATCTATTGATAAAATCAAAGAAAACGGTTTCAAGCTAACAAAGGAAAGAAGCAGAAGGTACCCCGGAAAAAAATTACCGACGCCGACTACGCCGATGACAGCGCTTCTGGCAAACACACCCGCCCAAGCCGAAACCCTGCTACATAGTCTGGAACGAGCCGCTGCAGGCACTGGCCTCCATGTCAATGCACAAAAGACGTGCTTTAATCAAAACAGGCGACATCCCCACACTAAACGGTAGCCCTCTGAAACTACTTGATAAGTTCACCTACCTAGGAGGCAGTGTCTTATCAACCGAGACAGACATCAAAACGCGACTAGCAAAGGCATGGACAGCTATCGATAGGCTATCGGTCATATGGAAATCAGACCTGACCGATAAAATAAAACACAGTTTCTTCCAAGCAGTGGTCGTGTCGATACTGCTATATGGATGCACTACATAGACACTAACTAAACGGATAGAGTAAAAGCTAGATGGCAACTACACAAGAATGTTGCGAGAATATTGAACAAGTCCAGGAAGCAGTACCCCACAAAGCAGCAGCTGTACGGCCACCTACTACCCATAACGAAAACTATCAAAGTTAGTCAAACCAGACATGCGGGACACTGCTGACAAAGTAGGGACGAGCTCATAAGTGATGTACTCTTGTTGGCCCGTTCACATGGCCGAGTAAAAGTAGGGTGACCAACTCTAACCTACATACAGCAACTCTGTGTAGATACGGACCGGCCGGAAGCGATGCACAATAGGGTTGGGTAGCGAGAGAGGGTCAGGAAAATCCGTGCTGATGGCGCAACATGATGATGATAATGACGATGATGATATGCATATATATATGCGTATATATATAGTCATCCACAGACTGTTTCGTTGTATCACAACTCTTCAGACTCAAAGATTCTACCGCACAGCTTCTAGGAAACTAGCATAAACGAAGGAATTTTTTAAACGCTTATGTATCACTTTTATTTTGTTTACATATGTCCGCTTAATGGCTACCGAGAACTCAATTCATTCGAAGAGCTTTGCCTTACGCGCGTGACAAATATATATACGATGGGCTTACGATAAGTTTCCAGACTTTTTTCGTATGGCTATTTAAAATTGTCATAGACTCTTGAAAATTCAGTATGTTATTGCTATACATCTTATGAGATGACTGACCAATTTTTATCATTTCAGATTAAAAAATTGGAATACACCCTATTAAAGCCTGATTGTCAAAAATGCAATCTGGACGTAAGGACATTTTAGAAGAACGATATACAATAAAATTCTGTTTTAAACTTGGAAAAAATGCCACAGAAACGTATGGAATGCTTCAGACTGCTTTTGGAGCATCTTGCATGAATCGAGCATCAGTTTTTGAGTGGCATAAGAGATTCAAGGAAGGCAGGCAGTCTGTGAGGGATGATGAGAGTTGTGGGAGGAGTAAGGAAATCAATACACCAGAGTTGATTGGTCAAAGGGTTAGGGTTAGGGTTATTATGTTGAGGTTTTAAGGGAGTTCAGGAAGAGATTCATAGGGAAGAGGCCAGCACTCTTCAAATCGGGTCAGTGGCATTTCCACCAGGACAATTCGCCAGTCCACATCTCCATCCTTGTCACAGACTATTTGACCAGGATGGGCATCAAGACAATTCCTCACCCTCCCTTTAGTCCAAACCTTGCTCCGAGTGACTTTTGGCTATTCCCTAGGCTCAGTGGCTGTCATTATGAGACAATTGAGGAGATGAAAGAGGCTGTGACGAAGGTCATTTACACGCTCACACAAGAGGACTTCCATGGAGCCTTGCAGAGGTTGTTGGAACGGTACAACGAGTGTATTGCAGCCGGAGGGGATTACTTCGAAGGGAACTAGAGTTTCATGTGTGTACTATCAATAGAAGTGCCCATACTAAAAAAAAGTCTGGAATCTTATCGTATACCCCTATAGTTGGCAACCGTAGTCAAGAGTGACCCGAAGGCTCCTTTTTCGATAGCTACTACACCAAGGTGTAGGGGAGGGCGCTACCCCTTTCGCTGGATTGCTCCACTTTACCCTTGATCCTTACCTTATAGTGTTGAGTGTTAAGCCAGGTAACATCAAGTAGCATTTTTGAGTCTTAGATATGACTCGACCTGGGATTGAACCCAGGTCTCCCTGGTATATATATATATATATATATATATATAAGATATTATTCAATCCAGTAAATCTGGAGTAGGGAATAATTCCAATCAAGACCAATAAAATGTTCAAAAATAGAATGTTATATTTTTAAAATCCTGGTAAAGAGCTCAATGTAAATAAAATCCACAGAGCAAACTATTTTCTCTATAAAATCCATTTCTTGTTTGATCAGAAGAAGCCCCGTTTTGTTTTTTTTTTTGTTTGTTTTTTTTTTTTTAGCATTGATTTATATCAATGCTTTTAACAGGATTGAAATAAATTTATTAACTTAATGTGAGCGATAGTTGTTTCTTTAGAGAATATACATATATATAAAAAGTTGGTAATGTTATATATCAATACTTGAAAACATTCAACTCTGTGCAAAAAAATGATTAATACCAAATTGAACTATTCGTGTTTTATAGCAAATTTGAGGCGATCAAACTATGTGCAAAGAAATTAACTTTGCCTCGTTTAGAAAAAATGTTACCTGAAATTTTTTTTACATCATATATATTTGATATTTGTATAAAACAGGATTTGGTATTAGATCACTTACATTGGTAGATTTGCCATAAAACCAAAGAAACATAACCCAACAGTTCTGATCGCCCTGTCGGTTGGGGCTGTAGAATACACCGAATGCATCTCTGCAGAGAGATGAGACTCCCCCAACGAGTGTCCTGGAATAACACTAAACAATCTGATGGTGAGGTTCCAGTAATGCTGGAGCGTTGGGGAATGCGGAGTACCCCTTCATTGCCATTGCTCCCAGGTCCACTCTAGCCTAGAGTGGTAACATCTGATAGGGTCCTATCAATTGGTCAAATAGAACTAAGCTGTGTACTTATGCAAAACTGAATTGTTTGAAACAGAACTGTTTTGACATTTAACTGCTTGTAAACAAAACTATACTTATACTAAACTGAATTGTTTGAAATTTAATTCAGTGTTAAATGACTCGAAAAGGGTTGATACGCCGTAAAACAAAATAATCAACCAACTAACCAAAGAACTGTTCTCAATGATGAGCTTACTTGCGTAAAGACAAAGTCGACGACCCGAATCTAAATCCTGGAAAAGGCTGTTTGTATTTCACTTCGCCCTGATGCGTTTGGAAAAGACATGAATCCACCTCTTTTTCTCCTAGCCCAGCAATGGATAAATAGTAGCCTTCTTTATCCTAAATATGAAAACCGTTCTAGGAGAAGGAAAACTCTGAATTCAAGCCGGCCGTACTCCCTTTAAAAATTGACCTTGTGTCCCATTCTTCTCGGGAAAGAGGTGTTCAGTAAATAAGTGCAGAGTGTGTTCTTTAACTTTGGTTTAGCAACCAGTCTAGGAGAAAAAAAACTCTGTATTCAAATTGACTTTGTAGCTCATCGTTCTCGTGGCGAAAGAGTTGCATCAATGATTACTTATGTATCGATAGGCCCTGATGTTTGCCTATGGATTTCAGATGCTGACCTCAGTTGTATTAACAAATTTGAGACGCAGAAGCATCGGTTGATTGAAATCTTTTCAAATCACTCGAATAAACAAGCTACAGTGGATTGATTGATTGACTTATTTATTTAACGGCATCTCAACCTGTCATGGGATATTTTATGCCTAGAAGTTCGGGAATTAAGTTCTTTGTATGTTTGAATTTACATTTTTTCACAGTTGCTTCTTTAGAGTACTTTGCACAGTCATAGGATATCAAGTATTCCTATCTAATACATATAATTTGTACACAGTTATATGGTTTTTAGTATTCACATCTAATACAAATAATCCTATAGTTTTAAGTAATTCTTTACATTTAATAATAGTCAATTGTTTGCACCCAGAAATGGTTACAAATAACTAATAGTCTGGTTTGGGTTTATAGCATATCAAACATTATTGGTTATTTAAGGTCAAATCCTCTTTATACATATATATTAGATATATATATTTGGTTGAGTTGGATTTTATGGCATATCAACCATTGTTGGTTATTTAATGTCAAATCCTCTTTATATATATATATATATATATATATATGTGTGTGTGTGTGTGTATTAAATATATGATTTGGTTTGGTTGGCTTTTATGGCTTATCGACCATTGTAGGTTATTTAATACCAAATTCTCTTATTATCATCATCATCATATCGTGCTGGTAGCACGGATATCCCTGACCCTCTCTCGCCACTCCTCCCTATCGTTCATCGCCCTAGGTAGGTCTTCAGGCAACATCCTGTATCCTCACATGGCTGCTGAATGTACGTTCGAGCTGGTCGTCCTGCTTTTGCGCGGCCATGTGTGGGGATCCATAAGAGTACATCTCTTATGAGTTCATCTCTGCTTCTCCAGCAGTGTCCTGCGTGTCTGGTTCGTCTAACTTGAATAGTTTTCGTGATAGGGGGCAGGTGGCCGTACAGTTGGTGTCTTGTGGGGTGTTGCTGCCAGGACTTGTTCAGGATTGCACGCAGCATTCTTGTGTAATTGCCATCTTTCGTTAGCCTCGTTTCGATGTCCTTTTCGGTTGATTCGACGCTGCTTTCTAGGTACGTGAATTTGTCTACTAGTTTAAGTGGGGTTCCTTCTAGAGTGGAGATGTCCCCCGTTTGGTTATAGCACATATATTCCGTTTTGTGTGCATTAACATAGAGGCCTATGCTTGCTGCTGCTCGTTCCAAACTATGCAGAAGAGTTTCGGCTTGGTCAGGTGTATTTGCCAGTATCGCTATGTCATCGGCGTAGTCGGCGTCGGTAATTGTTGTTGCAGGGTATCTTCTGCTTCTTTTCTTCGTCAGTTCGAAGCCATTCTCTTTGATTTTGTCAATCGATGTTCTAAGTACGTAGTCTAAACAAATGATAAAGAGGTACGGGGCCAGCGTGTCCCCTTGTAGTACTCCTGCTACAATGTCAAAGTATTCTGTGTCTCCATCCGGTGATCGTACTTTTACTTTAGTGTTTCTATAGAGAATCGTTATTGCCGCTACGGTTTCTTTAGGTATGCCGTACGCTAGTAGGATTTGTTCCATCTTTCCTCTGTGAATGGAGTCGAAAGCCTTGGTAAAGTCGACAAATATTAATGTCGCTTGTAGGTTCTTTGCCCGTACACCTTCAAGGATTCTGTGGATGGTTAATATTTGTGAGGTCATGGATCTATTTCTTCGGAAGCCATTTTGGTTTTTTCTAAGTATGTTGTCGATTTTGGGTTCTATTCGGTTTCGTAGTAGGGCATTGTAGATTTTGGCTGCTATGGATGTAAGTGTTATGCCTCGGTAGTTTTTGGCTAATCCGAGGTCCCCCTTTTTAGGGAAGGGGAGTATGCATCCCTTCATCCATCTATCTATCGGATTTTGATTGTATACTGCGTTGCAGTGTCGGAGCAGTATGTCGTCGAATTGTCTGGTCTTCCATACTTCCGGGGGAATTTCGTCCAGCCCTGCAGCTTTCCTATTTTTAATTTTTCTGAGAACCGAGTCGAGTTCTTCTTGTATGAACGGTCCTAGTTTAATGTTTAATTGTTTGCTAATTATTCTGGTGATTGGTTCATGCGTTATTTTTGGTGGGTTTCCAAGCAAGTTTTCGAAGTGCTGTTTCCACAGTTTTATTCTTTCTTGTTGGTTTGCTGCTTTAAGTTTTGCTTTGGCTGTGTTCTTTCTTCTACTCACTTCGTTTATTGTTTGCCAGGCTATCCTAGATTGTCTATCTTCCACCGAGTCTCTAATCTTATCTATCTGATTTTGAATGTATTCTGTCTGTTCCTTTATATATATGCCTGCTAATTGATATTGTGCCGTTTTTAGTTTTAAGGCATTTGTGTTTGTTGGGTTTTTTCGATAGTTTTTGGAGGCTGTTTTCACTAGTGCACGTTTTTCTCTTACCGCTAAAGTTTCCCATGGGACTCTATATTTAGTTTTAATTTTTGTTGGAATGTATTTTGCTGCTGCCTCGAGGTGTGCATTGACGAAATTTTCATATTCGTCGTTTGGTGTACTTTTTTCCGTCTTTTCTTGTAGTGTTTCGAATCTGTTTCTTAATTCTAATACGTATTTATCTCTTATATCTTTGTTGTTTAATAGGGCCCAGTCATAGTGTTTGGTGATCGCTGTTCGCTTGGCGTTTTTTCGTAGGCTTAACCGTATTTTCGCCGTGACTATTCGGTGATCGGTGATTTGGTTTGGTTGGGTTTTATGGCATATCAACCATTTTAGGTTATTTAATACCACATTCTCTTTATACATATATTTAAATATATATGATTTGGTTGGGTTGGGTTTTATGGCATATCAACCATTGTAGGTTATTTAATACCACATTCTCTTTATACATATATTTAAATATATATGATTTGGTTGGGTTGGGTTTTATGGCATATCAACCATTGTAGGTTATTTAATACCACATTCTCTTTATACATATATTTAAATATATATGATTTGGTTGGGTAGGGTTTATGGCATATCAACCATTGTTGGTTGTTTAATACCAAATCCTTTTTATACATATATATTAAATATATATTATTTAGTTTGGTTGGGTTTTATGTCATATCAGCCATAATTGGTTATTTAATGTCAAATCCTGTTTTTGCAAATATATCAAATATATGATTTGTAAACGTATTTTGTTGTTAAATGATTAAACAGTTCTATTTCTTACCATTCAATTTAGCATGATTTAAAGTTAAAAGGTTCCAAGTATTGCTATGTATAATTTACAAATCAATTAAATATAAATCATTTGTTTACTCATAGTTAAATGATCAAACACTTTTATTTCAAAATATTCAATTTAGCATAAGTCATTTGCAAACAGTTCCATTTGACCCATAGATAGTACCCTATCAGATGCTACCATTCCGGGCCAGAGTAGACTTGGGAGCAATGGCAATTAAGAGGTACTCCACATTTCCCAAAGCTCAAGCATAACTGGAACCTCACTATCAGATAGTTTAGTGTCATATCCAGGACACTCATTGGGGGACTCGTACCCCTCTGCAGAAACGCAGCATGGCTCAAATAACTAATAATAGTCCGTATTAAACAACAATAACCTCCAATAACTATTTAAGCTACAAATAATTTAAAGTCATATGGCATTATATGTGTTAAATAAATTAATAAAACATCTATCTCTGAGCAGCAACAGTTTCATTACAAAGCCTTAATCACATAATTACCCTGAAATCAGGTTTAGTTTCGGGATCGAAGCATCATTACCAGTAACCCAGGGCGTTCCAGCAGTAACTTATTATACCACCTGGCTTTAGTGTGGGAAAAAATCTGTTAGAATTAACAGACAAGATCCAAAGATCGACGGACAATTTATGCAATAGCAAGATGACGTTCAGCACCGCCCCAGTCAATGCATTCATCAACAATGAGGAATGGTACTTATTTGGTAAAGTAGCATCAATAATAGTTGTCTAAATTTCTTAGACGAAGCTTGTTGATTTTTATCAGTAAGGTTTTTCGGACTGTTGTCTTCATCTTTATTGTTATTTCCACAACGTTTCGGCCGATATGTCCGCCGGCCTTCTTCAGTTTTTCTAATTGTTTCCATTGATATATTGTATCGGGTCCGTACCGACTGGATATTAGTTATCTAAATTTCTGAGACGAAGCTTGTTGATTTTTATCAGTAAGGTTTTTCGGATATGTCCTCCGGCCTTCATCAGAAGAAGGCCGGAGGACATATTACTGATAACATCTATAATATTTGCTTCTTTTATGTCGTACATTCTATCGTACACAAAAATTTATTGGCAGCTTCACATTGATATGTGCAAATAGAATTATTAGTTTTAGCAATACTAGAAACCATTAATTGTTAGCAAACCAATGATTAATATTAAATAGAATTATTAGTACGAGAAACCATTTAACTGAGATGCAAACAAAGGATTAATATTAAATAGAATTAAAACGCAGTGTTTTTTTCCAAGCAGTGATCGTGTCGATACTGTTATGTGGATGCACTACATGGATGAACTCCAGTAGTGGATGCACTACATGGTTCGAACTCCAGTAGCACTACTACGTTCACTTTCAGATAAATACTCTAGGGAAAGGTATGAGCCCGCTTATCCTTTCAGCTATGGATAAATAGTAGGGCAAAACTTCTAGAAGGATGACTTTGGCATGAAATAACCCACAAAGGTTGATATGTTATTAAAACAAAGAAATCAAAACAGTACTTAAGACTACTTAAATGAGGTGCAGACGAATGTGCAGTGGTCCGTTTAAAAATGATTTTATCAACAAACAATGACACAGAAACTCATTTTTTAAGTAAAGTTTTTTTTTTCTGGTTTAAATTCAGATTTTTCTTCTCCTTGACTGGTTGCTATACTAATCGTTTTGCCCTACTATTTCTCCATAGCTGAAGGAATAATAGTTGGATTCCTACGTTTTCCAAGGTATTTTCGCAAACTGAATTGCAAACGGCTCCGTTGAGGGTTTCTTCTCGGATCAATGTGACCATTTCATACAAATATAATCGTTATACCACAAGCGCCTCCATTACAGAGGAAATTGGGAAAAAGCCACATATCTGTAAATATATCATGAATACAAGAAAACATTGAAGATAAATAGATATTACGTCAATAAATCCTAATCCCATAGGTTTTGTTTTCGGTTTCTTTGTTTAACTACGTGTCACCCTTCGTGGGGATTTTTTTTTATGACAAATCTATCCTTGTAGAAGAAAAGTAGTGGTACGATTTCACCCATAGCTGAGGTTATAAGGGAGTTTAAAACTTTTTCAAGTGTATTGGTCCGAAAGCGTGACTGGAGTTCGAACTCGTTTACGACAATGTCGCAAGTCCAGTATGTTAACCGCTACGCCAAGGATACTCTCCTCCCCAAACGTAATAAACCACCCAAGAAGAAAGAGTAATTTGCAGAATTCCCTCGCTGATCCCGATAAGCAGAGTTTTTAACACGGTTTATTTAATAGGAATAAATTTCACTGAAAACGGTCAGATGCAAAAGTTTTAAATTTCATTAGCAAAAGTTTTAAATTTCATTAGCAACAGTAAAAGATTTTTCGTGTTCATGAAGAGTTGAAATAGCAACTTAGGGTTTTAGATCTTAAAAAAAGCGTGCAGGTCTGCTGGAAGATTTACAATGCACTGAGTTGTTATTGGAAAGTGTTTGAAGAAAAAAAAAGGGCGTACAAACTTCTTAAATACATATTTCTCAAAATGAATTTTAAAAATTTCTGATTTTTCGTACAGATTTTATCTTTCCATTTGATTTATTTTAGGTTCAATTGTTAAGAAGAAATATAAAATATCTGTGAAGGTGCTTGTGGTGTAACGATTATTGTCGTAAGAAGTAGCTACTCGAGTTCAAAATACCCTTGAGAAAAGTATAAAAAGAACTATTCTACCTTCAGCAATTTTAAATAGTAGGATAGACTATGCTGTTTAGAATTAGTGTAGCAACCGATTTAGGATTAGTGTTGTATACCATAATACATATAACTGCACGTATACATATACAAATATATGCGGAACATAATCAAACATAATGAACGAACGAATACACTTCTTTATAGGAGGTGTAATGGTTATCGTTGTAGGAAATGAACACGGCGATACGAGTTCAAATCCCGGACGTGGCTGATTGCATTTCACATAGCACTAATACTCTTGGGAAAGGAATGAATCAATTATTCTCTCTCCAGCTATGGGTAAATAGTAAGGCAAACTGGGTTCTTCAGCCTTGGTGAGGTAACTAGTCTAGAAGAAGGAAAACTCTGAATTCAAACCTGTTAAACTCCGCTTAAAAATTGACCTTGTGTCATATCCTGCCCGAGCGGAGGGGTTGGTAAATATGGAATACACTTCTTTATAAAAAATACCACTTTATTCTCGAAAGGGTGATAGTTGTTGTGTGTGAGAGACTGCTATCTTGACCCCAAGTTCTTCTTCGACCATAGCAGCACTTCTTTCTCATCTTGGCTGGGCTGCTCAACCGTGGGTCACTGAGGGCTACAAAGCCCTCAGTCTGCAGGCTGGTTCTCAAGCTGGCATCCCCTCTTCAACTGACTCGAACCGTCTGTGCACCTAGTTATATTATTGTTTAACGTCCACCTGCTTCCGCTGTTCTTCCGCTTATTTACACTTGATTGACGGCTCGGGCGAGGGTCAATATATAACATTAGGAGAATTCTTAATACAAACTAGTTGTAGATCTGAAGACCTGCCAGTCTATTCCTTCCCAAGACACGCATCATGATTTGCGCACCTCGAGAAAAACTTGGATACGATACAAGTGAGAGATAGAATGTATTAAATATGTACTCAATGAATTGGAGGAATTATAATATTTTGCATAACATAATTTCACTTAACACGGCATTTAATTAAGTGAATGAATAATTAATAACGTTTTAATAATTTCATTATAGCGAGTGAGAGTTATATCACAAGAAGGCCGATCACTTAGACAATTTTATTACAATATCCACTACCCCTAAACATTCATATACTGTAACTAGGACAAAATCAGCAGCAACGTTCTTCAGGGTGTTACAATTTTGTTTTTTGGCTACAGATTTCCAGGGCGGTAAAGTTTAATGATAAATAATAACTAATGATATCCGTTTTAATTGTTTTTAAATTTTTTTAATTGAAAATTAATTGACTGTTTTGTAATTTTTATAATGGAAAATCAACTTTTTGTTTTAAATTAGACAGAGTAAATATTTGTGGGCAAAATTCTATATATATATATATATATATATATATAAAGCTGGGGATTTAGCAAGAATGCCGTTGATGACATACATTTCAATACGTCCCATAGTATCGGGTATCAATAGCACCTCATATAAACTAGCTAAAGGCATAGCCAAAATGTTACTGCTCTCATAAGAACAATAAGCCTCATATAAGTAAGTAAAGTTGGCGACCGTAGTCGAGGGTGACCTGAAGGCTCCCTTTTCAACAGCTACTACACCGAGGTGTAGGGAGAGTTCTACTCCTTTCCCTGGATTGCTCCCCTTTACCCTTGATACGTGTCTTATAATGCTGAGTGTTAAGCAAGGAGGTATCAAGTACCATTTTTAAAGTCATTGGTATGACGTGAACTGGGATTGAACCCAGGTCTCCCGGGCCATTGGCGAACACTCTATCCACTGGGAGGTAAAGAGAGAGAGAGAGAGAGAGAGAGAGAGAGAGAGAGAGAGAGAGAGAGAGAGAGGCAAACAGAGAGCGATATCTAAGTTTGAATAGCGTTGACACATAGTCAAGGATGCTTACTGACTCTCAGTTTCACGCCAATGCAATTATCAGACCAAAGCTCTTGGTATATGTAGAGAAAGAGAGACAGACAGACATACGGAGACAAGGATATGGAGAGAGAGAGAGAGAGAGAGAGAGAGAGAGAGAGAGAGAGAGAGAGAGAGAGAGAAGAAAGAGTTAAGAAAGACAGTTTTTAATTAATTTGATGAGTAATTAAACATTTTTAAAAGCTTCCATATTTCTCACGTGAGTCTTTCTTTCTCAACATTTAGTTAGCCATCAGCTATTTCGTTTTTGTGTGCGGAGGAGTAGAGGGGGATATTTTTTTTTACCCCTTCTACCTGCAGGAGGCTACAAGTTCAGCAAGCACTACATCCTGTCATGAGATTTAGATGGAGGCAGAAACAGGTGGCGCAAAACTCTTCGCCATCCTCTCTTTTGTTATCAAACCAACACTTACACAAACCCTAACCCCATCCCAGTCCCACGGACAACAACTTAGCATTGACAAAATGGTGGGTCAGCAACTGATGCTAAAAAAATCGAGGGTGGGGGTGGGTTGAGGTGAGAGCATGGTTTTGATTAGATTAATTATCTTTGCACTCGGATTTAACCGGACAGGAGGGGGTGTGGAGAATGGAAATGGTGGCCCGCCAATTATGATATCAACGATAGATGAAGAAATAAGTTAACTGTTCATATTTATCAAGCATTAAAAATTCTTACGAATCTAACTTCTTCTGACCTATTCGTTTTATACAGATTTAATTGCTCGTTTTCAATTCATATTCTTATTGTTAATTTGCGTCGACCATGTTCTTCGGTCGTTTGAAGCAGGCTGGTTGGTTGTGTTTTATGGCATATCAACACTTACTGGTTATTTAATACCAAATCCTTCTTATATATGATTTGTAAACGAATAGTTTGAAGATAACAGTTTTAAACGAGCCAGAGCTCATTTGTTTGCACACAGTTAAAGGGTTTCAATTAAAATAGATGATTAGATATTTCTATACAACTCTCAGCTGGAATTCTGACAGTTAAATGGTTGGTTTTCTTTGTTTCATGGCATAACAACATTTGAAGGTTATTTCATGCCAAAGCCAGCCTTCTAAAAGAACATCAGAGGTACTACTTAACACATAGCTAGGAAAATTAAGGGGTTTTATACGTTTCCAATGGATATCTGTCTGCAAGTTATCATAATCGTGCGGCTAGAGTTCGAACTCGCTTACTTCCAACTCGCTTTAACCATTTTACCATGTGAACACCTCCAGTTAACAGATATACATATATAATTTGTAAGTGAATAGTTTCTAGGTAATTTCATTATTTTTTAAATTAGAGTAATTTGTTTGCACACAGTTACATAGTTTCAAGTATTTCAATCTAACAATTCTTTTTAATATCAATCATTTCATTGCACACAGTGAAGTGGTTACAAGTTTTGCTATTTAACACTGATAATTATATTCAGAGGGGGTGTCCTCGTGGTGAAATGGTTAAAGCGATGGACTGCGGAATCGTAGTACGCGAGTTCGTACTCCAGTAGCGCTATTACGTTCACTTTCGGGCAAATACCCTTGGGAAAGGTATGAACCCCCTTACCATCCCAGCTATGGGTTAAATAGTACCACTACTGTTCTTCTAGAATAGATTTGGCATTAAAATAACCTACAAAGGTTGATATGCCATTAAACAAAGAAATCAAACCAAACCTTATATTCAACATTATTCATTTATTTGTGCAGAGTTAAATGTTTCCAAGTATTGCTATGTAATACCATTAATTCAATTTTTGCCCACTATTCATTTGTTTGCACACAGTTAAATGATTTCAAGAATTGCTATTCTACACTAATAATTCTATTCAACATTTCTTATTTGTTTGCACACAGTTAAATGGCGTCAAGTACAGCTATATAGTATTTACGATTTAATTCAACATCATTCATTCGTTTGCACCCAGTAAAATCGTTAAACAGTTCTTTTTTTACCCATAGATATCAGGCACTACCACTCTAGGCCAGAGAGAACCTGAGAGTAATAGTAATGAAAGGGTATTTCAAATTCTCTAAGCTCTAAAACTGAAACTGCACAATCTCATGTAGTTTAATGTCATATCCAGGACAACGCTTGAAACCAAGAGATGAAATAGAAAGTAATGACGTATCTTCCGATGAGATGATCACTTAAACCAGTTCGCTACCGAAGACCCAACAATTCATCAGATCAAAAATCCAGAAACATTCTTTCCTCTTTCCTCACAAATGCAAACCAATGACATCGAATCTAGTTACCGTAATTTATCCAAACAAGTCCAAAATAAAATTCAATCTGACAGATATTTCTATCACTTATTCACGTCTAATCACGGTGTTGTGATTATAGCGTCTGATAGATAACTAGTGAGAATTAACATTAAATCGAAACCCTATTTCAATCGATTAATCACGTATAAACCCTGAATTTTAACCAAAATGTTTTATAGATAACTCGCGACGACTAAGATTAAACTTTACTGTTATTTCTATTGTTTAGTTATGACTAATCGCCGAGTTGTGGCCAAAATTTCTTATGGATAACTAGTGAGGATTAACATTGAATCTAAGCCTTATTTCTATCGATTAGTTACGTCTAAACACTGAGTTGTGGTAAAAATGTCTAATGGATTACAAGTGAGGATCAACATTGAATCTGAGCCTAATTTCTATCGATTAGTCAGGTCTAAATACTGAGTTGTGGCCAAAATATCTAATAGATAGGAAATGAAGGCTAAGATTGGATCGAATCCCTATTTATATCGTTTAAGTAAAGTAAAGTTGGCGAACGTAGTCGAGGGTGACCCGAAGGCTCCCTTTTCGATAGCTACTACACCAAGGTGTAAGGGAGGGCGCTACTCCTTTCCCAGGATTTACCAACTTTGCCCTTGATTCTTACCTAATAATGCTGAGTGTTAAGCAAGGAGGCATCAAGTACCATTTTTTGAATCTTTGGTATGACTCGACCCGAGGTTGAACCCAGGTCTCCCGGGCCATTGGTGAACACTCTAACCATTGTAACCAAAATGCCTAATAGATAACAAGATAAAACTAAGATTTAATCTAAGCGTTGTTTCTATTGCTTAGTCATGTCTAATCACTAAATTGTGATCGAAATGTCTCTCAAATAACAAGTCAGGAATATAACTGAATCTAATCCCTATTCCTATCACTTAGTTATGTCTTATCTCAGGGAATTATTACGGAAATTATTTATTTACAAAATAGCCCATAAAAGAATACGCCTTATTTCGCTTGTGGCTTCTATGTGTTTACTTCCATTACAATAACTGACCCCGCCTAAAAAGAAAGAAAACAAGAAAAAAAAAAAAGATTACGATGCTATCTTCTTTGTGTTTAAGCGATCGTCGCCAGCCAATAAAAAATTGCCCTGCATCCCGTCAAGAAAGTCATTCAGAAAACTCATAAAGGAAATATATGTCAGCCAATAGGCGTAAAGACACCCGCTGGGTTGGTGCTCTCAAGTCAAACATTTTCATTTGTGCGCGTAAAGGGACGAAGAAATTTGCGAACAATTCGATACACGATGCCATCTGTTACTTAATTAGAAAGGTGTGTGGGAGGGGTAGACTGGAAAAAAAATGGAGATGATAAATAAAAGACATCTACTCAGATAAATGTGGGAACCAAAGAGTAACAGTCTTATTCTCTATCGTGTCAGCTTCCTGTGTCTCTTCTTACTCACTTCCTATTTCGTAAAATAGAAAAAAAAAAAAAAAAAAAGAAAAAAGAAATAGAGATTGTACGAAAAATTTAAGTGTGAGAATCACTTGACCATTATTCAAAATCCAAGCAGTCAAAATTATCTTATATAGGAGAGGTGCAGAAAAGTTCTCAATCGGGCCAAGAAGAGAATAAACAAAAGCCATGAAACGTATATGCAGTTCTACATGCAGTTGTAGTTTAACACATTTGGTGCAAGTTTCTTTGACCAGAGAACATTTTTTTTAAATCCATTATTCTCTTGGTTGGAACAAGAACCTTTCATTTACCAATCATGTATATATATATATATATATATATATATATATATATAGTTACAGCAACTATGTGAGGACACAGGATGTAACCCTGAAGACCTGCCGGAGGCGATGAATGATCGGGAGAAGTGGCGAGAGAGGGTCTGGGATATCCGTGCTGGCGGCACGACATGATGATGATGATGATATATATAGTTAGTTTGTTTGTTTATTAGAATTGTAGTTGTATATTCATAAATAGAGTGCTCAATATCAGCGATAAAGCACATGTATATCTGGGTATGAATAGCCTATACAGAGTCAACAATACTTGAGGACGGTCAGTTTCTCGCCTGTGTGATCATCAAACCAAGAGCTTGTTCTGATGATCACATAGGCGAGAATATCACCCAGCATCGTTAACTATGTGTATACGCTATTCATAAGAACAGTAAAGTCGAGGGCTACCCGAAAGCTCCCTTTTCAATAGCTACTACACTGAGGTGTAGGGGAGGCACAACTCCTTTCCCTGGATTGCTCCACTTTACTCTTGAAACGTACATTATAATGCTGACTGTTAAGCAAGGAGGTATCAAGTACCACTTTTTGAATCTTTGGTATGATTCGACCTGAGATTGAACCCCGGTCTCCCAGGCCATTGGCGAACACTCTTCATACTTATATATATATGTGTGTGCGTGTGTGTGTGTGTGTGTAAAGAGAGAGAGAGAGATGGACAGAAACAAGGATAGAGAGATATCGTATATACTCGTGCAATAAAAAACTTTTTAAGATCTATTTTTTCCCAAAAACAAGGGGTCGTCCATTATACGAGATATGATTTTGAAATGTTGAAGCTAACCATGTTTCAAATTAAAGCGAACGTTGCCGTAACATCGATTCGAATTGACACCTCATAACCTATAGCTAAACAAGGGGGCTATTAGTTAAGATAATAAAGTTTTACTTAATATTATTTTATATTTATAACACCTGCACATAATAATGATATCAACAAATATTATAAATATGTAACGCAAAAACTTCATTATCTTGACTAAAAGGTTTTATTAGTTTTTGTATGTTTGAAATATCTAAGTAAATACGGTAGGCTACATCTAGGTCTAGACAATACTATTTATTTACAGTATTGCATTACAGTAGTTTTAAAAGTGTAGATAAATATTTGAATGTTTTCTCTCAATGTCATTAGATGCTGCAGAAATATTTATGTTGGCTAGCATAGCCAAAAGTTAGACATCATTCATTACGCGCAATATATGATAAAAACGATTTTTAGTCGCTTAGATTTTGAGGTCATTTATTGCACGAAGTTGTTCATTACTCAAGTATACAAGATAGATAGATAGATAGATAGATTGGTTTTGTTTGGTTATATCTTATGTGATATAAACTCTTTAGGTTTATTTAGTGCTAAATCCTGTTTATACATATGTTATAAATATACGATTTGTAAGCGAATAGTTTGTAGGTAACATTAGTTTTAAACGAGACATAGCTCATTTGTTAACACAGAGTCCAATGTTTTCAAGTATTGTGATGCAATACTAATGATTCAGTTGAATATTAATCATTTGTTTGCAGCAGTTAAATGGCTTAGGGTATTGCGATTTATTGTTTGCGCAAAGTTCAATGGTTTCAAGTATTTCTACTTAACACTAATAACTGAATTTGATATTAATCATTTGTTTGCACACAGTTAATTGGTTTCAAGTATTGCCTTTTATTGTTTGCTCACAGTCAAATCATTTTAAGCATCGCTATTTAACACGAATAATTCTATCAAATATCAATCATTTGTTTGCACATAGTTTAATGTTTTCAATATAGCAAATGATCAAATAGTTCTGTTTAAGCCATAAATGCTACGAACAGATGCAAACACTCCGGGTCAAAGCGGACCTAGGAGTAATGGCAATGAAGGGGTACTCCACATTTCTCAAAGCTCCAGAACAGGAGCTTCACCATCAGATGCAGTTTAATGTCATACTCAAGACCCTCGTTCTATTTGACACATTGACTTGAACCCTTACAGGTACAATCACTCCGGCTCAAAGTGGACCAGGGAATAATGGCAATTAAGAAGTACTCTACATTCGATAAAGCTCCAAGAATGGAGCCTCAACATCAAGGGGACACTCATTGTGGGATCTTACCCTTCAGCAGAGATGCAGTTGTTTTATTCTACAGCCTCAGCCGACTGGAATGAAATAGATAGATAGATAAATAGATAGATTCCTTTTGGACATGTTTCCTTTTTCAAGAAAAACACGGAACAAATTCTCTTTAATTGATTTTCATGGTTTTACCAGATTTCTAAAGAAAAAATTTCAGAAATTTTCTTTGTATCATCATTTATTATTTCAAGAGTATCATAGGGATTTTTTTCTTTCTTCAAAATCCATTGAAGTTTATGTATTTTCTCTCTTTATTTAATCTGAGATGCTTTTTGTCCAAATTGTAGAGAAATTTTGAATATTTTAGTAGTTTTTCTCGCGCGTTTATCATGTTAAACTTTAAAATTTAAATCGTCGATTGTTCAAGACGCTGCAAATTTTAGTACTGCTCTTCTATATCAATAATCTATTATTACCAATTTTACAAAAGACCAAGATTTTTATTCCCAGTTCTCGTGAGATCAGCTGTTCACAGTTGGTCAATATTCAACATTTCAAATTATCATAATTTTGCCCTTCAGTATTCATTTTTTGCCTCTCTTTTTTTTCTTTCTTTCTCTTCTTTTATTTATTTAATTATTTATTTATTCATCAATTTATCTTTTCAACATTTTGGCTGATACATCTTCTGTCCTCCAGGCAAATTTTCCCCTCTGAAGAATCTTCTTCACTTCCTAACGTATTTTGAGGGTCTCATGGCTCACGGATAATTGATCGAATGTAGTAAGCCGGAGAAGGTATAGTCAACTAAAAACCTAGTGAAAAAAAACGAAACAAGGCGGACAAATTTTAAAACAAAACCCTAAAAATTAACAACAAACAACTGAAACGTTCTCATTGCACTCAATCTGAACTGTAGAAAGATTGCGTCCTGCAAAATGGCGTTAAATACGACTGAAAGGGGGAAAATAAAAGTATTTATTTTCATTTTGCACAGTGAATGAACAGTACAAATATCGACGTAGGAATTTGTTTTTCTTTTCCAATTTGGTTTTGTTTTTTGTTTTTGTTTCTTTGTTTTCTGTTTTTTTCATTTGCCTTCACGATTCTTCGTTCAACAAATCGCATCAGAAAATAATTTGGTCACATCCGGAATTATTTTAAGTAATTACCAAAACGTTTCTTTGTACTTGAAAACACTAAGCCGCCGTTGCCATTATGCCACCATGTTGTTGCGGTTAAGACAAGAATTATTCATTCGACTGTTATTGTTTATAGAAGGAAAATCGCTTTTATTTTCTCTCTCTCTCTCTCTCTCTATATATATATATATATATATATTAGAGGAAGAGCGTCCAAAGAGTTTGAAGAATATGAACGAATTTATCTTCCTGTTCATTTGTCAAGTTGACCATCGTTTCTCCGACCTCGCTGAATATATAACACATTTACCAAAATCCTATCACCTAGAATTAAATTGTTCTTTCTTTGAGGAGCTATTTGATACCTAAAGTTCTCCGAAATTATATGTCACCCCCATATATATATATATATATATATATATATGCAGGGGTATTGTATTAATCATTTACTTTGTAACACTATTGGGTCGGAGACCAGTCAGAGAAATTTTATTAACCAGAGGACAAAGAAACCGATTTGGATTTTGAAAAAAAATAGTTGTATAATAAAAAAGTTTTGATAGGAAGGGAAGATGAAAATTCTATTTTGATGTGAAGGAATTTTACAATGGTTATTGACAATGGTTATTGTTTAGCCTAAGAAGATAGGTAAATTGTTTTGACAGAACGCTGTGTTCTGGTCGGTTTGAAGAGAAAAAGTCGAATTCAAATCAGAGCTCCAACTATCAATAATCAAACGCAACTGATTTAAAATTGGGGGTGGCCAGTTTCCTAAATTTGAAATTTTTAAAACAATCCCGATATAATACACGTCAGCATAAAATTATTGAAATCCAAATTAATAGAAAATTGATATTTTTTGTTTCACCCCTCCCTATGAAGATATACATAAAGTGTGTCTCTCGCAGAGTTAGAACAACCGGACCGAGCAGAAGGCATCTACTAGATTTCAGGCTCTTCGGAGCTCTGAGTTTGAGTCAGATTCTCCATAGTGGAGAGGCAGAGAAAAATCATATTACATTTTTCTTGGACTTGGTGTTATTTTACCGATAGACAACCTTATAAAGTAGCGAAGTCGAGATGATATTTTAGGGAGACAGACAGGCAGAAGTAGACCAACGAAAGACAGAAGAAAGAGCAGCAAGTGAGTCGGTGAGCTGTTTCTCCGAAGCCCTGAGTATTTAACCTTGTACCAGACAGCCCTGAGTATAAAAATTGAAGAAAGCTTATCATATTACAACGCCGCGAAAAAGCAAAGAAGCTAAATGTAATAAGCACTTGTGAAGTAGTACCAGGGAAGGATTGAGGAAAGCAAATATCATATTTACCCCACTCCTCTGCTCGGGCAGGATATGACACAAGGTAAATTTTTTAAGCGGAGTTTAACAGGTTTGAATTCAGAGTTTTCCTTCTCTTAGACTTGTTGCCTCACCAAGGCTGAAGAACTTAGTCTGCCCTACTATTTACCTATAGCTGGAGGGAGAATTATTGGATTAATACCATAGCATTAGTGTTATGTGAAATACAATCAGTCTCGTCCAGGATTTGAACTCGTGTCGCCGTGTCCATTTCCTACGACGATAACCATTACACCACGGGCACCTCCAAAAGGAAAGCAAATATAACCGCAATTAAGGTTAAGTTTTCTTTGTTTAATGGCATTATTTAATGGGTTATTTAATGGCATTATTAAATGAGTTATTTAATGCCAAAGCCATCCTTCTAGGAAAACGGCAATGTTACTATTTAACCCATAGCTGGGATGATGAGGGAGTTTATACTTTTCCCAAAGGTATTTGTTCGAAAGTGAACGTAATAGCACGACTGGAGTTCGAACTCGCTTTCTACGATTCCGCAATCCAGCGATTTAACCATTGCACCACGAGGACACTCCCCTAACTGCATTTAAGATTGCCTTGCGCCTGGCAATAGACATGAGAGTAGAAAAGGCAAAAACTTATACGAGGAATTGACGGACTGTTAATATGTGAACTGGTCTTTGACTAAAACTTACCACCCTCGGGACGGGTGAATATATGTATCATTTTTAAAAGACATTTTTTCATGCTAAATATTGTTATTTTATGCAAGCCATGTCTTGTTCTCTGTTTCTTGGCGTCAACTTTTTTTTTTTTTACTTTCTTAGTTGTGCAATCTAATTCACTTACTCGCTGACCGGCGACTCCGACTAGTGATTGATCTGTTATATGGATCTAAAATAAAAAAACACAACGTGAGTAGATAACAAATCGGCTGTGCCAGCCGAAGATATACCCGGCCTGCGGATTGGAAGCAGAATCACACTGTGTCTGGCGAGGATGGCTGTACCAACTTTATGTTAGACTTAGTATCATACCGCTCAGTCAGGAAGCAAACAACGTCAGCTCGGGAATTATAAGACATTA
This sequence comes from Sepioteuthis lessoniana, assembly GCA_963585895.1. NCBI lineage: Eukaryota > Metazoa > Mollusca > Cephalopoda > Myopsida > Loliginidae > Sepioteuthis > Sepioteuthis lessoniana. Next base: position 102,727,941 of record OY757909.1, on the reverse strand, counting down.
AGTAGTAGCTTTCGTTTGTTTACATTTATACCTTACTGAATACCAGAGGGCTCAATTCGTTCGAAGAGCTTTGCCATTATGCGAGTGGCAGCCGTGAATTCCTTCGCTAGAATGCTCAACCCCTATGGGGGACTATATATATATATATATAATTTGTAAGTGAATAGTTTGTAGGTTATTTCATTTTTAAAAAAGTTAGAATAATTTGTTTGCATACAATTAAGTATTGCAATTGTTTCCTCACATTTTAATGGTTTCAAGTATTGCGATCTAACGCTAATAATTCTATTTGATATCAATCATTTGTTTACACACAATGAAGTGATTACTAGTATTGCTATTTAACACTAATGATTCTATTCAACACTATTCATTCATTTACACATAGTCAAATGATTCTAAGTATTGCTATGTAATACTAATCATTCAATTATTGCACACAGTTAAAGGATTTCAAGTATTGTTATTTAACACTTATAATTCTTTTCAGCATAACTCATTTGTTTGCATAAAGTTTTTACTTTCTTAGTTGTGCAATCTAATTCGCTTACTCGCTGACCGGCGACTCCGACTAGTGATTGATCTGTTATATGGTTCTAAAATAAAAAACACAACGTGGGTAGATAACAAATCGGCTGTGTCAGCCGAAGATATACCCGGCCTGCGGATTGGAAGCGGAATCACCTCGTGTCTGGCGAGGACGGCTGTACTATTACAACTTTAATTCAACTATCTCACCTTCAGTAATTTCAAAAACTTAGTTAGTGTTGCAATATTTCTAGCGGTAGACATATGTGCGTGTGTGTGTGTGTGTGTGAGAGAGAGAGAGAGAGAGAGAGAGAGAGAAAGAGAGAGAGAGAGAGAGTGAGTGAGTGAGTAGTGCCTCTGTCCCATAAAAGTTGTTATAGTTCTATATCTAATAAAAAAAAAATACATAGGAAATTTATATTTCCGAAAAAAATCGAAAAAAATATTTAGGAAATAAATATTCGTTTTGAAGCAATTCAAAATAGTGGCAAATCAACAGATTGATCCAGGATTAAACAGAGTTCTGTCATCAAATTTTTGGAGGCTTAGAAGTGCAAATCATGTGAAATTTACAGAAGAATGTTTGATGTGTACGGATAAACATGTTTTTGTAAAACAAAAAATGTTTACAAATGGGCAAAATTGTTTAAAGAAGGTCAAAATGATATTCAACATAAAAACAGTCCAGACAGGTCCACAATTGTGAGCACACCTGAAATGGTGGATTCAGTTAATGCTTTCATTACTAAAGACAGTTGTCGCTGAGTTTCACCAGGACGTAGCAAGACCTCGTTCGGCAGAATTGTGGAAAACATCCGTCAGTTTAGTTGGGAACAGCTGCTACATCCTTCTTAGAGTGCAGATTTAGCCCACCCCACTCCTGATTTTCACTTGTTTGTCCCCCGTTAAGAACTTCTGCATAGAACAAAGTTTTCATGCGATGAGGAAGTAAAAAGCACTGTGAGCAAATGGTTAAAAATCCACTCGAATGATTTCAATGCAGAAGAAATATAAAAAGCTTATTTTTCGATGGGAAAAATGAAATTTAAAGAATGGAGATTTTATTCAAAAATAAACATTTTCTCCGGAGTGAAATGTGAATCTTTAGATTGCAAAATTCACCTAATTGAATAGCCCTAGTATATATATACATAGCAGTTTATTTTACGAATATATGGCCCAGTCGGCTGGGGACCGTAGAATACACTGACTGCACCTCTGCAGAGAGGTAAGACTTCCCCAACGAGCATCTAGGATATGACACAAAATAATCGGATAATTTGAGGAATGCGGAACACACCTTCATTGCAATCTAGCCCATGTTGTAGCACCTAATACGGTCCTATATATGGGTCAAATAGAACGGGTTGAGATTTAAACTGTGCGCAAACAAATAACATGGTAAATTGAGTTGTTAGAAATAGAACTGTTTGATCATTTAACTGTGTGTAAACAAATGAGTGATGTTAAGTTAAACTGTTGACATAGTAATGCTTGGAATCATTTACCTTTGTTGAATTATGCTAAACTGAGTTGTTAGAAATAGAACTGTTTGATCATTTAATTGTGTGTACCTAAATAATGTGTTTACAAATCATATATTTGATATGTAAAAACAGGATTTGACATTAAATTAGCCATAATAGTTGATGTGCCATAGAACCAAACCAAACTTACGCATTTCAGTAACGTTAATCCACGTTGATCCATTATTGGATGACGGTGCCGAAATGACAACCTAAAAAAGAAAGTGTCTTTTTTTTAATTAGAATTTATTCTTACTGTCAATCTATACGTCAAACTATCTTTCCTTCTACAAATCAAAACAATCAAAGTAAAAAAAAAAGCAGCTTCAAGTTAAATGCATAGAAATTCAAGCATCAATTACTCAATTACACACACACACACACACACATATATATATATATATATATATATATATATATATATATATTCAAATGAATAGGTCCGCAAATTCATTTGAATGTGGTACTTTAGGTTTTATTGCGTATGCATTTTACTCTCGGTGTGTGGAAGGTGTACGAATGTACACACACACACATACACACTACACTATTGTAAATACATAGAAGAAACATCTTTAATAGCCAAAGGTATTCACGGAAAATTTACTCCAACAGGACATTTTGCAAACACAAATCCTAGAATTAAAAAGAATCACGACCCTATCAAAACAGTCTTCATTATAAAACCCAGAAAAAAAGTCTGCTCAAACCATAATTAGTCTCCTGAAGAAGACGATAAAGTCTGAAACGTATTTAGAGTATAATTATATAAAATAAAACCGAAAGTATCTCATTTAAATTCATTTGAGGACCTTTTCATTTTAAATTTACTTTCCTATCGGAGAACCAATAAAAAGAAAAAAATTATATATAGAACAATAGCCGACCAATTGGCATAACGGTTAGAGATAACCAGGGAGGTCTGGGTTCAATTCCAGATCAAGTCATATCAAAAACTCAAAAATGGTATTTGATGCTTCCTTGCATTATAAGGTACGGATTAAGGGTTAGAGGAGAAATTCCGGGGACTGCAGCTATTGAAAAGGAAGCCTCTTGGTTGCCCTCGACTACAGTCGGTCAACTTGCACATATATATGTTTAATTTCCTTAATAAATTGAAGTATATCGAAACTATAATAACAATATAAAAAAACTTTTGGTTTTTAACACAAAGTACTTTTAAAATGAGTATAAATTACTAAAGAAAATAAAAGTATATCCCATATCGTTTTTTATTCACGATTTCGTCACGTTTGAGTATTCACATTTGCTGGTCGCCTCAATCAGTGACAATAGCGGATAAGGAAACATGGCTGCTGCAAAAGTCACGTGATAGGATCAGACCCTCAAAAACGTATATGTTTTGGGCTGCAAAGAAATAAAGAAAAGGTCACGCGAATAATAATAATAATAATAATAATAATAATAATAATAATAATAATAATAATAAAAGAAGAAGAAGAAGAAGAAGGTGGCCTGTAAAAGAAAGAAAGAAAGAAAGAAAGAAAGAAAGAAAGAAAGCTAAATGAAAAGAAAGGAAGCAACGGTATCGTAAAGGCAAAAGAAAACAAAAAAAGTAACAAAGAACTAAAAAAAGAAATGAAAAAGAAAGAAGCATTAAAAGAGATAAGAAAAGGAGAGAGGGAGATGAAATTAAAGAAAGTGAAAAAAAAAAATGTTAAAAAGCGTTAAAAATTAGAACTTGTTTGTTTTTAAACAAATTACGTCATCTTAATGTCGGCTTGATTACTTTAGACACGTTTCGGATAGTTTTTACATTTATTTAATCTGCAGAAATAATTTCCCATTTTTATTTGCCACCTACGCTTTACATGCGCAAGGAATTCAGACAACCTCCTCTTACCGTCATAAAACCTCGTTGTAAATATCAGCCACAAATGATAAATTAAAATAAGAATATATATATATATATATATATATATATATATATATATAAGAGTAAGAATTAAAGAAAATAAAACTAATTCTTTTCTCTTTTTCCTTTTCTTTTCTTTTCTTTCTTTCTTTCCTTCTTTTTTCTTACTCTTTTTCTATTTTATTTTTTAACACCGGGGAAATTCGAATGACTTAACTTTTTCGTCATGTGAATAACGAATGTGTTGTAATTTAAAATATGTTAACATTCTTTTTCTGTTGTTTTCTTCACATTTTTCTATTTTTTAAGGCATTGCTTTAAAACTTCCTGGTTTAGAAGTGAAAGCCTATATATATATATATATATTTATATATATATATAGTGAGAGAGAGAAGTAGACAGACGGAGAGATAGACAGACTGATTACACTTTCAGAGGATCCAAATAGAAAAAACTTTTGAATGTTTTATTGTCGATGACAGCGTCTTTTTTGTTTCTTTTACTTCTTTTTTTTTTTTTTTTTTTCACTTTCTTAAATACGCATAAACGCTAGAGTACTTAACTTTAAAAAAAAAAAGGCGAACAATCTCACGCAGTAACCAAAATACGGGGAAAAAATTGGCCTGACAAATAAATCATTGAAGGGAAAATAAAGAAAGTAAAATAAAAAAACTAAATTGTAATTTTTTTCATTTTTATCTTATTTTTTTTATTTTTTCTTATGAATGGCATCCAAAATACCGGAAATAAAAACCTACAAAAAAAGAAAAAAAAAAAAAAAAGAAAAAAAAGGAAAATAAAATTTTTAAAAAATGGACAGAAAAAATAATTTGGTTTATTTGGTTTTGAATGTTGGTGTTTCAGTGCCTCAGTCATTTAAGGTAATCAAATCATCACCTTTCATATTAAAGAGACATTTATCTCTTTCGATTTACCCTGAATTTTTCTCTTTAATTTGTTTATAAATAGATCTGACTAAATGCCTTACTGCTACTTCTTTTGTTTTCTTTCTTCTTTCTTTCTTAGTCTTTTACTCTACAGTTGCTTTGTTTCTTTTCTTTCTTTCTTTTTTGTTCTCTCTAACTCTATCGTTGCTTTCATTTTTTTTTTCTTTTTCTTTTCATTGTCTTTTAATCTATCGTTTCTTTCTTTACTATTATCTTTTCCGTTATTGCTTCTTTCTTTCTTTCTTTTTTCATTGTATTTTCCTCGATCTTTCTTTCTTTTTATTGCCTTTTTCTTTTTGCTTTCTTTCTTTCTTGTCATTTTTTATTCTCTTGTTTCTTTCTTTTTTTTTATTTTATTTTCCTCTATAGTAATTTTCTTTCTTTCTTTCTTTCTCATTTACTTTCACTATATCATTGCTTTTTTTTTTCTTTCGTTTATTTTGAATGACTTTTAGTCTATCGTTGCTTTCTTCTTTCTTTTTCATTGGGTTTTATTATATCAGTGCTTTCTACCTTTCTTTTTATTGTTTTTTTACACTATCGTTGCTTTTGTTCTTTCTTTCTTTTTTAATTTCTTTTACACTATCGTTGCTTTCTTTTTCATTCTTCTTCATTGTCCCTTATTCCATCGGTAATCTAGCGTTGCTTTCTTTCTTTTTTTCCATTGATCTTTACTCTATCTTTTCTTTCTTTCTTTTTCATTACCTTTTATTCTATTGTTCTTTTCTTTTACTTTCTTTCTTTTTCATTAATGAAGATGTATAGACAGCTGAGCAACGCATATGATATAATAAAGTAACGATGTCTAGACGTCTAGACGTCTAGACGGTTGTCTAAATAACTCTGAGAAACCTTCATGAGTCAGTTGTTATTTGGAGATAAAATATGAAGCCAGTCTCAATACATTTCAACAGCAGCTTTTGGTGAAACACAGGGTTATACAAGTGCAGCACTCTCTATATTCATCACACCTCGCTCTGTGCGACTCTTACATGTTTCCTAAACTGAAAATTTATTTCATTTGAGGACGTGGAGAACACTAAAAGAAATGCAGCTTGCTTTCTTCAATGGCATATCAAACATCGTGGGTTATCTAATGTCAAAGCCATTCTAGTAGGTGAACAGCAGTGATACTTGGTGAGCCAATAGGTCTAGGAGAAGGAAAACTATGAATTCAAACCTTTTAAACTTTTAAAAATTGACTTTGTGTCATATCCTGCCCGAGCGGAGGGGTTGGTAAATAGGGATACTATTTAACCAATAGCTGAGGGGAAAAGGTGTTCATTCTTTTCCCAAGGGTATTAGTCAGAAAGTAAACATCTTAGCGCGACTGTAGTTCGAACTCGCTTACTTCAAGACTGCAGTTCAGCACGTTAGCCATTATGTCACAAAGTGGGTATAAAACAGAATTTTTTCAGGGAGATAGTTTCGAGTTCTAGATAAATTAGTAAAAATCCAGGAATTAGTTTATTTATTACCGACTTCCTCTTTATAATATAGATAAGTAGTAGGTCACTTGAAGACTGTGGTAACATGTAAATCTGTAAAGCCTGTCGTATGTTACCCTGAGCGGACATAGACAAGGCTAATGATCGATTCTAACTTTGTATCATCTTTAAATTCGATGGTTGCTGGGTTGGGTTTTTATAGGGTATCAACCATTGCGGGTTATTTAATGTCAAATCCTGTTTATACAAATATATTGTAAATATGATTTGTAAACACGTAGTTTGTGGATAACATTTTTAAACGAGCAAGAGCTGATTTGTTTGCACACATTTAAATGGTTTCAAGTATTTCTATCTACCATTAATAATTGTATTTAATATTAATCGTTTGTTTGCACGCAGTAAAATGGTTTCAAGTAGTGTTATGTAACACGAACAATTTAACTCTAACCAATATCACACATTTGTTTGCGCACAGTTAAATGGATATATATATATATATATATATATATATTGTCATCTACAGACTGACTGCTTCGTTGTATCACAACTCTTCAGTGTGGCTAGACACATAGGACGCTTGAAGCTGAGATCGAAACCTGCCCAACTTTACGTTAGACTTAGTATCATACCGCTCAGCCAGGAAGCAAACAAAATAAAACATTAAGTAGTAGCTTTCGTTTGTTTACATTTATACCTTACTGAATACCAGAGGGCTCAATTCGTTTGAAGAGCTTTGCATTATGCGAGTGGCCGCCGTAAATTCCTTCGCCAGAATGCTCAACCCCCATGGGCGACCATATATATATATATATATATATATATATATATATATATATATATATATATATATATATGATTTGTAAGTGAATAGTTTGTAGGTTATTTCATTTTTTTAAATGTTAGAATAATTTGTTTGCATACAATTAAGTATTGCAATTGTTTCCTCACATTTTAATGGTTTCAAGTATTGCGATCTAACGCAAATAATTCTATTTGATATCAACTATTTGTTTACACACAATGAAGTGGTTACTAGTATTGCTATTTAATACTTATAATTCTATTCAACACTATTCATTCATTTACATATAGTCAAATGATTCTAAGTATTGCTATGTAATACTAATCATTCAATTATTGCACACAGTTAAAGGATTTCAAGTATTGTTATTTAACACTTATAATTCTTTTCAGCATAACTCATTTGTTTGCATAGAGTTTAATGGTTTCAAGCATTGCTATGTAGCACTAACAACTTAACATCGATCATTCGTTTGCACGCAGTTAAATAGACAGTTTTCTTTGACTCATAGATGGGACTCAATCAGATACTACCACTCCGGCCCGAGTGGACTTGGAAATAATGGCAAGAAGAGATACTCTATATTCCCAATAGCTCCAGGTCATAAGACTCACCATCAGGTGGTTTTGTGTCATATCCAGGACACTCGTTGTGGGGGTCTTATCTCCCTGCAGAGATGCAGTTGGTGTATTTTACGGCCCCAGCCGACAGGGCCATTTAAATAAGATGCTATTACCTTCATGTTGATATAAGTACGCAAACTAGTGCAACCTTAATACATATTCTCTACATACGTAATTGAATTTGTTGAAAAAATCTACAACTGTTCTAATATAAATAATAAAGGCATCATGTAGTTTGCCAGAAGTATTTCCCATAAATCAATGCTCGCTGTGAAAGGCTTACATTGATGAAGAGATTTTTTTTATTGTTAATAGTGCATGAGACACAATTTTACTAGCAGACGTTTCGTCCTCTTTATAATAATAATTATGAGAAACATTCTTGTATAGCACTGAACTGGAAATTCTGTCATTTTTAGAATGTAAGAATTTAAATAGAATACCTCGATTTTTAAGAATGTAGATATAAAAAGAGAAATTCTGTCATTTTTAGCATGCAAGAATTAAGACAGAATCTCTGGATTTTTAAGAATGTAAGTATAAAAAGAGAAATTCTGCACTTTTAAGAATGCAAGGATTAAGATGGAAATTTAGGATTTTTAAGAATTGGTCTTTTAAGTATGTTAGGATTAGATTATTATTAAGTATTATCTCTGACCAAACTCTACAAATTTAAAATTATACCGCCAAAAGTAAAATTTCCACATCAAATATTAATTCGTAAAAATTTCTTTAGCAAGAAATTTCAATACGTCTGTTACTAAAAATTATATTGCAATACGTCTCTAATTAGAAATAAAATTGCAACACCTTCTTTAAGTAAAAATTGCAGCAGCTCTGTAATAAAAAAAAAATTGTGACACCTTCTTTAACCAGAAATAAAACTGTAACACCTCTGTAATTAAAAAAAAATCACAACTCTTTCTTAAACCAAAATTAAAATATATATACCGGGGTATAGTTAATTTTGGACTGCTACATGTTTTTAATTTGGTTACTGAGCTTTAATACTGTGGAGTGCGGTAATTAAATTATACATAATGCATAATAATATCCGTTTTAATTTATATGATAATCCATGAGAAGTAAAACTGCTATTTCAGTTTAGAAGATACCTAACTTAATTGGAGATGGTATTCTTATTCATGGGCTATGCTATATATATATATACATATATATATATATATAAGTACACCATTTGCAATTTAAAAAATTAAAGTTGATTTTTTTATATATCGTTTGAATAGAACGTTAGTCTTTCGTGTAAATGTCTAGCAAACAAACGTCTTACCACGTGACTACACCTCACGTTAAATAGACGCGTGATGGGCCACTTTTTTGCACACTCACATCCGAAGATTGTGTAGAATACATGAAACTCTACTAACGGACTTTATAGTGTTCATAACTCTATGATTTATAGAGTTTGTTCCCGCCCTCACTAAGCCCTCTTTATACAACGGCTTCTCTTATTTACAGGTGTTTGGTAGGGTTTTATGGCATATCAACCCTCGGGGGTTATTTAATGCCAAACACTTGTTTTTATATACGATTCGTGAGTGATTTGCATGTAGGTAACTTTATTTTTTACATAGTCATGAGAGCTAATTTTTTTTTACAGAGAAAAACTTGATAAATAGAATTATGAGCTCAATAGATACACTCGAAACCATTTACCTGTGTGCACACAGGTATATTGTTTCAAGCATATCTATCTAGCGCATAATTCTATTTATCAAGGTTGCCCAGTCGGCTGGGGCTGTAGAATGCACTGACTGGACCTCTGCAGTGGGGTAAGACCCCCCTTAACGAGTGTCCTGGATATGACACTAAACAATCTGATTGTGAGGTTCCAGCAGTGCTGGAGCTTTGGGGAATGCGGAGTACCCCTTCATTGCCATCGCTCCCAGGTCCACTCTGGCCCGGAGTGGTAGCACCTGATAAGGGTCCTATCTATGGGTTAAATAGAACTAACATGCTAAAATGAATTGAGTAAACTGAATAGCTTGAAATAGAAACGTTTCGACAATTAAACCGTACTTACATTTAAACTGCGTGCTTATGCTTAACTGAATTATTTCAAATAGAACTGTTTTTCGACATTAAAACTGTATTTACACTTAACTGAATTATTACATATAACTGCTTGAATGTTTGAAATAGAAATGTTTTTGACAATTAAACTGTGTACTTATGCTAAACTGAACAGTTTTCAATAGAACAGATTATTTACATAAAATGGATTTGGCGTTAAATAACCTACAAAGGTTGATATGCCATAAAACCAAACAAATCAAACCTATTTATCAAGGATACCGATGTAATATGAATAATTAGCATCCGGCAGTATGACTTAAAATAACGAAAACTATAATCCTTAGTAAATTAACTGTTCTATTTCACCTAAAGATGGAACACAAACAGGTACTGGGGGGGGGCCTCGTGGTATAATGGTTAAAGCGATGGACTGCGGAATCGTAGTAAGCGAGTTCGTACTCCAGTCGCGCTATTACGTTCACATTCGGGCAAATACCCTTGGGAAAGGTATTAACTCCCTTATCCTCCCAGCTATGGGTTAAATAGTACCACTACTGTTGATATCCCATTAAAACAAAGAAACCAAACAAACAGGTACTGTCTCAGTCGGTTGGAGGTGCAGAATAAACCGACTGCATCTCTGCAGAAGGGTACGACTCCCCTCAAGAGTGTCCTGGATATGACACCAAACAATCTGATGGAAAGGCGCCAATAATGCAGGAATTTGGGGGAATGCGGAGTAACCCTGCATTATCATCGCTCTTAGGTCCACTCTGACCCGAAGTAGTAGTAACTGATAGGTTCCTATCAATAGGTCAAATCTGTGTAATTACATTGAACTGATTTGTTTGGAATTAACTGTTTTTACATCTAACAGTGCGTATAAAGTGCGTTTATGCAAAACTGAATTGTTTGAAATAAAACTGTTTTGACATTTGGTTGTGTGTAGACAAAAAAAACTGTACTTATGCTAAATTGAATTGTTTGAAATAGAACTGTTTTCGATATTTAAACGGTGTACTGATTTGTTTAAAATCGAACTGTTTTGACATTTAACTGTGTCTACACACAAAAAAAACTATACTTATACTAAATTGAATTGCTCGAAACTGTTATCAAAATGACTTATTTCGGCGTTAAATGACCCGAAAAGGGTTGATACACCGTAAAATAAAGCAACCAACCAATAAACAAACAGGTACTTCCAATCCGCGTCGGTGTTGACCAGGGAGTAATGTCAGTGAATGGGTATTCCACATTCGCTAAAACTCCAGGAGCCTCACCATCAGATGTAATTTTGTCTTATATCCAGGACGCTTTTCTTATTTGCAGTTCTTTAGTCATTACATATATATATATATATATATATATATATATATATATGTGTGTGTGTGTGTGTGTGTGTGTGTGTGTGTGTGCACAAGGTGGCACTGAAAAGTTCTCGGTGCAGCTTAAAATGGAATTAACCATTCCATTATTACAGAATTGTTTTTTTTTGTGGGGGGGGAGAAATTGGAAAGAAACTTTGAGGCAATACTGTTAAAGAGCGGATTTGAAATATGGGATATGAATATGTGAAATGGCACGTAAAATTTATGGCGGCTCTATGTTGTCGACATCTTTTTAGTACTGCCTCGTTTATATATAAGTCAGGTTCAGACAGTATTATTCTGTAAAGCTATTGTTATCTCTCGCAAGAGCAAAAGAACGTGAAATTTAGGAAAGTAGGTTACCTTGATGTAAACTCGAACAGCCATATTGACAATCATTATTCACCTTCCACTGAAATACTTAGAAGAAAACTAAAAACAACTCGCTGGACCACTGATTTGTCAGCGTTCCCAAGGCTGAGAACTGGTCGAATTTATTAGGAGCATTAGTAATCTTTAAGTCTAAACAAGTGCAAAAAGCGAACAATTACCCACACATCTATATATAAAATAGCCAACATGCAAATATATTGAGACACTTAAGTGTACATATATCTGCCCTCTCTTAGGTAAATCGACAAATGTTGACTAGTCTGGTGAATGGCAGCGTCTAGGAAGCAAGATTATGTTGCGTCATTCTTCTGAGTCAAAAAGAAAGATTGCTTACATCGAAAAGAGATTTTTTTACGTAGGTTTAAATACAGACGGTAGAAGCTCTTTAGAACATGACTACCTTTACAGTCTCTAACAGGGCATAGATAGATAGATAGATAGATAGATAGATAGATAGATTTAGACTAAAATGAATATCAATTCAGATAAAGGAGGAAAGGAAGGAGGGAGCTTAATGGTTATTATCAGAAAATTTGGTATCGGCAAACTGAGTCCGAATTTCGACTAAAAATAGTCACTTAGTACTAATGCACCCAGCAAAGACTGGAACCCGCTTCCTTTCGCTCTAAATCGTTGATATGCGACCATAACTAACGAAGAATGTGAATGAATGCGTCCAAGATAAAACAACTCATAATTATCCTACGCCCCAAGTAACATCACTAGAAAATAAAAGACGACTCAAATAGCTACATATTAAAGAAGAGAAAAGATAAAGGTAACGAAGAAAAAGAAAGATATAGAGAAAGAGAAAAGTAGAAAGTGTTATGTGTGTGTATGTGTGTGTGTGTGTGTGTGAGAGAGAGAGAGAGAGAGAGAGAGAGAGAGAGAGAGAGAGAGAGAGAGAGAGAGAGTCATCTTGATCCCATCTCTAAAACCGTTCAAAAGAGACGAACAAGACATACGGGTAGCTGCTGGAGAAGTAATGGCGAGCTCGAAAGCGACGTTCTCTTGAAAACCTCTTCACAGGGATGAGCAGGCTTTTGACGTCCGGCTAAAACTTATCTACAACAGCTATGTACAGACACAGGATGTTGTCTAGAGGACCTGCCAAATTCGATGGACGATAGAGACGAATAGGAGAGTCGGGGAAATCTGTGCTCGTGGCACATGATAATTAGGAATATATATATATATAGTAAATAAAGTTGACGACCGTAGACGAGGGTGGCCCGAAGGTTCCCTTTTCAATACCTACTACACCGAGGTGTCGGGAGGGTGCTACTCCATTCCCTGGATTGCTCCACTTTACCCTTGATCCTTACCTTATAATGCTTAGTGTTAAGCAAGGTGGAATCAAGTACCATTTTTTGAGTCTTTGGTATGACTCGACCTGGGATTCAACCCCAGTCTCCCGAACCATTGACGAACACTCATATATACACGCCTATCGCAAGCGTGAAATACTATGGAAAGGTCATATAGATATCTGATCTATCCGTTAGAATAAAACGGAATTTCTTCCAAGCAGTAGCTGCATCCATACTACTATATAGATGGACCGCATGGACGTTAACGAAAAACAGAGTGAAAAAACTAAATGTGAACTAAACAAGAATTCTGCGTTTGGAAACAGTAACCACAAAACAGTTGCTGTACGGCCACCTACCTCCGATCACACAAACCATCCAAATTAGACGAACAAGACATGCTGAACACGGCTGGTGAAGTGAGGACGAACTGATAAAAGCTTTATCCTCTTTTTTACGTGTAATTTTAGAAACAAGATTAAATATAATTAAGAAGATACAACATCACATATTAAATGCTCTGATGATGGTTTAATAAAAAAAAAACGAAACATTTAACGTCAGCAAATAATTCAACAATAAATAAAATCATGTTCTAAATACCTTGTTTTCACATATTTGAACACACGCACGCACACACACATATATATATATATATATTGAAGAGTGTATATTTAGGCAGCAAGTTGTTATAAAGGCAAGCTTTACTAAAGACGATGGAACACTGTTTGCTTTTTTTATTGTTGATTGTAATTTTTCAAGTTATCTTGTTATTTTTCATGTGTCAGGATCCAGGTGGTAAAGAAATCGTCCCATATCTTCTCCCTAAGCGCTTTGACCATACTTTTGGTCCTCATCAGGTGTCGTGTAGTTTGAGTTGACAGTTTAGCTTTGAATTTTATTGTTTCAATTGCATATAGCTTTTTTATTTTAAAGTGATCAGTTGGAACGTTTTCAGCGTTTTGTTTTAAAACGTTCAGTTGGAAAGGTTTTAATAAATATATATTCTGTTAGATGAATTTTCTAATAGGGTTGGTGATTTTGATTATTAAAAATGTTTAATATTTTGGTACCTGTATTAAATGCTTTTTCATTTTTGTTTGGTTAGGCAGAAGATATGGGACAATTTCTCTACCACTTGGTCACCGACACAAGAAAAATAACAAGAAGAGTTGAAAAATTAAAATTAAAAATAATAAACAATGTTCTATCATCTTAAATAAAAAGTGTCTTAATATATATATATATATGAATGTATAACCATAATAACATCAACGGCCGAAAGTAAACGCGTTTTGTTTTTTTTTATTCACAAACTGCACACTAAAAATGAAGATTAACGTCCAATGTAGTCTCTGCTCTTAATTGACCTTGCGTATATATATATATATATATATAATTCTCTTAATACCCTGTCCGGTGGCAAAAGCTGCTTGGTAGCGCCAGGAGTGGCAGTACCGCCTTGAGCTACCAAAACTGTGTTTTATCACCGCTGGTTGGCGGCTGATGAGGGCAGGGTATCGCTCGTGCTTTCACACGTAGTATGATGAAAAATATATGGAAATGAATCCGACGATATGGAGAAAAATTGAAAAACAAGGTAGCCCAAAGAGAAGAATTTAATGTAAAAGATTTAACGTCATTCTATATCATCCATCCAAGTCCTGATGATGGTTCATTAGAACCGAAACGTTATAGCGTTAACTTTCTTTTAGATTTAATTCTTCTCTGTAGATTACCTTGTTTTTCAATTTCTTTCTCTCTCTCTCTCTCTCTCTCTATATATATATATATATATATATATAATCAAGTCGAACAGACAGCACGGATTTTCCTGACTCAATCTATACATTCGTCCAGATTTCTCTAAAAAGCATTTGATTCCATGTATAGAGAAAAATGGAGCAAATACTGCCAGCAATTGGCGTTCCCAAAGAAACTATAACAGCTATAATGATGCTTGACAAAAACACGAATACAATGGTTCGCTCACCTAATTTTAGTACCCACTTCTTCGACATTGTCGTTGAATTTTTGCAAAGAGATACATTAGCACTATATATACTTTCAATCTGCCTAGACTATATTCTGCGGACGTCGAAATGATCTTACACAAAAAAGACGAGAAGCAGACAGTATCATGCAGACACTATGACGGACGCAGACTACGCAGATGATCTAGCGCTTTTAGAAAATACACCAACACAAGCCGAATCCCTACTGCGTAGCCTGGAGCACGTAGCAGAAGGCGTTAATCTCTACATGAATGCAAATAAAACTGTGTTCATGTGTTTTAAACGAGGTAACAGGCCTCTAAGATTAGTAAACTAATTCACATATCTCAGCAGCAATATCTCATCTACTGAAAGTGATGTCAACATACGCCTAGCAAAGGCGTAGACTTTTATCGACTGGTCATCGATCATCTGAAAATGAATTCTATCCGATAAAATAAAACGGATTTTCTTCCAAGTTGTTTTTGGTTTGGTCAGGTTTATGGCATATCAACCATTGTAGGTTATTTAATGCCAAATCCATTTTATACATATAAACAGTTCTATTCCAAACAATACAGTTTAGTATAAGTACATTTTTTGTTTACACTCAGTTAAATGTCAAAAACAGTTTTATTTCAAATAATTCACTTTAGCATAAGTACACTATTTAGTTCTATTTGACCCATAGATAGGACCCTATCAGGTGCGACCACTCCATGCTAGAGTGGACTTTGGAGCGATGTCAATAAAGGGGTACTCCGCGTTACATAAAGCTCCAGCATACTGGAGCCTAAGATATCAGATTGTTTAGTATCATATGGAAGACATTCGTTGGAGTCATACTCCTCTGCAGAGACTGTACTTTGGAAGACACTCATGACTCAAGAGTTCCACGTGGTTGGCATTTGAAAAATTCTTATCTTGTTTCATTGTTATTCTATTTTGTACGTGAAAAATATTGTTCTGAATTTTTGGACATTGGGCACTATATTTGACTGGTTTCTTGCAATACAATAGAATAAATACAGGAAAAAACTCACGACTCTGAGATATATATATATGTATATATCAGAGTCGTGTATTCATTATATATATATATATATATATATACACTTGTGTGTATATATCTTTACTCTACCCCAAACACATTCGTATGAGTGTATATATATTTGACTGATTTCCTGCAACACAATAGAATAAATACAGGAAAAAACTCACGACTCGGAGATACATATATATATATATATCAGAGTCGTGTATTTATTCTATTTATAAATATATAATATACATATACACACTTGTGTGTATATGTCTTTACCATATTTACCCCCAACTCTGCTCGGGCAGGATATGACACAAGGTTAATTTTTCAGCGGAGTTTAACAGGTTTAAATTCAAAGTTTTCCTTCTCCTAGACTAGTTGCCTAACCAAGGCTGAAGAACCTAATCTGTCCTACTATTTACCCATAGCTGGAGGGAGAATAATTGGATTCATACCTTTCCCAAGGGTATTAGTGCTATGTGAAATGCAATCAGTCTCGTCCAGGATTTGAACTCGTGTCGCCATGTTCATTTCCTACGACGATAACAATTACACCACGGGCACCTTTACTCTATCTTTACTCTATCCCAAACACGTTCGTATGAGTGTATAAACAATCTCCCTTATACAAATATATATATATTGAACAAACAAAAAAGATACAAATTATATATATATATATGTTAGTTGTCCATATACTCATCCGGTGGGCATCCCTTTATATAATGTTAAGACGTTCGTGGTGTGCGGATTACCATCGTAGGAAATTGACTCGGAGGCCAAAGTTCAAATCCTGGATGAGACTGTTTGCATTTCACAGAGCGCTTATAATTTTGGAAACAGTATGAATCCAACTATTCCCCTCCAGCTATCGGTAAATAGTAGGGCAGACTAGGTTCTTTAACCTTGGTATGGCAATCAGTTTAGAAAGAAAACTCTGAATTCAGACCTGTTAAATTTGACTTAAAAATCGACCTTGTGTAGCATCCAGATCATGCCACGGACTTTGGAATATATATATATATATATATATATATAAGAAAAAAATGAAATTTTTTTATCCAATTCAACATTATGTTCTATTTCAAGCGAAGCTGACCTTACTTTTGATATGAGACGGGATTAACGTTGAAAAACGTAAAATCTTTTTAATTTTTTCATTCGGATATATTTTTTTCAGATAAAGCATTGATCAACAATTATACAACTTGGGATAAATCATAACGTTGGCAATGTTTATATGAAGAATTCGTAATTTTAATATTTTGTTTTATATAAATGTATTTATACTCACATGATGCCAGTCGGCAGGGGTTGTAGAATACACCGACTACATCTTTGCTGAAGGTTAAGACTCCCCCACAACGAGTGTCCTGATTAAGACACAAAACCATATCATAGTTAGGCCCCAGTCCTGAAGCTTTGGGGATTGTGGTGTACCCCTTCATTACAATTACTCCCAGGTCCACTCTGGTCTGGGGTGGTAGCACCTGATAGGGTCCTATCTATGGGTCAAATAGAACTGTTTAACAATTAAATTGTGTGCAAACAAATGACTTAGGCGAAATTGAATTCTTAGAAATAAAACTGATCATTTAACTCTGTGTAATTGATATTAAACTGAATTGTTAGTGATACATAGCAATACTTGAAACTATTTAACTGTGTACAAAAAGAACAGAGTTCAGGCTCGTTTAAAGATGTTAACAATAAAATGAGTTTACAAATCATGCATATTATACGTGGGGCCTCCATAAGTTTCCAGACTTTTTTGTACAGGCATTTAAAATTGCCGTAGACTCTTGAAAATTCACTATGTTATTGCTATACATCTTATGAGATGACTGACCAATTTTTATGATTTCAGCTTCAAATCAACAGCTACAGCAGCAATTGGAATACACCCTACTAAATCCTGATTGTCACAGCTGGTGAATTTCAAAAATGCAATCTGGACGTGAGGACACTTTAGAAGAACAATATGCAATAAAATTCTGCTTTAAACTTGGAAAAAATGCCACAGAAATGTATGGAATGCTTCACACTGCTTTTCGACCATCTTGCATGAATCGAGCATCAGTTTTTGAGTAGCGTAAGAGATTCAAGGAAGGCACGCAGTCTGTGAGGGATGGTGAGAGGTATGGGAGGAGTAATACACCAGAGTTGATTGGCCAAAGGGTTAGGGTTAGGGTTACTATGTTGAGGTTTTAAGGGAGTTCAGCAAGAGATTTCGTCGGAAGAGGCCAGCACTCTTCAAATCGGGTCAGTGGCATTTCCACCAGGACAATACACCAGTCCACAACTCAATTCTTATCACAGACTATTTAACCAAGATGGGCATCAAAACAGGTCTTCAGCTTCCCTATAGTCCAGACCTTGCTCCCTGTGACTTTTGATTATCCCCTAAGCTCAGAGGCTGTCGTTATGAGACAATTGAGGAGATGAAAGAGGCTGTGACAAAGGTCATTGACACGCTCACACCTGAGGACTTCCATGGGGCCTTCCAGAAGTTGTTGGAACGGTACAACAAGTGAATTGCAACCGGAGGAGATTACTACGAAGGGGACTATAGTTTCATGTGTGTACTATCAATAAAAGTGCCCATACGAAAAAAGTCTGGAAACTTATCGTATGCACCTCGTATTTATTTAACAAAAAAGATTTGGCATAAAATAACCCACGATGGTAGATATGCCATAAATTCTTTCCAAACCAATCAAATGATACATTCTTATATATATATATATATATATATATATTTAAGAATGGCTCATTTAATTGGTTTGTTTATATATGTATATATATATATATATGTGTGTGTGTGTGTGTGTGTGTGTGTGTGTGTGTGTGTGTGTGTGTGTGTGTGATGATAAAAGTCCTGCAAATAAGGAAAATATTGGCATAAAGAGTGCTTGACGTTAAAATAGCAGAGCAGAGCTAATCTTTGAATAGTAGTTTTATAGAAACCATATGTCCATTACACAAGTCTCATGTCTCTTACACAATCTTCAGACGGAAGTGTGATAAAAGTGGGCTGTCAAGCGTCTATATAGAGTGAGGTATAGTCACGTGATAAGATCTAGTTCACATGACATTTACATGAAAAAAGAATAACTTGATCAAATGTTTGTTTGCGTGACATTCAAACGAGAAAAATATTTTCTTTTTTTCTCTTGTACTTTAAAATAGAGGAGGATAAAGTATGGAATTAATCAGAGTCAAGTAGTGGATAACACCGGTGAAATTTGTTGACATGTCTACACTTAGATATCTATTCGGTTGTTTTCTTTTTTTAGCCCACTTGCTTTCAGCATGATCAAAGATGCATAATTTTTTCTTCCAGGCACAATCTGCAGTTATACTCACGTTCTCTCTCTCTCTCTCTCTCTCTCTCTCTATATATATATATATATATATACTAAACAGTGAAGTATATTAGGCTTTGTTGGGGGGACCGACCTTGGAGAAGGAAAACTCTAAATTCAAAACCTAAGGAGTGTTGTTCCAGTCAATCGGTAGCACATTGGGGCACTATTTCTCTATCATCAGCTTATCCAAGATGTATGGCATGTTCTACACAAACATTCGCTGTGTTAGTAGTTCAACCGTTCATATTTTTAACCAGACTTATGGACGCTCAAACGTCGATATATATATATATATATATATAGTGTTTAGGTTTGTTAAATTTCTAAAGAAAGAGAGTTCTATGTCGGTGATAAAGCATATGTAACAAATCTGATGATCGCTTTAGTGAGAAACTGACAGTCACCAAATGCTGTTGACTCTACGACCCCGTATTCATATATATATATATATATATATAGTGTGTGTGTGTGTGTGTGTGTGTGTGTGTGTGTGTGTGTGTGTGTGTGTGTGTGTGAGTGCATGTAGATGCGTGTATGTGTGTGTGTACGTGTGTGTGTGTGTGAATAACCTGATGATTTAACTATATTTTCTACATTTTAAAAGGTGGCATTTTTTCTGTCGCACCTTCCATTTAGTCTAGCTCACGTGAAAAAATTGTTTAGTTTTTTATCTTTTGAAAAACGACAAAAAATATTTCCAGATAGATAGATAGATAGACAGATAAAAAGAGAGAAGGAGACAGACAGACAGACTAGTATTTCAAACAAGCACGCCCACCAATCTACACAAGTATATGACAGCTGAGAAAAAGTCACCTACGTACATTAATAAGTCTCCAGCCTTTTTTAAAGTTAAGAATTAGATTTCAATCGAGAAGCAAAATATGGAATGATTTTTAAAACTTTTTTTTAGTCTGATTCGTTCAATTTTTGAAAAAGAAAATCCGATAAATCTAATTTTTTATGATTAGGTCTGTTGTTCAAGCACTTTTTTAAAAATTAGAATTCAGCCGAACATGAGTGAGCAAGAAAAGAAACGACCAAGAATCTATGAAAACAAAAGTTTTTTGTTTACTGCATACAAAGCAAAGAAAAAGGTTTTAGGGAAAAGAGCTTTTTAAGGAAAAGCGGGAATGGAGGTTTGAACAAAAAACGAAAAAAAGGCTTTTTAGCTGCTCTCATTATGGTGATTAAGAAGGATCCCGCAACGTCAATAAGAAAGCACACTAATGAAATGAAAGTCCACAAAAAAAAAAAAAACTGTTAGGACAGCAATTAAACAAGATTTAATTCCAAACCATGACCACCTTGATTTTGCTATATGCGGCGTTTTAGAAAACTAAACAAATGCAACTTCCCATCCAAATGTTGGTTCGCTTAATACTGCTATTGAGGAGGAATGAAATAAAATGTCTGAAGAATTTATTTTGAAGGCATGCAAATCGTTTTGTTGATATAATAATTAAAATAAATGGTTGCCATATTGAATAAATTTATTGTTTCATGTCTATCTTCTTGTTTTGTTGTTTATTTTTTCACATTAACATTAATCTTGTTTTATAATAATTGAATAATTTATCATTATACCAGAATACTGCCAATTTTGCTTCCGTTTCGAGTATAAGTTCTGATTTATGTAATTGATATTCACAAGTTAACGAAGTGTACTCACAAGTTAGAATTTTATGTTTAAAAGGGAATTGTAAATATTTGTTATAGAATATAAATGTTTTTTCTATATCATTAGTTTATGGATTTATTGACTTATCATTCACAAGCCAGGAAACCAAATATTAGTTTGGAACGAGTAGGCAAATACACCCAACCAAGCCGAAACACTACTACATAGTTTGGAACGAGCAGCAGCAGGCATAGGCCTCTATGACCATGCACACAAAACGGAATATATGTGCTATAATCAAACGGGTGACATCTCCACTCTAGATGGAACCCCTCTTAAACTAGAAGACAAATTCACTTACCTACGAAGCAGCGTCGCATCAACCGAAAAGGACATCGACACGAGGTTAACGAAGGCATGGACAGCTATCAATAGGCTATCGATAATATGGAAATCAGACCCAACCGATAAAATGAAACGCAGTTTCTTCCAGGCAGCGGTCGCATCGATACTGCTATATGGATGCACTACATGGACTCTAACAAAACGGCTGGAGAAGAAGCTAGACGGCAATTACACAAGAATGCTGCGAGCAATTTTGAACAAGTCCTGGCGGCAACACCTCACAAGACACCAACTGTAAGGCCACCTGCCTCCTATCAGGAAAACTATTCAAGCTAGACGAACCAGACATGCAGGACACTGCTGGAGAAGCAGGGACGAACTCATAAGTGATGTACTCTTATGGACCCCCACACATGGCCGTGCAAAAGTAGGACGACCAGCACAAACATACATTCAGCAACTATGTGAGGATACGGGATGTTGTCCAGAAGACCTGCCAGAGGCGATGAACGATAGGGAAAAGTGGCGAGAGAGGGTCAGGGATATCCGTGCTACCAGCACGACATGATGATGATGATGACAACTGCATTCAACGTCTGTTTTGATTGGTGGATCCTGACTAATTAGAAGATTACTATCCCCCCACCACCACGCTGTATTTTGCTCGTTTCTAATTACGTCACTAACTGTAATACTGACTGCAGTTGGCAGATCACGTGAGAGAGAACTTGGTGTTATGACACCGGATGTTGGCCAAGCCAAAATATAATATCTTGTCGGCGGTTCTAGTATATCTATCAAGAATGTGAGCGTGTATTGAAAGAGAGAGAGACAGAAACAGAGTGACAGACAGACAGACAAGAAAGAAAAAAAGAGGACGAAAGAGAGAGAGAGAGAGAAATAGAGAGAGAAAGAGGGGGATGGTGAGAGGTAGGTGATCCGATGGATAAGCTATATAAGGAGTTTATTCGGGGCCCGTAGCCACGAGTGGGAGCCTCAAGAGCACTTGATTGTTTTTTGCTTTTGTTTCTTGTTTTCATTTTGCTTTTTGTTTTTTCCTTTTTTTAACGAAGGAGGGGATTTATAATGTCATCGAATATGTCCGTGCGGTTTAAAATGACGGTTATTCAATAAAAGCTTGCAGGGGTTGTTTTTTGTTTGTTTGTTTGTTTTTATGTTTGTTTGTTATGGTTTCTTTTTACGTTTTGGATTTTTGCAGATTTTTATTTTTTTTATTTT
Source organism: Sepioteuthis lessoniana (assembly GCA_963585895.1). NCBI lineage: Eukaryota > Metazoa > Mollusca > Cephalopoda > Myopsida > Loliginidae > Sepioteuthis > Sepioteuthis lessoniana. The sequence goes on along the minus strand of OY757909.1, from coordinate 102,705,466 downwards.
TTGAGGGGGTGATTTTATTGGGAGAGCTGTTGGGCGAGAGGCTGAGGGATTTTTTTCACAGTGGCTGTGTGAACGGAAAAATATTGACAACATTCAATATTGTTTACGGTGATGATCGAAGAGGCTAAGCAAATTTCCATTTAGGCCTCATATTGGCTTGGAACGCAGTCTATAATCAAAATCCGATAGACAGATGGATGAAGGGATGCATCCTCCCCTTCCCTAAAAAGGGTGACCTCGGATTAGCCAAGAACTACCGAGGTATAACACTTACATCCATAGCAGCCAAAATTTACAATGTCCTACAACAAAACCGCATAGTATCCTAAATCGACAACATCCTTAGGAAAAACCAAAATGGCTTCCGAAGAAATAGATCCACGACCTCACAAATATGGACCATCCGTAGAATCTTCGAAGGCGTACGGGCATAAAACCTACAGGTGACATTAGTATTTGTCGACTTTACCAAGGCCTTCGATTCCATTCACAGAGGGAAGATGGAACAAATCCTACTAACATACGGCCTACCAAAAGAAACCGTAGCAACAATAACGATTCTCTACAGAAACACCAAAGTGAAAGTACGTTCACCGAATGGAGACACAGAATACTTCGACATTGCAGCAGAAGTACAACAAGGGGACACGCTAGTCCCATACCTCTTTATCATCTGTCTAGACTACGTGCTTAGAACTTCGATTTATAAAATCAGAGAAAACGGCTTCGAGCTGAAAAAGAAAAGAAGCAGAAGGTACCCCGCAAAAACAATTACCGACGCTGACTATGCCGATGACATAACGTTACTGGCGAATACACCCAACCACGCTGAAACACTACTGCATAGTTTGGAACGAGCCGCCGCAGGCATTGGTCTCCATGTCAATGCACACAAAACTGAATATATGTGCTATAATCAAACAGTTGACATTTCCACACTAGACGGAAGCTCGCTGAAACTGATAGATAAATTCACCTACCTAGGAAGTAGCGTCGCATCAACCGAAAAAGACATCAACACACGGCTAACGAAGGCATGGACAACCATCGATAGGCTTTCGAACATATGGAAATCAGACCTAACCGATAAAATGAAGCGCAGTTTCTTCCAAGCAGCGGTCGTGTCGATACTGCTATATGGATGCACTACTTGGACGCTAACTAAACTAAGCTAGACGACAATTACACAAGAATGTTGCGAGCAATATTGAACAAGTCCGGGTGGCAACACCCCACAAGGCACCAACTATACGGCCACCTGCCCCCCATCACGAAAACTATCCAAGCTAGACGAACCAGACATGCAGAACACTGCTGGAGAAACAACTACGAGCTCATAAGTGATGTACTCCTATAGACCCCCGCATGTGGCCAAGCAAAAGCAGGACGACCAGCACGAACATACATACAACAGCTATGTTAGGATATGGGATGTAGCCCTGAAGACCTGCCAGAGGCGATGAACGATAGGGAGAAGTGGCGAGAGAGGGTCAGGGATATCCGTGCTACCAGCATGACATGATGATGATGATATATATGTATATATTCATATACATATATGTGTGTGTGCATGTGTGCAAAGTAATGATGAAAAGAACTGACCTTTATACACACACACACGCGCACACACACACACAAACATATATATATATATATATATATATAATTTGGTTGGTTGGTTGGTTTCTTGGCTTAATGACAACAACTTTCGTTGACAGTTTGATATCAAAGGCATCCTGGTAGAAGAGAAATGATACTATTTAATCCATAGCTGGGTGGGAAAGGGTGCTTCATACCTTTCCCAAGCGTATTAATTCAAAAGTGAATGAAATAGCACGACTAGCGTTCGAACTCGCTTACTTCGAGACCACAGTTCTGCACGTTAGCCATTACGCCACGGAGATTCCTCCATACTGATTTTCCATATTTTCTTCCTGTTTCTGATAGATAGATAGATAGTAGCACTGATTCCTTTGGCTCCCTCTCGCCATCCGTCCCTATCAAGCATCGCTCTCAGTTAGACCTTCAGACAGCAACCATCATCTGCACATTTGTGAGATGGAGGGTTAGTAGCCGTACAGTTGCAGTTTTGTGGGTTGTTGCTTCCTGGAGTTATTCAAAATAGCACGTAGTAGGTCCCAAACTATTTTCTTTCTTTTTTTTTTGTTCGAAAAGTTTCGTTAGAGTCCAAGCGGGGAATATAATCCTTATTCGGTTACTGTGGGAAACAAGCTTCATTATATATATATATATATATACCGACGAAAAAACACGAGGAGTAGGAGTATCCAGTTAGAGTGCTCAATGTTGACGGCTATTGACTGTATAATTAATTTAGGATTAAAAATACATCAAAACGCACGAGCAGAGCAAAAATATTTTTATATAAAAATAAAAATAAAAAATTCAATTCTTTGGTGTCATTATAGATTTATTTCTGGTCTATGATAACCCTCTTCAGATGGTTTAGTATTTGAATATCATTTGAGTATTTTATATTGCTTCCGGCGAGAAGAGAACTTTTTTTTTAATTTTTATTTCTTAATGAAAACTTTTTTAGTTAAAAAAAATTTAACGGTGGAAAAATCATAATATATCATTATCAGATTTAATGTCTGTACATTCCTCTTTTTTAATATATATATATATATATATAGATCTTTAAGAAAAAAACCAAAGACCGGTTAATTCATGATTATAAATTTATTTCGGTCCCGTATTTTCAGTTTCTGGTGTGAACCAAAAAACATGAAGAAAAAAATGAATACAGGACTTCTTCAGACCCAATGGATAATTAATTAAATTCAAATTTAAATTTAAATTTGAATTTAAAAACCAGAATAAACACGTGGGGTGTAAATGTTCAGCTCTTGAATGATTTTCTTGTCCTGAGGGAATTACTCCAAACTTTTTAACCTGACCGAATATTACCTATATATATATATATATAAAAGTAAAGTTGGCGACCGGAGTCGAGGACGACCCGAAGGCTCCTTTTCAATAGCTACTACACCGAGATGTAGGGACGGGGGCTACTCCTTTCCCTGGTTTGCTCCACTTTACTCATGATCCATACCTTATAAAGCTGAATGTTTAGCAGGGAGGCATCAAGTACTATTTTTGAGTCTTTGGTATGACTCGACCAGGGACTGAACTCCGGTCTCCCGGTCCACTGATGAACTCTCTACATGGACTGAGGCTGCTGCCATTTCGCATTGTGCTAATATTCTTGGAAAAGGTATGCATCCAACTATTCTTCATCCTTCTTTGGGTAAATAGTAGAAAAGGCTAAATCCTTAAACCTTGCTATGATAACCTGTGTTAGAGAAGGAAAACTCTTGATTCAAACCTATTAAACTCTGCTTAAGAATTCCCCTTGTGTCACGTCCTGCTCGAGCGAAAGGGTTCGTATACATACACACACACACACACACACATACACTCACACACACACAAAAATACATGTTCGCTTTCCACTTATATTCACTGTCATGTCTCCCTAATGTGCCAGGACTCTCCTCAGTCTCACATCTTATTTTTGTAAAGCTATCATCTAAGTGAGTACGATATCCACAGATGGGTTTTCTTCTTTTTGTTTTATAATGACAAGTGTTCCCTGGTAGCGTAATGGTTGACAAGCTAATCTTGTGGATGAAGACCGGTTAAAGTCTAGATTAATTCCAGATGTCAAGATGAAGTCTTGTTATAATTTAGATAAAATCCAGATGAAGTCCAGAGGGAATCTAGATGATGACCAGAAGAAATCTTCAGTCACCACAAAATTATCATTCAGTTGTAAATTGGACCGAAAATAACATTGTATTGATCCAATAACAGTCTCACTACATATAAAGTCTCGATGAGGTCCAGATGAAATCTAGATAAAGTGTACCTTCATATGAACTTTACAGATGAAATCTACAAATGAAATCTACAAGTCAAGATGAAGATTTAGATGAAGTTTAAAAGAAGTCCAAATTATGTCAACATGAAGTCCAGATAAAGTTCGGGTGAAGTTCAGATGAAATATATGTTAATCTAGATAGAATGTATAGTCCAGAAGAAATTTAGATGAAGTCCAGTTCTAGACTAGTTGAAGTCTAGATAAAGTGCAGATGAAGTTTAAATGAATTCTAGATGAAATCCAGATAAAGTCTCGATGAAATCTAAATGAAGACCAATTGAAATCTTGGCCTCAAGGAAAAGACTTTTACTCAAGATTAATCTTGACTAAGTGTCTAAATTAGATCTAGATTTACTCCAGATGTCTTAATAATGTCCATATCAATTCCAAATGAAGTCTAAATGAAGTCTTGACGAAGTGCAGATAAAATCCAAATAAATTCCAGATGAAAGTTAGATGAATTCCAGTTGAAGTCAAGATGAAGTCTTGATGAAGTCCTGATGACTAAGTGAATACTTTTAGTCTAGATTTAAAGTCTAGATTAAATGTAGTTCAACTCAAGAAGTCTTAATGATGTCCAAATCAAGTCCAAATGAAGTCTAAATGAATTCTGAATGAAATTCAGATAAAATCCAAATAAAGTTCTGCTGAAGTTCAAATTAAGTTCTGATGATTTTTTTTTCTTCCTTTATATATATATATAGCATCATTATCATCATCAAGGCCTGATAACAGCACCGTTTCCCTTCTGTCGCTCTCTCTCTCTCCCTATATATATATATATATTGCTCGCTCGCTCCCTATTGACCTTTGCTCTGGGAAAATCCTTAAGGTGGCATCCAGTGTCCGTACAGAACTGCTTAGTATAAGTCTTTGCTGGTTGGCAAAAACTTGTGTATCCATGTGTAGGACTGAATAGGTTAACATCGCCTTTGCTTTGCTCCTCTGACTTGGAGCGTTTTTTTTAGACAGATAAGTGGCTGTACAACAGCTGTTTTGTACAGTGCTATGCATTTCGTTAGAATCCGAGTGGTGCAGCCATACAGTAGTTCTGACACAGTTAAAGCTTGGAATAATTCCCATTTCATTTTATTTGAGAGATCAGATTTCCATATTGACGTTAACTTTTCAATTGCAATCCATGCTTTACCAATGCGTAGACTGACATAGCTTTCAGTAAATGAGATATTGCTACCATGGTATATGAACAGGTTGACTAATTTCACAGTCTAGAGGTTTGCCATATATATATATATATACTCTGTCAGTCTTGACAATTTTTTAATCAATTTATTAGAAACTGGTATATGCCTATTAGATATCTAATTGCTTAGTAATTAATGGAATAACGTGTCTTGATAAACTATACACAAGTGTTTTGAAAAAAAAAAAAATTCAAAATGGCGATGTTTCAAAGCAAGAAAAAAAGTATCAAGGAAAAGAAATAAAAAATGCTGGAGCTTTCAGAAGAACTATGTCTGTGACATTGCGCTTGCGCAGAAAAATTTTGTATGATAAAAAATGAAAGCTAATTTTTCTTCTCGTGTCGTAAACGGGCTGAGCGTTTTTATATTTGGACTGCTGATGTCTTCATGCGTGTTGTCAATGGGCAGACGACAGAGCGTGAATGATAAATGATTATTTTCACGAATAAAGAAACTACGACGACGATGAGCTTCCAATTGGAGCCCACGTAGCACGAAATGAGATAAGTATGTTAGGAATATATATATACATATATATATATACGTATTTGAACGCGTGTTTGTATATGCTTCTCTGTGTGGATGGGTGGGTAAAAAAAGGAGAAAAGGAAAAGTGTGTCAGGATGCGTGATTGTGTGTATATGGTCGTATATTCTTTATGCATACGTAAATGAGGCACAGAGAAGACTGTGTCATGACGAAGCGGCAAACATCAAATAGTTCGTATGTCTAAGTAGTATTTTGTGCATGAATTAAAGAATTAAAAACGGGTTTGTCTTTCTCTCAACACATATATATATATATATATATATATATATATATATATATATATATATATGTGTGTGTGTGTGTGTGTGTGGAGGCACTCTCAGGCAATGGATTCGTCTATTGGTGAGCATTTTCTTACTATAGATAGCTGCAGAACCAGTTATGAAGATAATTGTTTCTCAGTCCAGCATAGAGCAAGAGACAAATTCCATCTCAAAGTCTTGGAGGCGATTTATATTTCTATGAATCGCCCCTCTCTATACAGGCAGTTAAACAATCACAACTTAAATATTTTTGGGGAACTGCTTGAGACTGGGGTGACTTAAGGGTTTTTTGTTTGTTTTTTTTTTCTCACCTCAGCCCAGCAATCCAAATTATATACCCCCGTTTTTACCGATTTCCGGTGCACAAAACTTGAAAAGCGCCGGACGAAAGGGCCCTCGTTCATTTTACTATTTTATTATAGTCCCCCCTCTTTTGTTACCTATGACGTCTTTGTTAGTCTGTATATATAAATTTGCTTGTACCAGAAATTTAATAATATATATAAGTAAAGTTAGCGACCATAGTCGAGGGTGACCCGAAGGCTCCCTTTTCGATAGCTACTACACCAAGGTGTAGGGGAGGGCGCTACTCCATTCCCAGGATTGCTCCACTTTACCCTTGAACCGTACCTTATAATGCTGAGTGTTAAGCAATGAGGCATCAAGTTCCATTTTTAAAGTCTTTGGTATGACTCGACCTGGGATTGAACCCAAGTCTCCCGGGCCATTGGCGAACACTCTAACCGCTGGGCCAATGTCCCACTCCAATAATATATATACATATATATATATATATATATATATGTGTGTGTGTGTGTGTGTTTGTGTGTGTGAGTTTGAGTTTATGTATATATAGAAGTTTATATATGATATATATTTACTGGAGCCTTACCATTAGATTGTTTAGTATCATATACAGGACACTCATTGAGGAAGGGGGTCTAATCCCTCTTCAGAGATGCAGTCGGTGTATTCTACATCCCAAGCTGACTGGGCAATCATGTTTTGATTTGTGCAAGGAACACTGATAATTTAGTCGGCCTTTTTTTACCCTTTCTATTCTCATATCTCATTTGATGATTGTATTTTTTTCTTTTTGTAAAAATTAATTGAACGTGTTGTTATAAGATGTGCGTAAATATTTATTTATTTCAGGTTTATCCTGCTCAACTGGCCAGCATTTGAGCCCTTTTCTGATTTAAGAAAAAAAAGTTTTCACAACAATGTTTTTTGGCTAAGTCTGCTGGGGCTGCAGAATACACCGACTCTCTCTCTCTCTGCAGTCGGGTAAGACCCCCGCCCAATCTGTGTCCTAGATATGACACTAAACAATCTGATAGTGAGGCCCCGAGTCTTTGTTAATCTGTATATATAAATTTGTTTGTAGCAGAAATTCATTAATATATATATATGTGTGTGTGCGTGTGTAGAATTTCTTCGTTGAGACATTTTTGATTAAACATCTACATATTTTTCTTTTGATCCTTTTAAGTCACCGTATGGATGTTATAATATCCGGTCGGAATTGGCTAATAAACTTTACGTAATTAATTGGTTCCCAAGTACTTTCAGACCCATCTTGGGCCATCATCGGAGTAAGGGTATATTGTAAAAGCGTTTAAACACTAAACGCTTAATTTTTACAAAGTTGTAATGTACTTGTAAAGGTTGTATTGATTTTGCGATATACACCCCACCCCTGATGATGGCCCAAGATTTATCCGAAAGTACTTGGGAACCAATTAATTACGGAAGGTTTGTTAGCCAATTCCTACCGGATATTATAACATCCATACATCGACTTGAAAAGATCAAGACAAAAATATGTAGACAAAAGACATTCTTAAAGTAAAGACTTTTTTATTTATTTCCACAGAAACTACAGATATAGATGTTATGTTTTGACCTTTTAACCCGGCCAAAAATGCCATTCAAGGTGGTGCACCGGAAGGAAGTGACACAACCCGGTCGCTGGAAATCGGAAGAGGTTGCGTAGGCGTTGAGGCGTGTCTATATTACTGCGTGGGAGTTTGAAGGTAATATATGGCCGACGAATTGAGTACAGTGGGATATAGGCGAGAAGGAGGGCAAGCAGTACAGTGGAAGACGGAAGTAGACGCGGTGTAGTAGGGAAAGCCAGCACACAGAAGAGTTTACTCCAGGGTCCGGTTGAGCAACCATGGAGAACGAGAAAGACACAACGCTGACGGTCACAACTTCGGGGTCAAAATATTTCAGTAATGTTCGGTCCCCAGCTACCTCTCACACGCAAACTTTGAGTAACCCTTTTCGAAACCTTACAAATAAAGTGAGAGGTAAAATATTTTATAAAGAAGTCTTCCTGCGTCTTCCTTGCGTGCGTCGTTTATTCTTGCGACTTTATCATTGTGCGTCTGTTTGATTATTTATTGTGTCGTTATGATGCTGCATGAACATGTACATGTGTATATAAGCATATTTATCATGTGAGTATATAACATAGAGAGCATAACACTTTTGAATAGAATAGGCTTTCGCCGACAAAATACTATTTTCAATAATTTCGACACATTTTCGACTGTCAGGAACAGGAACCTGCATGCTGCGCTATTTATTTATTTTCTATGTTGTCGCACTTCACTTGCAGGTGTTGAATGCTCGACAGTAGAAATTGAACAGTTCCGCTAATAACCCATTTTTACTAAATTATAAATAACAGCTGAATGGCCGTCGTAAAATATGGCGTCTGACATGAAAGCAGAGACGCACCACTGAATTTCTACCAAATGCATACGCAAACTAAATAATAGATGTAAGCATCGTTATGTTGCAAATTTTGCGTTTCAGTAATGGTGGTTGTGGTTTCAGTGAAAAGCCACGTATAACAGACCTCATCCACATGAACTGGGCAGATGAAAGATGGACTACGTGGACGTTATTTTTCTGACAAATACACAGACATCGCTAATGAGAAGAATGGTTCGTCTCTTCTGATGCAGATTTTTACGAGATAGATAGATAGATGTTGACTAAATTTATTCTAGTGAAGGACTACATCAATGAAATAAAATTATGTTGCGCTAATCTTCCAAGTTCAAAGAAGTTTTTTTTTTTTTATATCGAAAAGCAGTATTCTTTTACGTAAGTTCAATTAGTGACAGCTGAAGCCAATTGGAACTGCATTACCACTTCACTCAGAAGCATGACAAGTTAATGATAGATAGATAGATAGATATGAATAAGGAGATAGCTAGATAGATAGATAGATAGATAGATATGAATAAGGAGATAGATAGATAGATAGATAGTAATAAAGTAATGTATGAGCTTGTTTATACCAGTTTTTATACGTAGACGAGATTTGACCGGAAAATAACCAGCCATTTAATATTAACGTTAAAATATTGTATAACCAAAACAATGATGTTTAAGCCATATTCAAATTAATCTGCTCTGAATTTTTCACACTTACTCCAAGACACCGTTCTTTTTTCGGAACAGTCCACAATGTTCTCTTTCAGGATCACCATCAGCTGTCTCTTTGAATTTTCTTTAATCTTATTGACGGCATTTCAACATCAGTTTTGTCTTTGACAAAATTCAGAACTCGACGGCATCAAGATTTAACCTGCTATGAGGGTATTAGTGGAGCAAGATGATAGAATTTTCTGTCTAAAACCCGGTTATAGATTTAAAGAATCTAACTGTTCGATCATTGTGAAAGCGACAGTCACACAGTACAGAAGCTCATTCAATGTCGTCTTCCATTACTCTACAGAAAAAACATCCGTTCGTGCATGCGTGATAAGGTCCCCTCCAATTGGTATACAAGATGTATCAAGGTTGCACAGCAACTCTTAAGATATTCAAAATGTCTGGTTACGTTCCAAACCGCAGACGTATATAAAGTTGACTGACTGATTTTAATAGCATGTCAACCTGTTTAGGGTTATTTTATGCCTAGAGGCTTGTGAATCGTGTTGATTGTAACTCTATGTTTACATTTTTTGTGTAGTTGTTTCTTAAGAAGTTTTTTTTCCTAACTGGTACAACCACTCCAGGTCAGAGTGGACCTGGGAGTCATGGTAACGATTAGGTACTCTGCGCTCCCCAGAGCACCAGAACTGTATATATGAATATACGTATGTATTACCCATTATACAACTAATCTTTTTTTTTAATAAAAGGTTACTTTTCTTCTAAATAAATCACAGCAAATGCATTATACAATCAAAATAGTTTGGTAATTGATAATACCTAAGAATATCCGTTTTCATTGTACAATGTTTAACTAGTTATAATCGTATCTTTGATTTAGAATAAAAGTAATTTATTTTTAAAATATTGTTATGGGTGTACTTATTTATGAGCGTAATTGTAATAACAGAGATAACTCTGACACATGGTTACTTAATTATGGGTGATGCTATAAGTTGATGAATAAATAAATAAATGAAACAAATTAGGAGAAAAAGAAAGTATGGAAAAAATGAAGGCAGTCAAGATTTCAGAGGAGGAAACTTAGGCTCCAGTTTTTTAAACAGATATTCGTCGGTGTCCCTTCTTGTTTGTTTGTTTGTTTGTTTGTTTGTTGCATCTCAACCATAGTAGGTTATTTAATGCCAAATACTCTTTATACATATACATTAAATATATATGATTTGGATTGGTTTGGTTTTATGGCATGTTAACCATTGTAGGTTATTTAATGCCAAATCCTCTTCATACATATACATTAGATATATATGATTTTGTTTGATTTGGTTTGGTTTTATGGCATATTAACCATTATAGGTTATTTAATGCCAAATCCTCTTTATACATATATAAAAAAAAGTCGGCGACAGTTGTCAAGGACGACCAGAAGGCTCCCTTTTCAATAGCTACTACACCAAGGTGTAGGGGAGGGCGCTACTCCTTTCTCTGGATTGCTCCACTTTACCCTTGATACGTACCTTACATTGCTGAGTGTTAAGCAAGGAGGTATCAAGTACCATTTTTAAAGTCTTTGGTATGACGCGACCTAGGATTGAACCCAGGTCTCCCGGACCATTGGCGAACACTCTACCAATTAGGCCAATAAGTATATATGATTTGTAAACACATTTTGTTGATAACATTTTTAAACAAGCTTGAACTTATTTTTTGACACACAGTTAAATGCATTGTTACATAACGGTAAGAATTTTATTTAACATTAGTCATGTTTGCACACATTTAAATATGATTTGTAAGTAATTTTATTTTCAAATGAGAACTAACATTTTTCAGCACACAAGTATTGCTATTGTTTCTTCATGGATAAAGGGTTTAATTTACTGCCATCTGACACTAATAATTCTATTTAACATTGATTATTTATTTGCACACAGTCGTTACAAGTATTGCTATTTAACACAAATTATTCTATTGAACACTAGATGGTCCCAAGTATTACGATGTTATACAATAATTCTATCTTGCATACCGGATCCTAGTAAATAAAGTAAAATTAGCAACCGTAGTCGAAGGTGACCCGAAAGCTCCCTTTTCATTTGCTACAACAACGAGGTGTAGGGGAGAACACAACTCCTCTCCATGGATTGATCCACTTTACCATTGATACTTACTTTACAATGCTGAGTGTTAAGCAAGGCGGTATCAAGTACCATTTTTTGAGTCTTTGGTGTGACTCGACCTAGAATTGAACCCTGGTCTCCCGGGCCATTTACGAACACTCTACCAACTAGGCCAATGGGCCGGTTAAAGTAGTCCACACTAACACTTATTTGCACACAGTTAAATGGTATTTCTATGTATCACTTACAATCCAATTAATCCTCAGTTATTTTTTCATACAATTTAAATGTCAAACAGTTCAATTTTAACCATGGAGTGGACCCTATCAGGTCCAACAACGACGAGTTAGAGTGGACCTGGAAGTAATAGAAATGAATGGGTACTCCACATTCCCAAAAGCTCCAGGACTGGAGCCGCACCATCAGATACTTAAATGTCATAACGGGACACTCATTAGGGTGCGTCTCCTCTCTCTGCAGAAATACAGTCGGTGTATGCTACAGCTCTAGCCCACTGGGCTCACGTTCCTTCTTGGTTCTCTACTATTCGCAATTGGCTGGAAAGGAGAGTGCTGCGATGACGGGGAGCAGAAACTAAAGTAAAAAACAGAAAAATGGCACAGTGACATTGGGTTATGGAATCCTGCGTATCTTGTGCATTTAAGTGTGATATGTAGCCAACTATTTATCCCGACCGCATCACTGCACACCTGTTTGGTAGGAAGCTACTTCAGTTCCAACGAGTCAAGTGGAAGCTGTATAATATTTACCCACTACAAATGCTACGCCAGCAACTACTGCCATTGACAAGTCTTCTTCTTCTTCTTCTTCTTCTTCTTCTTCTTCTTCTTCTTCTTCTTCTTCTTCTTCTTCGTCGTCGTCGTCGTCGTCGTCGTCTTCTTCTTAATACTATAACTGTTTTCGCTGCTGTTATTGCTTCATTCATACTGTAAATTCATTCATCGTTTTTTCATTCATTGCATCTCAGTAGTTTCTGCAATTTTCACCTCGGTATCTCATTTATCTTTTTAGTCATTTCTCGATTCTCAGGAACGAAATAATTTATGATCTCAATATATCAACAGCATCCCATGCTATCAAGTGAAAAATTTACGGTGTTTGAAAAACTTTAGGGAAGCAAAGGGATTTAAATTTGAGGCGTTCGTGGCTTAACGTTTATCATTGTAAAAAATGAACTCGGCTAACCAATTTCAATTCCTGAACGAGGCTGTTTTTGCATTTCCTATAAGGCTAATAGTCGAGGGAAAGATACAGTTTGGTTACGTTTGGTTTAGTTTCTTTGCTTAAAGATGTACCAACCTTCATGGGTCATTTAGGGCTAAAGCCATCCTTGTTGAAAAACAAAGGGATAATATTTAATCCATAGCCGGGGGATAAAGGGGTTCATACCTTTCCCAAAGATATTAGTCCGAAAGTGAACAAATAGCGATACTAGAATCTTGCTTATTTCGAAACCTTAGTTCAGTACTTCAACTAAGGGGACTCCCTGGAAAGATGTGAATCCAACTATTCTCTCTTCGGCTATGGGTAAATAGTAGGTCAGACTGGCTCTTAAACATTGTTATAGCAACCGGTTCAAGAGATGGAAAACGCTGAATTCAAAACTAATTGACCTTAACAGGGATGAACCCTGCCAGGTCATTCCTGTCCTAAATACGCTACACGAGTGACACCCATCAGACCAAACCAGATTAAGGGACCAGCAAAAAATTGAGAGATGTTTGAAAAGAACTGGTGAAATCTTGACATATTTCAATCTTAAAAATTACAATGAGATTTTATAATGATATTACAATACGATGATAATGAAATTATCATAAGATTTTAATGTGAGGTTATATAATGAGATTAAACAATGAGATTATAATGGGATTATACAATGAGATTATAATGGGATTATATAACGAGATTATAAGATTGTAATGAGATTATAATAAGATTCTGATGATTTTATAATGATATTATAATACGATTATATAATGAGATTATAATGGGATTATATAGTTTATTATATAATGAGATTATAATGGGATTATATAATGAGATTATATAATGAAAATATGAGATTTTTATAATGAAATTGAATTATGAGATTATGATGAGATTATTTAATGAGATTATAATTAGATTAATATGATGCCGCCCCGTGGTGTAACGGTTATTTTCCTAAAAAATGGATTTGGCAACTTGTGTTCAAATCCTAAACGAAGATGTTTGCATTTCCTAAACCAATAACAATCTTAGAAAAAATATGAATCAAACAATTCTCCAAACAGATATGAGTAAATATTAAGGCAGACTGAGCTCTATAAATTTATTAGTACTGCGTTATAAGCAGTAATAGATTCATTACTGATCTTTGTTACATCCGGTTATCACCAGTTTGGTTTGGTTTGCTTTTGTTTTATGGCATATCAACCATTGTAGGTTATTTAATGCCAAATTCATTTTTATACATATAAACAGTTCAATTTTAAACAATCCAATCTTGCATTAATACACAGTTTTGTTCTATTCGACTTTATGACTTGTTTTGTTCTATGACTTGTTTTGTTCTATGACTTTATCCAGTGCTACCACTTTAGGCCAGAGTGGACCTGGGAGTGATGGCATTGAAGAGTTACTCCGCATTCCTTAAAGCTCCAGATTTACAGAAACCGCGCCATCAGATTGTTTAGTGTTATATCCAGGACATACGTTGGGGGAGTCTTACCCCACTGCAGAGATGCAATCTGTGTATTCTATAGCCCCAGCCAATTACGCCCTTTCACCAGTTGTTTGCTCTTATTTTTATTGTTGCTGATTCTGACACACAGTAATAAATGGCTTATCTCAAAAGACGTGTTTCCGTGTTGTGAGTAAAAACCTCTTAATGAACGAACCCAAATAAAAATATAAAACATGGTGTCAGAAGTCATTTCATCAAGCTGGTTGGGTTGGGTTGGGCTGGTTTAGTTTTGCGGTATATCACCCGTTACAGGTTGTTTAATACCAAATCCTCATAATACATATATATTGAATATATATGATCTGTAAACGCATTTTGTAGATAACATTTTTGAATGACCTAAACTCTTTTTTGCACGCAGTTAAATGGCTTCAATTATTGTTATATAATAATTACAATTTAACATCAGTCATATGTTTGAACACAGTTTGTTCTATTTCATCCATTGATATGACCCAAACAGTTGCTACCACTTCGGATCAGAGTGGACATGGGAGCAATGGCAATGAAGAGGTACTCCACATTCCCCAAATCTCCAAAGCTGGAGCCTCACCATCAGATGCTTTAGTGTCAGATCCAAGACACTCGTTGGGGAGAGGGGTCTTCCTCCACTGCAGTGATGCAATCTATGTATTTTACGGACTTAGCATAAACCAAATAAATAAATCTACAACCGCCTGAAGCATTCGACTTTTCTAGTCTTTCCACGTGGTCTACTTGGCGTCAAAGATTCGAATGATTTCGAATTGCGTCTAAGTTATATTTGGAAAATGGGCCAGTTTATAATCTATATGGGCAAAGCGACAGAAAATGTCTTTAGAACGGTTACATTTTCGAAGAAGGAAGACGAAATGACTACGAAACTGTAATGATAAAATTCGAAGCTCCTTTTATGCCCAAGAGGAAAGCAACGTACGAAAAGTTTCACTTGAGAGGACAACGCCCCAAAGAATGTGTCACAACATTTGTGAAAACATTATACGAACTTTCATATTGTTATAACTTTGCTAGCAGGAACGACGAAGTAAAGGACAGATTTATTATCGGACATCAGAACAAAAGATTATTGAAACGCCTTCAGCTTAACCCCAGACTTGAAACTCGATAAGCCCTATGAAATGGCGAAAGTTATGAACAAATCCGAGCAAACATGGAAGAAAAAGGAACAAAAAACGTCAACGAGGTCCAAATGAAAGGGGAAATTTTCAGAAATAGTCTCGAACCAAAACCAGATAAAAAAACATCTTGAAAAAAATGCATCAGATACAACCGGCTACTTGACTGTGCCGGAGTCCAGCTAAAAGACAAATTTGTGAAAAATGCAACCACCTCAATAATTTCACTAAAATAAACAACGTCCGGAAATAAAATACGACAAAATGGAAGAAATTTTTAAAAAACTCACTCAGCAAGGAAAAAAACGATCCACTGAGTTGAAGATTTACAGTAGCCATCAGAAATTAAAAATAAACACAGGAGCAGACATTACAGTAATAAGCTACAAAACGTACAAAAATCTTCGCAATAGACTGTCTTTAAGACCGACAGAAAGAAGATTTAGAAGAATAGGCGGCACTTTATCGAGCAAAGGAAAATTCTGAACTTCCACGACACAAAAGAAAAAATTACATATTCGAGATCAATGTACTAAATGGTCGGAACATAGAAAATTTGCAGTCCAGAAAGGTTACCAATTTAATGAGAATAATTATTAAAGTCGACTAAGTCTATAAAATATTCATCGAAAAGATGTGAAGTCAAACTGTACCACGAAATGGAGATGGATACCATTTCCTCTTCTATGAAATAAAAACCAAGACAAGACAAATTACAAGAATTATTTGGTACCTTGGACGATTCCTACTCAATGTAGCAGATTTCACACTACTAATGTTATACTTACTAAAAAAGGATTGACATAGAATTGGGACGAATCTCTGAGAAAGGCATTTTGGGAGGTAAAACTGCTATTAACTAAGTACTCTATCCTTACACTTTATGACCCCCACCCCACCCAAATCAATTGCTGTTGCAGCAGACGCCAGCAACTACTGGCTAGGAGCGACATTGTATCAAGAAAATAGGGGAAACAAAGTCGTTAGTTTTCCTTAAGCGCACTCTTTCGACTAATGAAAGAAAGTATGCCCAAAACAGAAAAAGAATGCATTGTAGCAGTTGAAATCAGAGAGAAATTTGACTTGTACATACCAAGATTTGGTAAATTTTGACTACTTACCGACCACAAACCATTAATACTCCTAATAAATGCTCAGGACCTTAGCAATACCTTTTTAAAGCATCAGAGGTTACTTATGAGACTATAAAGTTACAATACAATCGCAGAACATGTACCTGAAAAATTTCTCATAGTACCACACATACTTTTTCGTAGTCCACAATGCGAAATAGATAGCTGCACAGTCAAAGACACAGAACTCTACGTAAACAGTGTCATCAAGATTAGACCCATATCAGACAGAAAAATTCAAATTAGAAATACCACACTCGCTGATAAAGTTTCACAAGAAGTAATTCAATTGAAGTTAAATAGATGGAATGAAAATGGTTAAAGGGTGAAAATATTTCCATTTCGAAGTGAACTATCGGTATATCAAGACCTATTGTTCAAAGGCAATCCATAGCGGTTACATAGATCAAAACAAGTGTTAGGAACGGGCTACGGCATCAGTGTAGTGACCAAGAATATCTCACGAAATCAATGACCACAACTGAAAATGTACATTTTGCTATCAGCAACATTCATCAAACACCCATGAAACATTAAAAGCGACGCCGTTACAAGAGAAGCCTTGACAGAAGGTAGGGACAGATATCTTCACTCTGAATGGACGGAAATACTTAGTAACAATCAACTACTTTTCATGCTACATAGAAATAGCCCGTCTAAATATACTTTCTAGCGCCCATGTAATTGGTAAATGTAAAAATATGCTTGCCAGATGGGGAATCTCAAATGAAGTGATCAGTGACAATGGAACTCAGTTTCCCAGCACATGCTTCAGTGAAATTGCATCAAAATACGGATTTACACATAAAACTGTAAGTCTCCATTTTCCTCAAGCGAATGGAGCAGCAGAAAGTTGAATTAAAATCGCAAAAAGATTCCTAGAACATGCTGGCTCTAATTACATACCGTAGCACACCGGTATCGGCTTCTAAGGCAAGTCCTGCAGAGTTGATTATGGATAGGAAAATACGTGTTAAACTATGGTATCATTTTGAATATTCCAATGTTAGACTCTTTGAAAACAAGCTACTCTGTTGTTTCAGATAGAAAAAGGGTTTTATTCAGACATAATTTTTTGTAGTAAACGAAACGCGGAGGAAAGGAAGACATCGTCAGGGTTTCTGAATGAATCCACCGCCTGGTAGCCACCCCACCCCCACAACCAACTCTAACCGATTCGTCTCACGTCTAACTCCAATTGCCACTGACAACTCATCTGACTACACTGCCCAATTTTCAAATTATCTCTTTTTTTTTTTTATATATTCAAAAATTGAGAATTTAATCAGCCAAAGTCCTCGAAGTGGTGTCATCCTGTTACATCATATTTTTATTTGATTCCAATCCAACTTTGTTTTTAGTTTTCATTTCCTGTCCCGAAACCTTATCATGACAAGGAATGATTGTCGTATCCCCTCTCTCTCTCTCTCTCTCTCTCTCTCTATCGCACATGTGAGTGTGTACGTGTTGACTTTTGTGACGAATACACTTCCACTCAAAGATCTCAAACCAAACTACAATTTTACCAAATTAAATGATGAAATAATCAATGTGATTAATTACAAAATAAAATGATTAATATAATTAATCATCGCCCTAATTATATTACATTAGGACTGCACTACCAAACCACCAAAAAGACTAAATCCGATATGGCCTGACTTAGAACAAGTCAGGGACACAGATTCTTCAGCGAAAAGTCAAATGAAAGAGAATTAAGCTAGAAAGCATAATGCTAAAACATACAAGACACACAAAATAGGCGATCGAGTAAAAGTTAAAGCCGATCATGAAAAATACGAGAACACAACAGGTTATCATTACGACAGTTTATCACCAGAATAGGAAATATAGCATCCAAACAACATCCTTCGTAACGGGCGATATATTCGAAATGTTGGTTTGGTTTGATTTTATGGCATATCAACCATTGTAGGTTATTTAAAGCCAAATTCTTTTTATATATATAGATAGTTCTATTTCAAACAATTCAGTTTAGCATAAGTACAGGGTTTAGATGTCAAAAACAGTTCTATTTCAAACAATTCAGTTTAGCTTACGAACCGTTATGTTTACACATAGTTAAATGTAAAAATAATTCTATTTCAAATAATTCAGTTTAGAATAAGTACACAGTTTAAATGTCAAAAACAGTTCTATTTCAAAACAATTCAGTTTAGCTTAAGCACAGTTTTTGTTTACAAATAGTTAAATGTCAAAACAGTTCTATTTCAATTTGTCCAGTTTAGCATAAGTACATAGTTTTTTTCTCTATTCAACCCTTAGATAGGACCCTACTGGTGCCACTACTCTGGACCTGAGAGAACCAGGGAGTGATGAAAATAAATGGGTACTCCGCATTCCTCAAAGTTCCAGTATTACTGGAACCTCACCATCAGATCGTTTAGTATGATATCCAGGATACTAGTCGGGGGAGACTTACCCCTCTACAGAGATGCAGCCGGTGCATTCTACAGCCTCAACCTACTAAGCCATTGCAGTTTTGGTGATGAACGATTATTTCAAGTGGAAATGATACTACCGCCGATAGAATTTCAATTTCTAAATAGTCACGAAGGAAACAAAAATAAGAATATTAACTGGGAGGATTTCAATGAAAGCGATGCAAATAGTCTAAGAATACCCAAGACAAAGAGAGGTCGTGTCGTTCATTTACCAAAACACCTAAATGACAACGAACACGAAAAAAAAATTGGTGAGAAAAAGAAAGATGTGAACTCACATGAGATAGCGAATATGTCCTAAAGACTTAAACAAAAATAATTAAATACTTGATTAATCTAATAATAAAGGAAAGAGAAATGAACTAATAAATATTCCCAGAAAGGAAGATGTGTTAAAAGCTGTAATAGGTTCATTCTTGTTACATCCGGTTATCACGAAATGTGTGCCCTTGTTTTTATTGTTGTCGATTCTGACAATTGTGTGTGAATGGTTAAACCCAACATATGTGTTTCCGTGTCGTGAGTGCGAATGACTTAAATGAACGAGCTATACAAAAAACATTAAATAGCAACAAGTCAAGCAGATTTTGGTTTGGTTTAGTTTAGTTTTATGGCATATCAACCATTGTAGATTATTTAATGCCAAATCCATTTTTATACATATCAACAGTTCTTTTTCAAACAATTCAGTTTAGCATAAATACACAGTTTAATTGTCAAAAACAGTTCCATTTCAAGCTATTCAGTTTAGTCAACAAAGTTAAATGGTTCCAAGTATTGCTATGTATCACAAACAATTCAATTAAACATGTAATTTATTTACGCACCGTTAAATGTCAAAACAGTTCTATTTCAAACAATTCAGTCTTGCATAAGTACACAGTTTAGTTCTATTTGACCTAAAGGTTGGACCCTATCAGGTGCTATCATTCCGGGCCAAAGTGGACTTGGGAGTGATGGCAATAAAGGGGTATTCCGCATTCCTCAAAGCTCTAGCATTACTGGAGCCTTACCATCAGATTGTTTAATGTCATATCCAGGACACTCTTTAGGGGAGTATTAACCCTCTGCAGAGATGCAATCGGTGTGTTATCTACTGACCCAGCCCATCGGGCTACCAGTCTAGGGGAAGGAAAACGTTAAATGTTAACCAGTTGTAGACCAACCTAAGACACGCTGCATGAGTAAGTGCCCTCACCACCAACTGAGATCAGTAAGAGAGAGAGAGAGAGAGAGAGAGAGAGAGAGAGTCTGAGAGAAAGAGAAGGAGCCAGAGAGAGAGGGTTGTGTACCACATATAATAACCAAAGTACGTGATTCAAACTGGGGTAAGGTGGTGTCCTCGTGGTGTAATGGTGAAAGCGATGGACTGCGGAATCGTAGTACGCGAGTTCGTACTCCAGTCTTAATAACGTTCACTTTCGGGTAAATACCCTTGGGAAAGGTATGAACCCCCTTATCCTCCCAGCTATGGGATAAACAGTACCACTACTGTTCTTCTCGGAGAATGGCTTTGGCATTAAATAACCTAAAAAGGTTGATATGCCATTAAACAACCAAACTGATATAAAATTGATCCGATTTTTAAGAATTTCTTTCTTGGAGTGTGGGTAGGTGTTTATAGCATTTCCTGGTGTTAAATATTGTTTTTTATTTGTTTGTTTTTGTTGCTGTCGTCGTTGTTTTTATAAAGTCTTTATTCTGAGTCCTAAATAAGTTGAATCATTTCATCGGCCTATCCTAACCCCCAAGTGAGGTAATCTATGCGAAACCGCCACCTAAACTCGAGTCTATGACCTCTGAATGAAATTAATACATAATATAAAAATTGAAGTAAACAAAACTATTATGGTTTCTTGAAAATATGCGATGTGATCCAAAAGTATCGAGACTGAATATTTAAATTCATTTTTTCTTTTAATTTAAAACTTGTTCCATTTTTAAAACTTAATTCTTTCTCATTTTTCATTTTAGAATTTACACATAAATCTGTTTACAACCGAGCAACTTATATAATAAACGGAGGCGCTCGTGTTGTAATGGTTATCGTCGTAAAAATGGATATGGTGACCCGAATTCAAATCCTGGACGAGAGTGTTTGCATTTCACATAGCACCTTGGGAAAGGTATGCCCCCAATTACTCTTACTCTAGCCACGGCAAAAGAGTAGAACAAACTGGGCTCTTTAATTCTGACATGGTAACCAGTCTAGGAGAAGGAAAACTGACTTCAGATCCGTTAAATTCCATTTAAAAAATGACTTTGTGGCGCATCCTGCCCGTGCTGAAGAGTAGATTGGTATATATATATATATATATATATATATATATATACTAACCTACTCTTATATATATATATATATATATATATATATGTAACTGATAATAATATGTAGGTGATGAAAAATCCATATAGACCAAACCTATCTTGTCGCGACTTTTTCTAGGTTCAACAACTGAAGATGCATCTCAAAAGCAAGATTTGATGATTTAGTAATTTACTAACCATTCTGCTTTGATTTGGAACAAGCCTGTTTGAATGGGGTACCCAAAGAGACTCGAACTCATTCAGGGGTCCTCTAGTGCAATGGTTAAAACACTTGACTGCGGAATCATTGTAAGCGAGTTCGAACTCTAGTCACGCTATTACGTTCACTTTCGGACAAATATCCTTGCAAAAAGAATAAACTCTCTTTTACTCACAGCTATGGATTAAATAGTACCACTACTGTTCTTCTAGAAGAATAGATTTGGCAAAAAATAACCCAAGAAGGTTGACATGCTATTAAGTAAACAAACAAACAAATCGAACTCACTCGTTAAGGTTTCGAAGTCTAGCTTGCAAACCAGGGGTTACCCTTGTAGTCTAATCGTTAAAGCGCTGGACTACGAAATGACTTTCAGACAAATATCCTTGGGAAATGTATGACCCCACCAATACCCCCAGTTATTGGTTAAATAGTACTACTACAGTTCTTCTCGAAGGATAGATTTGGCATTTAATTACCCAAGAAGGTTGGTATGCCATTAAAAAACAATCAAACCTAACTTGCAGACCACTACACCACCCAAGGCAGCAAAAGATTTATGATTTAGAGAATATTTAAAAAAAAAAATAATGATAAAGATAATAAGGTGGTCCACTGGGAAATGTGCAGGAAATTTCAATTCGATCATACAAACAAATGGTATATGCACAACCCAGCACCTATCCTAGAAAATGACACGCATAAACTCCTATGGGACTTTAACATACAAACAGATCACCTAATCCCGGCCAGAAGACCAGACCGCATAATAATCAACAAAAAAAAAGAAAATTTGTAAAATTGTAGACTTTGCTGTCCCGGCGGACCACAGAATAATTCTGAAGGAAAGTGAAAAGAAGGATAAGTACCTCGACCTTGCTAGAGAATTGAAAAAGCTGTGAAACATGAAAGTAACGATTGCGCCAATTGTGATTGGTGCGTTAGGCACAATAACAAAAGGATTATTAAAAGGTTTGAAAGACTTGGAAATTGGCGGACGGGTAGAGACTATCCAAACGACAGCATAGCTAAGAACGGCCAGAATCCAGCGACGAGTCCTTGAGACTTGAGGAGACTTGCTGTCACTCAAACTCCAGTGTAAAACCATCAGTTAACGCTGATGTGAAAAACTCTAAAAGAGTATATAATAATAATAATACGATGCACAGTTGCGCTTCTTATCAAATGAGAACTTTCAAAAATTTTCTGTATAAAGTGTATTGAATGCCAAGTGAACTTCTTCTTGTTAGAGTGTTCGCCAATAGCGGGAGAGCAGGGTTCAATCCCAGGTCAAGTCATACCAACTTATTACTCATTACCTTCTTGTTAAATTCAGATACAGAATACTCCCCACTGTGGTAGGGGGCTTAGAATACTTTGACTATATATTCTGTTAAGAGTTAAAATTCCCCCCTCCAATAAAAGGGGTACCTTGGGTAGGATACTAAATTGTATCTGATGGTGAGACCCGTCCTGCAGATCTGGGCGGTGTGGAGTACTCCTTCACTAACATTATTCCCTGGTCCCCTTTCACTCAAAATCATAGTACCCGTTAAAGTCTTATCTGTTTACAACTTTTTTTATTTGATAGAAATACTTGACACCATATAATTGTAAATTATATTTATTCAGAATTGTTAACTAAACCGATAATTAATTACTGCGATGTCGCAGTTTATTAAAGATTATTATTAACAACTTGAGACCACAAAACTGTATGCAAACAAATGATTGTTACTAGAAACCATATAATTATTAGTATTAGATAGGAATACTTGAAACTATAAAACTGTGTGCAAATTATTTGTATTAGTTGGAAATACTTGATATCATATAAATTGGTACAAAATCTCTTAAAAAACAACAGCACAAAAAAAAAAAAATAACTGCACAAAAAAAAACAACTGCACAAAAAAACAACTGCACAAAAATCTAATAGTGAACGGAGAATCGATACCGATTACCAAACTTCTGGTCATTAAATAACCCTAGACAGGTTGACATGCCGTTAAAATCAATCAATTAGTCTTACTTTTTTATTTTAATCATACTTTTTATTTTGTTTTTTGTCTTTTTTATTTGTTTTGTTTGGCTTTTTATTGGTTTGTTAGTTTATTGTTGTTGTTGTTGTTGTTACGTCTTTATTTTTATTTTTTTTTTAGGGTTTTTTTGTTTGTTTGTTTTTCGTGCAGGAGTTATTTGTTGGTTTACTTTTTCTCTTTTTTTCTTTTCCTTTTTCTTTTCTTTCTTTCTTTCTTTTTTTTTTTTTTTTTTTTTTTTTTTTACAACAATAAATGCACAATTTTCTGAATTGACAAAATGGCTCACATCAGGGCTGTACTCCTCCATTAAGTATTAACATCAAAAGTCTTTTCAACATATTTTCATTTTCCTGTTAGAACAGACACTGGTTAAACGGATCGAATCCTGGAGAGATCTTGTGGCTAGGGTTTACATTCGGGGGGAACTATGTCCTTGATATTTATTTATTCATGACTTTAAAAAAAATAGTGGCGGGCGGTTTTTCGACGTACTTGGGTCACCCGCCAAAACGTCTGACCTTACAGCATTTCACCGCACCTGCTGTGCGGGGGCTGAAGGCGACGATGGTAATGGCATTATGAAAAGCATTCTGTCAATGGGCAGGAATGAATGTTTCTCCCATTTTTCCATCAACCCTGTTCGTTTCGAGAAAATAACGTTAAAATTAAAGGATTTTGTTATCATAATCCATTCACTAATCCAGAAAAGTAATTAGTTGTCAAATAAGTAAGTTATTACACTCCTGACAACAGAAACCGACACACACACATACACACACAAACACACACATATATATATATATATATATATATATATACACACATATATTTACACACACACACACACACATATATACACACATACCCATATATATATACACACACACATATATATACACACGCACAAACACACATACACACACATATATACATACATACACACACAAACACACACACACACATATATATATATATATACACACCCACACACATATATATATTATTGGCGAAAACTATACCCACTATCCCAATTGCTCAGTGTATATATATATATATATATATATATATATATATATATATATATATATATATAGTGGGATTAAATAAATATTTATACATACGAGGATCATTAAATAAGCTTCCAGACTTATTTCGTATGGGCACTTTTATTGATAGTACACACATGAAACTCTAGTCCCCTTCGAAGTAATCTCCTCCGGCTGCAATGCACTTGTACCGTTCCAACAACTTCTGGAAAGCCCCATGGAAGTCCTCTTGTGTGAGCGTGTCAATAACCTTCGTCACAGCCTCTTTCATATCCTCAATTGTCTCATAACGACAGCCTCTGAGCTTAGGGAATAACCAAAAGTCACAGGGAGCAAGGTCTGGACTATAGGGAGGGTGAGGAACTGTCTTGATGCCCATCTTGGTCAAATAGTCTGTGACAAGGATGGAATTGTGGACTAGTGCATCATCCTGGTGGAAATGCCACTGATCCGATTTGAAGAGTACTGGCCTTTTTCCTTGGCATCTCTTCCTGAACTCCCTTAAAACCACCACAGAGTAACCCTAATCCTAACCTTAACCCTTTGGCCAATCAACTCTGATATTCTGACTTCCTTATTCCTCCCACACCTCTCATTATCCCTCACAGACTCACTGCCTTCCTTGAATCTCTTATGCTACTCAAAAACTGATGCTCAATTCATGCAAGATGGTCGAAAAGCAGTGTGACGCATTCCATACGTTTTTGCGGCATTTTTTCCAAGTTATGCTATAAAATTCTGTTTTAACAGAATTTTATAGCATATCTTTCTTCTAAAGTGTCCTCACGTCCAGATTGCATTTTTGAAATTCACCAGCTGTGACAATCAGGCTTTAGTAATGTGTATTCCATTTGCTGCTGTAGCTGTTCATTTAAACCTGAAATCATAAAAATTGGTCAGTAATCTCATAAGATGTATAGCAATAATATATTGAATTTTCAAGAGTTTACGGCAATTTTAAATGCCAGTACAAAAAGGTCTGGAAACTTATTGAAGGCACTACGTATGTAATTAATGCTATATATTCGTACATATGAAAAAGAACAAATGGTATTAATTTCGGTAAAATTAATTGTAACTTAAGTCTATATACACATATTCGTAGAATATTTTCTTATACAGCAAATGTATATAAAATCTTTGTTCAAGATATGTTTGAAAGATAAAAAATAAGAATGTTCATATGTACGAATATTATTTCACCCAATTGAATATATATATATATATATATATATATATATATATATATATATATATATATATATATATATATATAGCACATCACTCAATAAGCCCCGGACCTGATATATAGCTGGCGCCACTAATAAAAAAATTCATATGATTTTTATAAATTATAAACTTTCAAATAGCATATATCAAAATTTGAGCCCAATCGGATTATTAATTTACAAATTACAATTATTTAAGTGAAGCTCCAGTTGCAAACTTTCTAAACAATGGAAAAATCTGAATTTCGTGTGTGATAAAGCATTGCTTTCTGATGGAAAAAATACTGTTCAAGCAAAGCAATAGTTTTATGTGTTATTTGTGCTCTGCTCCGTCGGAAACAATGTTTAAGAGGTGGTATGCTGACTTTAAATGCGGTCGTACAGACACAAATGATGCTAAACGCTAAGGTCAGCCAAATTCGGCAGTTGTCCTGGAAAACACTCCATTCGTTTTGGCTGATTGTAAATTGAAGTTGCGTGAGATAGCAGAGGAGTTGAAGATATCAGAAGGCAGTGTATTCACCATTTTTGCATGAACTTTTGTCAATGAGAAAGCTGTGTTCAAAGTGGGTGCGGCTCACAGTCGATCAAAAATAACAACGTCTCGACGATTCAGAGCAACTTTTGCGATTGTTTCAACGCAACAAAAAGGTATTTGTGCATAAATGGGTTACAATGGATGAAACATGGATCCACCACTTCACTCCGGCATATCGGTAGTCAAATCGACAGTCAGCTGAAAACCGTCCAAAGCGACGAAAGACGCAAACATCAGCAGGCAAGGTTTTGGCCGTCATATTTTGGGATGCGCAAGGTATTTTGTACAGGGATTACCTTGTGAAATGAAGAACCATCAGTAGCGAATATTATATAGCATTATTGGTTTGTTTGAAGGAAGAAATCCCCCCAAAACGAACATAAATGAAGAAAAAGTGATCTTTCGACAAGACACTGCATCGTGTCACAAGTCGATCGCAACGATGGCAAAACTACATGAAACGCGCTTCGAATTTCTTCTGCGTCCACCCGATTCTCCAGATCTGGTCCCCAGCGACCACTGACTGTTTACAGACCTCAAATGAATGCTCCATGAAAAGAGATTTGACTCCGATGAAGAAGTGATATCGGAAACTGAGGCGTATTTTGAGGCCAAAGACAAATCGTTCGACAAAAAAGGCATCGAATTGTAAGAGGAGCGTTGGAATCAGTGTAGAAGGAGACTATGTTGCTGAATAAAGTCAACTTTTGCCTAAAAGTGGTTGTTTTATTAGTTAGGCCCAGGACTTATTGAGTGATGTGTTATATATATATATATATATATATATACATATATATATATATACATACATATACATGTATATATATACATATAAACATATATATACATATATAAATACATATATATATATATGTGTGTGTGTGTGTGTGTGTGTGTGTGCTTCTTGTTGTCAAGGCAAGGCCGGAGAGAGAGAGAGGGGGGGGAGAGATAAAGAGATAGAGGGAGAGCCACCTAGTGGCTACTGGAAGCACTATTTTGAAAGCAAAGGATGTAATTTCTACAGATGTAATCCCTACACCCTTTCGGTCTTTCCAGCAGGTTTCTGTAAATATGACGGACAACAACTGTTTAATCGAATTTTTTCATTAAGTATTTTTTTGCTCAAGAGAAATTAAGATTATGTATAATGTCTTCAATATCAGCTCGATTTTGTTTCTTTTCTTTTGTGGGGAGAGGTGTGGCGATCAAACGGCCGCGCATGAGTCTCGATTCGTGCTTCCGTCCTCCCCCTCCCATACACACACACACACTCAAAATGACCTTGTGTCAAATGCGTCCCGGTGGGAGGTTGGATGAATATCAAACTCATTAAATCATAAAGCTACCGGTGAGACGAGTTAGAAAACCGTTACATATTTTTTTGTATTTGTTTTAGACAAAAGTTTTTCGAGTGATCGCTTTTAAGGTTATTTTTTTTCATACTCCCATTTTACTCTTTAAAATAGTATCGCAGCGTCTACATATCACATTTATGTATTGACCCAACCCCTCTCCACAAGTCGGATGCGTTACAAGGTCAATTTTTAAGCGAGGTTTAACTGGTTTAAATTCAAAGTTTCCCTCCAACAAATTTAAAGAACCCTGTCTTCCCTATTATTTGCCCATAGCTAGAAGGAGAACAGTTTGATAAACACCATTCCCATGGGTATTTGTGCGATATGAAACACAAACAACCTCATCCAGGTTTTGAAATCGGGCCACCAAGTACATTTCCTACGATGACATCCATTCAATTCTTTGGAGTCCTAATAAAATTACTTCAGGTCAATGATGACCCTCAACCCAAATGATATTCAAATACTAAACAGTTTTCGTTCACCACCTGAAGAGGGTCATCATAGACCTAAAATAAATTTGTAATGACACCAAAGAATTGAATTTTTTTTTTTTTATTCTTATATCAAAAATATTTTTACTCTGCCCGTGGGTTTTGATGTATTAAAATCTCAAATTAATTATACAGTCGATAGAAGTTGACATCGAATACTCTAACTAAATACTACTACTTCTTGGATTTTTTCCTCAGATCATATACATATATATATATATACCAACCCCTCCGCTCGGGCAGGATATGACACAAGGTCAATTTTTAACCCGAGTTTAACATGTTTAAATTCAGAGTTTTCCTTCTCCTAGACTAGTTGCATTACCAAGGCTGAGGAACCTAGTCTGTCCTACTATTTACCCATATATATGTGTATGTCTTCAATATTTTCTTTTGTCTTGAAGTTTTTGTGTTTATTAGTATCCAACAAAAAATACTGCAACTTTTTTTTGCATATCTTTGTAATAGTATGACGGTGTTAGATACATTCTTTTGGTGCAAGGAAATATGACAGTAATTTGCTAAAAAAGAATTAATTGTAGGGCATGTAGTGCAAAACTAAACACTAATTATTTTTATCCTATTTTGTGTCATACTCTACATTATTGTAATTAAGCAGTGATTAATATTATCATTATTTTAGAATAAAATTGAAGATTCGCATGCAAAGAAACGATTATAATTTTGTGACCAAAGACTTTTTTTTTAAATTACCAATTACATCTGGACGCAATACGATCATCATTTATATTTAATAACTGTAATAGTTATCTTCGTCGGAAATGGACGTAACAACCCAATTTCAAATCCTGGACAAAGATATTTGTATTTCACATAGCGCTAGTACCATTATGAAAGGTATGCATACAAAGATGCTCCCTCCAGCTATGAGTAAATCATAGGATGAACTGGGGGGGGGGTTAAATCTTCGTATAACAACCGATTTAAGAAAAGGAAAACTGTCAGATACTTCTCGTGCGGAGGGGTTGATAAATACATATAAAATTACTGTGAAGTTAAACAATGTCACTCTCCTGTATCAGTTCAATATAAATAAAGTCTTCACCTTAACTGGACCACAGTTGGGTCACCTGGATATGACACTAAAATGCATCTAATGGTGAGGTTCCAGTCCTGGAGTTTCGGGAATGTGGAGTACCTCCTCATTACCATGACTTTGAGGTCAACTCTGTTCTGGGAGATAATACTTGTTAAGGTTCAATCTTTGGGTCAAACAGTTTTGTACAATCATTTACAACAGATTATCATTCGTTATTTGAAACTATACAGGTGTGAGCAAATTATTCATATTAGATAGGAATACTTTATGAATAGAATTAATAATGTGGAGTAGAATACTTGAATATATTTGTCTCTGCCTCCCTCCAGACAGGACTCGGCACAAGGTCAATGACCCGAAGGTCGATTATAGTGAAGATTTTGAGGAAGGGAAGGTCGGGCACGAGCCGAGGCTTGAGGCCTGCTGGTCTATGCTGGTCATCAGCCCACTCAGTGCAATGTGGGCCTGATGAGCCTAGCTAGTCTTGGACCCAAATCTGGGTCCAGGCACGTATGCCCGACTATAGTTCGACTACAGCTGAATAGAATACTTGAAACCATTTAGCAGTGTGCAAACAAATGAGCTCTAACTTGTTTACAAATAGTTACCTTCAAACTATTCGCTTACAAATCATATATATATATATATATATATATATATATATATATCCGTGGTGCATTCAATAAGTTTCCAGACTTTTTGTACAGGCATTTAAAATTGTCATAGACTCCTGAAAATTCACTATGTTATTGCTATACATCTTATGAGATGACTAACCAATTTTTATGATTTCAGGTTCAAAGGAACAGCTACAGCAGCAATTGGAATACACCCTACTAAAACCTGATTGTCACAGCTGGTAAATTTTAAAAATGCAATCTGAACGTGAGGACACTTTAGAAGAACGATATGCAATTGTGTGGGAGGAGTAAGGAAGTCAATACACTAGAGTTGATTGGCTAAATGGTTAGGGTAAGGGTTACTATGATGAGGTTTTAAGGGGGTTCAGTAAAATATTCCGTCGGAAGAGGCCAGTACTCTTCAATTCGGGTCAGTGGTATTTCCACCAGGACAATGCACCAGTCCACAACTCCATCCTTGTCATAGACTATTTGACCAAAATGGGCATCAAGACAGTTCGTCACCCTCCCTATAGTCCAGACCTTGCTCCCTGTGACTTTTGTTTATTCCCTAAGCTCAGAGGCAGTCGTTATGACGAAGGTCATTGACACGCTCACACAAGAGGACTTCCATGGGGCCTTACAGAAGTTGTATGAACGGTATAACAAGTGCATTGCAGCCGGAGGAGATTACTTCGAAGGGGACGAGTTTCATGTGTGTACTATCAATAAAAGTGCCCATACGAAAAAAGTCTGGAAACTTATTTAATGATGCTCGCGTATATATATATATATATATATATATATATAACAAGATTTGGCATTTGGTAACCCACAAGGGTTGATATGCATAAAACACGAACCATCCAACTAGACTACATTTAAGTTCTATTGAATAAACTTTAAGTAAAGTAATAACTGCTTCTCCAGCAGTGTCCTGCATGTCTGGTTTGGAGAAGCAGGGACGAACTCATAAGAGATGTACTCTTATGGACCCCCACACATGGCCGTGCAAAAGCAGGACGACCAGCACGAACATACATTCAGCAGCTATGTGAGGATACGGGATGTTGTCCTGAAGACCTACCTAGGGCGATGAACGATAGGGAGGAGTGGCGAGAGAGGGTCAGGGATATCCGTGCTACCAGCGCGATATGATGATGAAGATGAAAGTAATAACCTTGTTCGTCTTTTATTACTGTTTCTTTTATTTCCTTTGTACATAAATCTTTTTAGATTTACGAGATGCCAAAAATGTTTACTCGGTGTTAACCTTAATTTCCGAGACGAGCTTTTGTTAATATTGTACATTGATTCTTTCGGATCAATTTCTTTATTTTTGTCATATTTTGTCCGCAGTAAAAGCCATTTCTTGGGAAAGTCCCAATATCCGAGATACTAAAAATCTGAATTGGAATCTCATAATAAGCGAATTCGAAATCAATTGCGATCACATTCGGGCTATTACCCTTGGGAAAGATATGAGCCGTCTTTATTCCCCCACTAACAACTGATTAATTGGTACCATTACTGTTTTTTCTACCAGAATGACTTTGGCATTAAATAACCCAGGGAGGTTGATATCCCATTTGGTAACCTAACCTAATTTTACACTACAAGTAGATTAAAGTCGTATGTGATGGAATTGTAATGGTCTGAGTTCAAATCCTTGATGAGGCTGTTTGCGATTCATTACATACTAATAACTTTAGGAAAGGCATGAATCAAAGAAAGAAAGAAAGAAAGAAAGAAAGAAGAAGAATGAAAAGACAGAAATTACGAAAGAAAGAAAGAAAGAAAGAAAATGAGCAAAATGACAGAAATAACGAGAGAAAAGAAAGAGAGAATGAAAAAAAGGAAGGAAGAAAGAAAGAAGGGGAATGAAAAGACAGAAATTACGTGATAAAAGAAAGAAAGAAAGAAAGAAAGAAAGAAAGAAAGAAAGAAAGAAATTACGTTAAAAAGAAAGAACGAAATAACGCGATAAAAGAAATAAAGAAAGAAAGAAGAGGAATGAAAAGACAGAAATTTCGTGAGAAAGAAAGAAAGAAAGAAAGAAAGAAAGAAAGAAAATGAGCAAAATGACAGAAATACCGAAGGAAAAGAAAGAAAGAATTAAAAAAAGAAAGAAAGAAAGAAACGACAGAAATTACGTGAGAAAGAAAGAAAGAAAGATACAAAGAAAGAAACAAAGAAATAAATTACGTTAAAAAGAAAGAAAGAAAGAAAGAAAGAAAGAAAGAAATTACGACAAAAAGAAAAAAGAAATTACGTTAAAAAGAAAAAACGAAATAACGTGATAAAAGAAAGAAAGAAAGAAAGAAAGAAAGAAAAAAGAAAGAAAGAATGGAAACTTGATAAATGAACCAAATTGCTTCAGTTCTATAATTAATTCATCAAACTTGATAGATGGAACAACTTTTTTTTTAGGACGGATGTCATTTTTCTGTTTTTGTCCGTACCTACTGACCCACAGACTATGAATTGCCCTGGCCTTCGACAAGCACAAAGTTGTATCATACCTTCCAGTCCTACTCAGTGGAGTCATAAATCTTACCCAATCTACTCGTTCGCAAATCAGTTGATCGAGCTAATAAATTTTGTTGCTATGACAACTGCATGGCCCAACCCATCGACCAGAATGTATTGCTAACCAGAAGATTGTTTCATTTGGTTATTGTTAAATGGGATATTAAACATTGTGCCGAATATTTTTTCTTTAGGTTTTTTTAAATAGAATTTCGAAGCAAATAATTAGTACTTAAACATTTAGGTTTTTAAACTAATTGTTAAAACACGAGACAAATGTTAATAGGCAATTTTGCTTCCCAGATATATTCTTTGCAGATGATATTGTTCCGTATCTTATATATATATATATATATATATATATATATATATATATATATATATATATATATCTTTAAGAAAAAAACAAAGACCTGTTACTTTAGGATTATAAATTCATTTCCATCCTGTTATGTGTTTCTGATGTAAACCAAAAACACGGAGAAAAATTTAACAGGACTTCTTCAGATCTTATGGATATAATAAATCAGAATAGACACGGAAGGGGATGGAAGAGGGCTGAAGAGTTATCTCCTCGTTTTTTCTCACTTCCGTTTTTTTATTTGTTTATTTATTTTATTTATTTTTATTTATTTATTCTTTTTTATTTTACTGTCGGTTAGAATTATAGTAATTTAACTTTTTTATTTTTCTATTATTTATTTTATTTATTTTCTTTTTTAGCTACGTTCGATAATTAACTTTTTTTATGTTTTCCGACTGTAATATATATATATATATATATATATATATATATATATATATATATATATATATATATATATATCACTATTTCCATTTGTAAACTTTTCCAACAGAACGTTTTAAAATAAAATGCTGAAAACGGTACAACTTCAAAGCAAAACACGACAAATAATTAAAACAATAAAAACTCAAACTACCCTACGGTAGCGAAGAAAGGTATGGTCGTAAGCGCTTGGGCAGAAGATATGGGACAATTTCTTTTACCCCCTGGATCCTGACACGAGAAAAGATAACAAGAAGACTTGAAAAATTACAATTAAAAATAATAAAGTGTTCCATCGTCGTTAATAAAAACTTTCTGCCTAAATATACACTCTTCAATATATATATATATATATATATATATATATATATAAAGAGAGAGAGAGAGTGAGTGAGTGAGTGAGTGAGTGAGGGTGAGAGAGATTACCTAAAGAGCCAGAACCTGTCAATCTAGGTTTCACCTACTGGGTCATCAGGATAATTTTGGCTAAAAAGAGTTGGCCTAAACAAGATTTTATTGATGAAGCAGCTAATACAAATAATAAAAGATTAGCATAAAAAAACAAAATTACATTATATTTACATTTTTATATCGACAAGCATTAAATATTTCAGATCTCTGGTTGAGCAATTCATGAGGGTTATTGTAAGAAACTATAGCTAATTTTTACTCCATACATTGGAGGCAAAAATATTTTTAAAATTTTTATATTTACAAATTGTATCATCGAAGTTTTTTTACACAACCAGAGTTTTAGTATACGTATAAAAGAATATATACTCACACATTGAAGCTTAACCAGAAGAGATTTTTTAATCTTTCATCATTTTATTCTTGAGATTTGGTTTCTTTGTTTAATGACACCAAACTTCGGGGGTTATTTAATGTCAAAGTCTTACTTGTAGAAGATCAGTAATAATACTATTGAAACTGTTGCTGGAATAAGGGAGTTTCAAATCTTTCCAAAAGGTATTATTAACACAAAGGCGCGACTGGAGTTCGAACTCGTCTTACTTCGAGGTCGCAGTCCAGTACTTTAGTCATTGCGACATGTTGGCTCCGACTGCCTATGGGGTTGTTTTTAAACTTGTAGAAACTCGAACACGATTGCTCTGTTTCTTTTTTCTTTCTTTTTTTTTTTTTGTCTTTTAAATTTTTTTCTTTTTTCTTTTTTTCCAGCTCCTTTGTAAAGTCAAAGATTTTCCCAATTTCATTTTTACTTTTTAGCTTGCTGAAACAGCAAATCCATTATCTGAGAAAATTCCTTCTTGATTATGATTACTAGATTAAATCTACCAGTCTGGATTTAGTGATCTGTTTGAATTTAAGAGTCCAAATTTTTTAAGTTTTCTATCCCCTAAGGGAGATAACCCTGTTACGATGGTTGCATGAATATAGCAAATTAAGCATAAAGAGTTTGTAACAAAATGTTGCTTGATATTGTAGCAGACGAATCTTTCGATTACTGTGATAAAAGTTTAATGCTAAAATGAATTAAAAAACAAAACAAGCAAACCAAAGAACAAATAACACGAGGTTGAGTTGAACCCTTTATCTTTTTATGTATTATTTTTAACAGTAATCAATGATTTGTAAAATGTATTTCTGCGTGAGTATTAATTTGTATATGTATACAATGTGCATGAATGTCTTGTTATTCTCTTTTTAATTGCTTACTTGCAAGTCAGTCTTGAATTTCTTTGAGGATAAAACTTGCTTATCGTCGAGAAAGTTGGAAATGATATTTTCGGTTTAGCCTGGAGTATCTTTAGTCTGTCTTCCGCGATAACCGGACTGCTACTGACTAGGGGAAGGGGATAGTAGGTATTCAAACCCACTAACTTCTGACGGCAAAATAAGGAAAAATCATTTTTCGGAATTATGACACACATGGGTCTATTTCTGCTTTTAGATTTGATGAACCACTTTGGCTCCAGACCGTCACATCCTTTTGTGTATATAACATTACTTTATATGATCAACACATAGTCTCTTCCACATTTCCCAAAGGATAACCTTTCCCACCAAGTTAATTCTTAAGCTTTTTTTCTAAGTGTATTCGCTCATTTAATGATTAATTCAAGTAACACTCTATGCTAGCAAAGAGCTCAAACCGGAATTGCGGACCCAATGTGACTATCAATCAAATCTCAAGAATCAATTTTACTAGTTTTTTTTTAAACAATATCTTTTTACTATCTTAATTCTTGGTCCAAAGTCGACGCTAAACGTATAATCGGTAAATCTCATTTTTGTCATATAGATATATCGTCTAATATAGATTCACGTAAGTTGAGTCCCCATGGCGTTGTGGTTAACGTGCTAGACAGTGACATCATAGAAAAAGAGTTCGAGCTCCACCCGCGCTATTAGATTCACTTTTGGACTAATACCCTTGGGAAAGGTATGAACCCCCTTATACTTCGAATTAAATATTAAATAGTACCACTAATATTCTTCTACAATGATGGCTTTGGAATTAGATATCCCACAAAGGTTGATACGCTTTCATGTATAGAAACCAAATCAAAATCAGACATGTATTCTACACTTAAAGACCGATGCAATCCATTCTTCTACCCACGAATTCGACCATGTGTTAAGATACACAAGTAAATTTCACTTATGTCCGTTGTTTTTTACTCGTCAATTTTACCATTTCTTTGAAAAGTTTAATATCAGGACTTTTTCTTAAACTTATAGAATCAAATTTCGAAATTGAAATAAAAAAGAGAAACATGGGATCTCAAAGAGCTGCGGGCTAAATAGTATCATTTCTGATCTTTTATAAGTATGGATTTGGTATTATATAACCCACTAAGGTTGATATGCCATTAAACAAAGAAAACAAACCATTAAAGATTAGGTTTATGTGTAACTCTTTATGTTGGGGATTTTGAGTGATTATTCTAGAATGAAATACCTAGAATAATTCAACGTAAAATTTATAATAAAATGGTGAAAATTCTATAAAGAGAAACTCCACCTCGCACACCATCTGGTACACAATTCTGCTGATCTTAGCAATAACACTGATTTACATTAAATTTTAAACAATCAATCCAGAATTGACATGTCCAATAAAATATAACCTCGTAATGGTTTACACAGGACATTATTATCATGCAATAATCATAAAATACTAAGTAACGCCTGACCAACAATTAATCCTTTTATGCCAGCTGTTGTGCAAGAAATAGAATGATTGGTGTGACCCTGGCAACCACTCTATGATGCAGCGAACTGAAATTGGGGTAAGTGGTGCACGGCGCGCTTTAAGCAGATTGTTTTGCACTCTGTGACAAATGTTCTCATTTTATACCTAGTAGCTCAACTGACCCTCTAGGTAGGGGATGAATTCTTTTTCCAAATTGAAACGTTCTCTAGCACCCGTGATTTGCAGTAAATATAAAAAGTCAGTAAAATTAACATGTAAGAAAGATACCTCTCCAGAACACCATTTCTTTTTAATCTATGGGCTGAGTGGGATGGTCTTGGTGTATTCTAAACCTCGCCGACAGAATGAAAATGTGAACAGAATGAAATACGAGGTGGGAGGGGAATGAAAAAGTTTATCAGCAAAAAATTTCTATAATGTCATATCTGCTGTGAATGACTTTTTTATCCATGAGATCCAAGTACTGCAACACCAATAAAAGAAGTGTGTAGACCGCAAGAGGAATTATTTTGAAAAAAAAAACACATTTGGTTATATTCCATGAGAGTATCTAGGTCATCCAATAAATTTCAAATGACACGCGTATAAACCAAATTTGGACATATTCCATGGGAGTATCTTGGTCAGCTAAAGAACTTTTCAGCCGAACCTCAAATAAATCTCATTTGATCATATTCCATGAGAGTGTCTTAGCCAATTAACCTTTCCGCTGACACTCGTATAAAACGCATTTAGTCATATTCTATAAAGGTGTACCTTGATCAGCCAAGGATTCGGCTGGGCCACCTTCGGGTGGGAGAGCTGCAACATTGACACTTTTGTCCCCCTTGTATAGCACTGGACCTTGCTGTCCAGTTTAAGCAATAATTGGACATACGTGCCTGGACCAAGATTTGGGTCCAAATCCAGCTAGGCTCATCAGGCCCACATTGTACTCAGTGGACCGATGACCAGCATAGGCTCGTTCCCGACCTTCCTTTCCTCTAAATCCCCACTATAATAGGGTCAGTGACCTTGTGTCAAGTCCTGTCTGGTGGGAGGCAGAGACAAATATACCTTGATCAGCCAATGAACCTTTAAGCTGACCCTCGTATGAATTCCATCTTGGTCAGCCAATGAACTTTTCCGACGACCTTCATATAAACATCATCTATTTATATTCCATGAGAGTATCTTGGTCGGCCAATAAATTTTTCAGCTGAACCTCCAAAAACCTCATTTGGTCACATTCAATTAGGGTATCTTGGTCAGCCAATGAACGTTTCAGCAGACCCTTGTATTCAGTCATATTTCGTATCTTGATCATCCAATGAACAATTTGCCGACCCTCGTAAAAACCTCATTTGGTCACATTCAATTAGGGTATCTTGGTCAGCCAATGAACGTTTCAGCAGACCCTTGTATTCAGTCATATTTCGTATCTTGATCATCCAATGAACAATTTGCCGACCCTCGTAAAAACCTCATTTGGTCACATTGCATGAGAGTATCTTGATCATCAATTAACGTTTCAGTCGACTCTTGTTGATATCAATATTATGCTGCGAATGGACCGGCACGTATGAATAGACAGATATGTTCATGTTGTTGGATACATCCATAGGGCATAATATTTTACAAGTAGGTGCCCTTGGTGTAATTGTTATCGTCGTAGGAAATGAACACGGCGACACGAGTTCAAATCCTGGACGAAACTCATTGCATTTCACATAGCACTAATACCATTGGGAAAGGTATGAATCCAATTATTCTCCCTCCAGCTATGGGTAAATAGTAGGATAGACTAGGTTCTTCAGCCTTGGTTAGGCAACTAGTCTAGGAGAAGGAAAACTCTGAATTCAAACCTGTTAAACTCCGCTTAAAAAATTGACCTTGTGTCATATCCTGCCCGAGCGGAGGGGTTGGTAAATAGGATAATATTTTACAAGTATGTAAGAGTATTGACTGTTAGGTGGCTCGCGAATTTACGTATCAGGAGTTTCGGTTTCAGTTTCTCGGAGTTAATGACATAACAACCTTCGTGGTTTGTTCATGCGAAAGCTACCCTTTGTAGAAAAACAGTAGCATTATTACTTAACCCATGGAGGGATGAGGGGTTTCATATATTTTCCAAAAGTATTTATCCGAAAATGAAAATAGTGCCACAGAAGTTGGAACTCACTTACTATGATGTTACGGTCCTGCACGTTAACCACAACACAACGAAGACTTCTCTCTTCGTACCATAATTTGTTTTTTGTTTTTTCAAATCAGTTTTAAAGGCCTCACCTTGTAAACATTCAATAACTATTTGTAACATTTCAGACAAACTTGTTAATTTGTCAATGAAGCAGGTTATATGTATCATTTTCAAGACATGCGGACGTTACGGATTCCCCCCCCTCTCTCTCTCTCTCTCTCTCTCTCTCTCTCTAACATTGGTCTTGGCAAATCCTCTGGACGGCATCTAGTGTCTGCACAGAGTAGATGAATAGAGATTTTGCAGGTCGGCCAATGCTAATATGTCCGTTTGTCAGACTCCATTAGAGAATGTCGCACATGAGTTCGTCCTTACTTCCCCAACAGAGTTCAGCATGGCTTTCTCATCTTACTTGGATGGTTTATGAGATTGGAAGTAAGTAGCCATACCAATGCTGTTTTGTGGGGTGCAGCTTCTAAGATTGGTTCAAAACAGAACACGGCGTCCTTATGTAATTGCCATCTAGATTTTTCTCCAAGCGTTTCGAAGTGGTGCAATCATACAGAACTATGGACGCTGGTTGAGCTTGGAATATCTACTCTGCTAATTTCAGAGACTTGCCATTTAATGAGAAGATGGTACCATTTGGATTAAAACACATGAATTCTTTTTTATCTGAGTTCGCATAGAGACCAATGCCTTTTGTTACAACAAAACCACTAAATGACACGTTCTTTATTCCTAAAAGTAAAGTAATTTGTACCACCCGAAACCAAATTATATCTTCTAATAAACAGTCGATACTGGTGTTTATGCTCCCTACAAAACACATACTACCCCTAATACAACCATTGCTTAAAAAAAAAGAAAGAAATCTGGAAGCGATTCCTGAATGACCCGGTTATTAAGTGTCTTTATTTCTGAGCTATAA
Source organism: Sepioteuthis lessoniana (assembly GCA_963585895.1). NCBI lineage: Eukaryota > Metazoa > Mollusca > Cephalopoda > Myopsida > Loliginidae > Sepioteuthis > Sepioteuthis lessoniana. Next base: position 102,666,031 of record OY757909.1, on the reverse strand, counting down.
TCTTGTTCTCTCCATCTGCAGAACAGTTCTAGTTACTGGGATAGGAATGATTTCGGCTCTTTGAATGGTGGGTGTCCCTATATTCCTTGTGAGACAGGGATAAATTGGCAGCGTTGGCAAAAAGCCTTCTCCAATGACCAGGAAACACATGGTTTGTCGATCAAGGAATCAGCGTAGGGCCTATTACCTTTAACGCACAGGCAATGAAGTGAAGCTCTGTCAGCGAAGTTCACATCCCCCCCAACCTAACATTAAGAAGCATATGCCTCGGCACACCCTTTCTTAAAAGTCGCTGAAATCACTTGAGACAGACGTAGTCTTCAGTTCTCTACTCTTTCCATCTTTAGTGTATTTACTAACCGTAAATTAAGTCTAGCGCAAAGCCACAAATACAAGGAATACAATGAGGATCGATCTTACAACACTATATTCGTAATTTACCAAACTAGCTGCCCAACCATTACTCCGTGTAAGGACTCTCCTATAAATTCATACATTCCTAGCCCAGTCGGCCAGGGCTGGAGAATACACCGACTACATATCTGCCGAGGGGTAAGACCCTTCCCAACGAATGTCCAAGATATGACATTTAACAATCTGATGGTTAGGCTCCAGCCTTGGAGATTTGGAAAATGTGGAGTATTACCATAGCTCCCAGGTCCACTCCGACCCGGAGTGGTAGCACCTGAAAGGGTCCTATCTATGGGTCAAATACAACAAATTGTGTCATCAAATGACTGATGCTTAATTGTGATTGCTATATAGCAATACTTGAAATCATTTAACTGTATGCAAAAAAAGAAAGCTCTTGCTAGTTTAAGAATGTTATCTTCAAAATGTTTACAAATCATGTGTATATTTAATATACGTATATATATATATATATATAAAGAAGATTTAGCATTAAATAACCTTCAAAGTGTGTTTACAAATCATGTGTATATATAATACACATATATATATAAAGAGGATTCGGCATTAAATAACCTTCAATAGTTGATATGCCATAGAACCCAACCAAACCAAACCAAACCAAACTAAATCACACATTCCCATACAAGTTTTAAGCGCGTATGTGTATCAGTGTGATTGATTGATCAATTGGTTCTAACAGCATACCAAATCGTCTTGGGTAATGTTATACGTAGAACTTAGGGAATTTTATTTAGCTGTTTCTTAAGAATTTTTTTGCTCACAATTATCCAGGGGGAATCCCATTTGCAGACAATTATATCATGACGTAATGGCTAAAATGCTTGAGTACGGCCTCGAAGTAAGCAACTCCAGTCGGGCTATAAGGTCTATTTTCGGACAAATATCTTTGGGAAAGGCATGAAACCCCTAATTCTTCCAGCTATGGGTTAAATAGTATCACAGCTATTCTTCTACGAGAATAGCATTGACCCTGAATAACCCACGAATGTTAACATGCCATTAAACAAAGAAACCAATTATATATATCAATTATTCTGATCTAATACAAATAATTTGTGAACAGTTGTATGGTTTTAAGTATTCTTATCAAATACTGATGATAATATGGTTTCATGTAATTATTTCTTTTTAATTGTAGTCACATGTTTGCATACAGTTATATGGTTTTAAGTAACTAATTGTTTGGTTATTTAGTTACTTTGTTTAATGGCATATTAACCATCATTGGCTATTTAATGCCAAAGCCATCCTTCCAGAAGTACAGTAGTGGTACCATTCAACCCATTGCTAGGAGGATATGAGAGTTCATACCTTTCCCAAGGGTATTTGTTCGAAAGTGAACGTAATAGCACGAGTGGAGTTCGAACTCGCTTTACTACGATTCTGCAGTCCAGTGCTTTAACCATTACACCACGAGGACACCCCCACGAGGACACTAATGATAATCCTTAGTAAACAATTATTGCTTCAAGTAACTATTCTTGATAGAAATGATTTACAGTTATATGTCATCAAGTATTACGATTGAATATGAATCATTTTTAAACATACCAATTTGGTCCATAAATGAGACTATAACGCTAACTACCACTCCCGATCAGAGTGGACGTGAGCAAAATAGCAATGAGATAATCAACACTCAACTCAGAACTATAGAATTTGAGTGTCACCATCGGATGCAGTTTAATGTCCTATCCAGGACCACTCCCTATTTGTCTTGCATTGTTTATTTGTCTCTTTCTTTTATTCTTACTGTGTTCTTTCTTTCTTTCTTTCTCTCTTTCTTTCTTTCTTTCTTTCTTCAATGAGTGCACATTGTTTCTTTTTGTCTTTTTTCTTTCGGTCAATTTTCTTTCTTTCTTCTCCCGTGCATACTCATTGTTTCTTTCTGCCTTCTTTCTTTCTTTCTTTCTTTCTTTCTTTCAATGAGTATTGATTGTTTCTTTTTATCTTTTCATTTATTTATTTATTTATTTATTTCAATGAATATTCAGTGTTTTTGTCTTTTCTTTCTTTCTTTCTTTCTTTCAATGAATAAATGAATGAATAAACGCACGTAATTTTTTTCTGTTCTTTCTTTTACGATGAATAACTTTCCTTTCTTTTTGTCTCTTTCTTTTATCCGCTTTTTTTTCTTACTTATTCTGATAAAAACACCGTTTTTCTTCTTTTTTTGCGGGGTCGGATATACATATTCTTGTTTTTTTTTCTTCCACATTTCTGACTTGGGCGTCTACCATTGAGCAATCTATATAGCCAGTTAACAATTCCTACTAGCGTAGTAAGTTCCCCCTTCACTGCGGTGGTCTTGTACCAAGTTAATATCGTAAGCAAATATATCATGACTGCGTTTACATTTTGTCTCCTGCCGGTAGGAATATCCGATATCACGTGGGTTTAATAGTACCCAAGAGAAATCTATCCGGCGGATTACCAGTTAGTTTTTGTTTTTAACCTAATTCACTATTCTCCACACATTCAACTTGTTATTTTCTAATCCATACGCATGGTTTTAATTTCTCTCTTTAAAGCGATTAGATTTGTACTCAAACTTATTTTTGTGAATGGAGTTATAGTTCTAAATATTTGTCTAAATTTAGCAAGAATTACTGTGTTTTCCGCGTATTGCGAAACACATTCTTTTTTCCCAATGTAATTAGCTAAACAAGCAGGATACACACCCAATAGACTGGATTTCCAGCAACTAAAAATAATCAGATTAAATTTAATGAAAACTTAAGCCAGTAGTTTCTGAAAGTTTAGTGTTACATGGCACTTTAAAATTTTATATTTAGATAATAATTATTTTGATCTTCTAAAATATCTTAATTTAAAAATAGGATGTAGAAGTTTGAAAATAACTCTTCGAATTCAAACAATAAAAAATATTGATTGAGTGATCGATCGATTAATTTTTAACGGCGTGTCAACTCGTCTTCGGTTATTTGTGCCGAGATGTGCGGGGATTTTTTAAAAAATCGATAAATAATTTTTTTTTTCAAATGTAGCATTTTCCCAGAGGTCCCTCTGACATAAAGCAAGAACGCTGTATTAAAAAAAGGGCTTCCTGACACCAAAATAGAAATCATCTGTCAGTAAGTAGTGACAACTTCGACTGGAAAGACCACTTTCTCTCGGCTGCTGGCAAGGTAGCTCACGTACTCGGCAAGTCCTGGGCTTAGCGGCAGGTTGTTTCTCCTGTTAGCAACCGTCTCTGCTAAATATGCCACACCGAACATACAACGAACCATCGAACTTGTAACTCACCGAAAATGACTCTCTGATATATTTCAACGTCTCGTTTAGAAGACGAGGCTATTTCTACTGGTACAGGAAAACGTCCTCCATAATAGAACAGTCGTTAAACTCTAAAATAAAGTTTGAGTTAAAAGGTATCCTTGTCTCTTTCCTTAGGTCCTCAAATCTCTTACAGCTTGGCACAGACAAAGAAGTCAACAAAAAGAAATTCGATACGAATCTCATAATCATCCCATTGAAGCAAGCAATTTACGAAAATCTACAACAGGCTCACAAATAAATAAAATATTCTTCACCTCAGTTATGTCAGGCAATCAGGTTCATTGTACGTTCATATTAGATTTTTATTTCTTTTTAGTTTTTTACACACTGTTATATATCAAATATTCCTATCTAATATAAACAATTTACTCATACTTAGATGGTATCAAGTATTCCTATCTAATATGAATAATTTGCACACGGTAAATTCTAATTTAAAGGCATTTGTTCTTATCTATTTGCAATCAATTATAATAATCATTTATAATATAGATGAGATTCGTTATCTTATTTAAAAACTGTGCACGGCGGTCTTTGAGTATTTATAAATGACCTTTAATTATTATTTATAAATGGTCTTTAATTGAGTATTTATAAATTGCCTTTAACAGAGTATTTATGAATGGCCTTTAATTAAGTGCTTATCAATGGGCTTTAATTGAGTATCTATGAATGACCTTTAATTGAGTATTTATAAATGGTCTTTAATTGAGTATTTATGAGTAATCTTAAATTGATTATTACTCCCAGGACCACTCTGACCTAGAGTGGTAGTACCTATTAGTGTCTCATCAATGGGTCAAATAGAAGTTTACTAATCATTCGTATTCGGTAGAACAATGTGCAAAAAATGTCAAACAGTTCTATTTTACCCATAGATAGGACGCTATCAGGTGCTACCACTCTGGGCCAGAGTGGACCTGGGAGCGATACCAATGAAGCGGTACTTTGCATTCCTCAAAGCTCTGGCATTGCTGAAGCCTCACCATCAGATTGTTTAGGGTCATATCAAGGACTCTCGTTAGGGGATGGAGGTCCTACTCCTCTGCAGAGATCCAGTTGGTGTATTCTACAACTGGACTATATTTTTTGTGTTGTTATTTCATAAGAGATTTTTTGCACACTACTCTACCGAATACGAACGATTAGTAAACATCTATTTGACCCATTGATGGAACACACTAATGGGAGTAATGGCAATGAAGGGATATTTCTCTCTCGCCAGATCGCAAGATCTAGAGCCTCACAATTAGATGCAGTTTATTATCAAATCCAAGACACTACTTTGGTGGGGAGGCTTACCCCTCAGCAGGGGGATACAGTCTGTTCATTCTTATCCCCCACCTTCGACAAAGTGATAGAAAACCTTGAGGGCTTGTTTAATAAGTGTTGATATTTGTTGACTGTGTCTGCATTCTAAGATATTTAACTGCATCAATATGTCCAGGAAATTTAATGTATACGTGTGTTACCGATTCAATTTACAACTTAATAATAATAATAATAATTAAGGGAAATAAATGCTTATGATATCGTACGGTAATTAATCTCTTTTTAATCAATAATTATTATTATATCATCATTGTCATCATCTGGCGTGGTAACAGCACGAATTCTTTTGACTCTCTTTGGACATGCATCCCTCATGAGATGCTTGTGAACGTGTTACACTTCGACCAGTCGTGTTGGTCGGTACACTGACCTGTTCGTGTGATATTGTTCTCGTGGTCTTGTTCACGTTGCCTTGTCAGCTGGAGCTGTAGAATACACCAACTGCTTTTCTGCAGAAGGGAAAGACTCAATCCCAAAGTGCGTCCTGGATATGACTCTAAACAATCTGATGGTGAGGTTCCAGTAATGCTGGAGCTTTGGGGAATGCGGAGTTCCCCTTCATTGCCATTGCTCTGGCCCGGAGTGGAAGTACTTGATGGGGTCCTACCTATAGCTCAAATAGAACTAAACTGTGTACTTATGCTAAACTGAATTGTTTGAAATTGAACATTTTTTGATATTGAAACTATGTACTTATGCTAGCCCGAATGGTTTGAAATACAACTGTTTATATGTATAAAAATGGATTTGGTATTAAATAGCCTAAAATGGTTGATATGCCATAAAACCAAACCAATCTTATTCACATCAATCCCTGCTGCTTGACATGTCTGCTAGGGAAGCCTAGCGTTCGTCTCGAGTGGCTCTGACCGACATTCCCCTTGGCTTCAGTGGGCCGTCCTCCAGGCTTTCACCTGCTTCGCCTGGTTTAGGTTTATTGTCCAGCACATGAGGCGCCTCTTTTTAGAAAGAATGTCGACGGGGCCAAGGCATTTTTGTGACCGCCGTGCTCTTAAGCTTCGGTTCGTACCCGGCTGCCACAATAAAAAAAGGCTCTGTACCACCCTCTAACTTGGTGGGGAGCAGGACAAATACCTACATCCGTCTCTATCAGACATCGATCTTAGTAGATCTTCAAGAGAGCACCCATGGTCCGCACAGAGCCGATTCTAGTGTGTCCAAAGGAAAATTTTCCAATGAGTTCGTTCTCACTTCTCCAGCAATGTCTTGGATGGTTCGTGAGATGAGAGGTAAGTGGCCTTACAACTGCAGTTTTGTCGGGTGGCCAAAAAATAAGCAGCATCCTTACGTAATTACCATCTGGCTTTTTCTCAGGGTGTTTCATGAAAATCCATATGTTGCAACTCTACAATAATTCTGACTCAGCTATAGTTCGGAAGAAATCCCAATTAATTAGAGAGATCAGATTTCCATATGGACGATAATCTGCCAATGACTGTCCACGCTTACACTGATATCGTTTTCAGTTGATGAGATATTGCCACCGCGGTAAATGAACTGGTCTACTAATTTCAAAACTTTTCATTTAATAAAGAGATGTCACTATCTTGATTAAAACATGAACTGCTTTATCTGAGCCCATATAAAGACCAATGCTTCTTGCTGCGTCTTCCAAGCTATACAGTAAAAATTCGGCTTAAGCAGGTGTATTTCCAAGAAGCTCTAGATCATCTGCGTAGCCTACATCAGTAATAGCTTCTGCAGGATGTCGTCTGTTTCTTCCCTTTTTTAGTACGCCCATTTATTTACTAGTAGTTAATGATTATAAAAATTCTATAAATAAAATGAGACTCAATATTTGAAAGAAACGTTAGATCATCTGGATAGTTGGCATCAGCAATAGTTTCAGCGAGATATTGTCAATTTCTAGCCTTTTTTTTAGGCTGTTTGCATTTCACATAGCGCTAATACCCTTGGTAAAGGTATGCATCCAATGGGTAAATAGTAGGGCAGACTGACTCTTTAACCAATCAATTGCAACTGGTCTAGGATAAGGAAAACTGAATTCAAACCTGTTAACGGCTGTAAAATTAATTTTGCGACATATCCTTCTCGTGCGAAGGTTTTGGGTATATACATATATGTGTGTGTGTGTGTGTGTGTGTGTGTGTGTGTGTATTTTTTGTTTTGTTGCGAGCAATAATTTTTTTTTTTTGCGAACAATATTGAACAAGTCCTGGCAGCAACACCCCACAAGGCACCAACTATACGGCCACCTGCCTCCCATTACGAAAATTATCCAAGTTAGACGAACCAGACATGCAGGACACTGCTGGGAAAGCAGGGACGAGCTCATAAGTGATGTACTCATATGGACCCCCACATATGGCCGAGCAAAAGCAGGGCGACCAGCTCGAACATACATACATCAGCTATGTGAGGAGACGGGGTGTAGCCCTGAAGACATGCTAGTGGCGATAAACGATAGGGAGAAGTGGCGAGAAAGGGTCAGGGATATTCTTGCTAGCGGCACGACATGATGATGACTATATATATATATATATATATATATATGTGTGTGTGTATGTATGTATGTATATTCTATTAATAGAATAAGACATGTTATCGAGCTTAATAGCCACAAAAGGCGACATTTAGTTGAATGTAGATAAATATATATATCTGATTCAATTAAATTGTCTAGTAATAAAGATAAGTACTTCGCCGGCAAAGAGATATGACCAATGAGTATATCATTGAATGCGTGATTTGGCAAGCAAAAGACATAAATTATCTTATCAAGGCTTTATTAAAAACAGTGTATAACTTCATGCGGTTGGATTATATTCCGTGCCGGTGCAAGGTCGCTGAATTTTCTTTTAAAACAAATATATGACATCTGTGAATTTGAGTGTATTGCTATCAGACTGGCTTTAGCGTGCTGCTCTTTTCCAAATGTCATTTCCCACTGAGAAACTATTTTAAGTTAACAGCTAAAGAATAGACTTTACTACAAGTCGTATTTTAATCTCTCAATTCTATTAGAGATCAAATAATAAAGCAATGAAGTTTTCAGAAAAAGAAGAAGAAGAAAATATAGGCAACTAAGGAGAGTTCTCATATAGAGAACGAACGGTGAAAAAGTAAGTATAGGGTCCTATATTTTTCTAGCTTCCTACGAAGCTAAAAAAGACATAAGATTATTTTTAATGTGGGAGTGCCACGCAGGAAGCCAGCCTTCCGTAGCAGTGGGTTTAAAAATTGCTAAGATACTGTCGGTATTCCCCTTGAGGGCCCCTCTCTGGTATAGGGTAATAAACCAGGCTCTTATCCCATTTAGACGAGAGGGCAGGTGCTGCCTGGTGGCGGGGAGGGGGAAGGCTCCCTAGTATCCAGGTATTAACTTTTGGTACCTCTCTTAGCTCGGACAAAGTCCGAGAAAATGATAGGATTGATTTGTTTTCTTAGTTTAGTGGTATGACAAACTTAGTTGGTTATTTAACAGTGGTAATACTATTTAACCCATCATCATCATTATCATGTCGTGCTGCCAGCACGGATATCCCTGACCCTCATCCCGTATCCTCACAGAGCTGCTGTATGTATGTTCGAGCTGGTCGTCCTGCTTTTGCTCGGCCATATGTGGGGGTCCATATGAGTACATCACTTATGAGCTTGTCCCTGCTTCTCCAGCAGTGTCCTGCATGTCTGGTTCGTCTAGCTTGGATAGTTTTCGTGATGGGAGGTAGGTGGCCGTATAGTTGGTGCTTTGTGGAGTGTTGCCGCCAGGACTTGTTCAATATTGCTCGCAGCATTCTTGTGTAATTACCGTCTAGCTTCTTCTCCAGCCGTTTTGTTAGCGTCCAAGTAATGCATCTATATAGCAGTAAGGATACGACCGCAGCTTGGAAGAAACTGCGTTTCATTTTCTCGGTCAGGTCTGATTTCCATATGATTGATAGCTTATCGATAGCTGGCAATCCCTTCGTTAGCCGCGTGTCGATGTCTTTTTCAGTTGATGAGACACTGCTTCCTAGGTAGGTGAATTTGTCTACCAGTTTCAGAGAGCTTCCGTCTAGTGTGGAAATGTGGCCAGCTTGATTAAAGCACATATATTCAGTTTCGTGTGAATTGACATGGAGGCCAATGTCAGCGGCGGCTTGTTCCAAACTATGCAGTAGTGTTTCGGCTTGGGCGGGTGTATTTACCAGAATCGCTATGTCATCGGCGTAGTCGGCGTCGGTAATTGTTTTTGCGGGGTACCTTCTGCTTCTTTTCTTTTTCAGCTCGAAGCCGTTTTGTTTGATTTTTTTTAACCCATAGCTAGGGGATAAAAATGCTCATGCCTTTTGCAAGGGTCCGAAAGTGAATGCAATAGCGTGACTGGGGTTCGAACTCATTTACTACGATGTCACAGTTCAGCAAGTCAGCAACTACTCCATGGCAATAACTCCTGCTCAGTAGAATGATATCTCAGGTCTGGAACCTAAATAGAAAACAATTTTAATTTTAGTGAATATCCGAAAGAACCCGAAACTGTGTCTTGTAAATTACTCTCGGTACAAATTAGATAAATCGTAATAAATAATAGATGAAAACAAATAAAACAAACCATTATGCTAAGTTTAAGTAAAAATGATAATGAAAAAAGAAATTAAAAAATAAGATAAATAAATGCTAAAAGTGACGGTTTTTCTGGAGGTCTCGGAAAGAATGCGAAATCGGCGCATACCTACAAATAAGGGATTCTTGACGCCAAAGAGGAATTCTTCCTCATTAAGCATCTACCACCTCGACTGAAAGGACCTGTTTCTCTCGGCTGCTATAAGGTGGCGCACGTGCTCCCGAAGTCCCAGGGCTTAGCGGCTGGTTGCGTCTTTAACTAGTTGCAGACTCTGCTAAACATACTCACCGAACACGTGATGGACCCTTAAACTTTTAATTACCAAAAATGACTCAATAGTATAATTCATACGCCGTGTCCGTGAAACGCAACTATTTCTACTGGTTCAGGAAAACAATTCACACCACATAACAGTCGTAAAACTCAAAATAAAAGTGAAGTCTAAAAATATCCTCGTCTCTTTCCTTCCATCTTTTGTAATATATTAATGTGACTTGCAGGTGTTGAACACAGCGGATATCGTTGACAGATAAGATCGGGATCATTACCAGAATGTCCTGCAGGTGTTATTTTATCAGCGGATATTGTTGGCAGCTTCATCCGGCCGAAGATAATATCAACAAAGAGATTATCGGAATATCACCTTGTTCTATGGACGTCGTTGAACTCGGCGAATAGAGGCAGATACGTCCACCCATAAAAGTGGTAACCGGGAAACACACAGTAAGTGGGCTTGGGCAAGTAGCCAATGGGGAACAAGTAATACATGGACGTGAACTGTAACCAATGGAAAACAAAGAAGTGAGACGTGGGCGTCACCACAACCAATGAAAAAGAAAAATTGCTGCAGGTCACGTGCGAGTTTTAGACTATATAAGTTTCCGAATTTTGGCTATAGTCAGTTGTTCACTTGCTCTTCCGACTCCCGGTGACCTCTTCGTGTGTATGAACTCTCTGCTATTGCTCTTCTGCTCCACACAAGTATCATCGTCAAGAATAAAAATGTAATCTTATGTTTTTATATATACGTGCTCCTCGTTGTTCATCAAGACACAGCTGTAGCATAAAACACTTTAATTCTCTTACAGCTTCAACAGATAAAAGGAAGACAAGTGGACTGGGTAAGAATAAGAAAAGGAGTCAGATACTGCCTCAGAATTTCCCTAAAAATACCAACAATTAACCATCTACCACGAATAAACTCTTCATATTAATCCATAAACATCCTTTATTTTTAATAAGGCCTATCTTATAGCTCGTATTCAAACTTGATGTCTCATACTTCTAGCGTTGTGATAAGCTAAGCTCACTAAATGACAATAATTGCAAACTTATTTTTATAAATACTTTTAGGAAGCGCTTGGGATTTGATCGTTATCGTCTTAGGAAATAGACATGGCGACCCAAGATCAAATCTTGGACGAGTCTATTTACATTATAAGTAGCGCTAATAACATTCTGAAAGGTATGCATCCAACTATTCTCCCTCCAGCCATGAGTAAATCATAGGGCAGGCTGGGCTCTTTAACCTCAGTATGGCAATTGTTCTAGAAAGAAATTTCTGAATTCAATCTTGGGGGTGTCCTCGTGGTGTAATGGTTTAAGCAAAGGACTGCGGAATCGTAGTACGCGAGTTCGAACTCCAGTTGTGCTATTACATTCCCTTTAGGACAAATACCCTTGGGGAAGTTATGAAACCCCTTATCCTCCCAGCTATGGGTTAAATAGTACCACTACTGTTCTTCTAGGAGAATGGCTTTGGCATTAAATAACCAAAAAAGAGTTGATATGCCATTAAACAAAGAAACCAAACCAAACCAAACCTGAATTCAATCTTGTTAAGCTCCTCTTAAAAACTGCTCGTGCGAGGGGTTGGTTGGATAAAACTTATAAGCCCGAACCAATACAGCAATCCCAAAAAGTACATACCAAACAATTTTTAAAATAAAAGTTTAATTTTCTTCTAAATCAGAGATAGAGGATTTTTTGAAACCTTATGCAATAAAAATTTAATATTATTTCGTGTCAAATTCTACATTAGAATTCAAACGCCTGTGGTGTTTAGGAGGTGTCCGTGGTGTAATGGTTATCGTCGTAGGAAACGGATACGGCGACACGAGTTCAAATCCTGGACGAGACTGATTGCATTTCACATAGCACTAATACCCTTGGGAAAGGTATGAATCCAATTATTCTCCTTCAAGCTATGGGTAAATAGTAGGACAGACTTGGTGAGGCAACTAGTCTAGGAGAAGGAAAACTCTGAATTCAAACCTGTTAAACTCCGCTTAAAAAATTGACCTTGTGTCATATCCTGCCCGAGCGGAGGGGTTGGTAAATATGGTCAACAAAAATTAATTTTTACTTAGCTCGCTAATCTGAGATCAGGAAATATCTAGGGCTAAGGGGAGATGCATTGACGTCCTTCTGAAGCTAATTAGCGCAAAGTGAAACGTAGTATTAGACGAAATTTGAACTCAAGTCGATAACCACTAGACCACCACTTGCGAACATATCTACAAAAAGAATTTTAACTGCTTTTGTCCCTGACAGAAAGCAGGCGTTTATTTAGCTTTTATATGATTATTTCAGTTCTAAACAGAATGTTCGAGAACAAAGAGTACTTTGCCTTGAAATCGGATCGTTTCTTCTATTTTTTTTGTTTCTTTTATTTTTGTATGTTTGTTTAAATGGACAAACTTCAACACATGGCTCCATGCCTGGAACACACTTTATACATCACATTCACATGTTGAATGGATTGCGTACAAACAATAATCTTATAATCTACTAGAAATTAGCTGTTTGATTATATTGTTTATTATAAAATGCAAAGAAACACGAATAGTATGCCATATGAAAATGAGTGAATGAACGATTACATCAATAAATAACAGCTACCTTATTAGTTCAGTTTTGTTTCGTATCGTTTCGTTTTATGGCATATCAACCATTGCCAAATCCATTTTTATGTATATAAACAGTTCTACTTTAAACAATTCAGTTCAGCGAAAGTAAAGTTTTTTGTTTACACGCAGTCAAAACAGCTCTATTTCAAGCAATTTAGTTGAGCATTTGTACACAGTTTAGTTCTACTTGACCTATACATAGGACCCTATCAAATGCTACCACTCCGGGCCAGAGTGTACCTGGGAATGATGGCAATAAAGGGGTATTCAGCATTCCCCAAAGCTCCAGTGTTACTGGAGTGTCACCATCAGATTGTTTAATGTCACAACAGGACATTCGTTGGGAGAGTCTTACCCCTCTGCCAAGATGCAGTCTGTGTATTCTGCTGCCCTAGCTGATTGGGCTACATGCTGGAGAGGGTCTTACCCCACTACAGAGATACAGTGAGTGTATTCTGCTGCCCCAGCCGACTGAGCCACTCGTTGCCTGGTATTACCCCCCTGTAGAGATGCAGTTGACTGGGCCAGTTATAAGTTCGATAGTAGTTGAAATTTTCTTCATGGTTCTACGTATTTACAGAAAACAAGGGATCTAAAATACTGGTTATCCAAAGCAAGCATTTACCCTCAACTTGAAAGATTTGAAAAATACAATATAGTTAATCTAAAATAAGAAAAAAACCTACAACTCATCTAAGATTAGGCTCGGTTTGATTTCTTTGTTTTGATTGCGTATTAAGCTTCGTGGGTCATTTAATTGTTGTATATTGACCTCCGACCCGGCCAAGCTGTCAAAATAAGAAATGCACTTGTGTAAATAACAGGTGCATCCAGTCAAAGATATCTGGAGACCAGGGGCTACCTTGACTGTCGAGGAGTTGAATTGAGTGCGAAATTGTGACGCTCGCAGGAAGTAGGTGGACGTCAAATTATTATATAACCCCGGCGACAGGAAGTTCAGGTCAGTTGGAGAGAAGATGCTGGAATGAGAACCATATCCCAACAGAGGCTGGTCCCCAGGCCCCTGGTTGAGCAGCCCAGGACAACGGGAAAGAAACGCTGTTGTGGCCATAAGAGTGGGGGTCAATATGTTGCAGTTCTGTTCAGTCCCCAACTCACCTCTCACAGATAATACCTTTTGTAATCCTTTCGAACCCTTTCAAATAAAGTGAGAGGTATATTTTTCTAAAGAAGAGTGTCCGCTCGTCTTTATTATTGTGTTGAAGATGTTTCCGCATGCATATGTGCATGTATAGTTGTTCATAGCTATACAACATAATGCCAAAGCCATCCTTGTAGTAAAACAGCAGTGATACTATTTAACTCATAGCTGGAGGGAATTGAGGGCTTCATACCTTTCGCAAGGGTATTGATCCGGAAGTGAATGCAATAGAGCGAATAGAGTTCCAAAACGCTTACTTCGCGGCCGCAATCAAACACTTTAGCCATTACGCCGTGAAGATTACTGAATAAGCTAAGATTAGAAATATCAATATGACTAATCTAGAAATTATGAAAAATATACAGAACTAAGATTAGAAAATATTTACCTGATTGATTTAAATGAAATATGATTAATCTAAGATGAAGAACTATCAATCTGACTAATCTAAGATTTGTAAATATCAATAAGACTAATTTCGTAAAATATCTATATAAATCATCATCATCATCATATCGTGCTGGCAGCACGGATATCCCTGACCCTCTCTCGCCACTCCTCCCTATCGTTCATCGCCCTAGGCAGGTCTTCAGGACAACATCCTGTATCCTCACACAGCTGCTGAATGTACGTTCGTGCTGGTCGTCCTGCTTTTGCGCGGCCGTGTGTGGGGATCCATAAGAGTACATCTCTTATGAGTTCATCTCTGCTTCTCCAGCAATGTCCTGCATGTCTGGTTCTCCTAACTTGAATAGATTTCGTGATAGGGGGCAGGTGGCCGTACAGTTGGTGTCTTGTGGGGTGCCGCTGCCAGGACTTGTTGAGGATTGGACTGGTCTAAAATTAAGAAATATCAACGACAAATTTAAGATGAGGAAATATCAATAAATTAATAATGGTTGTACTTATCATTCGTGTATGTCATATAGCGAAAGAAGAGAAAATATATATATATATATATATATATATATATATATATATATATATATATATATTTACGATTACTTGATCAAACCAATTATACAAATTAGATAGATAGATAGATAGATAGCAGGCATGGAATAATTCTTTATTTCTTCGAGCATTGTCAAAAATTCAAGTAATTCATGCATGTCACTAAACTGCTTCCGGTGGTGAGGCTACACTTCTTGGGCTCAAGATTATTGCCTTTATAACCAAGTCTACTCAGAACTGGAGAGGTAGTATCTTTTACGGTCTCATCAATGAGTCAAATATGCCTTTTTGAAAACAATTAGAATAAAACTGAAAAACTTAATAACATATAATTGTGTGCAAACTATTTTTATAAAGGATAGTATACTTGAAACAATAGGGGTTTTTTACAACATATTATTAAACCATATAATTGTGTACAAATTATTAGTGTTAGATAGTTTGATTTAATTTGGTTTCATGACATATCATCTATTGTTGGTTATTTAATACCAAATCCTCTTTATACATTATATTAAACATATATGATTTGTTTTGATCTGGTTTCATGACATGTCAACTATTGTTGGTTATTTAATACCAAATCCTCTTTATACATTATATTAAACATATATGATTTGTTTTGATCTGGTTTCATGACATGTCAACTATTGTTGGTTATTTAATGCCAACTCCTTTTTATACATATATATTAAATATATATGATTTGGTTTTTTAATGCCAAATCCTCTTTATACATTATATTAAACATATATGATTTGTTTTGGTCTGGTTTCATGACATGTCAACTATTGTTGGTTATGTAATGCCAAATCCTGTTTATACATATATATTAAATATATATGATTTGGTTTTTTAATGCCAAATCCTCTTTATACATTATATTAAATATATATGATTTGTTTTGGTCTGGTTTCATGACATATCAACTATTGTTGGTTATTTAATGCCAAATCCTGTTTTTACACATATATTAAAAATATGATTTTTAAACACATTTTGTTGATACATACAGTTAAATGATCAAACAGTTCTATTTATAACAATTCTATTGAGCATAAGTCAACAAAGTTAAATGATTCCATGTATTGCTATGTATTGCTAACAATAAAACATTAGTCATTTGTTTATACACAGATAAATAGTCGAACAGTTCTATTTCTAACAATTCAATTTAGCATAAGTCATTTGTTTACACTCAGTTTAAGTGTCAAACAGTTGTATTTTACTCATAGATATGACCCTATCAGGTGCTACCACTCAGGACCAGAGTAGACCTGGGAGCGATGGCAATGAAGAAGTACTCCACATTCCCCAAAACTCCGGCATTGCTGAAGTCTCACCATCAAATTGTTTGATCTTATATTCAGGACACTCGTTGTGGTGGGGTTGTCTCGCCCCTCTGCAGAAATGCAGTCGGTGTATTCTACAGCCCCAATCGACTGGGCTATAGTGTTAGATAGAAATACTTGAAAATATATAAATGAGTACTGCTTATTGGTATTATATAGGAACGCTTGAAGCCATATAACCATGTTCAAATATATGTTTCTTTTTATTAAATACGAATAGTTACTTAAAGATAAATAATTGTTTGCAAAAAAAAAGACATGGAATACCCTAACAATGGTTGAAATGCCGTGAAATCAACCAAGCAACAGAATAACAGGGGGTCTGTAAAACAGGGAAAGATTGAAATAGGTAAAAAGAGGATAAGACAAAAAGATTCATTGATAAATTCATATCAATTAAATATGGAGGCCTACCTTATCGCTACTTAATTCACATCTATACTTGAGGTTGGTGTTCGATCCAACTTAAATATCAGGCGTTGTTAAAGGAGTCCTCGTGGCGTAGTGGCTTACGTACTGGACTGCAACATCGTTGTAAGCTAGTTCGAACTACAGTCGCGTTATTACGCTTACTTTTGGACTAATACCCTTGGGGAAGGTACGAACCCCTCTATCCCCCTACTCAGCTATGTGCTAAATAGGACTACAACTGTTCTTCTGCAAGGATAGATTTGCCATTAAATAACCCACGAAGGTTAAAATGGCATTAAACCTAGAAACGAAACCAAAACCAAACATCCGACACTTGAAAGACTGGCGCTACGCAATCTTCTACTCACGAATTCAAACTTGTGTTAAATTACAATTAGTAAATTTCACTTGTATCCATTACACTTTATTCGTAAATTTTACCATTTCTTGGATCACAAAGAGCAATCAATAGATAGACAAATACGGAAAGAGATAGATAGATAGATAGATAGATAGATAGATAGATAGATATGGAAAAATCTATATATGGTATCCGGTAAGGCAAAAATGTAATCAGACGAAAGCGACTACTTAGTGCCTTAATGCCTGACGTGGTTCACTCGTTGGCTGAGCGGTATGTCTAACGTAAAGTTGGGCGGGTTTCGATCCCAGCTTCAAGCATCCTGCGTGTCTAGCCACACTGAAGAGTTGTGATACAACGAAACAGTCTGTCTGTGGATGACAATATATATATATATATATATATATATAGAGAGAGAGAGAGAGAGAGAAAGAGATGCAAAGATTTAGATAGATAGGAACAGACTTAGATACACATAGCGAGTCCTCCTGGCATTATGTTTAAAGGTCTTGACTGCCGTCTCAAAGTAAACGTGTTCGAACTCCAGTCGTGCTAATTCGTTCACTTTCGGACTAATACGCTAGGGAAAGGTATGAACCCACTTATTTCCTCTGCTAAGGATTGAATTATAGCACTGTTTTTCGTTCACAACGATGATTCTGGCATTAAATAACCCACGAAACTTAATATGCCATTAAAACAAAGAACCAAACCTTGAGAGAGGAGAAGAATGAGGGAGTGGTACTTTTAGAAGTGAAACAAGATGTCTGCAGATATAAAAATTCTAAACACGATATAAAAGATGTCGCTGGCACCAGTCCGTAAACATTCGTCCGATGTGCAGCGCTTAGTTTCCATCACATACAATTCAAATGTTCTATATAAACAGTGAACGACGCAAGTAGTTGCTTTTATATCCTTCCGCCGTGTGACGTTATGTTCACTCTGGGCAAATAACGTCTTTTTAATGGCTCTCGCGAAGTAATATAATTCTAAGCTCTCATCGTGTAAATAAATGAAGGATAAAGTAAAATTTAACGAAAAAAAGAATCAGATTATTCCTGTTTAATACGCCAATAGGAATTTTATATGTTATCTTACTTCTTGGAGTATTTGTTTACACAGGTTTATTCTAAAATATTTTTCCTCAAATGTGCGGAAAAGTTTCAGCCTTATAGAAAGTATTATATATCGATATATGAGAACGATCTAGAAAGGGATTGCTGGTTTTTTGTAGTTGCTTTTTTTTTTTTTTCCTTGTTTGTTTTTATTTTTTATTTTGTTTTTATTTTGTTTTTGTTTTTGTTTTTGTCTTTTCGTTTTGTTTTTTTTTTTTCAGGTTGGCAACGCTGATTACTAATCAATGTTACATATCCTCACCGGAGGATGTGCAACAAAGATCGGTACCAATTTTATACTTAGCATTCGCTTGTAAAATTTTCGGAAATTCCATTTCTTGTTCAGTGTGCAGAAGCGTCATCTTGTCAGTTGATTCAAATCTCAAAGACGCTACACTTCAAAATAAAAATTTTAAGTAAGTTAAAACAGTCTTATAAAAATCAAATTCTATCGCCGGTCAAGATTTTTCGATCGCACAAGGTATTCTTGAGTAACCGAGAGATGATGGACAGCGTTTTAGTCGACTGCTCACTTTACGAACTGATGAAAAAAAATTTTTTTAAATAGGTCTCTTATCAGATATGTTTGAAAATAATTGTTGATGAACTAATACTGATCAGACGATTTTTCAATCAGGGTTGCCAACCTGAAGTTTATATCTTCTAAATTATTCCCCTTACCTTCTAGACACTAGAAATCCAGCTTTGTTGGTTACTATTTTCTGACTTGTGAGAACATGCAAGATGTCATGATGAAGCGACTAAAAGCATTGTCAGTCGAAAACTTCTAGCACTGTTTCCAGGAATGGTGGAAGGGTGTATGATTGGTTTCCCAGGGGAACTATTTTGAAGGGGTTAAAGTTGATTTGGAATTAAGTGGATAATAAAAAAAATTACACAGATGACCTCATTACTTAATAGAGCGGCCTTGTAGATTAACATATTATTAATATCAGATGGGAAAGCAATATATACTAGGCTGGATCAAGAAGTCTGTAACCTGACACAGTTAACTGAATTTTTATACGAAATTTTCTCTGTATTCGGTGAGTTGGTTGGCTTGTTTTTAAGGCATGTCGATCTTTGTTGGGTGATTCAATGCAATAGTTTTGTTTTTATTAATTTATTTATTCACAATTTAACGCGTTCAATTCTCAAACAATAATAATTATTCGTAAACAGTTATAACTTCAAATAACTTTTCTTAATGCAAATCATTTGCTCACATTTATATAGTTTCAAGTATTCGTATCAAATACTAATAATTTGCAAACAATAATATATATTTATCCTTCAACACGAGCAGGATGTGACACAAGGTCAATTTTTAAGCAAACTTCGACAGGTTTGAATTCAGTTTTCTTTCCCCAAATCTAATTTCAATACTAAGGTTAAATATCTCAGACTGCCTTACTTATTTACCCAAAGCTGAAGAGAGAGAATAGTTGGATTCATACCTTTCCCGAGGTAATTAGTTTTTTTGTGAAATGTAAACTGCCTCATTGAAGATTTGAACCCGTATTACCGTGCTCTTTCCCTGCGATAATAACCATTACACCAACAGTGTTTGCAACAAATTGTATGATTTTAAGCGGTTATATTTTTTAAATTGTCATTATTTTTATTTTATACAATTATGTAGATTCAAGTACCCTTGCTAATATTAATCATTTTCAAACAAGTTCATTTGACCGATCGTTGAGGCCCGAGGTTAAAGAGCACCCCTTGGAGATTAAAATGGCTATGTATGATGCCCAGCAATGAGTAAAACACGTCAAGTTTTTCTATTCTAGTGAAAGATCAGAAAAAATACTTCCCTCACCCACAAAAAAAAATAGGGTTGACCTGTTTGGGGCACTAAACTGCATCTGGTTAAGAGACTCCTGTTGTGGAGATCTGATGTGTATGGTATAATCCTTGATTGCCATGACTCCCAGTTCCACTCTGACTCTGAGTGTTAGTACCTTGTTAGGGTCATTTAGTCTTTCTATTCTCGTGAAAGATTAATTATTTACACTCGGAGAAAACAGTGACAACATTTGAATGTCTGGGTATCTCCTCACGATAATATGA
Source organism: Sepioteuthis lessoniana (assembly GCA_963585895.1). Classification (NCBI taxonomy): domain Eukaryota; kingdom Metazoa; phylum Mollusca; class Cephalopoda; order Myopsida; family Loliginidae; genus Sepioteuthis; species Sepioteuthis lessoniana. The sequence goes on along the minus strand of OY757909.1, from coordinate 102,646,039 downwards.
TTCGAAACCTAATTGCTCGGTTTGAAAAAACTGGATCAGTCAGCAACCTTCCGGGAAGAAATCCTAAGCGCACTATGCACACTGATCCATCAGCTTCAACTCCTCGTTACTCTGCTCAACTAGGCATCAGCAGAACATCACTTTTTACCCATAATACTGATAATCCTGTCAGTTGGAGCTGTAGAATACACTGACTGCTTCTCTGCAGAGGGTTAAGATCTCCTCACCAACGAGTGTCCTATTTATGATATTAAACCATGTAAAGCTGAGGCTTGGAGATTTAGGGAATGTGGAGTACTCTTTCATTGCGTTGCTCCAAGCACTTATAATTCTGTTCAATACAAATTATTTGTTTACACACAGTGAAGTAGTTACAAGTATTGCTATTTAACACTAATTATTCAGTTTAACATTACGCATTCGTTTGCACACAGCTAAATTATTCCAAGTATTATTATGTGTAACTAACAATTCAATTAAACATCAGTCATTTGTTTACACACAGTTAAATGATCAAACAATTCTATTTCTAAGAATTCAATTTAGCATGTTATTTGTTTGCACTCGGTTTAAATGTCAAACAGTTCTATTTGACCAGTAGATAGGACCCTATCAGGTGCTACCACTCCGAGCCAGAGTGAACCTGGGAGTAATGTCAATAAAGCGGTACTCTACATTCCCTAAAGATCCAGCATTATTAGAGCCTTACCATCAGATAGTTTAGGGTCAAACAGGACACTCGTTGCAAAGATGCAGTCAGTGTATTCTACCACCCCAGATGACTGGGCCATTGAATTAAGGGTAATTGCTTGAAGATGTAATTGTTTATTAAGGATTCTTATGATTACTTAATTAAAACTATACAACTGCAACAAATGATTATACTAAATAGAAATAGTTATCTAAACCAGTTGTAAGTCCTGTCAAACTAGCAAATTAATTACAATTTACCACTGCTCGATAGTCATAATGCCTTCAGTAATCTGAGGCAATGAAAAATAGATTTGTGCTCATTCAAATACTAATGAGCAATACTTTCTTTTGAGCACTACTCAAAAGGGACACACACACACACACACACACACACACACACACACACACACACACACACATATATATATATATATATATATATAGAATTCAATTATAAAATGAGATGATAACAATAAAGAAGGATTTTAAAAAATCACATCCCACGTTTGACTTAGACGATCCTCAGGTTTGAATTTGTTAGTTTCAACTTGAATATGTAATCTTTTTGAGTTATGTGACTATTACTTTGTTGACACACTAGGTCACGTGATTTAGTTTGGCGCGAAATTACAAAGTGAATATTTACTTTCATGGCAGCATTTAGCAAATTATTCCATCCCGGAAAACTTATAATGTGGAATCTATTTTCCAATAGTTTCTACGCTCATTTTAGGATCGACAATGAACTGCCCTTCTCAAACTTTTCTTTATATTCCCTGCATATATGAAGTTGATAATTTTGTCAAATCCATACAATTATAAAAAGGTTTTTAAAGTGTTTTTTTCTGATTTTAGATGCATAATGTAAGATAATTAAGAAAATCTATTATGACACAAGTATAGGGAACCCAGTGAGAATCAAACTCGTCACAGTAGTAATGATCATTTAACTTCCTAACCACTACACAACAGTGAGTCAAACTATATATACTCTTGTTAATGGTATGTTCAAGAGCAGTAACTTACTATTTATGTTATAAGTCTTGAAACTTTCATTGATTTGAGCTATTTCAGACAAAATATAAATATACAATTGACAATTTCAGAAATATTTGTATAATAAAGAAAAAAGAAAAAAGAAATATTTGATGAAATGAACAGTATTGAGTTTTCAAAAGGTAACTTTTAAGGTATTATCTACCTAACCACTTCCTCACATTTCTGGCTCCCAGAGAGAATCGAACTCACTTCTAAGGGTGTGCTAGTCTAGCTGGCAAATCATTACACAATTGGATGCACCCAACTTTTTTAGAGCAGAGTACAGCGAGTTTGAATTAAGAGTTTTCCTGACTATCAGATGATTAAGTACCATATCCTGGACACTCGTTGTAGGGGACTCACCCCTCAGTAGAGATGCAATCGGCGTACCATCGAGCCCCAGCCGATTAGGCTGAAAGACAAAGTTTGTTTTGGTTGGGTTTTATAGCATATCAACCCTTGTAGGTTACTTAATGCCAAATCCTGTTTACTCACCCACACACCCAGACACATATATATTTTACATCAAGTAAAGGAATTACGTATATGATAATGTTATAACCATGACTAGAAAATCTGGCAAACACTCACATGCGACATTAGGAACACTGTACAGCTGTTTCGACCTTATTTGCTCTCATCAGCAGTGTATACTGTGATCTCCACCACTGGAGATCGAACCAGCAACCACAGCATATAAAGCCGAAACTCTGCCACTGGGCCACCGGTCCATGCCGCATATAAGCGATGCCAAATAAACCAGTCATAGTTACTGTGCAGCCTCTTAACCATATAACCTGCTTGCTCCAAGGTCTGTCTGCCTTCAGGAGGACACGGTCACATCCAGGGCCACGACATCCCAAATCGGTCCGAAGTATCCACGCAGGTTGTCCAACTAGACAGGAAATATATGTATTTTAAATCAAGTAGAGGAATTACGTATATGATAATGTAATAACAATGGCTAGAAAATTTGAAGGATTTTCAAATCATAGTTATTACAAGTAATAACAGTATAGAACAAGGTTTGATGAGAATAAAAAGTGTTACACTTTAACAATCCTGTTTTTCACCATAAACTGTATTGAGAGCGGCTTCATAATTTTTTTTTAAATATCAGTACACCAGCCACTGAGTATTGAACTCACTATCAGAGTTTCGCAGGAGCATCACCCTAACCGTTGCTTCCTAGTAGATATCTTGGATATAAATCAACATTAAATCAGAAATGGAACCGGGTGCCTCCTACACACAATCCTTAAGCAAATATCAGAGTGTTAGTTAGGGATGAAATTAATGTCATCGGACACCCTCATTTGCAAATTTCAGGCTGCATTTGCATATGATTTATATACTGCATGTTTAGATGGAAACTGAAACTAAAATAACCTCCGCCCTTCATTAAATAAAGAGTAATGTATAAATTCTTACATACACACACACACATACGTTGTATATACTACGCGTGAATACAGACACAGAAGGATATAAATATAGTCATAAGTATATTTAATAAACTTAGCTTAGTATGACACGACAACTGACACAGAAAGTATAGGGCACTTACTGGAAATAGAACGTACTGTTCAGAAGTTATTCATCGCCAAGGTTAGCCACCCCGACAAAGAAACCTTTAAAAACCTTGCATAGCTTGAAATTGGAACGAGGCTACAAGTAAGTGACACCAAGTGAGAACGCAAATCATTACTCTGTTGTATGTATTTACACAACTTCAACGGGGAGTTCACATCGTGCAGCGGCTAACGTTGTTGGACTGCGACATCGTAGAAAGCAAGTCCAAAATCCATGACGTTCACTTTCGGACCCTTGAAAAAGGCATGAACCCAAATAGTCTTCCCAATTAAAGGTTAAATGGTTCTATTACTGTCCTTCTACAAGGATGGCTGGCCCAGTCGGCTGAGGTTGCAGAATATACCGACTGCATCTCTGCAAAGTGGGGAGACTTCTCCAAAGATTGTCCTGGATATGACACTAAACAATCTGATCCTGAGGCTCCAGTACTGCAGGAGCTTTGGAAAATGCGGAGTACCCCTTTACTGCCATCGCTCCCAGGTCCACTCTTGCCCGGAGTGGCAGCAACTGATAGGGTCTTATCTATGGTTTGAAAAGAATTAAGCAGTGAACTTACGCTAGAGTGAATTGCTTGAAATAGAACTGTTTTTGACATTTAAACTGCATACTTATGCTAAACTGAATTGTTTGAAATAGAATTTTTTTACCTTTAAACTGTGAATTTACGTTAAACTAAATCGTTTGAAACAGAACTTTATATGTATAAGATAACCTACAATGGTTGATATGCCATAAAACCAAACCAACCAAACCAAAAACATTGCCCAGTCGGCTGAGGCTGTAGAATACATCGATTGCACCTCTGCAGAGGGATAAGACCCCACCCCAACGAGTATCCTCGATATGACACTAAAGAATCTGATGGTGAGGTCCCTGTAATGGTGGGGCTTAGGGAATACGGAGCAGCCCTTCATTGCCATTGCTCCCAGGTCCACTCTGTCCCGGAGTGGTACTATTTACCAACCCCTCCGCTCGGGCAGGATATGACACAAGGTCAATTTTTAAGCGGAGTTTAACAGGTTTTGAATTCAGAGTTTTCCTTCTCCTAGACTAGTTGCCTCACCAAGGCCGAAGAACCTAGTCCGTCCTACTATTTACCCATAGCTGGAGGGAGAATAAGGGGGTTCATACCTTTCCCAAGGGTATTTGCCCGAAAGTGAACGTAATAGCGCGACCGGAGTACGAACTCGCGTACTACGATTCCGCAGTTCATCGCTTTAACCATTACACCACGAGGACACCCCCCGGAGTGGTAGCACTTGATAGGGCCCTATCTATGGGTTAAATAGAACTAACGGCATACTTATGCTATACTGAATTGTTTGACTAAACTGAATAGCTTGAAAAAGAAATGTTTTGACAATTAAACCGTACTTACTGTGTGCTTATGCTAAACTGAATTATTTGAAATAGAACTGTTTTTTACATTTGAAACTGTATTTACACTAAACCGATTGTTTAATATAGAACTGTTTTAACATTTTACTGTGAGTAAACAAAATCTGTACTTATACTAAACTGAATTAGCTAAATTATAACTGCTTGACTACACTGAATAGCTAGAAATAGAATAGTTTTTCACAATTAAACTGTACTTACATTTAAACTGCGTGCTTATGCTAAACTGAATTGTTTGAATTTGAACTGTTTTTTGGCTTTGAAACTGTACTTACACTAAACTGAATTGTTATATATAACAGCTTGAATAAACTGAATAGCTTGAAATAGAAATGTTTTTGACAATTAAACTGTGTACTCATGCTAAACTGAATTGTTTTAAATAGAACTGATTATTAGTATAAAAATGGATTTGGCGTTAAATAACCAACAAAGGTTGATATGCCATAAAACCCAACCAACCAAACCAAAAACAAGGTTAACTTTGGCATTAAATAACCCTTTGTTGATGTTATGAATCAAAGAAATCAAACCCTACGTCACGATGGTCATTTTATAAGCGGAATAAAAATGGTTTAAATTCCGAATTTTTCCTCCTCGTAGACTGGTTATCTATAACTAAAGAAACTAATCTGTCCTACTGTTTACCCAAAGCTGGTGGAGGAAGAGATGCCCTTTCAAAAATCATTAACGCTAAGTAAAATACAAAGTCGTCCTCGAACAGCCGATTCAATTTATATACTATCAATTAATATGAGAGTCTAGCTGTTGACTATTACGCCACACCAAAAATACCTCACAATATATATTTTTATGTAGTTGTTTCTTAAGAGTTTTTGTTTTGTTTTGTTTTGTTTTTTTACACACGGCCCTATAGAATACGAATAATTTTTAATCAGATCACTTTAACCCGTTGATGGGAATGTAACTTGTACAACAACTCTGGGTTAGAGTGAACCTGGGAGTAATGGTAATAAAGAGGTACTTCACACTCTCGAAAGCTCCGGAAAAAGAACCTTGCCGTCAGATGCAGATCAGTGTCCTACACAGGATACCCTTTATTGCAGGGGGGGGGTTCTTGCTCCTTTGCGGAGGATACAGTCAACTTATTCTAAACCCCGCGGATAGAACGAAAAAGAAAGAGACAAGTCGTAAAAGACAGAAGAAAAAAAAAAGATATAGCATAAAAAAGAAAGAAGTGGATTAAAACGAGGGATACAAGCACATGGAAAGATAAATATTTATACACGCATGTACGCACATATTTTATCAGATGATGAAAGAGTTTTATTTTGTGCGCGGAGAACATGTAAGAAATACGCCAGCCTTCAATGTTTTTACTTCAGAACAGCAGCCATGTTTACGTGCGTTAAAAACTGTAGCCAAAGAAAACAAATGGCGTCGAAAGGAGATCAGTACGAGATTTTATAGTAGCATTAATATGGCGAATTGGGAACGGTTGGTTTGCTGTTAAAACTGAAACAAAACTGATTTGAGACGCCGAGCAAAAGCAAAACAGCCGTATATCTTTCATTATAAAATAAATGAATAAATAAATATAACACGTATTAAAAAATGTTAGAAAATTCACCAGGAAAAAATAAAATAAAAATAAAATGATAAGTATTAAATTTTTTTAGAAAATTCACCTGGAAGAAAAAAAGAAAGAAAAATAAATGACACGTATTAAAAAGTCTGAGAATATTCACCAAGGAAAAAAAAGGAAATTAAAATAAATAACACGTATTAAAAAAACTTTATAAAAAAACCTGGAAAAAAAAGGGTGAAAAAATGACACGTATTAAAAAATAATAAAAAATTCACCAGGAAAATAAATATATAAACACAACTTATTTAAAAAATGTTTAAAAACACTCCCTTTGAAAAAATAGAAACTAGTAATAAATAACATGTATTGAATAGTCTTAGAAAATTCACATGGAAAAAAATAAAATAAAACTAAATAACACATAAAAATTTTAGAAAATTCTCCTGGAATAAACGAAATAAACAACAAACAAACCTTAATTATATTGCATAGCAAATATCTATCTATCTGACCATTATATATATATATATATGTGTGTGTGTGTGTGTGTGTGTGTGATTTGTAAATGAATAGTTTGTAGGTAACATTATTTTTAAACGTGTTATAAAATCTCATTTGTTTGCACCCAATTAAAAGTTTCAAAGAAATGTAATTCTATTTATCAAGTATTCCCTTATAATATAAATAATTTGCACACAACTATATAGTTTTAAGTAACTAATACTAATATTAATAATCTTTAGTAAATGACTGAACATTTCATTTTGACTCATAGACTGGTAGTACCCTAATAGGTACTACCAATTTGAATCAGAGTGGACCTGGGAGCAATGGCAATCAGAGGATACTCCACATTCCCTAAAACCCCCATACTATAGCCTCTCTACAAGAAGTTGTTTAGTATCATATCCAGAACAATCGGTGGGGTGGAGAGTGCTCTTACTCCTCTGCAAAGATGCAGTCGGCGTATTCAACAGAACTTGACATCAGGGCGAAATATCAGGTTTGTTATTTTCTAGTTATAAAAAATTCATTCTCTTCACTAATCAAACACTCATTATGAGGACGAATCTTCGGCTCAGAATATTTTTGTGGTGCGGCAGGACCCTTACTTTCTAAATCCTTGTTCCCGGAAATAAAATTCCACCTCCGATGATTGTCAGGGGCAACCACTCCGGGTCTATTGAGAGCTTATAATATCTCATGATATACCAACTAAAGATAGTGTAAGTTGAAGGTTTCTAGCACTGTTGATATTATATGAAATGTAATCAGCCTTGTGCAGGTTTTGAACTCAGGTCGATCTATCCATTTTTATACGACTGTAACCATTACACAAGGAGCACCTCCCTCCAGGAGTGGTAAGTGTGTGACTTTTCTAGAGAACTATTTTGAAGGAGTTTAAGTTGATTTGGAAAAAAGTGAATAATAAAAAATAACTACACTGTCTCATGAAGATAGTTGTTAATTTTCGCTGGTGCAGATATATGCTGTGTGTTATTCAAACTCTTTATTTATGTTCAGTTTGGTTGGGTTTTATGGCATATCAACCATTATAGGTTATTTAATACCAAATCCTCTTTATACATATTTATCAGATATATATGATTTTGTTTCGTTTGGTTTCGTGGAATATCAACCATTGTAGGTTATTTAATACCAAATCCTCTTTATACATATATATTAAATATACATGATATGGTTTCGTTGGGTTTTATGGAATATCAACCATTGCAAGTTATTCAATACCAAATCCTCTTTATACATATGTATTAGATATGTATGATTTCGTTTCGTTTTGGTTTTGTAACATTTTAACCATTGTGGGTTATTTAATACGAAATACTCTTTATACATATATATTAAATATGCATGATATGGTTTGGTCGGGTTCAGGGCATATCAACCATTGTAGGTTATTTAAAGCCAAATCCTCTTGATATATATATATATATATATATATATATATATATATATATATGATTTGTAAATATATTTTGCAGATAACATTCTTAAACGAGCCTGAGGTCTTTTTTGGCTACAAACGAAACCAAGTATTGCTATACAACAGTAAAAATTTAACATCAGTCATTGTTTGCATACAGTTAAATGATCAAACAGTTCCATTTCAAACAATTCAATTTAGCATGACTCGTTTTGTTATATAATTAAGGAATGTTTTTTTTATCTTGATCATTTTTCGTTAAATCATATTTTATCATTCAGTTTTGTTGGGCTTTGAACTATTCGGGTTAAGAGTTCGGGGGTATAGTCAATTGGTGCAGTTTACGCTCGTGCGCAAAGGATATGACATTCACCATTGTCATGATAAACCCCCAGACAGGAAATGAGGCTGGAGTGTGGATGACGTCATGCCCGGAAGAGATGGTCCTGAGAATTTGAGGATTTTGAAAAAGAGTCAGTTGAGAGTTGAGATTGGACCATGTAGGCAGAGGGTTGAGTTTCTGCCATTGAGACATGGAGTTGGATTTGGGCCGTTGAAGATGTAGTTGGGTTTTCGGATCTCTAACAATAGAGATCTTAAACATCACAAGATACACCGCGCGTCGGGGATGGTTAGCATAGTAAGAATTGTGTCTCACTCTTCATGTCGCTATGGGCCGAAGATAGAAGTCAGAAATTTATAAACCGTTCGTACATGAACAATAGAGTCAGCCTGCATTAGTGTATTGTATTACGGTTGTGATTGAGATGTTTATGGCTATACAACAATTTTTTTACACTCAGTTTAAATGTCGAACAGTTCTATTTGACCCATAGATAAGATCCTGTCAGGTGCTACTACTCCAGGTCAGAGTGGACCTGGGAGCAATGGCAATGGAGGGGTACTCCACATTCCCCAAAACTCCATTACTGAAACTTCACCATCAGATTGTTTAATGTCATATTCAAGACACTCACTGGGGGAGTCTTACCGCTCTGCAAAGATGCAATCGATGTATTCTGCTGCCCTATCCGACAGGGACATCCTCTTTTTGGGGAATGTTTACTTCTACACAGGAGATATACTCTACTTATCTTAAGCGGCAGTAATAAAGCAGGGATGTTTTGGGAATCCTCCTATCTGTTTTGGGTCCGCTGTAATTAAATATTAGGCATTATGGAGTGCTCCTCGAATATATATATATATATATATATATATACGTGTGTGTGTGTGTGTGTGTGTGTGTGTGTGTGTGCAGAAGTAGTATTAGAAGTTGTAGTAGTAGTAGTAGTAGTAGTAATTGTAGTAGGTCAGATATAATTCTTCAGCCTTTGCAGGGTAAACATGTCCAGGAGAAAGTAAATTCTGAACACAAAACCTCTCCAATATCATTGACCAGCGTGGTAGAGAAAGGCTCATTTCTTTTGGGATAGGCATGAGCTGATTGCATAAGGGAACGAATATATCTAGCGGTTAGAGTGTTCGCCAATGGCCCGGGAGACCTCGGTTCAATCCCAGGTCGAGTCATACCAAAGACTCAAAAAATGGTACTTGATGCCTCCTTGCTTAACACTCAGCATTATAAGGTACGGATCAAGGGTAAAGTAGAGCAATCCAGGGAAGGAGTAGCGCCCCCCTACACCTTGGTGTAGTAGCTATCGAAAAGGGAGCCTTCGGGTTACCCTCGACTATGGTCGCCAACTTTACTTACTTTACTTATATATATATATATATTACGACATTTTTGACTGCATACACTCATGTCATTGTGATTTTCTTCCACTGTAATGTTTATTTGATTTCATAAATGACCGATTTAATATTATAGGCCAACGTCAAAGGAGCGCCTTTGTGTGTGTGAGTGTCTGTGTGTGTGTGTGTAGTAAGGGGTAGTGAGTTTGTCTTGCAGACCCTTATGACTATGTGGGAGTCCGATTTTCACCAGGTACCCCAGATTTCCTGCCATATGCCAAACTATTAAATACCTTTAATCTCAAAGGAAAACAATTGTCTTTATAAACGAAAGTTAATGCCTACATTGGACATTCATTCGCTTGAAAAACAATGTATACTTGTCTGTTGTGTCTTCTATATAGTTTGTCCCATAATGATTAATCACATTTTAAGAGCAAATATCTTGGATTTTGTCTTATAATGGGACAACTTGTACACGGAGTACATTGTCTTTTTTCACAAATTTTTAGTTTGGTTTCTTTTGTTTAATGGCATATCAACCTTTGTAGGTCATTTAATGCCAAAGCTATTCTCCTAGAAGAACAGTAGTGGTACTATTTAACCCATAGCTGGGCGGATAAGGGGGTCCATACCTTTCCTAAGGGTATTTGCCCGAAAGTGAATGTAATAGCGCGACTGGAGGACGAACTCGCTTACTACGGTTCCGCAGTCCATCGCTTTAACCATTACACAGCGAAGACACACCCCCTCACAATTTTTGTAAAACTAAACGTTTTTCCTCTCGATGAAGCACAATACTGAAAATCGTTTTAAATTTATATATTTACCTACTTCTCTGCTAAAGCAGGATGCGACACAAGGTCAATTTTAAGCAGGAATTTAACAGGTTTGAATCCAGAGTTTTCCTTCTCCGAGATCGGTTTCCATACCAAGGTTAAAGAGACCAGGCTGCCCTAATATATACTCATAGTTGAATGAAAAATAATTGTATTCATAACTTTTCCGAGGGTATTAGTGCTATGTGAAAATGCAAACAGCCTCGTTCTGGATGGAACTCCTCTGGTCGTGTCCATTTCCTTCGACGATAACCCTTACACTACGAACGCCTCCCATATATATATATATATATATATATGTGTGTGTGTGTGTGTGTGTGTGTGTGTGTGTCTGTGTGTGTGTGTGCATATATATATATATATAAGTGCAGTATCTGGGGGTGCCCGTGGTGTAATGGTTATCGTCGTAGGAAATGAACACGGCGACACGAGTTCAAATCCTGGACGAGACTGACTGCATTTCACATAGCACTAATACCCTTAGGAAAGGTATGAATCCAATTATTCTCCCTCCAGCTATAGGTAAGTAGTAGGACATACTAGGTTCTTCAGCCTTGGTGAGGCAACTAGTCTAGGAGAAGGAAAACTCTGAATTCAAACCTGTTAAACTCCGCTTAAAAATTGACCTTGTGTCATATCCTGCCCAAGCGGATTGGGTAAATAGGAGTATCTGCTTGTTTGTTTGTCTGTGTCAGTTGTGCATAAAATTATTGAACTCCTGTGGCCGTGTCCATTTCCTTCAACGATAACCATTACACTACGAACGCCTCCTATATATATATATAAATATATATATGTGTGTGTGTGTGTGTGTGTGTGTGTGTGTGTGTGTGTGTGTGTGTGTGTGTGTGTGTGCATAGGTATGTTTGTATATATGTATATAAGTGCAGTATTACCAAACTCTACAATACTGAAATTCTATAATCAAAATCATATATTCGTTATTAAAGCTGCATAAATAATAACTAATTCAATTTGTTTAGATTCTATAATGTTTCACAAAAACCATCCAAGTAAGACGAAGAAGACATGCGGGACACTGCTGGAGAAGAAAGAACGATCTCATAAGTGACGTTCTTCTATGGACCCCAACACATGGACGTTCCAGTGTTGGCCAACCAGCAAGAACTTATTTACATCAACTCAGTGTGGACATAGGAGGCAGAGAACGATCGATAAAAGGGGCGGCTGGTGAGAGGGAAATCCGTGCTGTCAGCGCGACTTGATAATGATCCTAACACTGCTGATAAGTTAAGGAATTCAAACCCAACAAGATAAATGGCCATCATTATTATTATTATGACCATTATCATTATTATTATCATCCTTATTACTCTTATTTGTTCTCATTTGAGAGTTTTTCACACCAGTGTTAGCTGATGGTTTCTCACTGGAGTCTGAATGACAAGTCTCCTCAAGTCCCCAGGACTCTTCTTAGTATTCTGGCCAATCTCAATAATGCAGTAGTTTGGTTAGTATCCACACGTCCTCTTATTTCCAAGTCTTCCAGTCCCTTTATAAATCCTTTGCTGCCCGTGGTGTAATGGTTATCGTCGTAGGAAATGGACACGGTGACACGAGTTCAAATCCTGGACGAGACTGATTGCATTTCACATAGCACTAATACCCTTGGGAAAGGTATGAATCCAATTATTCTCCCTCCAGCTATGGGTAAATAGTAGGGCAGACTGAGTTTTTCAGCCTTGGTGAGGCAACTAGTCTAGGAGAAGGAAAACTCTGAATTTAAACCTGTTAAACTCCACATAAAAATTGACCTTGTGTCATATCCTGCCCGAGCAGAGGGGTTGGTAAATATGATAAATCCTTTGGTGACGGTACCAAGAGCACCAATCACAATTGGTATTATAGTCACTTTCATGTTCCACTGATTTTTCAATTCCCAAGCAAGGTCGAGGTACTTATTCCTCTTTTCACATTGTTTCAATTTCACTATGTGGTCCGCCGAGTCAGCAAAGTCTGCAATTCTGCCAGTTCTCTTTTTTTTTTTTTTTTTTCATTTTTGTTATTTATTATAAGATCTGATCGCCTGGCGGAGATTTGGAGATCCATTTGCATCTCAAAATCCCAGAGGAGTTTGTGTGTCTCATTCTCTCCGACAGATTCTGGGTTGCACATATACCGTTTGTTTGTTTATTATTATTATTGTTCACTCATTAGAGCTTTTCACATCAGCGATAGCCGATGGTTTTTCACTGAAGTCTGAGTGACAGCAAGTCTCCTCAAATCTCTTATTATTATTATTATTATTATTATTATTATTATTATTATTATTATTATTATTTACTCCTTTTCGCTTTTTTCACACCAGCGTTAGCCAATGTTTTGTCACGGGAGTTTGAGTGAGAACAAGTCTCCTCAAGTATCCAGGACTCTTCTCAAGATTCTGTCGAATCTTAACAATGCTTTAGTTTGGATGATCTCCTCTAGTACTCTTATTTCCAAGTCCCCCAGTCCCAGTACCAATCCTTTGGTGACTGTGCCGAGTGCGCCGATTATAATTGGTATCACCGTCACTTTCCTGTTCCATAGTTTTTTTCCAATTCCCTAGCAAGGTCCACGTATTTATCCTTCTTTTAGCTTTCTTTCAATTTTACTCTGTGGTCAGCCGGGACAACAAAGTTCACAATTCAGCAAGATTTTTTTTTAATTTTTTGCTTTTGTTTTTGTTTGGGGGGTGTTTTTTGCTGATTATCATTAAGATCTGGTCGTCTGGTCAAGGTTAGTTGATTAGTTGGTCGATCTCAACCATGCTGTAGTTTGGATGGTCTCCACTCGTCCTCTTATTTCCAAGTCTTTTGATCCTTTGGTGACTGTACCAAGAGCACCAATTACAATTGGTATCACAGTCATTTTCATGTTCCACAGTTTTTTCACTTCCCTAGCAAGGTCTTGGTACTTATCTTTCTTCTTGCGTTCTTTGAGTTTAACTCAGTGGTCTTCCGGAACAGCAAGGTCCACAACTCGGCAGGTTCTCTCTTTTTTTTTTTAACTATCGCTAAATCTAGTTGTCTGGCGTCTCATTCTCCGGGACAGATTCTGGATTTTGCATTTACCATTTGTTTGAATGATCAAACTTCAATTTCTTGCATAATTCTCAATGAATCACCTTGCCCACTCAGCGGTGTCTAGTCATATATTCTTTCTGTGCTAACTTGCTGCATTCGCTTATTATGTGATTGATCGTTTCGTTTCTACCACCACATAACCTTCAACTACTGTTTTGTTGTGGCTTATCTATACTTGCTTTGATATGATTAGTCCTTATGGCGTTGTTTTGTGCTGCCATTAGAAGAGATTCAGTTTCTCTCTTAAGGTTTAGTATTATTATTATTATTACGTATATATTATTATACCTTATATTTCATGATATTGTATGTTTTATTATACCGTATATTTCATTATACCGTATATTTTATGATTTTACATGTATTTGCCATAGCTCGTCTCATAAACACGTTGGCTCATAATCCAGTCATAATAATATCTGTTTAATTTACATCAAAATTTGCCACAAATGATTATACAAGTTATGTTTAAAATGTATCGTGAATGGCTTCCCGAATTTCATTCAAATCGTCACTGACTCGTTTAGATTTCACTTAGATGTTCTATAGACGTCCAGACAGTAGTCCAGATGTCTAGACATCATCACGTATTAGCATGATATAATATGAATTGCACAGCTGTGCTCACCACGTTATTATTTAATTTTTTTCGTCTTGTTGCTTTCTCCCGTGAGAAAAGATTGAAAAAATAATTAAGTTTTTCACCTTATCTACAGAGCTTTGAATATCTTTATACATGTATATTAAATATATTTGGTTTGGTTTGGTTTGATTTTATGGCATATCAACCATTGTAGGTTATTTTTTGCCAAATCCTTTATATATATATATATATATATATAATTTGGTTTGGTTTGGTTAGGTTTGGTTTGGTTTTATGGCATATCAACTGTTGTTGGTTGTTTTAGGCCAAATACACTTCATACATATATATTAGATATATGATTTGGTTGGGTTGGGTTTTATGGCATATCAGCCATTGTAGGTTATTTAATGTCAAATCCTTTTTATGCATATATATTAAATGTATGATTTCTAAATACCTTTTGTAGACAATATTTTAAAACAAGTCTGAGCTTTTTTTTTTCCATTTCTAAAACAAATAATACTATTTATAATTAATCATTTGTTTGCACACACTTTAATATTTTCAAGTACTGCTATGTATCACTAACAATTCAATTAAACTTCACTCATTTGCTTACACATAGTTAAATGGTCGAACAGTTTATTTCTAACAATCCAATTTAGCGTAAGTTATTTGTCTGCACACAGCTTAAATAGCCAAACAGTTCTATTCAACCCACAGATAAAACCCTGTCTGGTGCTTCCATTCCGGGTCAGAGTGGAGTTGGGAGCAATGGTAATGAAGGGGTACTCCGCATTCCGCAAGCTCCAGGGCTGGAGCCTCACCATCAAATGTTTTAGTGTCATATCCAGGAATCGAGTTGTTGGGGGTGAGGTCTTACCCGTCTACAGAAATGCAGTCAGTGAATTTTACAGCCCCAATTGATTAGGCTAATTTTTTTTTTTTTAAATCGGGTTGACCTCTCGGTTTTAGACATTTTTAAAGGCGATTTTAATGTTTTCTCCTTGCAAGTCGTTCACACGTTGGTGTATTTCAGAGTTTTAATTTGAAGTTTTTCACTGAACTCTAAGGGACAACATGGCCCCTCAGGTCTCCAGGACTCTTTTCTGTATTCTAGCTGATTTTAACAGTGCTGTGGTCTGAATGGTCTCAATTCTTCCTCAAACGTACAGATTCCATAATCGCTTTTCCAGGCTTTAAAGAAACGTACCAAGGGTACCAATTAAAATGGACATCATCCACACATTAATGTTCCACACTTCTTTTAGCCCTTTGGCAAGATCCAAGTATTTGCCTTTTTTTTTTTTTTTCGCTTTTCTTTTATTTTCACTCTATGGAAAAATTGAAAATATTTTTAAAGAACATTATTCGTAGTAGTAGTAGTAGTAGTAGTAGTAGTAGTAGTAGTAGTATATTCACAGCTTGGTTATATTTATTAAAGAGAATCGTAAGGGTTTTAAGTACAGAAAATTATTTCTATATAATAACATTGTTTTATTTTTTCTGTTATTCTTTTTGCTGCTGTTGTCTTTGTGTTAACTGTGACAACGTGACATCATTAACACAGCTGTTTTGCGGCATTGACGTTTTACTACAAGAAAGAAGAACAAAGGTGGAGACCTCTGGCGGAATAACAAAGAACTAGAAGAAAAAGATTTTGATGGGGTGGAGTTTTTGCGGGGGTGTCCATTGACCGAGATTCTGGAGATACAACGCCTCGTGGATTGCACATCATTCGTTTGTGTTTGTCAGTGATGCGGTTGTTTCAAAATGAAGAAAGAAAAGAAAAGAAAATGGAAGCGAATATAATTAGCTGAAGGGAAAGAGTTTTAAGTTTAAAAAAGAAAGCAATCAATGGACGCTATAAAAAAGAGGGGGCATGTCTTGCTTGCGAATACTAAATATGTCATCGGAAGCACCCCGATATTTTGAGTGAGGTTTGCTTCTCACAAAATACCCTGCATTTGACACATCTGGTTTTTTAAGTTGTTTTTATTGCAACCAGAAAACAGAGAAAAAGAGGAACAGAGAGAGAAAAACAAAGAGAGGCAGAGTGAAAGAGAAATTTAGAGAGAAATCCTAAAGATACGCGTCTTCTCAGTACTGTGCTCGTTTATGTATAAAACAGTCTTGAGTGCGTTCCATCTCATTAGGTACCACACTTGTGGCCCAGTACTAACTAAGCTAAACTTAGTAATAATAATAATAATAATAATAATAATAAGAAGAAGAAGAAGAAGAAGAAGAAGAAGAAGAAGAAGAAGAAGAAGAAGACGCAACAAAATAACAAATATAGGTTATGTGGTGATATAAATGAAACATAATAAGCGAATGCAGCAAATTAGCGAAAAAAGAATATAAGACTAGACACGGCTGAGTGGGCAAGGGGATCCATTGGGAATTGTTCAAAAAATTGAAATTTGACCACACGAACAAATGGTATAGGCTCAACCTAAAATTTGTCCTGGAGAAAGAGACGCGGAAACTTCTCTGCGATTTTGAGATACAAACACATCATCTAATCTCGGCCAGACGACCTGACCTAGTGAGAGTCAAAAAAATACTGCCGATTAGTGGACTTTGCCGCCCCAGAAGACTACAAAGTAAAAATTTAAAAAGCGAAAAAGAGAGATAAATACCTAGACCTAGCTGGAGTACTGAAAAACTACGGAACATGAAAGTGACGGTGATACCAACTGAAATCGGTGTGCTCGAAACAATCCCCAAAGGCTTAGTAAATGGAAAAGAAATCTTGGAAATAAGAGGACGAATGGAGATTATCCAAACAACAACATTATTAAGATCGGCCAGAATACTGAGGAGAGTCCTGGAGACATGCTTCCATCAAAATTCAATGGAAAACATCAGCCAACACCGGTGTGAAAAACTCTTAAAGGAATAATAATTAGAGTCATAATAATAATCCTACCTCCAAATGGTATTTGCACAAAGAGAATCTGTTCTAGAGAATAAGACGCATAAAATTCTCTGGAATTTTGAGATATAAATGGATCACCTAATCCTGGCCAGTAAACCAAGCCAAGTGTTATAAAAAACAACTTGTCGTCAAATGGATTCTTCTGTTCTGACGGATAACAGAGTGAAAATCAAAGAAAACGAAACGATAGACAAATACTTGGACCTTGCCAGATAACTAAAAAGGATATAGAACATGAAGGTGGCAAATATAACAATAGTAATTGGTACTAAGATTAAGATACAGTCCCCCAAACGCCTAGAAAAAAAGAATAGAATAACTGAAACCCAGAGGAAGAATGGAGATGATACAAACTACTGTACGATTGAAATCGGCAAGAATATATATTTACCAACCCTCCGCTCGGGCAGCATATGACACAAGGTCAATTTTTAAGCGTAGTTTAACAAGTTTAAATTCAGAGTTTTCCTTCTCCTAGACTAGTTACCTCTCCAAGGCTGAAGAACTCAGGAGGAGAATAATTGGATTCATACCTATCCCAAGGGTATTAGTGCTATATGAAATGCAATCAGTCTCGTCCAGGATTTGAACTCGTGTTACCGTGTCCATTTCTTACGACGATAACTATTACACCACTGGCACCTCCAACAATCAGCAAAAATACTGAGATGAGTTCTGGAGATGAGAGGAGACTTGCTGTCATTCAGACTCCAGTTAAAGACCTCCAGTTAATGTCGATGTGCAAAACTCGCTAGGAGTATAATAATAATAGTAATAATACGATTGGGTAGGTAAGAGAAATTGAAATGTGTCCATACAACCAAACGGTATATGCACAACTCAGAATCTGTCCTGGAGAATAAGACGCATAAAGTTCTCTGGAATTTTGGGACACAAATACATCACGTAATCCCAGTGAGAAGATCAGACCTTGTGATAATTACCAAAAAAAAAAAAGCAGAACCTGCCGAACAGTGGACTTTGCTGTACTAGCGGATCACAGAGAAAAAAATCAAAGAAAACGAAAAAAGAGACAAGTACTTGAACTAAAAGCAGTTATGGAACATGAAGGTGACGGTGGTAATAATTGTGGTTGTGCGCTTGGAACGATCCCCAAAAGCTGGGTAGGGGGTCTGGAATTGATGGAAATCGGAGGACAAGCCGAGACTATCCAAATTACTGCGTTGCTAAAATTGGCCCGAATATTGAGAAGAGTCCTGGAGACTTCAGGAGATTAGCTGTAACTCGAATTCTAGTGAATAACTGTCAGCTAAAGCTAGTGTGAAAAAAATCGCAAGGAATAATAATAATAATAATAATAATAATAATAATAATAATAATAATAATAATAATAATTGGTATCACCCTATTGTAATTGGTGCTCTTGGTACAGAAACTGGAGGACTTGGAAATAAGAGAACGAACGGAAACCAGCCAAGGATACTGAGAAGAGTCCTGGAGACTTGAGGAGATTTGCTGTCACTCAAACGCCAGTGATAAACAATCAGCTAGCACTGGTGTGAAAAACATTCTAAAAAGAATAATTATGATAATGATAACAAAATAGCAAATGTCGGTTATGTGATGATAAAGACGAAACGATCAATCACATAATAAGCAAATGCAGCAAATTTGCGAAAAAAGAGTATAAGACTAGACACGACAGGGTGGGCAAGGGGGTCCATTAGGAAGTGTGCAAGAAATTGGAATTTGACCACCCGAACAAATGGCATATGCCCAACTGAGAGTCTGTCCTAGAGAAAGAGACGCACAAATTTATCTGTGATTTTGAGATACAAACGGATCAACTAATCTCGGCCAGACAACCAGATTTAGTGATTGTTAACAAAAAAAAAAAAAAAAGAACCTGCCGAATTGTGGACTTTGCTGTTCCGACAGACCACTGAGTTAAACTGAAAGAACGCAAAAAGAAAGATAAGTACCAAGACCTTGCTTGGGAAGTGAAAAAACTGTGGGACATGAAAATGACGGTGATACCAATTGTAATTGGTGCTCTTGGTACTGTCACCAAAGGATCGATACAAGAACTGAAAGACTTGGAAATAAGAGGACGAATGGAGACCATCCAAACTACAGCATGGTTGAGATCGGCCAGGATACTGAGAATAATCCTGGAGACTTTAGGAGACTTGCTCTCTATCAAACTCTAGTGAGAAACTTTCGGCTAACGCTGGTGTGAAAAACTCGAAAAGGAATAATAATAACAATAATAATAATTTGTCGTTCCAGTGGACCACAGAATGAAAATAAACGAAAATGAAATGATACATAAATAGTTTGATCTTACCAGAGGACTAAGAAAATTGTGAAACATGAGAGTGACGGTGATACCAATTATAATTGGAGCACTAGGAATGGTCTTGAGATGATTGAAAAGGGGACCGGAACAGTTGGAAATCGGAAGAAGGATCGTGACCATCCAGACTACAGCTTAGTTGAGATCAGCCAGAATACTGAGAAGAGTCCTGGAGACCTGAGGAGACTTGCAGTCACTTAGACTCTTGTGAAAAGCCTTTTAGCTAACAAAAGTAAAATAATAATAATAATAATAATAATAATAATAATAATAATAATATTGTTAACGAAGAACATAAAAATCCTTTTTTATTGTTCTAATACCAATTCCTCAGAGTTCTATCAATTATCGGAAAGGATCCTCTATAATGTAGCGCCTAATGTTCTGGACTGCAACATCGTAGTAAACAAGTTCGAATTCCAGTTGCGCAGTTACGCTCACTTTTGGACTAATACCCTTAGAAAAGGTATGAAACTCTTATCGCCTGTATCTATGGGTTAAATAAGTACCGCTACCGTTATTCTACCAAGATGGTTTTGGTATTAAATAACCTACGAAAGTTGCTATGCTATTAAACAATGAAACCTTACAATGAACCAGAGTAAGTCCCGCCGCTAAATTTTTCATTCCATTTATACTACAAATTTGGTTTGGTTTCATTGTGTTTTATGGCATATCAACCCTTGTGGGTTATTTAATACCAAATCCCGTGAGTTTGTAGATAACATAATTTCTAAATGAGCCAATGGTTTCAAGTATAGTAGAGGATTAAATAGTTCTATCTGACCCATAGATGTTACCCTAACAGGTAGTACTACCTCTCTGGGTCAGAGTGGACCTGAGAGTAATAATAATGAAGGAGTACTCCATATTCTCTAAACTCAAAGACTTGAACCTCATCATCAGATACAGTTTAATGTCATACCAAGGACACTGAATGGTTTCAAGTATTGCTACCCAACACAAATAATTCTATTCAACATTATTCATTCATTGGTACACAGTTAGATGGTTTGGTTTGGTTCGTTGGGTTTTATGGCATATCAACCTTTGTAGGTTATTTAACGCCAAATCCATTTTTATATAAATAATCAGTTCTATTTAAAACAATTCAGTTTAGCATGAGTACACAGTTTAATTGTCAAAAGCATTTCCATTTCAAACTATTCAAGCAGCTATATATAATAATTCTGTTTAGTGTCAGTACAGTAAAAAACAGTTCAATTTCAAATAATTCAGTTTAGCATAAGCACGCAATTTAAATGTAAGTACGGTTTAATTGTGAAAAACATTTCTATTTCAAGCTATTCAGTTTATTCAAACAGTCCAGTTTAGCATAAGTACACCGTAAGTTCTATTTAACCCATAGATAGGGCCCTATCAGGTGCTACCACTCCGGGCCAGATTGGACCTGGGAGCAATGGCAATGAAGGGGTGCTCCGTATTCCCCAAGGCCCCAGCATTACTTGGACCTCATCATTAGACTGTTTAGTGTCATTATCAGGACACTCGTTGAGAGGGTCTTACCCCTCTGCAGAGGTGCAGTCAGTGTATTCTACAGCCCCAGCCGACTGGGCAGACAGTTAGATGGTTCCAAGTATTGCTATGTAATACTAATAATGCAATTTAAAATTATTTATTTTTTGTACTCAGTTAAATGGTTTCATGTACAGTAAAGGATTAAATAATTCTGTTGGTCCTTAATAGGTACTACCTCTTTGGGTCAGTACACCTGGGAGTAATGGCAATGAAGGGGTATTCCATATTCCCCAAAGCTCTTGGAATGGAGCCTCACCATTAGATGGTCCTTTGTCATATCTAGGGCACTCGTTGTAGAGGGTTTTTACCTCTCTACAGATGAACCGTCGGTGTGTTCTACAGCCCAAGGCAATAAGGCGAAACTTTATTTCACTTGAATGAGTTGTCAAGATGAACAATGGCGGGAAATAGTATTTTAAAACTATTTTTTTCTTAAATAACCCACAAAGTTTGAGAAACCATTAAACAAAAATACCAAAGCAAATCCTTCAAATCATCATAACATTTTATGATGATTTGAAGGTTTTGACATAAATTTTTTGAAACACTCGTTTTTGCATGATTAATTAACTGATTGATTTTAACGGCATGTCAAACGGTCTAGGGTTATTTTATGCCTTGAGGTTTAGGATTCGAGTTCATTGTACATTCATATCAACAGTTTTTTGTGTACTTGTTTCGTTAGAGTCGTCGTCGTTGTTGTTTGTTTGTTTGTTTGTTTGTTTTCTCATTTTCTTTTCTTTTTTTGCTCACTGTCGTATAGAATACGAATATATTTTGAACTGTTCTACTTAACACATAAATGGGAGCCTAACAGGTACTACCACTACAGTTTCTTGTGGACCTAGGAGTAATCACAAAGAAAAGGTACTCCATACTCCCAGGACACCCGGGGTGGGGGTTAGCGTTAGGGCTACCCTTTTGCAGAGATTACATTCTATGAATTCAAAAGGCTGCCGACAGGATGAATCGTTTTTGCAGGAAAATGCCATATTAGGAGTTAGGGATTTTTTTAGGCGACAAATAAATAGTTAACGCTTTGCTTTGATTGGACACAAAAAATGCAGCAAAAATGTTTTCGCATCTTGATCTGGTTAACAGAAAAAAAAAAAAAAAGAAAAAGAAACTCGTGATATTTACACACAGACGTAAATACTACACTTACCGCCAAATTTATACAACTTTTGAAGGCGACCTATTCAACCAAACAGATGTACGGTTTCTTATAAACATTCCTCAAAACCTTTTATTTAAAAAACATAAGGAAGGAATTAATTTACAACCTAACACCCGGTACATTCATTTTCATATCCTTTTACACACACACACACACACACACTCTCTCTCTCTCTCTCTCTCTCTCTCTCTCTCTTTGTGGCACACACAAACACATACACGCACATAGACACACACACATACACACACCTTTTTTTTCAAATAAATGGTACGTACTTTTACCAAATATCATTTATGAATACGAAGTTTCATAAATAACGCTACCCTAAGGATAAAAGGTTTAAGAATTTACGAGATCGTAAATTTTGTGCTATAAAATTACTCACTTGGCGACACTGTATCGAGAGGCAACGGTATTTAGCAGTTAAAAGGATGGCATCATGTGCCAGCCTCATTCGAACATCTATTTCTTCATGCTATTTTAGCTATATACCTTTCTATGAACTATATGTCTCACTCACTCAGTTCGTATCTATCTACCTATCTATCTATCTATCTATCTATCTCAGTCTGTTCATATCTATGTTTTTTTCTTTCTATCTATCTACCATCATCTATCTATCGATATTAGTCTTATCTATCTATCTATCTATCTATCTATCTATCTCTATATATACCTTTTATCAATCTATTTTTTCTTTATTTCTTTATATATATATATATATATAAATATATATATATATATATATATATATATATATATATATATATATATATATATATATCTTTAAGAAAAAACAAAGACCGGTTAATTTAGGATTATAAATCTATTTCCATCTTGTTTTTCATTTTCTGGTGTAAACCAAAAACACGAAGAAAATTATAACAGGACTTCTTCAGATCCAATGGATAAATAAAACAGACTAGACACGTGGGGTGGAGGGGGAGGGGGAAGAGATTAAGGAGTTACCTCCTCGTTTTATTGAATTTCCGTTTTTTACCTATTTATTTTATTTTCAAATTTCGTCAGTTATAATTACGGTAATTTAACTTTTTTATTTATTTGTTTAATTTATTTTCTTTTCAGGTTAAGTTCGATAATTAACTTTTAAGAGAAATATTAATGCTTATATTAATTTCGATACCATTTATTTAGCTACCTATTTTTTCCTAGTGTGTATGTTGGATACGTTTTTTTTCCGGGTTCACTATTTATTTCTATGTTTTAAAATTTCTTGTCTATAGTTTAAATTTAGTCTTATGTCTACATCTAGCTATTAATTCACTTCTCTTATTTAATAACTTATCAGGCCATTTATGTATTAAAGTATGTATTTTCTCTTTCAAGCACAAATTGCATCTACCGTCAAAACTATTTGGAGTATAAGATATATATATATATATATATATATATATATATATATATATATATATATATATATATATATATATCTTATTGTTTATCTATCTTTCTTGCTTACTTGTTTGTTTTCTTTCTGTCTTTCTTTCTAGATCTGTTATTACCTATCTCTCTATCTACCAATGTCAGTTATCAATTTATCTATCACTGTCCATATCTTTGTGTTATTATATCTCTATCTGTCAATATCTATCTATCTATCTATCTATCTATCTATCAACGAAGGGTTTCATAAAAGATGCAACCCTCAGAAGAAGACAGTAGAATTTACTACCCCAGGCAAAAAGTATGGAATGATCACCCTTAAAGGGCGTTCCACTAAAATAGATATATTATTTCCCATTTGGGAAAGTTGGAGTCATTTTAATGAAAAAATATTGCTTTAAATTAGCGAAATCTATGCTTAAAAAACCAAGGTTGTCATAAAAGGTTGAGGAGGGACAACTAAACTAAGTATTGGTTTTTTGTTTTTGCTTTTTTTATCTTTTTTTTTTCTGCTAATGAATTCCCTAGTTTTTTCCTCTTCATAATTTGGGAAGAAATCTGGCCATTGATTTAAATGATTTTATCTACTATAAGAATATTCAACTATTAAAGAAAACACGTTTTGCGTATTATCGGTTATTTTCAATTTATTGCTAAATAGAATTAGAAATAAATAAGTGAACATTGAGAGTGTAAATTCCATATTTTTCGTTAGGTGTAAAATTGAAAACAAATAACGCATAGATTAGTAATTATCAACGTCGGGTAAATGCCCCACTGGTGGCACATGGTAATATTTTGGTGGGGCATGCAATGCTTTGGTGGGGTCTTTTTAGAAACCAAATTAATGGCTTTTTAAGCTTCCTTCACGTGAATTACAGTAAAATTTTCAATATATAAGAACTAAATATTCCAGCGGGGGCGTCAGAATTTTAGAAATATCAAAATGGGGCATGGCCCAAAATCAGTTGGGAACCACTGACGTAGATTGTATAAACTAGAGCTTCCCAATTTTCTTTCATAAGTACCCTCCCTAAAATGCTTGCTCACGAGAGCTCTCCTTATACAATAAGAGTCAGTGATGGAAATCAAAACGACACTAGGCGGCTGCTCGTACGTACCCAATAACACACGACCCTTCATTTTGGATACGTTTAGGCGCTATTGGTGTAGCGGTTATCGTCATAAGAAATGTACACGGCGCCCCGAGTTCAAATCCTGGATTAAACTGTTTATCTTTTACTTAGCTCTTATAAAATTGGAAAAGGTCTAAATCCACAATATATTCCGCCCCGCTATGGGCTAATGGAAGGACAGTCTAGACAATTTAACCTTGGTATGGCAACCAGTGTAGAAGCAAAACTCTAAATTCAAACTTGTTGAACTCCGTTTAAAAAATCAACCTTGTGCCACATCCAATCCGTAGTGAAGAGATATGGTAA
>OY757909.1:102473300-102618300 GCA_963585895.1 Sepioteuthis lessoniana | reverse complement strand
GAACATGGAAATCAGCCAAAACTAACAAACAAGATGAGAATCAACCAAAAGAAAGAATGAAAGAAAGAATCTGAAAATCAACAAAAAAGAAAGAAAGAACAAAATTAGAAATTAGCAAAAAAAAAAAAAAATGAATAAAGAATATAGGCTACAATGCAGCAAAAGAA
Organism: Sepioteuthis lessoniana; assembly: GCA_963585895.1. Taxonomy (NCBI): domain Eukaryota; kingdom Metazoa; phylum Mollusca; class Cephalopoda; order Myopsida; family Loliginidae; genus Sepioteuthis; species Sepioteuthis lessoniana. The sequence continues at coordinate 102,618,133 of OY757909.1, read as the reverse complement.
TAATATTATTTTCAAAGAGATAAGAAGCCCTTCCCATTAAAAAGCGATTTGAAATTAAAATAATAAAGATTTCAATAAAGCTAAGAAACTTACTATCCAGTTATGCAAATATAATGTTATATTATCTGTTTGACACACCTTAAGCATTTTCTGATTCACCCCTTTATTAGCAGAGAAGCAAATATTAAGGAAAGCTTACAAAGGAGAGAGAGAGGGGGGAGAAATATATTGATAGATAAATAGAGAGAGAGAAAAAAAGAATATAACGTATAATATTAAAATCTTTTTGAAAGATTTTTAAACCAGTCCCTTATTCTGAACTTTTACTTCGTCTGAACATTCAACTAGAATGTATTATAATCGAGATATCACGAGAATCTCGTTAATATCTCGAGTAAGAAGAGCTTCGTCTTAATATATATATATATATATATATATATATATATATATAACATTTAATGTATGCATATAAAGACATATAAGAAGTATTTCAAAAATACACAAAAATGCACAAATGTGTCCCAACAGATGAAGAGTGCACATTGTTCCACGTAAAAACTATGTATAAAATAGACCAAAAATGGTGAAAAGTCTTACTTGTCTTCTTTTGTGCTTCATAGACATATGGGTTTACATTTGAATACCGAAGTGACACAACAGTCTATTGCTGGTTTTGGAAACGAAATCTCTCTTATGTTCACAGAACAGAAATTAACAAGAAAAAGCATGTCTCTCTTCGCTCGGGAAACAAAGAAGAAAGAGAGATGCTTTCCATTTGAAAAATGTAAACTTGTTGTGACTTTGAAGGGCCAGAAATGAATAACACAAAGAAATGTAAGGTTTACAGCAGTATATATTTACGGATATACAGACAGTAACGGTTACCGGTGACTGACTAGATTCGCTTGACTCGTTTATCTAGTCAAGTCACTATTTGTAGTGTCGGGTAGGATCCATGCAGTGACGTCATGGGGTATATCACTATAACAGAACTAAAAAAGAACGATAAAGAATTCTGAATTCTCACGAGACTAATAGACACATGATGTTAAAAGAGACGTCTACAAATCCGAGGGAAGAAAATTATTTATTGTCTCGTTAAAATGTCATTCAGAAATTGGAAGGTTTGTAGGAGGTGATATTGGTTTTGATATTTAATTTCCATTTTTTAGTGGTATATTTAATTTGTTTTTATATGTGGTTGCGTGTCCTCACAAGTCGGAATGTCGCCATTTATAGCGATGAGGTTAACATTATTATTATTATTATTATCATTATTATTGTTGTTGTTGTTGTTTTTAGGTCTAAGTTGGTTTTGCGTTGGTTATGTTGGTATTACGTTGGTTGCGTTGGTATTTCGTTGGTTGCGTTGGTATCTCGTTGGAAGTTATCCCCTCGCTAAATGTTGATGGAAAATAAAGGTGGTGGAGAAGAACGAAGACGTCGTTAGGTTTTTGTACCAAGGTTTTAATGGCAGCATGAAGTAAAGGGGTTTATACTGGTATGCTGCGAGGTCTCGTAATAAGGAAAGAAGGTAGGAAGTTGTTAGAGTGTATCATCTAATTTATTTTTAACTAGGCTCCCTTGGTCTAGAAGAATAGACCAAGGGGCCCATAAACTAGATGGCTCTCCTCATAATGGTTGATGCTGCTACTCTATTCAGGAATAGACGTTAAGACGTCCGTTCCCGTTGAGGATTTCTGAGCGCGAGAGAGATTCGCGGGCTTTCTTCAATTTTTGGTGTTGCTAGGAAATATGGTTCAGGCTGAATCGGACAAGTCTTCGTGATTGGGTGAAAATTTTCGGCGACACCAACGGTCAAATTAAATTACGCGCCAAACAAAAATTCAAATTTCTTTCTGCTACCGGTTACCCCAATTCAATAAGCAGATAGCAACAATTCAAGCAATGACCTGGATTCTCATTTGGTGCTCAAACAGATTAAATATGCTTTTAGAACTTTTTTTTATCGGATTGTGATATTAGAATTTATTGAAGGTTACTTTTTTATTTATTTACGATGCGATGCATTTGGTAGACATCTTTCAACTTTAAAAATGTTTACCCACTTCTCTTTTCAAAACATAATAACTAATACTTAATCCGCTCAGCAAACGATGGATTTTCTTTTATTTCAAACAAAACTACGTATTCCAGAGTACAACAAAGGTAATTGGTTGGTTGGTTGGTTGGTTGGATTTTTATGGCATATCAGCCATCGTAGGTTTTTAATACCAAATCCTCTTTATATATATTATATATCTGATTTGTAAATTCATTTGTTTCCTAAATTTTTTTGATTAGACTAAGCTCTTTTTTCATACAATCAAAAGGTTTCAAGCCTTTCTATCCAATACGAATGATTCTATTGACTATTAATCCTTTGTTTCCACACAGTGAAGTGGTTACAAGTATTGCTATTTAACACTAATTATTCTGTTTAACATTACCCATTTGTTTGCACACAGCCAAACGGTTCCAAGTGTTTTTATGTATCACTAACAATTCAATTAAATATCAGTCATTTGTTTGGACACAGTTTAATGATCAAACAGTTTCATTTCTAACAATTCAATTTAGCATAAGTCATTTGTTTGCTCCCGGCTTAAATGTCAAACAGTTCTATTTGACCCATAGATAGGACCGTCTCAGGTCTGGACCATAGTGAACCTGTGAGCAATGGCAATGAAAGAGTACTCAACATTCACCCAAGCTTCAAGACTAGAGCCTCAACATCATATCCAGGACACTCATAGGAGGAGTCTTGCCCCTCTGCAGAGGTGACGTAGGGGTATTCCACAGCCTTAGCCGACGGGCCACAGAACACTCGTTGGGGGAGTCTTACTCCTCTGCATAGATGTATATTCTACAGTCCTAGCTGAATGAGCCACAGGACACCCGTTAGATGAGGGTCTAACCCCTCAGAAGAGATGCAGTCAGTGTATTATACAGCCCTAGCCGACAGGGCTGAACAAAGGTGAGGTTTTTAACGGCCAAGACTCAAACAAAATATTCATGAGAGGTTATCTCTCAAATGAAAGCATAAAAACACCTGAAAAATGTATTCGTTCCTCCGATTTGCCATCGACGCAGCTTTCTTTCTGATTAAATGATTAAAACTCCATTGTCGGACATTTTGTTTTCAATTATATATGTATATTAAGTCATAAATAATCTTCGTTTTTTAAAGCAAATTGTAACTACGCATTTAAAAATTTCTTTGTTATAAACGTAACCAGCAATTACCTGATTAAAGCCTGCCTTCATTGGTCATTTTTATTTCAGTTAGGTAAGGGTGCACATCATAAATTGATTTATGATCTCACGCCCTTAAAATAGAGAAATTGAAAGATCCTATTCGACTTGTAATGTTGTGGGGGCTTGGAAATAACAAAAACGGAAATTATTTATAACTCAACTCAATATATATGTATTTATATATACTTGTCTTTTTTCTTAGGGTAATATTCCATTGTCGAAGATGAAATAGGAGCATTTAATTTCATATGCACAGAGCAATGGCTTTCGGCGTAGAAAATGGACACAGTGACCCGAATTCAATTTCTGGACGAGGCTGTTTGTATTCTGCTTCATGTTAATACCTTTGGGAAAAATCTACATCCGATTATTCTCCTCCCAGCTTTGAGTAAATAGTAGAGCAGATTGGTTTCAGCAACCTCCGTATGGCAACTAGTCAAGGAGAAGGAAATCTCTGAATTCAAACCTGTGAAATTCTGCTAAAGAAATTGAGCTTGTATGGTGCGGTGGGGTTGATATGTATATGTATATGTATATATTGTCATCCACAGATAGACTGTTTCGTTGTATCACAACTCTTCTGTGTGGCTTGACACGCAGGACGTTTCAAGCTGGGATCGAAACCTCCCTAACTTTACGCTTGACTTAGTATCTTACCGCTCAGCTATTTAGGCAACCTATGTCAGCTCTGGAATTATAACGCATTTTGTATTGGCTTTCTTTTGTGTACATTTTGCACTATCGAGTACCAGAGTGCTCAGTTCGTTAGAAGAGCTTTGCATTACGCAGGTGGTAGCCGTTAATACTTTTGCCAGAATGCTCAACCCCCGTGATGGGAGCGTATATATTGTCATTCACAAATAGACCGTTTCATTGTGTCACATCTCTTCAGTGTGGCCAGACACGCAGAGTACTTCAAGCTGGGATTGAAACCCGCCCAACTTTAGTATCTTACCGCTAAGCTATTTAGACGACTTACGTTAGCTCGAGAATTTTAACGCATATCATATCATATTTACCAACCCCTCCGCTCGGGCAGGATATAACACAAGGTCAATTTTTAAGTGGAGTTTAACAGGTTTGAATTCAGAGTTTTCCTTCTTATAGACTAGTTGCCTAACCAGGGCTGAAGAACCCAGTCTGCATATTGTATTAGCTTTCGTTTGTTTACATTTTGCTCTATCGGATACCAGAGTGCTGAATTCGTTATATATATCTGTGGTGTTGTATGTGATCTAAAACGCTACTAGGGAGATATCAATCATTACCTCAACAATCAATGCAAACGTTTACATTGAAATCTTGGGTATTTTTCTCATTCTATCGATAGAAAATTGGTTCGGTGATGATGAATTCATTTTTCAGAACGATAATACATCTTGTCACAGAACAACGGAGATTAAAGTTAATTCATTTTTCAGAACGATAATACATCTTGTCATAGAACAAAGGAGATTAGAGTTAATTCATTTTTCAGAACGATAATACATCTTGTCACAGAACAACGGAGATTAAAGTTAATTCATTTTTCAGAACGATAATACATCTTGTCACAGAACCAAGGAGATTAAAGTTAATTCATTTTTCAGAACGATAATACATCTTGTCACAGAACCAAGGGGATTAAAGTTAATCTTCAGCCAGAGAATAATCCAAATCTAAATCCAATTGAAAATTTCAGGTGGAAATCTTTTGACAATGGTCAATGCGATGGTTCCATTCACCAAAGAATGTCTTTTAATTGCCATTTGAGAAAGTTCAAACTACTTTGATAGGCCTTTTAATTACTGAAATACCTGGTTGTCATAAAACATTAAGGAGGAGGCAACTAAGTTATAATTCCAACTTTATTATCAATGAATTCCATAATTTAGGGCAGTTCTATAATATTTTCTTCTTTAAGGCTTCGTGAAAAATTACTCCATTGATTTAAATAATTTAATCTAGTTTATTTCTTCGGCTTCTTTATTTAATGGCATATCAACCTTTGTAGGTTATTTAACGCTAAAGCAATTCTCCTAGAAGAACAGTAGTGGTGCTATTTAACCCATAGCTGGGAGGATAAGGGGGTTCATACCTTTCCCATGGGTATTTGCCCGAAAGTGAACGTAATAGCGCGACGGGAATAAGAACTCACTTACTACGATTCCGCAGTCCATCGCTTTAACCATTACACCACGAGGACAGCCCCTCTAGTTTATTAAAGATGTATTTTATGAAGCCAGAAGGTTCAGCTGTTAAAGATGTTTCATGTTTTATCTGTTATTAGTTTATTTACTGCTAAATTATCGGGTTATTGGCCAATTGAGTAGAGTGTTCGCAAATGGTCTGGAAGACCCTGGTTCAATCCCAGCTCGAGTCATAACAAATATTCAAAAAATGGTACGTGATGCCACCTTGTTTAACACTCAGCATTATAAGGTAAGGATCAAGGGGAAAGTGGAGCAATCCAGGGAATGGAGTAGCGCTCTCCCCTACACCTCTGTGTAATTGATACTGAAAAAGGACCGTTTGGCTCACCCTCGCCAACTTTACTTTACTTACTGCTAAATTTGAAACAAAAAAGAAAAGGTAAACATCTTTTCTGTGAGCTAATTCAATAATTTTTGCCTGGAATATTAGATAAAAGATTTTGTTAGTAGATATGTTAGAGGGTAAAAATAATAGAGGAGGGGAAGGATGAAGAAGGGGAAGACGTTTATTTAAAAAAAAACCCAAAAAACTACGATCTCTTCAGTAATCAGAATATTTGAATGAATTCAAAGAATGATAAAGACGGGAGAAATTTTTGTTGTTTTTTGTTTTTGTTTTTAATAATAATAATAATAATAATAATAATAATAATAATAAGAAGAAGAAGAAGAAGAAGAATTTTGACAACTATAATTAAAGATGAGAAAGAAAATGGAAAAGTAATTATTTATTCACAGTAAAATCCAATCTCCTTCATCATTTCGCTGAATTCTTGATTTTTCTGAAGAAAAAATATCAAAGACGTTGGACTTCCTTTATTCATATATTTTTTTTTTCAGTTTTCTTCATTATAAACCGACACATGTGATTTACTTTAGTGGAAACATAAAGGAGTGAAAGAAAAATAATAAATAAAAAAGAATAACTAGTAAAAAAGAATAATAACCCAGTAAAATATGCAAAAATTCACAAAATGTAAGAAAATAAATAAATTCGTAAAGAATAAAAAACAGCGATGGTTTCTTTGTTTAATGGCATATCAACCTTCATGGGTTATTTGATCCCAAAGTTGTAATACTGTTTAACCTATAGTTAGGGGATAGGAGAGTTCGTTCCTTTCTCAAGGGTATGAAATAAATGTTATAGTACCACTGGAGTTCGAACTCGCTTACTACGATGTTGCAGTGTTGCACGTTAGCCACTACGCCTCAAGGATTCCCATAAAAATAATTGAAAGAACAACAAAAAATGAAGACAAACATAAATGTCTATCACTGCCAAAATAATAATTTCAAAAATATAGGTCAAATGGTATTAATCAATAAAGGGACTAATCGATTGATTAAAGAGTTTTAAATAAAATTTAAAAAATTACCAAAAACAAACAATATTCCTACCCTGCTTCCCCCTGTCAAAAACATCAACGTTTAAAAGTTTCTTTGAGATTCTTGTCTCTGGGAAATACAATATCGGACAAAACAAACAAACAAACAAAAAAACAATGAAAAAACTTAATTATTTTTTATTATTGCCACAAATTTAAATGAAACTTTAATGGCTTAAACCCATATAAGAAGTCATTATTTTTCTAGATCATTGTTGTCAAAGTTCCCATAATTGTGAAAATTCATTTGCAATGAATTGGTTTGGCTTGGCTTTGGCTTGGTTTGGTTGTGTTTTTATGACATTTCAACCCTTGTGGTTTACTTAATGCCAGATACTATTTATACGTATACATATTATATGTATGGTTTTTAAAGCAAGGATTTATTTTTTAACAGGACAGAGCTTATTTGTTTGCACACAGTTAAACGGTTTCAAGAATTGCTATCTAACACTAATAGTTTTATTTGCGAACAGTTAAATGGTTTCGAGTATTGCGATATTTGTTGTTTACACACAGTTAAATGGTTTCAAGTATTTCCATTTAACGCTAATAATCCTATTGAATATTAATGGTTTGTTTACAACCAGTTAAACGGTTTCAAGTACTGATATCTAACACTAACAGTTTTGTTCACACATTGATAAATGGTTTCAAGGATTACTATCTAACACTAATAATTGTATTTGATATTAATCATTTGTTTGCATACAGTTGAAAATTTTCAAATTTTGCTATTTAATATTTATTAACACAGTTAAATGTTTTTAAGTATTGCCATTTAACACTAATAACTTTATTCAACGTTAATCATTCGTTGGCTGGTTGATTGGATGGTTGGGTTTTATGGCATATCAACCTTTGTAGGTTATTTAACGCCAAATCTGTATTCATACAAATAGTCAGTTCTATTTCAAACAATTCAGCTTAGCATGAGTACACAGTTTTATTGTCAAAAACATTTCTATTTTAAGCTATTCACTGTATTCAAACAGTTCTAATTCAAGCAATTCAGTTTAGTATAAGTACAGATTTTGTTTACACAGTTAAATGTCAAAACAGTTCTATATTAGGCAATTCAGTTTAGTGCAAGTACAGTTTCAATGTCAAAACAGTTCAATTTCAAACAATTCAGTTTAGCATAAGTATACAGTTAGATCTATTTAACCCATAGATAGGACCCTATCAGGTGCTACCATTCCGGGCCAGAGTCGACCTGGGAGCAATGGCAATGAAGGGGTGCTCCGCATTCCCCAAACCTCCAGTATCACTGGAACCTCACCATCAGATTGTTTAGTGTTATATCATGACACTCATTGGAGGTGGGGTGTTACCCCTCTGCAGAGTTGCAGTTGGTGTATTCTACAGCCCCAGCAGACTGGGCAATTTATTATTCGTTCACACACAGGAAAATGGTTTCAGTCAATGCTACATAATACTAATAATTCTATTTAACATTATATATTTGTTTTCACAAATGGAACCTCACCAACAAATACAGTTTAGTGTCATATCCAGGAGGCCTCTCTGCATAGAATGTATTTAGCATATTCTAACAGCAAGAAAGAAAAGGTTAGAAACTTGATGTAGTAGTTAGCGACCTAGGTTAGCAAATGTTATAGATGAGTTCGAATCTCATTAGGAACTCCATATTTCAGGCATTTTGCCTTGGTATGATTGCATATTTTTATTTGGTTCATTGATGTGACCCTAACAGGTACTTCCGGTTCAGAGTGAACCTGAGAGTAAGAGTAAATCATAAGGAGACTCCACATTCCCCAAAGCACCATGACTCGAGCCTCGCTATAAGATGCAGTTTAGTATGATAATAAAGATACTCATTGGGGAGGGGTCTTATCTTTGGGAAGTGATGCAATTGCCGTATTCAACAGCCCCAGCCGACTGAGATGTTAGCAAAGGACTGATCACAAATTAGGATATCATATCAAGGAAAAGAAAATTCTAAGAAATTTCGGGTTTTTTTTGTATTTCTGAGAGATTTTTTGTTGAGAATTCTGAGGTCACAGTGGACCTGGGAGTAATGAAAATGAAGGCGTTCTCCTCACTCCATAAATCGCCAGAAGTGGAACCTCGCCATCAAACACAAATGTATTTAGCATATTCAAACGGAAAGAAAGAAAAGGTTAGGAACTTGATGTAACAGTTAGCGACCTAGGTTAGCATATGTTATAGGAGAGTTCGATTCTCATTAAGAACTCCATATTTCTGGTGTTGTGCCATGCTACGTTTAGCAAATAACCAATGAGAAATAAAAAGCGCTCTCCTATTGGACGCCATATTTTCTCTTACTTGGCCGGTGGTCGTTCTTCTTCCACACTGTTTCTGGCTGCTACAGAGTTCTTCCTTACAAGGATAAATAGCAAAGTTATCTTTTTGTGTACACGTTTCTTTATTCATCATAGACGCCTTGTTGCATATATAACCGAATCTGTACAAAACCCAGGAATTAGTATAGGCCATAAAGGGAAATGATGACCTCTCTCTTCAATGGTTCTGGGCTAACTGTATTAAAGCTGAAATCTAATTTCTGACTTCAATAGCGATACTGACAAATACACCCAACCAAGCCGAAACACTACTGCATAGTTTGGAACGAGCCACCGCAGGTATTGGCCTCCATGTCAATGCACACAAAATGGAATATATGAGCTATAATCAAACAGGCGACATCACCACACTAGACGGAACCCCTCTGAAACTAGTAGACAAATTCACCTACCTAGGAAGCAGCGTCTCATCAACCGAAAAGGACATCAACACGCGGCTAACGAAGGCATGGCCAGCTATCGATAGGCTATCGATCATATGGAAATCAGACCTGACCGATAAAATGAAACGCAGTTTCTTCCAGGCAGCGGTCATATCGATACTGCTGTATGGATGCACTACTTGGACGCTAACAAAACGGCTGGAGAAGAAGCTAGACGGCAATTGCACAAGAATGCTTCGAGCAATATTAAACAATTCCTGGCGGCAACACCCCACAAAGCACCGACTATACGGCCACCTACCCCCATCACGAAAACTATCCAAGTTAGACGAACCAGACATACAGGACACTGCTGGAGAACCAGGGACGAGTTCATAAGAGATGTACTCCTATGGACCCCCTCATATGGCCGGGCAAAAGCAGGACGACCAGCTAGTACATACATTCAGCAGCTATGTGAGGATGTAGCCCTGAAGATGAATGATAGGGAGAAGTAGCGAGAGAGTGTCAGGGATATCCGTGCTAGCGGCACGAGATGATGATAATGATGATATGACGAGTCGACCCCTCCAATGAAAGCCTAGCTTTCAAATGGACCTTGAAGGTCATTACCTATCAATTAATCTGACTTGACTTAAACATAACAGATTTAATTTTTCAAAATGCTACACTATATGCCAAATAAAAGATTCAGTTAATTTATTAATTAAGACTAAGTATTTTTCACACACGACAAAGTTTGATGTTCCAGCTCAGGTAAAGGCCGATCTTTCCACTGTAAGCAGCTTTCTTTTCTTTTTCTTTTTTTTTTTTTTTTTTTTTTTTTCAGGCAGTCAGACTTAGACTGATTACCGTAACATAATCTCCATTTATTCATCACCGCTTATTCTTTACCAAACCAATAGTAGTGAATTAAAAAGAAAAGAAAAAAAGATGAAAATGGGAGGAAATGGTATTTTTAGAGAAAGAATTCAAAGAAATACAGAAAGTAAATAACAAAGACAAATAAAAAGAAAGAACATTTGTAGCAGTAAAAATAAACAAAAAACTATCAATGAACACCCAATGAATTAAATGGAAGTCATAAAATAGAAACCAAAAAAAAAAAAAAAAAAAAAACAAGCATGTAGAATCAAGTGTCCTAACAGTTAACTTGTCTACCCATCTGTGGTCGGTAAACCTCTTTTCTTTCTTTCTGACGTAAACTTTAGATCCCCCACGTTCGGATTGTGGCGCCTTTGGGATGTTAGAAAGAAGGGAGGAAAAACAGAAATTCGAAGACATAAACATGATTTAAGAATGGAATTTAGGATAAGGAATCATGGTTGCATTCTTTGAAAGGTGGAGCTGGTCACGGCCGGTTACCAAAATCTCCTGGCATGATAAAGTACCATTTTAAGAAATTTTATATTCCTATATTGGTCTATACATAAGTAGTACCTACATGTACACACACGCAAAAAGTAGACTTTGTTTATTGGGAATTGAGTTGGAATGAGACAAAAATAGAGGAAGTTGTGAAAAAAAAAGTTATATAGGGGTAGATAAATACCTGGGATAGTGAGCGCCGTTCAACACAGGAACATATTTTATAGAGTTCAACAGTGAGGATAGTTCGTCGTGTGGTAAGAGTTAACAAGTTAAAAACTCTATTCTAATTGCCTTTTGACAAATCTATGTTACTTTTTGTTTTTAAGACTTAAGCTCAAATCACGATGAAAGCACCGGTTACCATAAGATGATCGAAGTTAAGCATCGATGTGCCGATACAGTAATCATATGAGTGACCACTTAGAAACAGCAGGTACTGTAAGAAAACTTAACAAAATATTTTACCCTGTTCCGTTTTCCTGGGTCTATCGAGCGTTCGTGCCGGGTGGGTGTTATTGTACTAACCACCTGATTCCAGGGGGCCTTCCCTCCAAGCAATACTTTATAGGGCAGAGTTCTTAGCTTAGCCCCTGAGGCACCCACAAAAAAAGGGGAATGCTAACGGGACCAAGCATATTTTGCTAAGGCCGCGCATGAATTTCAATTGGTGTATGGCGTTCACTATAAAAGTGCCTTGTGTCAAATCTGGCCTGATGGGAGGTTGGATAAATATCAAACTTAACTAAATAGTCTCGTCTTATTTATTGTTCATTCTTAAACAATTTTTAACATTTTATTATTATTAGTTTTTCTCTGGATGTTGTTGTTGGCATATTTGTAGATACTTCTAAAAGTAATTATCAGTGAAACCACTGTGACATCAGGATCTGTTTCATGTCTATGTAAGTGTTATGTATGTGTGCGCGTGAGCGCGTGTGTGTAGACTGTTGAGAGTGTACTAATCCTCAGACACTTACATACACATGCACTCACAAACACACACACGCATACACACTCATACATATATTGTCCCCCAAGGGTTTCACCTGCTTCGGTAGGGTTAGGTTTATTGCCTGACACCTGTGGCGCCCTTTTTTGGAGGAATGCCAACAGGGCCATGATATTTTTGTGGATGCTGCACATTTGAGCTCGGCTATGAATCACATTTTGTTTTGGAGGGGAGACGAACAAATACGCCTAGCGAGGGCAGCACGAACTCGATTGAAACCGCTTGGTATTCGTGCCGGATGACTGAGATCAAGGAGGTTTCTCCCCAGGCTTTACCTGCTTTGCGCCCCGTTAGAGATATGCCGATTGGGTCAAGAAATTTTGCCTCTGCCTCGCATAGGTTTTTACCAGTGCGTGACCCTCTCTTTAAAACGGCCTTGTGCCATATTCCGACAAGGTGGGGTGTCGATTAAATACCCAGCTTTCCAATTGAGATTAGCTAGCAGTATACTTCCTTATACGTCTTGTAAAATAAACCCTTTTATTGTAAGTTACGATTCGAGTTACTTCAATAACCCATCACAGTAATATTACAATATATATATATATATATATATATATATATAATTTGATAACCTCATTAGCAAGATGTATGAATAAAAAGTGCTCAATATTGATGATCGAGTATATGTAAATCTAAGGATACCATTGACAGAGAGTGAACGGCGTTTGGTGACAATCAGTTTCTCGCCAAGGTGATCATCAAGCTATCAGGTAGCAACCATCGTATATACGATGGCTGCCACCTCGAGTATTTATCACCCAAAATATTCATTACCCAAAAATAATTATTTATTTATTTATTTGAAAAGTATGCTAACCTCGCTGGAATTATTTTATGCCAAGAGGTTAAGGAATTGCGTACATTGTGCATTTAAATTTATATTTTTATTGGTTTGCTTTGGTTGGGTTTTATGGCATATCAACCATTGTAGATTATTTAATGCCAAATTCTTTTTATACATCTATGTTAGATACAGATGATTTGTTGATAACAATTTTCAACGAGCCTAAGCTCAATTTTTGCGCGCAGTTAAATGGTTTCAAGTATTGCTGTCTAACATGAACTATTCTATTTATTATTAATCATTTGTTTGCACACAGTGAAATGATTTAAATTATTGCTATGTAAGTGTGAGAACTTCACATCAGCGATTTGTTTGCACACATTCGAATAGATATACGTGATATAAAAGAGATTAGTTTGTATGTAATTTCATTTTTAAATGAGTTCGAACCAATTTGTTTGAACCATAATATAGCTATTGTCTCTACTCAGTTAAATGGTTTTAATTATTGCTATATCACACTCATAATTCTGTTCAATATTCATCATTTGTTTGCACACAGTGAAGTGGTTACAAGTATTGCTATTTAACACTACTTATTCTGTTTAACATTACGCATTCGTTTGCACAGAGTTATATTGTTCTAAGTATTGTTATGTAACACTAACAATTCAATTAAACATCAGTCATTTGTTTACACTCAGTTAAATGATCAAACAGTTTTAATTCTTACAATTCAGTTTAGCATAAGTCATTTGATTGCACTCAGTTTAAATGTCAAACAGTTCTATTTGACCCATAGATAGTAACCTATCAAGTGCTACCACTCCAGGTAGGTTATTTAATGCCAAATCCATTTTTATACAAATAAACAGTTCTATTTCAAACAATTTAGTTTAGCACGAGTACAGTTTTTTCTTTACACAGTTAAATGTAAAAATAGTTAATTTTAAACAATTCGGTTTAGCGTAAGTATACAGTTTAGTTCTATTTAACCCATACATAGGATCCAATCAGGAGCTACCATTCCGGGACAGAGTGGAGCTGGGAGTGATGGTAATAAAGGTATACTCCTCATTCCCCAAAGCACCAGCATTACTGGAGCCTTACCATCAGATTGTTTAGTGTCATATCTCGGACAATCATTGGGGTGGGGTCTTACCCCTCTGCAGAGATGCAGTCGGTGTATTCTAAAGCCCCAGCCGATTGAGCTGTCATTATCATTGGTTAAGTGTATATTTAATTTAGGATAGTGTAGACACTGAGTCATTTATGCTTGGCAACTGTCAGGCCTGATGAAAACATCGATGAGAAACTGACAGTAGCTAAGCACCGTTTACTCTGTCTACGCTATCCTAACTTATATCATTGGTCTAGTGGGTAGAGTGTTCGTCAATGACCCGGAAGACCAAGGTTCACTCCCAGATCGAGTCATACCAAAGACTTAAAAAATGGTACTTGGTACTTCCTTGCTTAACACTCAGCATTATAAAGTAAGGATCAAGGTAAAGTGGAGCGATCCAGGGAAAGGAATAGCGCCGTCCTCTACACCTTGGTGTTGTAGCTATCGAAAAGGGAGCCTTCGGGTCACCCTCGACTACGGTCGCCAACTTGACTTACTTACATATATAAATATATATATATAATTGTCATCATCATCACCCTCATGAAGATATGCCGACAACACAAATTCTTTTGACTCTCTCTTCCCACTCGTCCTTATGGGTTATCGCTCAGGGCGAGTCCTCTAGACGGTATCCAGTGTCTTCACAAAGTTGTGTTTATGTGTAAGAGTCCATTGGAGATCGTCTCGTATGAATTCGTTCTTACTTTACCAACCATGCTCTGCATGGGTGTGTCCTCGTGGTGTAATGGTTAAAGCGATGGACTGCGGAATCGTAGTACGCGAGTTCGTACTCCAGTCGCGCTATTACGTTCACTTTCGGGCAAATACCCTTGGGAAAGGTATGAACCCCCTTATCCTCCCAGCTATGGGTTAAATAGTACCACTACTGTTCTTCTAGGAGAATGGCTTTGGCATTAAATAACCTAAAAAGAGTTGATATGCCATTAAACAAAGAAACCGACCAAACCAAACCATGCTCTGCATATTTTGCTCGTTTTACCAGGAGAGAGGAATCACCGTGGCGTAACGTCTAACGTGCTAGAGTGTGAGATCGAACTTCAGTCGCTCTATTACGTTTGCTTTCGGATTAACGCATTTGGGAAAGGCATGAACCCGTTTATCCACCAGCAGTTATGAGTTAAATAACACTACTACTGTTCTTCTACAAGGATGGATTTGGTATTAAATAACCCACAAAGGTTGTTATGCCATTAAGAAGAAGCCAAACCTTACTTGAAGGGTTTGTGAGATAGGAAGTAAGTGGCCGTACAGATGCTGTTTTCTTAATGTGTTGTTTATCTGTATATTAGATTAAGGAATATATGAGCTTTTTCAGGCACAAGGTGTTTTTTAAGCAAAAAGTAAATATCTTGTTTTAAGTGTGGGACAAAAATCACTCGATCGTATTATTTAATATCAAACGACTGGGATTATTAACAAAAATTTACAAGTTTTATAAAAAAAATGTTTTATGGAGAAGTGTCTTTTCTATCAGAATCGAAAAAGTTTGGGTAACCCGATCAGCTTCCTCCTCGATTTGGAACCTTGATTCCCAAACAAAGGCAATATATGTTTTTGTCATTAGTTAATCGCCTAGTGACCCCCAAACGGGAAATGCCAAAAAATCAGTTTCTTATAATACATTTGAACATTTCCTTTCTTTGACTCACAAATACGTGGTTCTAAGGTTTCTCTTTTTTTCGTTTACTAACACACACACACACACACACACACACACGCACGCATATATATATATACGAGGATCATTAAATAAGTTTCCAGATTTTTTCGTATGGGCACTTTTATTGATAGTACACACATGAAACTCTAGTCCCCTTCCAAGTAATCTCATCCTGCTGCAATGAACTTGTTGTACCGTTCTAACAACTTCTCGAAGGCCCCATGGAAGTCCTCTTGTGTGAACTTGTCAATGACCTTCGTCACAGCCTCTTTCATCTCCTCAATTGTCTCATAACGACAGCCTCTGTGCTTTAGGAATAACCAAAAGTCACAGGGAGCAAGGTCTGGACAATAGGGAATCTGAGGAATTGTTTTGATGCCCATCTTGGTCAAATAGTCTGTGACAAGGATGGAGTTGTAGACTGGTGTATTGTCCTGCTGGAAATGTCACTTACCCGATTTGAAGAGTGCTTAAAACCTCAACATAGTAACCCTAACCCTAACCTTTTGGTCAATCAACTCTGGTGTATTGACTTCCTTACTCCTCCCATACTTCTCATCATCCCTCACAGACTCCCTGCCTTCCTTGAATCTCTTATGCCACTCAAAATCAGTCTGAAGCATTCCATACGTTTCTATGGCATCATTTTTTCCAACTTTAAAACAGAATTTTATTGCATATCATTCTTCTAAAACACTTTAGAAGAATGATATGCGATAAAATTCTCACGCCCAGATTGCATTTTTGAAATTCACCAGCTGTGACAATCAGGCTTTAGTAGGGTGTATTCCAATTGCTGCTGTAGCTGTTCATTTGAAGCTGAAATCATAAAAATTGGTCAGTCATCTCATAAGATGTATAGCAATAACATATTGAATTTTCAAGAGTTTACAGCAATTTTAAATGCCAGTACAAAAAATTCTGGAAACTTATTGAAGGCATCACGTATATATTGGAGAACTGAGAGGGTTTTAAAGTAAGCCATTTTGGTCCCTCTTCTTCCTCCGAGGATCTAATACCGAACCAGATCAAACGTCACGCAATTCAAGTTTGAGGAAATCGTGCAAAAATACTTCCGTAGGAAATCAATGTTGGTCTGGAGTCAGTATAAAAGAATACTTCTCCTGGCTTTTTCTAAGCAAATAACCGGAGAGAGGCGTGCTTTGTGTAACGATTATCGTTGTAGGAAATGGAATCGGTGACCAGAGTTCAAGTCCTGAAGGAGGCTTTCGGCGTTTCACTTCGTGTTAACGCCCTTAAGAAAGGCATGAATCCATCAATTATCCCCTATAGCTATGAGTAAGTAGTAGGGCCGACTTGGTTCATTGGTTCTGATTAGGTAACTAGTTTTAGAAGGAAAACTCGTTAAAAAATTTACCTTTTTTTTTTACGACCCGCTTGTGATGGACAGGTTGGGTAAATACACATTTGAACTGACAACATGTATTTTCCCTCTGCAACGATCAGCAGGTACTTTAAATTAAAATTTAGTGTCTTCGGTTTTGGTAATTTTTTCTAACGTTAAACGTTTTATTTTTAAAACAGAAAAACCTTCATCAGAGCGTTTGAATGCCTGATGTTGTATCTTCTCAATTTTCCTTAAATTAGATTTCATATTTGTTAACTTAAACATCCTTGGAATCAAAACAGTCACTAACTCTTTAAAAACAAGTAAGAATTTAATTCATGGTAAAATAACAATGCCCACTTTAAATCCAATGCTTGAGTTTACGTAATCCAGTTTCTGGATAGTACTAAAAATACGTAGGGAAACATCCCGTAATATTCAAAAACGAATTTATTAACATAAAAGTTATTTGAAAAACCACATATAAATAATGGTCTGGTTTGACATGATTTGTAAACTAATCAGAGCTTAATTTTTAAGATTCCCAAATCTTCATTTATATACATAATTAAAAAAGATTGTTGAGTCTAATATCATTTCAAACCACAATACACTGAGACTTGGGCGGGGGTGTCCTCCTCGTGGTGTAATGGTTAAAGCGATGGACTGCGGAATCGTAGTACGCGAGTTCGTACTCCAGTCGCGCTATTACGTTCACTTTCGGGCAAATACACTTGGGAAAGGTATGAACCCCCTTATCCTCCCAGCTATGGGTTAAATAGTACCACTACTATTCTTCTTGGAGAATAGATTTGGCATTAAATAACCTACAAAGGATGATATGCCATTAAACGAAGAAACCAAACCAAACCAAACTGAGACTTGGCTTTTTCAACTCATCTCTTTATGTAGTCAAATTAGTACTAAAAAGTAAGAAAATCCCTTATTCGAAATAAAATGATAGATAGATAGATACAGCAGACTGACATGTAGGAAGATTGATAAACGTGTTATGGAATGTTTAAAACGGCTAAACAATTAAAAAAATGGGATAAATGGGAACATAGATATACAGATAGATAGATGTGATATAATTTTTTAAAGGAAATACCTTACGTTTTTGAAATTAGTTTTCGAATACTAGTTACATCACAAAATTTTGAAACAGAACGCCACTGACTGAAATAGAATGTTTACAACTTTCTCGTTTTTCATTTCATGTAACAAATATAAAATCTAATTTAAATAATATTCAAAAGGCACGATATCACATAATTCAAACGCCCTGATGAAGGTTTGATGCTTAAAAATTGGAACATTGGCACATAATTCAAATTATAAATAAAATCATCCTTTGAATACCTTGTGTTTTTTTATATTTGTACGTTTATACCACTTCATATGCACATTTTACTGACAAATAAACACATCTCCATAACTTATCCGGTCGGCTGAGGCTGTAGAATACACCGACTACTTCTCTGCAGAGGGGTAAGACCCCATCCAATGAGTGTCCTGATATGACACTAAACAATCTGATGATGTGGTTTCAGTATTGCTGGAGCTTTGGGGAATGCGGAGTACCCCTTCATTGCCATTGCTTCCAGGTCCACTCTGGCCCGGAATGGTAGCACCTGATAGGACCCTATCAATGGGTTAAATAGAACTAACTGCATACTTATGTTAAACTGAATTGTTTGAATTAGAACTGTTTGACTAAACTGAATAGCTTGCAATAGAAATGTTTTAAACAATTAAACTATTCACTCATGCTAAACTGAATTGTTTGAATTAGAACTGTTTGACTAAACTGAATAGCTTGAAATAGAAATGTTTTTTAACAATTGTGTACTCATGCTAAACTGAATTGTTTGGAATAGAATTGACTATTTGCATAAAATTGGGTTTGGCATTAAATAACCAACAAAAATTGATATGCCATAAAACCCAACCAACCAACATACTTATAAAGTCTATAGCTCAATAGTTCGTGCAGTAATAAATTTAAAACATGTAGATAGATAGATAGATAGATAGATAGAAGACTAAGAATAGATAGATTGATAAGGAACAGATTAAATGAGATAGATAGATAGATAGATAGATAGATAGATAGTGAGAAGACTAAGAATAGATAGATTGATAAGGAACAGATTAAATGAGATAGATAGATCGATAGATAGATAGTGAGAAGACTAAGAATAGATAGATTGATAAGGAACAGATTAAATGAGATAGATAGATAGATAGATAGATAGATAGATACTATGGCGCCAATAATAAAAAGAAAGTAGGAATGTTTCTTAATATAAACAATTAGAATTAGGTTTTTTTCTCATGGCCCATAACTTTTCTGGAAGAATTCTTTTAAATATTTCCAAGATAAAACCGGAAATTGCCTCAGACACATGGATACAGTACATAGGAACATTTTGTATTGATCAAGATTAAGTAGCAATATATATATATATATATATATATATATATATATTACAGGATAGTAAAAGATAATGCTATGATCTAAATTTGTATATATGAATGTGTGTGTGTGTGTGTGTGTGTGTGTGTGTGTGTGTGTGTGTGTGTGTGTGTTTATTTAGAGAAAGAGAGATGATTTTAATTACTTTATCTTCAAGAGAGTCGTTAGGCACGCGACTTGGGCGGGTGTGTTTGTTTGAATTTCAAGTAACAAATCCGTGAATCTTAGAGCTTTTTTTCAAAAATACGTGCATCTCTCTCTCTCTCTCTCTCTCTCTCTCTCTCTCTCTCTCTCTCTCTCTCTCTATTGGACTCCCAACTTGTTTGACCCTGTGTACACCGGGGCGAACGCGATGAATAGCAACACGAAAAAAACATTTCAGGCTCTAGCTTCAGCATGTGTTTTCAAGTGAATTGTTCGTCACCCACTCCCCCTCTACTCCCCTCTCCTCAACTTCTTCTGTCCCGCATTCACAGTATTCGCTTATTAGTGCCTCTGTATCAATGAGACCTTCTGGAAGAAATCATTCCTTACAGCTATATTTGGTCAGTAGAGTCGCCATTATGAACCAGTGGGTATTCTTTTGTGTTTCATATTCATCCAACACCCCCACCAGGCCGGATTTGACACAAGGTCATTTTATTCTGAGTGTCCCAAATAGAATCTTGACTCATGCACGGCAGCCACAAAAGAAATCCCATATCCTGTCGGGATTCTCTATTTTGGGCTATCCTCAGGTGCCAAGCGATGAACTCAGCCTTGCCAAGCAGCAGTTGCCAGGGAGGAAGACCCCTTGGTACCAGGTGAAGGTTATCTTTTGTGTTTACCAATGCAACATTTTAAATCATGATAGTTCTTATTCCTTACAAGACGGTCCGAGAATCTAATGGGTTCTCTTTACAACAGCGGTCCATGGTGATTTCATGTTTGGAAACTATACAAGAATTCTGTATGCTGATAAGAACAAACCCTGGAAGCAGCATCCAACCAGACAGTAGTTGTACGGCCACTTACCTCCTATCTCACAAACCATTCAAGAAAGATATCTTGAATACTGCGGCAGGAGAAAGAATAAACTCATCAGCGGCGTTTTCATCAGTGTTGGCCGACCAGTGTCTAGACAACGAACCAAGAGCGATGTCCAATAGGGGTGGATAGTTAGAGAGAGTCAAAAGAATCCGTGTTGCCGATATGCCTTGATGATGATGATAATGATTTAGTGTGGAGAGAAAGCTTTTAATTAGCAATTTATAGATAGCTCCGTTATAGCGAACATTAACAAAATTAATGTTTAGTGCGAATGCAGACCTCACAAATATTTGCAGATAATCACTGTACTATACAATAGGTTGAACTGGGTTGAAATATATCCGTAGCACACCAAGTGATCAAGCATATATTTGCTCAGTATCACCCAAAATTACACCCTATACAAGTTTCATCATCATCATCATAATTTGGTTGTACTGGTAATACACATTTCCTTGACTCTATCTCCAACCATCCGTCCCTATGGTTATCACTCTTGCTTTCCTCTTGCTTTCATCAGCTCTGCTCGGACTGCACAGAGCTGATGAATATAGGTCTTTGCCGACCAGCTAACACCGATGTGCTCATGTATGTTGGTTCACAAGAGAACTTCGCTTATGAGTTTCTCCCTGATTCATCTTAAGTTACCAGCATGTAAGTGGTTGTACAGGTAAATGGTCGTACAGCTGCTGTTTTGTAGGGTTCTGCTTCTAGGATTCGTTCAAGACACTCGTAGAATCCTTATGTAGTTCCTTTCAAACTTTTTCTACAATCGCTCTGTTAAAGTCCAGATGATTCTGCCATACAATCGTACTGACACAGCGATAGCTTGAAAGAATTCACGTTTCATTTATCTGAGAGATCAAATTTCTCTATGATTGATAACTTATCGATAGCAGTCCATGTCTTTCCTAAGTGCATGTTCCCATTGCTATCAGTAAATGAGATATTGCTATCAAGAATTTGAAATGGTCTACAAGTTTCAAAGACTTATCATTTAATGTGAAGATCTTTGTATCTTGTTCAAAACACATGAACGCTGTTTTATTTGAGTTTGCCTAGAGAGCAATGCTACTTGCTGTCTGCTCCAGAAATGCAGCAGACATTAGGTTTATGCAAATGTATTTGCAAAAGGTGCTAGATTATTTGTATAGTTTACTTCTATGATCGTTTCTCTGGAATATTGTCTGCTTCTTGTCTTTTTTTTAGTGTGGAACCATTTTCTTTCATATTTATTGACGTTCGTATTAGATAATCTCGACAGATTATAAAGAGATATGGTGCTAATGTAAGACCCTTTTCTTTCATTTTATCTATGGACGTTCGTAATATGTAATCATGGCAATAGACCCCCGGTTAAAAATAAAAACTATCAGCAGCAAATTGATGATGTATTCTGATTGGCAGAGGGAAGCTTAGGCAGCGGAGCAGTGAGAGTGGACGCGGGATAGAAGACAGGAAAAGCGACAGTGCCACGATGATGTAAAGACGGTCGAATATTTCGGCATTCATTTTAGGTGAGCTTTGCGAAGGGGTCTCACTCCAGTCGCAAAGCTGTGAAAACGGAACTAGCGAGCGAGTATGTGTGAGAACTACAACAGAAAGCGAGAAAGATAATTCGAGGTGTGTGTCTGCTGTCTCTCTTCTCACGACGTTTTATTTCTCTCAATCTAGCTAAAACGGTCGACTTATTTTTTCAAACATTATTTCTCTCTCCTCAACGATAACTAAAAGGTGTAGTAGCGAATAAACTTTTATATTTGCGAACCAAGACAGGTTTTGTGTGTTCGTCACTTTTTTCGCGGTGAAGTTACAACGGCGGTCTGACTTACACTTAAAGCGTCGTGCTACACTCATAGAGCCGTTCGATGGTTTGGTTTATTGGGTTTTATGGCATATCAACCTTTGTAGGTTATTTAACGCCAAATCCATTTTTATGTAAATAATCTGTTCGATTTAAACCAATTCAGTTTAGCATAAGTACACAGTTTGTCAAAACCATATCCATTTCAAACTATTCAAGCAGTTATATGTAACAATTCGGTTAAGTGTAAATACAGTTTTAATGTCGAAAAACAGTTCTATTTCAAATAATTCAGTTAAGCATAAGCACGCAGTTTAAATATAAGTACGGTTTAATTGTCAAAAACATTTCTATTTCAAGCAATTTACTTAAAGTTTACTTAAACAATTCATTTGAGCATAAGTATGCAGTTAGTTCTATTTAACCCATATATAGGGCCCTATTAGGTGCTACCACTCCTGGCCAGAGTGGACCCGGGAGCGATGGCAATGAAGGAGTACTCCGCATTCCCCAGAGCTCCAGCACTGCTGGAACCTCACCATCAGATTGTTTAGTGTTATATCCAGGACACTCATTAGGGGGGGTGTTACCCCTCTGCAGTGGTGCAGTCAGTGTATTCTACAACCCTAGCTGACTAGGCAAAGGCCCGTTAGAAGCATGGTGGTACAAGCATCTATGTGATGTAATAGTAGTAGTAGTAGAACCGTCTATTGAGAGCTGCAGCGTTGTACAAACATTGAAGTGGTTTCAAGTTTTACTAACACTAAGTATTGTATTTCAACACCATTCATTTATTTGCATACAGTTGATGATACAAGTAAGTAAAGTAAAGTTAGCGACCATAGTCGAGGGTGACCCGAAGGCTCCTTTTTTGTAGGGGGGGGCGCTACTCCATTCCCAGGATTGCTCCACTTTACCCTTGAACCGTACCTTATAATGCTGAGTGTTAAGCAAGGTGGTATCAAGTTCCATTTTTAAAGTCTTTGGTATGACTCGACCTGGGCCATTGGCGAACACTCTAACCGCTGGGCCAATGTCCCGGTTGATGATACAAAGTATTGCTATATAATACCACTAATTCAATTTAGGGACACATTTAAAGAGTTTCAAGTATTGCTATTTAACACTGATTTTAAACACTTGATTATTCTATTCAAAGTTACGCATTTGTTAGCACATAAGATGCAGTTGGCGTATTCTACGATCCCACCCGACTGGCTGACCACTTTGAATCAGTGTTTGAACATTCTGATAAATTCATCCTTTTTATTTCTACATCTTTAGCGTAGACATGACTGATTAATATGCATATTTACAAACCCCTCCGCTCGGGCAGGATATGACAAAAGGTCAATTTTTAAGCGGAGTTTAACAGGTTTGAATTCAGAGTTTTCCTTCTCCTAGACTAGTTGCCTCACCAAGGCCGTAGAACTTAGTCTGCCCTACTATTTACCCATAGCTGGAGGGAGAATAGTTGGATTCATACCTTTCCCAAGGGTATTAGCGCTATGTGAAATGCAATTAGCCTGGTCCAGGATTTGAACTCGTGTCGTTGTCTCCATTTCCTATGACCATAACCATTACACCACGGACACCTCCTGGCATGACTGATTAATATGATATTGGCATTTTGTGTGGAAGAGCAAATTTATCTTACTAGTTTATAATTGGTTTGGTTCGGTTGAGTTTGGATTTGATTATTAAAAAAACATAAGATATTCCATAGTAGCATGACTGAAGGTCGAACTGGTTTGTAACGATGTCGCAGTCAAGCAAGTTAACCCTCCCGGGCTCTAACCCTCTCCGGAGGGGCTAGATTTATCGCCTGACACTCGAAGCGCCCCTTTTTAAAGGAATGTTGACGGGGCCAAAGGGATTTTTAGAACCTCCGAGCGTGTATGGGCTACGGTCGTGCGCCTGGTACCTACAATAAAAAAGGCCTTGAGCCAAATTCGTGCGTACGTGGGGCGCTCGACAAATACCAACATGCTAAACCCTACGCCCTCCCTCTTATGGTATTCCTGACTCACTCGGTAAGGCGCACCTGCATGTTACACTCTTAAGGATAGGGTCGCTAATTCGAAACTTGTCGAAAGCTGTTCATTTTTTTTTTCTTTACTTGCGTGCCATTCTGTTTATACCACGGTTGTGGAATGTAAGAAAGACTCTTCAATTATATAAATATTGACAGCCTTTTAATGTTTACATTTGTATAATAAGCAAACATTTTTCAGTCGATATAAGCAAATTTATCCATACAATTTTCATTCATTGGCATTATTAATTTCCTATACACAATTTTCTATGTCTAAGCAAAATATCAAAATGGATACTTCCTCTACTTCTAAATGAAATATCTTGTCGTCCTCCCCACCGAAAAATATTTCGCAAAGGAAATGATAGAAAAATGATAACTTAATAATTTGCTTAAATTCAAATCCTGCGTGAATTGAGACGCATTAAATTTCGTCACGAATATTTTTTTCTGAAAACCTAATGTTTCAGAAGTGTATTATATTTATATATTTATAATATTTGTATACATATTATATTTATATACATAGACCACCAGAATCGAAATCATTTGACTTTCTGAAAGAATAATTAACTATATGTCTAGACACTCTGACCTAATCTTGTTTTTTTTTTTTAAGGCAACTCGATGGTTGATTTAATATTTAATTATTGAATGCGCGTTTCGAAATTAGGTTACGTGGATACAGATGTTCCTAAAATATCTCCTTCTATTGACTTGGTCACATTCGTTCTGATTAGTAACGCTACAAAAGAGTTCCACTCGGCACCACCAAATCCGGAATTCAATTGAGATTATCCGTAAAGACAAAGGATAAGGGGGAGTACTCAAAATAGATTTCCTTTTAAAAATTATGTATATCTGTAAGATAAGATCAGCAAATAAGCAATAATTTTTTCGAGTTGTGTTTTTCTGATCTACATGAGTGAATACAAATCAATCTCAGTATTTTTTCGACCTAAACCTAAATACAAATTTATACATTATATATATATATATATATATATATATATATATATATATATATATATATATATATCGACAAGAGCCAGAAACTACCTACCCAGGTTTCACCTAACAGATCTTCAGGATAATTCTAGTTATTTGTCGAATGCCTCACGTACGCGTGAGTGTGGCATAAGGCCTTTTTTTATTGTGGGAAGGCCGCAGGATCACGGCCCACACACGCCCGGTGGTTCCAAAAATGCCTTGGGCCTCGTCGGCGTTCCCTTAAAAAGAGGACCCTCAGGTGCCAGACGATAAACCTAGCCTCTCCGGGGAGGGTTAAAGCCTGGGGAGACAGCCTCTCTGGGGTTCAAGCTGTTAACACTGGAACCGAGACACACCCGACCGGATCAATACACCAGAAAAACACGGCCGGACAAAATTAGCCTCGGGTCAGCAGACGTCAGGATAAATTCTGACCAAAGAAGGTTGTCATCAAAGTGGACACCAGAAAGAATAAAAACTTAGGGGAAAAGCAAAAAAATTATAAACCCAGATTCTATCTCCTAAGGACGCAGGCTTTTTATGCATGCTGCCAGACTTATAGAATTAGCTACAGAAATAAAATTAATATATATATATATATATATATATATATATATAAGTTGGCGACCATAATCGAAGGCGACTCGAAGACTCCCTTTCCATAAACTCCAACTCCGAGGTGTTGGGAGGGCACTACTTCTTTCCTTGGATTGCTTCACTTAACCCTTGATCCGTACCTTAAAATGCTAAGTGTTAAGCAAGGTAGTATCAAATACCATTTTTTGAGTCTTTGGTATGACTCGACCGGGGATTGAACCCCAGTCTCCCGGGCCATTGGTGAATCCTGACAGGGGGTGTCCCAGTGGCGTAGTGGCTAACGTGCAACATCTAAGCAGGCGAGTTCTAAATCCAAACAAGCTATTACATTCACTTTTAGACTAATGGCCTTGAAAAGTATAAACCTCCTTATAACCCCCAACTACTGTTCTGCTTAAAGAGGGAATTCGGCATTAAATAATCCACGGAGTTTGTTGTGCCATTAAAAAGAAACCAAACCAAACCAAACCATTAAAATTATGATTTAGATCTACATACTTGTTATATATATATATATATGTGTGTGTGTGTGTGTGTTTGTGTGTGTGTGTGCTTGCCGGATTTTCTAGTCATAGTAATTCAATTTATAATTCATGATTCCTCTATTTAAATGTATATCTATTTCCTAGCCATTGAGGTTAAGTTTACGTGGATGCGTAACGCCGGCTTGGGAAGATGTGGCCCTGAAGGTGACCATGGGATCAAACGTACCTTCAAGACACATTTGGTTAAGTGGTCGCATATTTACCATGACTAGTTAATTTTGAATTGTTTATGTGCGATGTGGATCGATGGCTCAGTGGTAGAGTTTCGGCCCTCGATTTTGTGGTCATTTGTTCGATCTCCAGTGGTGGAGATCATGGTATTCACTGTTGATGAGACTTAATAAGGTCGAAACAGCTGTCCAGTGTTTGAATGTCACACAGAGTGCTTGCCAGATTTTCAAGTCATGGTAATTCAATTTATAATATACAATTCCTCTATTTAATTATATATATATATATATATATATATACAGGGGTTGTGCAAAATAATGGAAGCACCTGAAAATTTTAAACGATTCAATTCTAATACGGTTTCCTGATTGCAGCCCTCCGGTGAAATCCGGCTTTGTGCAACTCCCTTCTTACAGTTTTTGAGGAAACTGGCTTCTCGAGATTAACATTAAGCTCTGCTGTAATTTTCGGAGCTGTATTCTTATGAACCTCCCTAACAACCCGCGTAAGAGTCCAGCGGTCCCTATCAGAGTTTTGCTTCCGTGAGGAGGGTTTTTCTTCTTTCTCAAATGCTGTCATTACTTTCGAGACAGTACTCCTTACTAAATAATTCAGCGGTTTTAGTTACACTAACGCCTGCCATACGAGCACTAACAATTTCTAAAGTTTGATAGATCTGCCATTTTAATGAATTTTTATTAATTTCTTCTCATGATTTCCGTAAAAAAAGAACAATTTTAGTAAAATAAGACGAGAAAAATTAATAATAGATTAGAAAACATAAAAACAATAAACGTTTGGTTTTATAGGAGTTTCAAAATTATGGTGTTTCCATTATTTTGTCCAACCCTTGTATATATGTATATCCTCATCATCATCATGTCGCGCCGCCAGCGTGGATCTCCCACCACCTGTCTCTATCGTCCATCGCTCCCGGTAGGTCTTCAAGGCAACATCCTATATCGGAACAGAGCTGTTGTATGTAGGTTCTAGCTGGTCGTCCTGCCTTTGCTCGTCCATGTGAAGGGGTCCACAGGAATATGTCACTTATCTGTTCGTCCCTAATTCTCCAGCAGTGTCCTGCTTACCTGGTTCGTCTAACTTGGAAAGTTTTCGTGATAAGTGGTAAGTGGCCGTACAGCTGCTGCTTTGTGGGGTACTGCCTCCAGGACTTGTTCAATATTGCTCGTAGGATTCTTGTTAGCGTCTATGTAGTGCATCCATACAGCAGTATCAATACGATCGCTGCTCGTAAAAAACTGCGTTTCATTCTATCGGTCAGGTCTGACTTCGATACTTATATATATATATATATATATATATTATGGACTCACCCGTTGATTTCTACATATGAGAGCCAACAGTTCTTTTTAGGTTAAGAGTTGTTGGATTATCTACATAGGTGATTTGTTGAAAGTGATAAAGGTTTATGTTAGCGACCATAGTCGAGGGTGACCCGAAGGCTCCCTTTTCGACAGCTACTACACCAAGGTGTAGGGGAGGGCGCTACTCCATTCCCAGGATTGCTCCACTTTACCCTTGAACCGTACCTTATAATGCTGAGTGTTAAGCAAGGTGGTATCAAGTACCATTTTTAAAGTCTTTGGTATGACTCGACCTGGGATTGAACCCAGGTCTCCCGGGCCATTGGCGAACACTCTAACCGCTGGGCCAATGTAGAACCACCTATACATCTCGCTGAGTAATTTATAAAGCTTTTTGCATAGATATAGCGCAAAGCCGTATGAATGGGATCCCAATAAGACTCGAACTCATTTGTGTAGGTTTGCTAGTCTAGCTTGTCAACCATTATTGATAACTGAAGAGCGATTTTTCTGAACCACATTCCAAAAGTTTAGAAATCAGAATTTTTCCTTCTCCTAGACGGGTCACCCCACCAAAACTATAGACCCTAATGTACCGTACTATTTTACCCGTAACTGAAATATATATATACATATAAGTAAGTAAAGTTAGCGACCATAGTCGAGGGTGACCCGAAGGCTCCCTTCTCGATAGCTACTACACCAAGGTGTAGGGGAGGGCGCTACTCCATTCCCAGGATTGCTCCACTTTACCCTTGAACCGTACCTTATAATGCTGAGTGTTAAGCAAGGTGGTATCAAGTTCCATTTTTAAAGTCTTTGGTATGACTCGACCTGGGATTGAACCCAGGTCTCCCAGGCCATTGGGGAACACTCTAACCGCTGGGCCAGGGACATATATACATATATATATATATATATATATATATATATATTTAATTTAAATCTACATCTCGAAGCGTTTTTAATCTTTACTGTGCTGTCAGCACGAAAATGCAGAACAATATCACAGTATGAGTAAAAAATAAGATGTAATACAGAATAAAAACCCACAACTCGGAGTTTCACGCATTCGAATCTCAGATGAGCTAGTATTCCACACGTTTGACTTTTATATCATGAAATTTGTGATATTTCTCTCCATTTTCGTGCATTAATCACCGAAAATATTTTACTTATTAAAAACGTTTTTAGCGGTAAAATTTTATGATAATCATAACTGTATGCATTTTTATGTATTCAAATTTGTCTCTGCCTTTTTGTACTTTCTTTCTTTCTGTCCCGTTTAGTTTGCATTTATACATGTTAGAGTGTTCACCAATGATCCGGCAGACTGGGGTTCAATCCCCGGTCGAGTCATACCAAAAATTCAAAAAATGGTACTTGATGCCTCCTTGCTTAACACTCAGCATTATAAGGTACGGATCAAGGGTAAGTAGAGCAATCCAAGGAAAGGAGTAGTGCCCTCCCCTACACTTCGGTAGTAAAAGGGAGCCTTCGAGTCGTCCTCAACAACGGCCGGCCAATTTAACCGACTTATATATATGTGTGTTTGTGTGCTTGTGGGTTTATGTGCTTGTTTGGAAACACCTCAAATTGACCAACTAACTTCCCAACTAAAAAGACTCTTAAAATTTTCCATGAATGAAATTGCCTGGGTAAAAATGTAATTTATTTACTAGACTGAACACGCTGCCAAAAATATCTCGGAAAGTCAGACAGTTTTATGTCAGTCTAAATACCAATAGTCACAGAATCAAATCAATGGATCACAGGAATTCAATACTTGTAAAACAACACGTTGGCTCAAACGGTAATGATTTAAACAAAAATGCTAAATTCACCAGAATAGGGAGAATTAAAAGCGATATAAACATAAAATCAATAATTGAAAAAAAAAAACTGGATAAAAAGTCTGAAAACCTGCGCCATTTGGATTTAATATGCTTTGGCCGTCACAAACACCAACATAAACAATTAAACCAGTCCATCAGCCAATGCTAAATTGAAAGGCGCTCCTTCCAAATCTAATGAAAAACACATTAGCCAAGTTCCTATACTGCTTATTCATATTTATAAAATATCAATAAAAGAAATTTGAACCTGAAGATGGTTTTCATTTAATAAATGAATACACCACGTACTCAGCACATTTTTCATCGCTTCAAATCAACTCCTCGAAAAAAAATCTTAAGTTTTCAGTGAATTTTAATTCTTAAAATATTTTTTCTTCTGAGGATGATATATAGTCGAAACTAGTCGATAAAGAAAACAAAAAAAAAATAAACAACATAAAAGAAATAGTCCTATTTGTCTTATGACTTGTGTTCATTTTATTTATATATATATACTCACACACACACACACACACACACATATATATATGTGTGTGTGTGTGTGTGTGTGTGTGTGTGTGTGTGTGTGTGTGTGTGTGTCTGTCTGTCTGTCTGTCTGTGTATGTGTTAAAATTTTAAAATACAAACTTCGAGTTACTTTTTCTGTAATTCAGAGCAACCACATGAAACCAAGTATTTAAAACTTTTAGATTTTAAATCAGTTAAAAATACATCGAGCGCTTATATATATATATATATATATATATATAACCTCAACCTTTCCCAGATATTGGTTAAATAGTATTACTGCTGTTCTTCAACAAGGTCGGCTTTGTCATTAAATAACCCATGAAGGTTGATATACCACTAAACAAAGAAACCAGAACTAAAACTTCCAAAGGCTGACTCTGCAGTACTTTTTTCCCGTTATGCCGTCATATATAAGATCTACATTAAGTATGCACACACACACACACGTATATATATATATATATATATATATATATATAACCTAAAAAGGTAAAATATTAATACCATGAAACATCTTCCATTGCGCAAAGTTTCACGTGACACCACCTGAAAATAATTATTTTCAAGTTTTAGGTTTTAAATCGGCCATACAAACATTGAAGACTTTCAACGACTCGGTTTTTTTTCCTTTTCTTTCTGTCTATTTCTCCTGGCCTATTTTAAAAGTCTGCTTGTTTTACTTATCCCTTTGCTCTCTCTCTCTCTCTCTCTCTCTCTCTCTCTCTCTCTCTCTCTCTCTCTTAATGCGTGCGTGCGTATGTCTCTGTCTCTGTCTCTGTCTCTCTCTCTCCACACACACACACACACACATATATATATATATATATATATATATATATATATATATATATCCACTGAGGCTTAAAACGTGCGGACTGTATCCCCTGCATAGGGGAAACCCCATTCACCAAAAATGGGGTATCCGGGGTATGACACTAAAAAGACTTCGATGGTGTGTCTCTAGTTCTGGAAATCTGGGGTTCATGGACTACATCTTTATTTCTATTACTCCCAGATCCACTCTGTTAATGTCGTGTCTATGTTTCAAAAAGATCGAATTGAATATCACTTTTCTTAGTCGGCTGAATACATTAGAGAAATTAACTTGTTCTGACAGATATTCCAGTGTTTATTACTACCATCAACACTAAATATATGCTGATTTAAGTTTAAAACTCTGAAACACATGTCGTACCAATAGGCTTTCGCTTACGAATTAAGGATCGCTGACATTAAGATAGAAGTTCCTAAAATACTTTTCTGCTCCGATTTCTTCGGGGTTTGAAACTTGGTCAAAACATTTTACATGTGTGATGGATATTTTGTCAGCTCATAACAAGTTGAATGTTTGTGGTAATTAATAAAAGCGTCGTAAACGGATTTTCAATCTAGGAATCAAACGATAATGTGACCGACTTTGTCTGGTTGGGACCGCACGCGTTGATTTAAAATAGGCACCGGAAGTAGGTGGGCGGTCTTTCTGGATTTCCAAGTATTTCATTGGCTAGCCTACGGGATGCAGTCAGTTGGTACTAATTCTGTGTATAAGAAACTGTATGTTTTTATTTTTTAATTTTAAAAAAATTTTTTTATTTGGCTAAACTTGTAATACAACCCACTGATTTTCCTTGTTCAACGTTTTGTGACGTAAAATGAAGACTCTACTTCTCGTCACTTCATATTTTCATTAGACTCAAGAGGCAGTTTTAAAGTTCATTCGATGTACTAGGAAGAAAAAGGGCTGCTACATATTGAGTGGGGATCTGATTTCATTCACTCAAAAAACTAAGCGATCGTGAAATTGTATCAGAGTTGAAACTTAAAGTGCGTTATATATTGTGATAGATCAAATCTCAAAAAATTCCGGCCAGATTGATAGAGAGATCAATTTGAACAGTATGTTGACTTATTTTATGTCTTTAGATTAGAGAACTGCGTGGCGTAATGGCTGAATTGCTGGACTAAGTCCTCGAAGTAAGCAAATTCGAACTCCAGTTGGGCTATTAAGATCACTTTCCAACTCCTACCATCGGGAAAGACATGAACCCTCTTATACCCAAGCGATGGTTTAAATAGTATTCGCTGTTCTACAAGTGTGGCTTTGGTATTAAATAAACGACGAAGGTTGATATGCCATTAAACTAAGAAAGAAACGAAATCATTATACTTTTTATTTACATACGAAAAAATTTTTTAACCGATCTATTTGAGCCTTATATGGCAGCCAAACAAGTGCTATCACTCCGGGTTCAAAATGGCGTTAGGAGTAATGGCAACGAAGGGGTACTCCACGCTCCCCATATTGCTAGAATTGGAACCACACAACCAGATGTAGTTTAGTATCATACCCAGCACATTCCTTTGAAGGGGGGCTTGGCCCTCAACAGAGGATAAAGTTAGCGTATTCCAATCCTCGTCGACAGGCGTGTATCTGTCCGAGAATCACAGCAAGAGGGAATATCCCAGGGACCCAGACAAAGTGAGAAAGAGGATTTGATTTGAAAAAATAAAAGACTCTCTCACTATCTCTCTGTCTATCTATCTATCTATCTCACCACCCTGTCGGCTGAGGCTGTAGAATACGCTGACTGCACGTTTATAGGGTGAAGAGACCCCACCCCACAACGAGTATCATGGATATGACACTAAACTGCATCTGATGGAGAGGCTCTTGTCCTAGTGCTTCGGGGAATATGGAATACCTCTTCATTGCCATTAGTCCCAGGTCCACTATGACTTGGATTGGTTTTACCTTTTAGGATACCATCTATGGATGAAATAGAACTGTGCAAGTTATTTATTACGTTGGAAAATTTGATATAAATAGAATTATTGATGTTAAATAGCAATACTTGAAACCATTTAACGATATACAAACGAATGATTAATATCAAATAGAATTGTTAATTTTAGATTGGAATATTTGTCAGCATTTAATTGCGTACAGAAGAATGAGCTCTAAAACTCGTTTGCCCAGTCAGCTGGGGCTGTAGAATATACTGACTGCACCTCTGCAGAGAGGTAACACCCCCCCCCCAACGAGTGTCCTGATATGACACTAAACAATCTGATGGTGAGGTTCTAGCAATGCTGGAGCTTTGGGGAATGCAGAGTACCCCTTCATTGCCATCACTCCCAGGTCCACTCTGGCCCGGAGTGGTAGCACCTGATAGGGCCCTATCTATGGGTTAAATAGAACTAACAGCATACTTATGCTAAAATTAATTGTTTGAGTAAACTGAGTGGCTTGAAATAAAAATGTTTTTGACTATTAAACGTACTCACATTTAAACTGTGTGCTTATGCTTAACTGAATTATTTGAAATAGAACTGTTTTCGACATTAAGACTATATTTACACTTAACTGAATTGTTACATATAACTGCTTGAATAGTTTGAAATGGAAATGCTTTTGACAATTAAACTGTGTACTTATGCTAAACTGAATTGTTTTAAATCGAACAGATTATTTACATAAAAATGGATTCGGCGTTAAATAACATACAAAGGTTGATATGCCATAAAACCCAACAAACCAACCAACATCTAACACTCGTATAAAAAAAGTTACCGACAAATTATTCACTTACAAATCATATATATATATATATATATATATATATATATCATCAAGTCACACAGCTAGCACGGATTCCCCTCTCTCTCTCTCTCTCTCTCTCTCTCTCTCTCTCTCTCTCTCTCTCTCTCTCTCTCTCTCTCTCTTGGCCTAGTCTTGGCTATATGATGGATGTTTACGAGTAAATCAGGAAAAATCTCTCTACATATGCAGTATCAGACCACCCCTGGCACAAGAAGTAAGATAGCCTAATCGAGCCTTATAAGAAAGAAGGTAAGAACGCCAAGAGAAGTAACGTTTACAATGACATTACAATTTACATTTTTGACGCATACTATGAGGCACACGTGACGCAAGGAAAATACAAAAGCAGAAAACAACAAACTACATATTTAGCTAAGATGGAAGAACAAGAAGTAATTTGTCCGAAGGGTCTCTCAGAAATTAATCAGGGTAATTGATTGATTAATTTTAACGGCGTGACAACCCGTCAAGGGTTATTCGACGTCAAGAGGTTAGTGAATTACATTCATTGTGCTGTTCTTTCTTAGGAGAGTTCTTTTGACACATACTCCAATCTAATACAAATAATTTTTATACAGAACTATTCGACCCGTAGACGGGACCCTACAGATACTTCCACTTTGGGTCAGAATCGACCTGGGAGTAATGGTAATGAATGGTTACTCTACACATCTCTGATCTCCAGAACTGGAGCCTCACCATCAGATGTAGTTTAGTTGCATATTCTAGACACGGTTGCAAAATAGAACAACTCTCAATAAATATATCCAGACTGAATATTCAACCATAAACTTGGAAATTGTTAGCTGTTTTTTTAATCATATATATATATATATATATATATATATATATATATATATATATATATATATATCATGTTGGAGATATGGGAGAGTTCCTATAACACAGCAAAAATGGTATATTGTAGCTGGATTTTTCTTCACACAGCACCGTTGAAATTATCTTGGAGAATAAAGCATTTTCCAAACTAATTAGCAACTTAATAATAATATTGTGGGTTTTAATTGATTGATTGATTGATTGATTGATTGATTGATTTAACTGCATGACAACCCGTCCTGGGTTATTTTATTCGTTGAAGATAAACATTTGTTTACATTTATACGCATATTTTTTGTGTAGTTTCTTAAATTTTTTTTGTTTTGTTTTTTGTTTTTTTTTGTACATAAATAATTTCCAAACAAATCAATTTGTTCCTTGGATGGGATCCTACCTGTTATTATCACTCAGAAATAGAGGGGACCTGGGAGTAATGGCATATAAGTGGTAATCTACACAACCTAGATCTCCAGAGTTGGGACCTCACCATCAAATTCAGTTTAATATCTTACCCAGAACGCCCCTTTTAGAGGAGAGGGTCTTACCCCCTCTCTAAGGGATACAATCAGCGTATGGGAGAAAATTGAAAAGCAAAATAATCTAAAAGTGATGAATTTATTACAAAGGAAAGTCGACGTTATAAATTCATCACTTTTGGATTATTTTGTTTTTCAATTTTCTCCCATACTTTCGGATTCATTTCAAATTATTTACAAACTTAACTCACCAAATTAAAAAGAAATTCATTTAAAAACATAGGGTTTATTTGCTGTAGGGTTTATTTGCTGTTGTTCTTTTGGGGGGGGGATATTTTTGTTTGTTTTTAAGGTTTTTTTTTTCAATTCATTTATTTCTGGGGAGAAGGGAGTATTTTCTGTTTTTATTTTTTGGTGGGGGTCTTCAATTC
Source organism: Sepioteuthis lessoniana (assembly GCA_963585895.1). Classification (NCBI taxonomy): domain Eukaryota; kingdom Metazoa; phylum Mollusca; class Cephalopoda; order Myopsida; family Loliginidae; genus Sepioteuthis; species Sepioteuthis lessoniana. The sequence goes on along the minus strand of OY757909.1, from coordinate 102,582,556 downwards.
ATTTTTGGGGGGCTGTTTGGGGGGTCAATTCATTTATGTTTTGGGGGGGAGGAGGGTTTTTAGGTTTTGTTTTTTTGGGGTTTTTTCAATTTATTTTGGAGGGTAGTTTTGCATGTGTTTTTTTAGGTTTTTTCAATTCATTTATTTTTTGGGGGGTGGGGAGGAGTATTTTTCGTTTGTTTTTTTTTGTTTTTTTGGTGGGGTTCAATTCATTTATTTTGGGGGGTATTTTTTGCTTGTTTTTTTTTTATTCATTTATTGGAGGGAATCTTTTGCTTGTTTTATGGGGTTTGGGTTTTCAATTCATTCATTTCACAGAGTATTAACGAATTGAAACCGAACTCCCTTACAGAAAAAACACCAAAAAACAATCTATGTGCTCCATTCACTAATCGGTCACCGAGTTTCAGTCCAATCATTCCGTCGCTTAATTTACTGTTTTATTGTTTTGTTTATTAACTTTTTCTGGAATTTGATATTTTTTTTCTTTTCGGTAGATCATTGGAATGAGATGGGAGTAAATTTATGAGTTAAGTTAATCTCTGGGAGTTTGTTAGCGATAAGACAAACTGCCGGTCAACATAGAACGAGGTTGGTCCAGCGTTTCAGATCGAACAGGCGATAAGGTTTCACTGAAATAAAAGTGACGTCCATTGCATATTCTAGGCACGTTGCTTGATGATGACGTCTGACAGACCATTTAATGTCTCAGTTTGCGTCCGGCTCGTAAATCTTGTAGGAAAATAAAAACAGAAAGGTAAGGCGGACAGTTTTTGCCGGGCAAGCAAGGAAATGGTTACAAGAGGTTAAGATGTTTTAAAGAAAGAAAGAAACAAAGAAGTGAGTGATAGGAAAATGAAGGAAGGAAAACAGAGATTGGGGGGATAGAGAGAGAGAGAGAGAGAGAGAGAGAGAGAGAGAGTATTATACGAATAAGAAAAATACAAAGAAAGAAAGGAAGAAAAAAAAAAGAAAAAGTCACTGATTGGTTCATATAATATAATTAAAAAGTGAACTATGTTTGTATGACATTTAAGCATTTCCAAACGGCAGGATTTGAATTTGTTACATAATTAACTTCATCCGGTTCGGGTGAGAAAGTGAAAAAAATAAACGAATATATTTAGTGCGCGTGCGTGTGTGCGCTTGTGTTTGTGTGCGCGCGTGCGTGTGTGCGTGTGTGTGTGTGTATAAGATAAGAAACTGTAGACAAAGCGCGTTTGTGACGATCAGATTTAATTTAAATAATCATCAATCGTCTATACAAAAGCTGTTTTCTTTTCTTGATTGGACGACGGAAGAGAAACATAATCTGCTGTCACGTCGTTGAAATTTAAACTATCTTGACAACTCCTTGCCAACACCCACGTTCTGCCCAAGCAATTGTCCGTCAGCTACTTCTACTACCATGGCCTTGATAGAAAGAAATTCTCTGCGAGCGATTTCTGTCAGTGATTTGTTTCAATCTCATGACAGCTAACCATTTTTCATATAATTCATCGTTAACGTTAAAGACTCACCCGTTATTTGACAGGGAGATATTTGGATTTTAAATATGGTAAGCTACTAGGATACTATGGTATAAGCGACTAGGAAACGATTCTGTAAGTGAATGGCATACGATGCAAAGAGTGACTAGGAAACAATGCTATAAGCGCCTGGGAAACGATATCATAAGCGACTTGGATATGATGCTATAAGCGATATTTGTCACTGCCTCCCACCAGACGGGACTTGACACAAGGTCAAAAGCCCGAAGGCCGATTAAAGTAGGGATAAAGGGGAGGGGAAGGTCAGGAACGAGCCGAGACTTGAACCCTGCTAGTCATTGACCCACTAAGTGCAATGTGGATCTAATGAATCAAACAGTATCACGGACCTAAATCTAGGTCCGGGCACGTATGCCAGCATATAGCTTGAACTAGACCGTGAGGTCTAGTGCTATACAAGGGGTCTGAAAAGCAGCTCGCCCACCCGAAGGTTGCCCAACCGAAGTTGGGGGCCTATTCGGCCCCGAGTCTGCTCTTGATTTCGATCGCCCATCCGGCACGAATGCCAGACGGTCCAGTCAAAAGGCCGAGAAGAGATCAGGATATGATGCTATAAGCGACAGAGATACGATGGTATAAATGATTGGGATGTGATGTAATAAGAGACTGGGATACAATGCTATATATGACGGGGATACGATGCCCTAAATAACAAAGAAACGATGCTATAATCGACTGGGATACGATGATATAAGCGATTAGGAAACGATGCTATAAGCGACTGGGACACTATGTTATAACCGACTGGGATACGATGCTATATATGACGGGGATACGATGCCCTAAATAACAAGGAAACGATGCTATAATCGACTGGGATACGATGATATAAGCGATTAGGAAACGATGCTATAAGCGACTGGGACACTATGTTATAACCGACTGGGATACGATGCTATATATGACGGGGATACGATGCCCTAAATAACAAGGAAACGATGCTATAATCGACTGGGATACGATGATATAAGCGATTAGGAAACGATGCTATAAGCGACTGGGATACGATGATATAAGCGATTAGGAAACGATGCTATAAGCGACTGGGACACTATGTTATAACCGACTGGGATACGATGCTATAAGCGACCGGTATACGAGGAAATAAGGGATCGGAATAAGATGCTTTAAGCAACTGGGATACCATGCGAAAATCGACTTGGGTACGAAGATATAAGCAACTAGGAAACGATGCTATGAAGCGATACTTTAAGCAACTAGGAAACGATGCTATGAAGCGATACTTTAAGCAACTAGGAAACGATGCTAAAAAAGCGATACTTTAAGCAACTAGAAAACGATGCTATGAAGCGATACTTGAAGCAACTAGGAAACGATGCAATGAAGCGATACTTTAAGCAACTAGGAAACGATGCTATGAAGCGATACTTTAAGCAACTAGGAAACGATGCTATGAAGCGATACTTTAAGCAACTAGAAAACGATGCTATGAAGCGATACTTTAAGCAACTAGAAAACGATGCTATGAAGCGATACTTTAAGCAACTAGGAAACGATGCTATGAAGCGATACTTTAAGCAACTAGAAAACGATGCTATGAAGCGATACTTTAAGCAACTAGAAAACGATGCGATGAAGCGATACTTTGAGCAACTAGAAATCGATGCTATGAAGCGATACTTTAAGCAACTAGGAAACGATGCTATGAAGCGATACTTTAAGTAACTAGGAAACGATGCAATACGTGTCTGGGACACGATGCTGGAAGTGAATTTTTTGGCAAATTTTGAAGGTTGAAATCCAACTACAATACCACCCTGTCGTTGGGACATACAATACCCTGTATCGCCGGTTGAGGAGTGTTCTGTGTATAACACTAAATTGTTTTTGATGGTGTGGCTCCAGTTTTGGAGATCTGGGAATATGAAGTACCTCTCCTTTACTCCAAAGTCCAATTTGACCCGGAGTTGTATTACAAATCAATCTATCCATCAACCAAACACAAGGAATTAACCTTGTCTTCAAACATTAAAAAATGTTGTGACCATAAATCAACTGTTGACTTATACATGAGATCGACTTTTACATGAGTATGTACGGGTGTTGTTTTTAATTGATGCAAAGAATTAATTAATGTGCTTTCTCCTTACAATTGGTACTTAAACATTTTGGTTTGTAATCAACATCATCATGTCGTGCCTCTTGCACGGATATTCCTGACCCTCACTCTCCACCTCTCCCTATCGTTCATCGCCTCTGGCAGGTCTTCAGGGTTACATCCCGTATCCTCACGTAGCTGCTGTATGTATGTTCGAGCTGGTCGTCCTCCTTTTTCTCGGCCATATGTGGGGGTCCATAGGAGTACATCACTTATTAGCTCGTCCCTGCTTCTCATGCAGTGTCCTGCATGTCTCGTTCATCTAATAATAATAATAAGAAGAAGAAGAAGAAGAAGAAGAAGAAGAAGTGGTGAATGCAACAAACTTGCACAAAAGGAATACAAGAACAGGCTCGACTGAGTGGGAAAGGCGATCCATTGGGAATTGTGCAAGAAACTGAAATTTCACTAAACTAAAAAATGGTATATTTACAAACCAGAATCCATCCTTGAAAACGAAACGCATTATATTGTCGGGCACTTTGAGATACAAACAAATGATTTAAACCCGGCCAGATGACCAGACCCAGTTATAATTAACAGGAAGAAAAAAACTTGTCGTATAATGGATTTTGCTGTCCTAACACAACACAAAGTGAAAGAAGGCCAAAAGTTAAATAAATGCCTCAACCTTGCAAGAGAGCTGAAAAAGCTATGAAACAAGAAGATGACATTGATACAAATCGAAGTTGGAGCCCTTGAAACAATCTCCAAGAACCTGGAAAAGAGGCTTGATGAACAGAAAATTAGAGGAAGAATCAAAACCATTCAGAGCAGAAAGCTACGAAAACTGGCAAGAATACGTAGAAGAGTCCCGGAAATCTGCAGAGATTTAATGGTTTCAAGTATCTTAATCTAATACGAATAATTCTATATGATATTAATCATGTGTTTACACAAAGTTAAATGGTTTCAAGAATTGTTACGTAACAGTAACAATTTAACATTAGTCATTTGTTGGTACACATTTAAATTTCAAACAGTTCTATTTTATCCTTAGATAGGACCCAATCAGTCGCTACCATTTCTTGGCCCATTTGACTAGAGCTGTAGAATACGCGGACTCCATCTCTGCAGGGGTGTAAGACCCCACCCCCACCAACTAGTGTCCTGGATTTGACACTAAACAATCTGATAGCGAGACTTCAGTAATACGGGAGCTTTGAGGAACACGGAGTACGCCTTCATTGCCATCGCTCCCAGGTTTACTCTAGCCTGGAGTGGTAGCACCTGATAGGGTCCTATCAATGGGTCAAATAGAACTAAACCGTGTACTTATGCTATACTGAATTTTTTGAAAATGAACTGTTTCTACATCTGTGAGTAAACAAAAAACTGACTACTTATACTAAAATGAATTGTTTGAAATAGAATTTTTTTGATCATTTAACTGTGTGTAAACAAAAAACTGTATTTAAAATAATGACTAACTGTATAAACAAAAGACTATAGTTATGCTAAACTGAATTGTTTGAAGTTAAGTGAAACCATTTAAACTGTGCTAAAAAAAACAAAAACGAGCTCAGGCTTGTTTAAATATTATCTTCAAAATGTATTTAGAAATCATATATTTAATATATGTATAAAAATGATTTGGCATTAAGTGACCATCAATGGTTGACATACCATAAAACCAAACCAAACCAAACCAAAGCTACCACTTCGGGTCAGAGTCGACTTGGGAGCAATGGCAATACTCCGCATTCCCCAAAGCTCTAAGAGTGGAGTCTCACCATCACGTTCTTTATCACATCTTGTATCACATCCAGGCAACACGTTGGGAGAGTTTTACCCCTCTGCAGTGATGCAGCAGATGTATTCTACAGCCCCAGTCGACTGGAATACAAGAATTATGGAAAACTAAAGAATGAGTTTAGCAGTTGAAAGACAAACCCCAGCAGAGGTCAAATCTGAAGAGGTATCTATCTCCTAGGGAAACTCATTCTCGCCATTAGCAATGATGCCACAAAATTATATATTAAGAAAATACTTAGAAGACAAAAAGTTTACCTGTAATTGTCATACCAATCCAATTCCATCTCGAGAGGCAACATTCTTCTGATCCCAAGTGGATTACATGTTGAAAGAACAAGACTTAGTTTTACATTTGCCAAGAACATGCTGTAGCAGAATCGTAATTTATTTTAATGCTGCAACCTCATTTTCTGCGAGTCTTAAGTGTGTTGTAAATAAAGAACGAAGAAACATGAAAATGAAGAATGAATTTTCGTAATGATTTATCCCGACATACAAGACACTTCTCAGAAAAAGCTTTAAATGATTATTTCACACGGTACTTTTTGTGTCTGTTCAGGAATGTGAAGAAATATTCTCAACAAAGTGTGAAATCACACTTGTCTACAATACGGAAACCTATTTTCGGACGTGAATAAAATCAAAAGAACTGACGACAAAATAAAGCAAATAAAAACAGTTTATTGTTTAAGTATAGTTTGAAGGACCTACTGAGAGCGATAGAAAATAGGGATGGATGGGGAGAGATATTCAGGGAAATCCGTGTTATCAGCTTGGCTGGATGATATATATAAGTATATATATAGATATATATATATATAGAGAGAGAGGGAGGGAGAGAGATAATTATATAGATAGATTGGCATACACGCACACACACAGACACACACAAACACACATATATATATATATATATATATATATATATAAGATGGTGAGCGTAGTCGAGGGTGACCCGAAGGCTCCCTTTCCATTAGCTACTACACCGAGATGTTGGGGGCGCCACTCTTTTCCCTGGATTGCTCCACTTACCCTAGATCCATGCCTTAAAATGCTGTGTTAAGCAAGGTGAAATCAAGTACTATTATTTGAGTCTTTGATATAACTCGACCTTGGACTGAAACCCAGTCTCCTGGACCATTAGCGAACACTCTACCCACTCCAGTATGGGTTACGATGGGTTGAATAGACAGAGTATATATATATATATATATATATATATATATATTTGTAATGAAAATATGTTGCATTAACTGGTGCCAAAAACTTATGGAGAGTATGATGCAGTTTTTCATTCAAGAAAATATAATTTTCCGTTTATAAAAATATAAAACAGATTTATTGACTTTGAAAGAAATTCAAAATTCAATTTAAAAGATCAAAATAAAATGTAAGTATGCTTGGTGTTTTGTCGGTGTGTTGATCCATTTTAAATCATGACATCTCTTGCCCACTTTTCAGGGTAAAAAGGTCAAATTATTGAATAGATTAATCAGATCGTTGAAAGAGATACTCCCCCACAAGGTGAATGTTGGGACCATTAATTAACCAAGCCCCTATATTGTGGTTTGATTGGATGACCAATTAAAATCTGATACGTGAAGGTGTACTCTTCCCACAAACGTAGATCAGCGCATTTGATTGGTTCAGTAGTAGTAGAAGGATACGAAATGATCAGTGATTGGTTAGGCAATCGAGGATGTTTGTTCCCAGGGAATAAAAATATATTTTTTTAGGGTTAGAGGAGAGAAGAGATCTGATATCCATTCCTTGGACAAGAAAATAAATCTCTACAAAAGCCTCTTTAGCCAAAAAAGAAAAAGAAAGATTGAGTGAGATAGAAAGACTGCACCAGCTAGATACCTGTCTCTCAAATACAAAAAAAGCAACAATTTCAGTAAATATCTTCATCATCATGTCCCACCGCCAGCACGAATCTCCCTGACCCTCTCTTACCACCCGTCTCTATCGTCCATCGCTCCCGGTAGGTCTTCATGGCTACATCTTGTATCGGAACAGAGCTGTTGTATATAGGTTCTAGCTGGTCGTCCTGCCTTTGCTCGTCCATGTGAAGGGGTCAACAGGAGTATGTCGCTTATGAGTTCGTTCTTACTACTCCAGCAGTGTACTGCATGTCTGGTTCGTCTGACTTGGGTAGTTTTAGTGATGGGTGGTAGGTGTCCGTATAGCTACTACTTTGTCGTCGGGTGCTGCTGCCAGAATTTCTGTAAAATATATATATTGTATATATTATTGCTACACCATTGTTTCAATAAAGAGTTTAAATTGTTAACAGAGTTTTTCTTGTCTTCAAGTCACCAAAACCCAGGCAACTTGTTCCAACGAACCACCCCGGCCGTCAGAAGAAGTTCAGGATTGATTGTGTCATCCCTCATTTATGGATCTTTCAAACACAATGTGGGTATAGAGGGAGTTGATAAACCAACTAGCCGGAAACGTATGAGGTAATCATGGAACTAAGGTGACAATCAAATACCATGACAAGCTTTGGACCACAATATATAAAATTTATATCTATATCAATATCTCTCTCTATATATATATATATACGGAGAGAGAGAGAGATTCTTCATGAGTATCAGGATTTGTTAGATATTAATATATATAAAGATATAAAAAATTATATGATTGAGTCCAATAAAGGTTAAAATTTGAATTTCGAGCTAGGTTCAAACAAGCAAAAACTGATACTACCATCTTTCAATGAATATTTGATGTAAGAATCTATCTACCAACATAGCTATCAACATAGACACGCACACACACACACATTCTCTTATATAATATATACGATGGATGTTGAAAAGATTTCAGTCCGACAAACAATTGTTCCTGAGAAGGGCTTCTCAAACTTTTACTTGGTGCCCCTCCCTTTGTAATCAAATTAATTTCCCTTCACCCTAAATAAATTCGTGAATATTAGATTACAAACCATAATTAATTGACCACGACTTCATAAAATTTACATGAAAAAAGTTTAATTCTTGATTTAATTTTTTAAAGGTACTATTTACCAACCCCTCCGCTCGGGCAGGATATGACACAAGGTCAATTTTTAAGCGGAGTTTAACAGGTTTGAATTCAGAGTTTTCCTTCTCCTAGACTAGTTGCCTAACCAAGGCTGAAGAATTTTTTAAAGGTGAAGATTGGTTTAGTGAGCATTGAGGAGATCACAAATATTAGGTTGCTGGTTTGTGAGTTTGAGTCACAAGTCATCAAATTCTATGTTTAAAGGGTTTACCTGTTTTCTCAGTAAATAATGCACATCGTAAAATCCAGATTCCACTATATATGGACTTGGAAAAATTAGTCAAATGGGCTCAATTGCAAAAAGCTTCGAATACTTTGCTACCGTTTTCAATATCAGGCAATTAGTCTAATGATCCAGTGATTTTTCTTTTTGTTGTTATAAAGGGATTTATGCATGCAAACTGATAAATTTTCCCCCGACTCGCCGAGGATCTTGTGGTATATACGCATTGGGAAAATCTGATTCACTCCAGGGGTCTATATGAACCAATTTGAGAAGCCCTCTTTAAGACCCATGAAACGTACATACTATTCCATATATTCATCTCGCATTTCTACACACTTAGCATAGTGTTTCCAAGTTTGTTTAATCTTTCAAGAATGTCAATAAAAATGTATTTTAAAGAAAAATGAGAGGTTAGGAATTCTTTTAGATAGATAGATAGATAGATAGATATGATCAAACTGAGATAGATAGATAGATAGATAGATAGATAGATAGATAGGCTCAAACAAAAATCCAGAAAGTCTGGAGAAAAAAGAAAATACTAATATATGAGCGCCAATATAGAAAGAAAGAAAGAAAGGAAGGAAGAAAGAAAGAAAGAAAGAAAACTGCTCTGTTTAAAATAACAATTGTCTATAATACATTTTTTATATACCTGTTGTTCGGTAGACCACTTAGACAGCGTCTCCTGAAGATCTACTCAAGGCAAAAATTCCCATCCACTTAAAAACGCTGTTACTTCCAGTGTTGCAAGTTTACACATGTTTATTAACCCTTTCACTTCGGGACTGTCACCTGCTAGTTAGGACAATGAAAACCTAAATAAAACCGGAACAAACACCTCAGTACCTCGCGCGGTTTAATTTTGATCTAGGTCAGCAAATCGTTCGAATCTAACCGGGTGCCTCGGGCCTCTAACGTTGTCTCAAATTAAGTTAAGCTTTGTAAATGACCAGAAAGACCTGCTTGGAGCTGGGGAGAGCGAGTCAGGGTATCAAACGGTTACAAGTGACATCGATTCTCACCGGATGACGACTATTTCTTACATTCTCACAGACTGAGCAAAGCTTAGTAAATGACTAGGACACCTTGCGTGGTGCAATACTGAGCGAGACAAATTATTACAGGAGATTTCGATTCTCACCGGGTGCCTCGCGCTTCGATCCTTGTCTCAAGCTCAGCTGAGCTAAGTAAATGACTAGAACACCTTGCGTTAAGTAGGGAGCGAATTAGTTTGATGTCTTTGTTTATCAACCTTCGTGGGTTATCTAAATGCAAAAAAGAAGAAGAGCAGCAGGGATACTATTAATTGGGATGATAAGGGATTCATACCTTTCCCAAGAGTATTTGTCCGAAAGTGAACGTAATAGCGCAGGTAGAGTTCGAACTCGCTTACTATGACTCTGCAGTCCAGCACTTTAACCATTACACCGGTGAGCGAGTCAGGAGAACAGCTTGTGAGTTCGATTCTTGTTGAGTGCCGCATACTTCTGGACTTGTTTCATACTAAACTTAATAAATAACTCTTCTGATTTTGTGCCCCAAAAAAAGTTAATTTTAGTAAATGTATTGCTGAAACAAACGCTTCGTTTTACTTCCAATAAAGTCATATCAAGCATTATTGCTTCTTTTTCTTTCATCTTGGACATTTGTCCTTGGCTTTCTTTTAGGTAAGCCTTCCTTTCTCTTTTTCTGCTTTCTTTTCGTCTTTCCTTTCTCTTTTTCTGCTTTCTTTTCGTCTTTCCTTTCTCTTTTTCTGCTTTCTTTTCGTCTTTCCTCTCTCTTTTTCTGCTTTCTTTTCGTCTTTCCTCTCTCTTTTTCTGCTTTCTTTTCGTCTTTCCTTTCTCTTTTTCTGCTTTCTTTTCGTCTTTCCTTTCTCTTTTTCTGCTTTCTTTTCGTCTTTCCTTTCTCTTTTCGTTTCGAATTCTTCTTTCTTTACTTCCTTCCAATCCTACTATTTGTCGATCTGTTTACTTTCTCTTGCTTTCCTCTTTTTTCTTCGATTTTCTCGTTCCTTTTTTTTTTTTTTCTTCTTCTTCTTCGAAGTCGTTTTTTTGCTTTCATTAATTCTTTCACGATTTATCAAGTTTCTCTTTTTATTTCCTTTTGTCTTTTTTCTTTTCTTTTCTTTTCTTTTCTTTTCTTTTCTTCTGTTTTTTCATTGATTCGTTTTTCCATTCTATTTTTTATTTATTTACCTTTCTCTCATTCCAGATTACTCGGGTTGAATTCATTTTTCTTCATTTTCTTGTTGTTTTTTTTTTTTTCTTCCTCTTTCTTATATCTTTATATCTACCATTTGTTCTTCTTGATTTATTTTCTGGTGTTCTTTATCTTCTGTTTTCTTTCTTTCTTTTTCTTAATATCTTCTTTTGCTTCTGTCCTTCGTTGGGATTTTGTCTTTTTTTTTCTTCTTTTTTTTTTCTTTTTGGATTTTGTTTATTTCCTTTCTTTTCTTTCCTTTTTGTTCTTCTTCTCGTTTTCCTCTATTCTAAAACATTTTCTTTCTTTCTTTCTTTCTTTCTTTCTTTCTTTCTTTCTTTCTTTCTTTCTACACTATCTTGTTTGTATCTTTTTTCTTTCTATTCTGTCTACTTTCTTTCTAGACTGCTTTCTTTCTTTCTATTCTGTCATCTTTACTGTTTTCTTTCTTTCTTTCTTTCAATGCTATCTTGTTAGTTTCTTTCTTTTTTTTTTCATTGAACACTGTCTTCTTTCTTTCTATGCTACCTTCTTTCTTTCTTTCTTTCTTTCTTTCTTTCTACGCTATCTTGTTAGTTTCTTTCTTTTTTTCTTTTTTTACGCTGTCTTCTTTCTTTGTATACTGTCTTCTTTCTTTCTTTCTTTCTTTCTATCTGTCTTTTTTTCTTTCTTTCTATACTGTCTGCTTTCTTTCTTTCTTTCTTTCTTTCTTTCTCCTCTGCTCTGTCGACAGGGCTTAAAATACGCTTATTGTCCCTTCCAGAAAGCTAAGACACCCCCTCAAAATAGGGTTATTCAGTGTATGACACTAAACTTCATCTGATGGTGAGGCTCCAGTTCTGGTGATCTAGGCAGTAGAAGTACCAATTCAGTACTTTTACTCTCAGTTCTATTCTAACCCGGTTTCATCACACCAATTAGGGTCCCATACCAATTAGGGTCCCATCTATAGGTCAAATAGATTTGTTTAAAAATTCTTTGTATTTGATAGGAATACTTTTAACTTTTAGAAAACAACTTGACTAAACATATAAACAAAAACGAACAATGTACACGAGTCTATAACCTGTAGACATAAAATAACCCACCATGGGTGGGTATGCCCTTAAAATTAGCAAGTTTATTTGTTTAGCTATTTATTGAAAGATTAAAGAAACTTGATAAATAGTGAGCAAAGTGTATTGAACTGCAGGATTAATATAAAAAATAACATGTACGTTTCGTGTCTTATCTTTGTCGGGACGAGAACTTTTCAGTGCCCTCTTGTAAATATGTATTTACCCAATCCTTCCGCAACGGGCAAGAAGTGACACAAGCTCAATGTTTTTAGTTGAGTAAAGCTGGTTAGAATTTAGAACTTTCTTTCTCCTAGACTGGTTGCCAAACCTAGGCTAAATAGCCCAACCTGTCCTACTGTCTACCTACAGGTGGGAGAACAGATGGATTCACAGTTTTCCTAAGGGTATCAACGCGAAGCGAAACCGCATTTTCGCCCAGGATTTGAACTTTGGTCACCGATTCCATTAACCCGGATATAAGAGAGTTGTCGGGACCGGAGAATAAGTCTCTTATATCCAGGGGGTTCTCTTATATCCGCGTTTGGTCTATTTTGTTTAGGTAACACAGGCTCTAATTTGGGACTAGATAAAATCTTTCTTATATCCGGGTCTCTTATATCAGGGTTACACTATATATATATATATATATATATGTGTGTGTATATTTGTGTATATTTATATATGTGTGGATATGTATATATGTGTGGATATGTATATATAACTGTTATCGATGTAGAAAAAGAGATTGGTGTCCCGGGTTCAAATCCTGGACGAGCCTAATAGCGTTTCACTTTACAATAATGCCCTCACGAAAGACATGAATCGATCTGTCCCCGCCCCATCTGTGGCTAAATAGTTGGGAACATTGGGTTCTTTAGCTTTGATTAGGCAACCAGTCTAGGAGAAGGAAAACCAAATTTACTGCGCTTAAAAATCGACCGACGTCACATCTGACCTGCGTCGAAAGAGTTTTGTAAATACATAAACAATAAATTAATTCTTTTGTAAATAAGTGGACTTGTATTATTTGATCTTTGAGAATAAATGTTGACTTAATAATTACTTCTGTCTCTTTTTTTTTTAAATAAATCTTCGTTTTTTATCGGAAGTCATAAAATTCACAAATGATAATACAAACAACACTGAAAGACGTCTTGATTTATCATTTCTGCAATGCAAATAATTCGAATGAGAGTTTGACAATGCGTATTCCGCCTTGGTGGGTGCTATTTAATCAGAATCGCCTGATCCCAGAGGTCCGTCCTCCAAGGCAATACCCACTTTGGAAAGCTGCTTAAGGTGCCCCAATATGTGGAATGCATTTTTGTAACAGCTGCGATTGCCCTATCTATGGGTTAAATAAAACTAACGACATACTTTGCTAAACTGAATTGTTTAATCAAACTGAATAGCTTGAAATAAAAATGTCTTTGACAATCAAAGTGTGCTTATATTTAAACTGTGTACTTATGCTAAACTGAGTTACTTGAAGTAGAACTGTTTTTTTGACATTGAAACTGAATTTACACACATTGAATTGTTTAACATAGAACTGTTTTGACATTTAACTGTGTGTAAAGAAAATCTGTACTTATACTAAACTGAATTAGAACTGCTTGACTAAACTAGGTAGCTAGAAATAGAAATGTTTTCCACAATTAGACTGTACTTACATTTAAACTGGGTGCTTATGCTAAACTAAATTATTTGAAATTGAACTGTTTTTGACATTGAAACTGTACTTACACTAAACTGAATTGTTATATATAACTGCTTGAATAGTTTGAAATAGAAATGTTTTTGACAGTTAAACTGTGTACTCATGCTAAACTGAATTGTTTGAAATAGAATTGATTATTTACATAAGAATCGATTTGGCGTTAAATAACCTACATAGGTTGATATGCCATAAAACCCAAACAACCAACCAACCAACAGCTGCAATTATTGCATCCCCCCACTCACACTTTAAAATGACCTTGATGAGTAGTCAGTTAAATAACGAGAAACTAATGATATAAATTAATGATAAAATGATATCACTGTCAGGCAAGCTACACAGACTGTTGGGTTTATTCTTTGAGGAAATTAGCGACTCGCTCAGCTTAGTTTATCTTTCTTCAACGAGTTTTTCTTTCAAATAAGATCTCGTAAAATGGCAAAATTATCGCTTACATATATTCTAAAAATTAAAAAGAAAAGAGAAAAAATAAGTTCAGAATAGAATCTGAAATCAAGTTAATGCACCACAGAAGAGAATAAGATATGCTCCAAGATATTTCAGAAAACAAAATAAAGTTTGTTTCGAGGCAAAGATGGGTTCTTGCCCAGTCGGCTGGGGCTGTAGAATACACCCACTGCACCTCTTCTGAGGGGTAAGACCCCCCACCAACAAGTGTCCTGGATATGACACTAAACAATCTGATGGTGAGGTTCTAGTGATACTAGAGCTTTGGGGAATGCGGAGAATTCCTTCACTGCCATTGCTCCCAGGTCCACTCTTGCTCGGAATGGCAGCACCTGATAGGGCCCTATCTATGGGTTAAATAGAACTAAAGTAGATACTCATGTTCAGCTGAATCGTTTGTATTAAAACTGTTTGACTAAACTGAATAGCTTGAAATAGAAATATTTTTCACAATTAAACTGTGTACTTACATATAAACTGCGTATTTATGCTAAACTGAATTGTTTGAAATGAAACTTGTTTTTGACATTGAAACTGCACTTACGCTAAACTGAATTGTTTAATATAGAACTGTTTTGACATTTAACTGTGAGTAAACAAAATCTATACTTATACTAAACTGAATTAGCTGACTTAGAACTGTTTGACTTAACTGAATAGCTTGAAATAGAAATGTTTTTGACAATCAAACTGTGTACTTATGTTAAACTGAATTGTTTGAAATAGAACTGATTATTGTTTTAAAATGGATTTGGCATTAAATAACCTACAAAGGTTGATATGCCATAAAACCCAAACAACCAACCAATCAACGATGGGTTTGTAATTTCTGCTAATGTCAGGATTCCAAATTTTTCAATCCGAAACAACATCATTCTGACGTAACATGAAATGAGCGCGAAAAGCTCTCTGTGTAACAATTACAGATTCAGTAGTTTTAAAAAACGTTTCATCAGCAAACGCACGAATGATATACTACCGTATAAGAAAAAATAGTTGGATATTCGTTAGATTGAGCAACCATAATCATTTGTCTAAATTCACTTGTACAACACAGGTGAGTTTATGATATGAAAGGTATTTCTGTCGCACGCTCCATAAAAACTTTTAAAGCATAAGTTCCTAAATCAGAGCATGTTGCACGTTTATCTGTGCGACTTTCAATTCACATATGCAAGCACATTTACTACTGCGATACTACTATCCAAAGCGGGTACTATTCTACAACTTGAAGTACTCTGGTCACGTGATATGCTCGCCGCCAACTAGTGCATACCTAAATATCGCAAAACGTTTGATTCACCCAAGTATTTCATATTATAAATTTTGACCTGTATTATCCTTCCTAATTTCAGTTACTTTTTATCACTTGAGTCGTTACTTCTCCGTCAGCGAGAAACAACAAGCATAGGAAACAAGACGAAAGAACATAGACCCAGTAAGACTCGAACACACGTCCCCGTCTGTCTTGGGGGAAGCTTGGTTCCATGTGCCAACTGCTTCATCAGCTCACTTTCCATTTTGTTTTGCTTAATGGCATATCAAACTTTGAGAGTTATTTAATGCCAAAGCCATCCTTCTTGATAAACAGCAGCGGTACTACGTAGGATAAAGTGTTCGTACTTTTCCCGAAAGTGAAGCTTATAGCTCAACAAGGGTTTGAACTCATTTACTTCAAAACCGCAAACTGGGACTCACTTCACAATTGAACTATTTCTTTTTATTTACTCTTTGAATTTTATATTTAGTTTCATTTTTTTTTTTTTTTTTTTTTTTCAATTTTAATTGTTATAACTTAAAACATTTGGACCACTGACCTCATCTTTATTATCATTCTCGCCATGTTTCGGTTGATAAGTCCTTCTTTAAGTGTCGAACTCCGGAGTTCACACAGAATCTCGAACCCTTCATTTGAACTGCAAATGGAGACTATCCTAATTCCATTAACCATGACTGGTGCCCGTGGTGTAATTGTTATCGTCGTAGGAAAAGAACACGGCGACACGAGTTCAAATCCTGGACGAGACTGATTGCATTTCACATAGCACTAATACCCTCGGGAAAAGTATGAATCCAATTATTCTCCCTCCAGCTATGGGTAAATAATAGGGCAGACTAGGTTCTTCAGCCTTGGTTAGGCAACTAGTCTAGGAGAAGGAAAACTCTGAATTCAAACCTGTTAAACTCCGCTTAAAAATTGACCTTTTGTCATATCCTGCCCGAGCGGAGGGGTTGGTAAATAGGATTAACCATGACTGGGTATAAAAGTAAAGTTGGCGACCTTAGTCGAGGGACACCAGAAGGCTCCCTTTTCAATAGCTACTACACTGAGGTGTAGGGGAGGGCGCTACTCCTTTCCCTGGATTGCTCCACTTTACCCTTGATACGTACCTTATATTACTGGGGGTTAAGCAAGGAGGTATCAAGTACCATTTTTTAAGTCTTTGGTATGACGCGACCTGGGATTGAACCCAGGTCTCCCGGACCATTGGCGAACACTCTACCCTCTAGGCCAAAGTTTTCAGTAATCGTGAGTATTCCTGGTTATTCATACCGGTCGTTGGGATTGAACCGGCCACCACCAAATGATTTTACTCAGAAGCACTTTCTAACCAAATGCCTCATCCATGTGTCCTTACACTATATGCATTTGTCGGACAATTCAGAATGAAATTTGGGACTTATAAATCTAATGTCTCCATCAACTCATGAGATACTCCTCTCCACTATCATATCAGATGCTTTTGTACCCTAGCTCATATGACATTTTTTTATCCGAATATTCTAAGTAATAACAATTATCAAGTTTCATCTAAAAAATTTAGACAAATAAAAAATTTTACGTAATGTGTAACAAAAATTGTTTTAAAAAGAACAAAACGACCTGTGAATCCGTTGAATTACTGTTGTAAGAACGATCCATGATTATATTAATGCTTCTATTTAGGAAGGAAATAATTGTTCTTATTAGCATTTCATAGTTGACGACGATCCATGATGATAGTGATGCTTCTATTTAGGAAGGAGTGAAGGATTCTAATAAGCATTTCAAAGTTAACAGCGTTCCATGGTGATATTGATACTTCTATTTAGGAGGGAATTATTAATTTTAATTTGTATCTCATAGATAGAAAATGATGATATTGTTGGTCTTATCTAGGATAGAGTGAAGGATTCTAATTAACATTTCATAGTTTTCACCTTTATATGATGCGCCATTTTTACCAGATTACTCACACACTCACACACACACACACGCACGTGCGCATATTGTCATCCACTGACTGTTTCGTTGTATCACAACTCTTCATTGTGGCGAGAAACATGAGATGCTTCAACCTGGGATCGAAATAAGTAGAAATTATAATAAACTATAACACACACACACACACACACATATATATATATATATATATATATATATATATATATAGTACAATTAAATGGAGACTCAAACTCGGTTAAGCCGTCATGATAAATTTATTTCGGCGGAGAATATTGTTGGTATATTCTCCGTCTCGTCAGATGACTCTTTTACATGCTCTGTATTGTCCCAGAGATGCGAATGAGGAGTTACAGTTCGTATTCAGAAGATAAAATAAGGTAATTAAAAAAATAAAATTAAAAATCAGAAAATAAAGATAAAAAAACATAAAGTGGAAATCAAATTACAAAGTTACAAATTCTTTCGTTCATAGGCGTGAGTATTGAATACCAAATAGAATATGGGTTTGTTTATTTTTTATGCGAATTTTTATTCTTTCTGGCGGCCGTTTTAATAATAAAGTGTCGTTTAGACCAATCCCCTTTAATCCCAATTATCCTGAAGATCGTTTGATGAAACCTGGGTAGGTCGTTTCTGGCTCTTTTAGGTATTCTAGTTTTGCTCTACTAACTTTCGCGTATTAGCTTAGGTAACTCTGTCGGTGTTTTTCTTTTGGCTAGACATTGCGGTACTGGTTGAATATGAGGACACTTGTTGAGGGGGTCTTACCCCTCTACAGAGATGCAGTCGGTGTATTCTACAACCCCAGCCGACTGGGCTACCAGGACACTCGTTGGGGTGGGAGGTCTTACTCCTCTGCAAACATGCAGTCAGCGTATTCTATAGCACCCCCTGCCACCAGCCAACTGGGCAAAAGACTATATTAGTGTAAATAACAAAGAAGACTTACGTGATAATCACGCTAATGAAACACACCGATTCCCGCTAGATCACAGAAGACTGACATACGCCAATTCAATACTTAGATGGACAACCACTTGATCAAATCCTGTTAGCAATCAAGTGTATTATATCTATCTTTTGGGCAGGTGCTATATTAATTAGAGGAAATCCTCGTGGTGTAATGGCTAGCGTGCTGGACTGCAATATTGTAGTAAACAAGTTCGAACTCTAGTCCCTCTATTACGTTTACGCACGGATTAATACTCTCGGGAAAAATATAAACCCCTTATACCTCCAGCTATGGGTTTGATAGTAACACTACTGTTCTTTTAAAAGGATGACTTTGGAATTAAATAACCCACGAATGTTGATATGCCATTAAACAAAGAAACCGAAGCTGAAACCATATTGTCAGAGAATTCGATCCTCACTGGGTGTCCCGTAATTGTGGACTTCTGCTAAGTCTAAGCAAAGCTTAGTAAGCAACTATTACGGCAAAATGAGAAAGTGCTAAGTAATAATAAGCAATTAAATTGGAAAATGTAAAAGAAATAAATCCGAAAATGAAACTCCGTCAGAAAAACAATGTCAGAAAATAGGATTTTAAAAGAAAGAGAAATAAATAAAAGGCAAAAAGAAAAAATAAATAAATAAACCAAAGAAAATAAAAGGAAAAAAGATAGATGGCTAGAATGAAAAGAAAATCAAAGCTTAAATAAAGGAAGAAAGAAAAAGAAAGAAAGAAAGATACCGTGAGAGAGAAAAAAGACGAGAAAGTGAACAAAAGATAAGGCCAGAATGAAAAGAGAGAGAGAGAGAGAGAGAGAGAGAGAGAGAGAGAGAGAGAGAGAGAGAGGGAGAAGAATTAAAGAAAAAGTAAGAAAAAGAATGTAGAGAAGTGCTACAAAATACATGACAAACGAAACGAAGATTTACAAAAAAAATTTTAAAAATGAAAAAAATAAATCAAAATTTCCAAGAGAAACATTCCTCGGGAAGATATTTGCGCAATACATTCCCGCCAAAAGTTTACTGAAGCTTGAAAAGCATCCGGGTATTCATGCTTCACTGAGCTGCCGCCTTCGTCAAAACAGTGAAAGCAATTTTACGGTCGCCCGCTCGAACAACTGTTGCTTTGTATTTCTGACTTTTGAGACGCGGATTTTTCTTGCCTTTTCTGTTTTCTTTTTATTATTATTGTCATTTTACATTTTTGTTGTTGTTGCGGGGGGAGAGAAAAACTTTTCGGTGTTTGTGAAAAAAAAAAATAGAATAAAAAAATAAAAGGTTCACCTACTCTTTTTCCTTTTTATCGAAATGAAAAAAGAAACATAACAAAAACGTAGATAAAATAAAAGCGGAGGTATGGTAGGCTCTCTTGACCACGTCTAGATAAAACGAGTGAATATCGTCTGTTGAAGGTTAGCATAGATTCTTAACATTATTACCAATAGATGTAAGAAATCGTTCAAGAGAAAACATTGCAGGAATTACTAGTAATACCATAGTTTGTTGGTCTTTCTGTCTACCTCACTCCCTATCCATCTATCTATCTATCTATTCCAGTCTGTTTCTATCTATCTATCTATCTATCTATCTATCATTCGATCTATCGGGTGATCTATGAGAGAGTCTGGAAACTCCGTGCTGTCAGTACGACTTGATGATGATGATGATGATATCAACGAAGGTTAATATACCATTAAACAAGGAAACTCAAACTGAAATATATATAAGTTTTATTCTAGATAAGATGATAAAATATATAAGAAAATAAGAAAGTAAATTTATTTCTCTTCAAAATTACAATTCTTTTTTTGCTTTTATTTTCTCCTTTTTATTTTCTTTATATATATATATATATATATATATATATATATATATATATATATATTCTTTATATATATATATATATATATATATATATTCTTTATATATATTCTTTATATATATATATACTTTGTGATACATCATGCCTATAACAGAAAGTTTTGGTAAATACTCACAAATTAATTCTTCAAAATAATCACCATTTAGTGCTGCACATTTTCAAAACTTTCAACCCATTTTTTTCATTTCCACTTTAAAGAAAGTTTCCCATCTACTTTTGATACTATTGATAATTGCAACTTCAACTTCCGCTTTGGACAAAAAATGCTCTTTCAATTGAGGGTACAATCAGTTCTTATGAGACCAAATCGAGGTTTGGTTTGGTTTTATGGCACAACAACCATTGTAGATTATTTAATGCTAAATCCTTTTTTATGCATATAAACAGTTCTTACTAGCATACAACCTACTAAAAGAAACCGTAGCAGCAATAACAATTCTCTACAGAAACACCAAAGTGAAAGTACGTTCACCGGATGGAGACACAGAATACTTCGACATTGTAGCAGGAGCACTACAAGAGGACACGCTTGCCCCATACCTCTTTATCATCTGTCTAGACTACGTGCTTAGAACTTCGATCGACAAAATCAGAGAAAATGGCTTCCAGCTGACAAAGAAAAGAAGCAGAAGGTACTCCACAAAGACAATTACCGACGCCGACTACGCCGATGGCATAGCGTTACTGGTGAATACACCCAACCAAGCCGAAACACTACTGCATAGTTTAGAACGAGCCGCCGCAGGCATTTGCCTCCATGTCAATGCGCACAAAACTGAATATATGTGTTATAACCAAACAGGCGACATTTCCACACTAGACGGAACCTCCCTGAAACTAGTAGACAAATTCACCTACCTAGGAAGCAGCGTCTCATCAACCGAAAAAGACATCGACACGCGGCTAACGAAAGCATGGACAGCTATCGACAGGCTCTCGATATGGAAATCAGACCTGACCGATAAAATGAAACGCAGTTTCTTCCAGGCAGCGGACTGCTATATGGATGCACTACTTGGACGCTAACAAAACGGCTGAAGAAGAAGCCTGACGGCAATTACACAAGAATGTTGCGAGCAATATTGAACAAATCCTGGCGGCAACACCCCACAAGACACCAACTATACGGCCACCTGCCTCCCATCACGAAAACTATCCAAGTCAGACGAACCAGACATGCAGGACACTGCTAGAGAAGCAAGGACGAACTCATCAGTGATGTACTCCTATGGACCCCGCATATGGCCAAGCAAAAGCAGGACGACCAGCTTGAACATACATACAGCAGCTATGTGAGGATATGGGATGTAGCCCTGAAGACCTGCCAGAAGCGATGAATGATAGGGAGAAGTGGAGAGAGAGGGTCAGGGATATCCGTGCTGGCGGCACGACATGATGATGATGATGATGATTTCAAACAATTCAGTTTAGCATAAGTACATAGTTTAGTTCTATTTGACCCATAGATAGGGCCCTGTTAAGTGCTACCACTCAGGGCCAGAGTGAACCTGAAAGCAATACCAATGAAGAGGTATTCTGCATTCCTCATTACTGGAGCCTCACCATCAGGTTGTTTAATGTCACATCCAGGACATTTGTTGGGGAAGTTCTATCCCTTTGTAGAGATGCAGTCGGTGTATTCTACAGCCCCCACCGACTGGAACACCAAATCAAGACTGCACAAATGATCTCAAATTTTAATAGCGTGTGAAAAACAACTCAAGATTTTAAGTTCAATATTTTGCGGAATTTTTTTTTTTTCGGGTACAGAAATGACTGGAAAAGAAAAGGCGTTTAAATATGAAGCAGAGAATTTTGAGTTGTTCCTACACAGACAGTTAAAATTTGAGATCATTCGAACGAGAATTGGTCAAGAAATTAAATTACAAAATGATATCAATTTTTCTGAAACACCCTGTATATATCAAATATCAAATTCTTTGAAACACCAAAATTTATGTTTTTGTCATTGGGTTGGGTTTTTTTTACTTTTGTTTGTTTGTTTGTTTTTCTGATTTAAAAAAATGTTTTGGCTCATTTACTCAAAATTTTCTCGTTCCCCAATGTTACCAGCATCGGAAAAATAAGGTCTAAAAAAGTTCGGCTTCGGGTTACCCTTATCGCGCATTTAACCTGGACTACAAAAAAGTTGATTTTCTGATTCGCACTAAAGATACACTACTACTACTACTACGAATAATAATAATAATGATAATAATAGACTATATGTTTCAAAAAAAGAGGGAGGAAGAGGACTTGCCAGTATTGAAGACAGCGTTGACACATCGATACAACGACTCGAAGACTATATATAAAAACACGATGGAAGACTCATTACAGCCATCAGAAACGATAATGATAACACGATGGACAAAAGAATGACAATAACTAGGAAACAAAATGGGAAGAAAAACAACTCTATGGGCGTTTTAAACGACTAATAAACAACATCTCACACGACAAAACCTGGACATGGCTAAGAAAGGGAAACTTTAAGAGAGAAACAGAATCTCTCCTAATAGCAGCACAAAACAACACCGTAAGAACCAATCATATTAAAACGAGAATAGATAAGACGCAACAAAATAGCAAATGTAGGCGATGAAATGACAGAGATGAAACCATCAATCACATAATAAGCGAATGCAGCAAATTATCGCAGAAGGAATATAAGACTAGACATGTCTGGGTCGGCAAGGTGATCCACTGGGAGATGTGCAAGAAATTTAAATTTGACCATACAAACAAATGGTAAATTCACAACCCAGCACCTGTCCTAGAAAAAAACACACATAAACTCCTATGGAACTTTGACATACACACGGATCACATAATCTCGGCCAGAAGACCAGACCTAATAATAATCAACAAAAAAAAAAAAAAAAGAGAACTGGAAAAATTTTCGACTTTGCTGTCCCAGCAGACCACAGAATAAAACTGAAAGAATGTGAAAAGAGAGATAAGTACCTCGACCTTGCTAGGGAATTGAAAAAACTATGTGATATGCAGGTGACAATTATACCAATTGTAATTGGTGCGTCTGGAACAATAACTAAAAGATTACTAAAGAGACTGGAGGACTTGGAAGTTGGCGGATGAGTGAAGACCATCCAACTACTACATTATTGAAAACGGCCAGAATACTGAGAAGAGTCCTGGAGACTTGAGGAGACTTGCTGTCACTCAAACTCCAGTGAAAGACCATCAGCTAACGCTGATGTGAAAAACAAATAATAATGTACATTAGGTGATTGATCTTTTTCTTACGATTTAATAAGTTTGTATCTGGCTGTGCATGGACGACATCAAACTGTTTGTAAAAAACGAAAAAGAACGGGAAACACTAATACACACAGTGAGAATATACAGTCATACATAGGGGTGGAATTTGGCATAGAAAAATGTGCCATGCTAATAATGAAAAGCGGGAAACAACACATGACGAACGAAATGGAATTACTAAATAAAGAAAAAATTAGAACGCTCGGTGAAAAGGAATCCTACAAATACTTGGGAATATTGGAAGATGACACCATCAAACAAGTGGAGATGAAAGAAAAAATTCTAAAAGAGTGTCCCAGAAAAACAAGAAAGCTACTCGAAACAAAACTATATGGTAGGAGCCTTATCAAAATGATAAATACCAGGGCTGCTCCCCTCGTAAGATACTCGGAACCCTTCTTGAAGTGGACCAGAGAACTTAAACAAATGAGCCAGAGAACAAGAAAATTAATGACCATGCATAAGGCATTACATCCCAGAGATGACGTTGAAAGACTATACGTGTCTATAAAAGAAAGAAGTGGACTTATCAGTATTGAAAATAGCGTTAACGCATCAATACAACGACTTGGAGACTACATACAAAAGCGCGGAGAAAGACTGATTACAGCCACCAGAAACAATACTGACAACACTAGGATCAACAGAACGGAAATAATCAGAAAACAAAAATGGGAAGGAAAATAACTCCGTTAACGTTTTAAGCGACTAACAAGTGACATCTCACACGAGAAAAAGAGGATGTGGCTAAGAAAGGGAAACCTTAAAAGAGAAACTGAATCTCTTCTAATAGCAGCACAAAGCAACGCTATAAGGACTAATAATATCACAGCAAGAATAGATAAGACGCAATAAAACAGCAGATGTAGGTTATGTGGTGATAGAGACGAAACGATCAATCACATAAGTGAATGCGGCTAATAAGAAGAGAGAGAGAGAGAGAGAGAGAGAGTATAAGACTAGACACGGCAAGGTGGGCAAGGTGATCCATTATGAATTGTGCCGGAAACTAAAGTGTGACTAAACGAACAAATAGTATATGCACAACACAAAATCTGTCCTAGAGAATGAGACACACGAACTCCTCAAGGATTTTAAGATTCAAACGGATCACCTAATCTTGGTCAGACGATCGGACCTTATAGCGATCAACACCAAAAAAAAGAGAACTTGCAGAATTGTGGACTTTGCTGTTCTGGCTGACAACAGGGTTAAATTGAAGGAAAGTGAAAAAAAAAGGATAAGTACCTAAACCTTACAAAGGAATTAAAAAACTGTAGCGCATGAGAGTGACGATTATACCAGTTGTAATTGGTGCTCTTTGTACAGTCACCGAAGGATTGGTAAGGGGACTGGAGGACGTGGTTTGGTTTGGTTTGATTTGGTTTCTTTGTTTAATGGCATATCAACCTTTGTAAGTTATTCAATGCCAAAGCCATTCTCCTAAAAGAATAGTGGTGGTACTATTTAACTCATAGCTGGGAGGATAAGGGGTTTATACCTTTCCCAAAGATATTTGACTGAAAGTGAACGTAATGGCGCGACTGGAGTACGAACTCGCTTACTATGATTCCGTAGTCCACCGATTTAGCCATTACACCACGAGGACACCCCTGGAGGACTTGGAAATAACAGGACGAGCAGACACTATTCAAACTACTACATTATTGAGATCAGCCAGAATAATGAGAAGACTCCTGGAGACTTGAGAAGACTTGCTGTCACTCAAACTCCAGTGAAAGACCATCAGCTAATGCTGACGTGAAAAACTCAAAAAGAAATAATAATAATAATAATAATAATAATAATAATAATAATAAAGCCATAAGAACCAATCATATCAAAGCGAGGATAGATAAGACGCAACAAAACAGTAAATGTAGGCTATGTGGTGACAGAGACGAAACGATCAATCACATAATAAGCGAATGCAGCAAATTAGCACAGAAGGAGTATAAGGCTAAACACGACTGGGACGGCAAGGTGATCCACTGGGAAATGTACAGGAAATTTCAATTCGACCATACAAACAAATGGTATATGCACAACCCAGCACCTGTCCTAGAAAATGACACGCATAAACTCCTATGGGACTTTAACATACAAACGGATCACTTGATCCCGGCCAGAAGATCAGACCTCATAATAATCAACAAAAAAAAAGAAAATTTATAAAATTATCAACTTTGCTGTTCCGGCGGACTACAGAATAATTCTGAAGGAAAGTGAAAAGAAAGATAAGTACCTCGACCTTGTTAGAGAATTGAAAAAGTTGTGGAACATGAAAGCAACGATTGAGCCAATTGTGATTGGTGCGTTAGGCACAATAATTAAAGGATTATTAAAAGGCCTGGAAGAGTTGGAAATTGGCGGACGGGTAGAGACTATCCAAACGACAGCATTGCTAAGAATGGCCAGAATCCTGCGACGAGTCCTGGAGACTTGAGGAGACTTGCTGTCACTCAAACTCCAGTGTAAAACCATCAGTTAACGATGATGTGAAAAACTCTAAAAGAGTATATAATAATAAACAGAAAATACTGAATAGTGGACTTTGTCGTTCACAGAATAAAATTTTTAAAAAGCGAAAAGAGAGATAATATCAAGATCATGCGAGAGAACTAAAAAAATCTATGGAACATGAAGGTGACGTTGAAACCAGTCGTAATTGGTGCACTTAGGACAATCACCAAAAGGGACTAGAACGCTTAGAAATTGGAGGACGTGGACACCATCCAAACTACAGCATTATTAAGATTGGCCGGAGTACTGAGAAGTGTTCTGGAGTCTTGAGGTGACGTGCTGTCACTCAAACCCCTGTAAAAAAAAAACCATTAGCTAATGCTGGTATGGAAAACTCGAAAAGGAGTAACAATGATAATAATAAGGCACCCATACCAGTAGTGTTTGCATTGTATATCTGTCTACCTATATCTATGACTAATAAGTACGTAAAAGAGGTAGAAGTGGGTGAGAAAGACTATTTATGTAGACACACATACAGATATGCCCGTACAGATGTACATATACATATACATACATGTACACAGCTGTGTTCTTCATTCATAAACCAACTTATTATTAACTCTTCTCTCTTTTTTTTTTTGTCTTTTTCTTCATTTTTTTTTTCTTTGTGAAATGTTTATTCATTCAACATGAGTAAAGGTCGACCAGAGGAAAAAAAGACAGAAATGTCTAATTTGAGAAAGAAAGAAAGAAAGAAAGAGAGAAAGAAAGAGAGAGTAGGATGAAGAATGTAAAAAAAGAAAATAAAAAATGTAAATAAAAGAAAGAAAGAAAGAAAGAAAGAAAGAAAGAAATCCCTCATCCCCTTTTTCTTTCTTTCTTTCTTTCTTTCAGAAAGAAAGAAAAAAGTGTGAGAAGAATTTAAAGAAAGAAAGAAAACAACCAAAAGAAATCAAAGAAAGGAAGAAAAAAGTATGAGTGACATGAATAACGCAAAGACAGGACAAAAAGAAAGAATAAGCAATAGAAAGAAAGAATATTCATAAATAAAGGGGAGAGAGAAAGGAAAGGAAAAAGAAACAAATAGCAAGAAGATCAAAGAAATAAGGAAAAGAAAAGAAAGAAAAATGCCGGAAGAAATATAAAAAAAAAACGCATGGAGAACATTTTGTACAAAATACAAAAACCTAGAAAAGATTTTGAAAATAAAAAGAATAAATAAAATTGGAAGAATAACATCTAAATCGTTAAAAAAAAGAAAGAAAAGAAAAAGTCCATTTTTAAAAAAAAAAAGTAAAGGAAGAAAAGAAAAAGTCTTTTTAAAAAGAAGATAAAAGAAAAAGTCTTAAAAAAGAAAGAAGAGAAAAAGACTTTTAAAAAAATATATTTTTAGATACAACGAAGATTGTCGACCAAAATCAAAAAGAAAAACAAGCACTATTTTTTTGACAATTAACAGCCCCAATTCATCTCATTCCGCTATTTTGAAGCCAATTTTATTTTCATTGCATTTTTTTCTTCTAAATTTCTACTTGATCATTTTCTTCTATTTTATTTTTCAAAATTTTTTTATCATTCAAGTTTTTTTTTTAAATCTTTTTTTAGTGTGAGGGCAGTGTGAATCCATATATATTTGTTATTGTTTATTAATGATTTATTGAAAGAGCAGCATTGCACAGAGACTGTTAGGGGCAGGGCTGACGTACAGCCACCATTTCTTTTTCTTTATATTCTTCGCTATCATTTTAAACGTTTGTTTGTCTTTATGAATGTGCGAATACATTTTTTTTATAGTTTTTAGTTTTATCGTTTAAAAGTCTACTGAATTCGGTAAGAAAGCTGTTGTTAGATAAATACACTAAAAAGCATTCGGGGCTACAAATATAAGCATATGTGCGCGCATGCGCATGCTCGTATGTATATACGTTTTTTGCCTAATGAAATAGCTCAATGGTATAGCATTGAAACGAAGATCACAACGTCTTCAAATATACAAAAGCCCTAACTCATATTCTTATAGAGGGAAAAGCAGTCAACTGATATTGATTGATTTTAACGGCATTAGCTCGGGTTATTTTATACTTAGAGGTTAGGAAATTGCTTTTATTTCTTCGTTTAATAACATATCAACCTTCTTGTGTTATTTAATGCCAAAGGCATCTTTGTAGAAAAACAACAGTGGTACAATTAAACCTATTGATGGGGACGATAAGAGGGTTCATATCTTTCCCAGGTGTGACACTATGGGTGGCATCCGTTTCTCTGTGTGTGGGTGCTAGTCAGAGAACCCCTTTGTCTGTTTTGGCGCTAAAGCCTCACAAAGGGCTTGCGGTCGAGATCTTCCACGAGACTGGAAGGACAAGGGAAGCAAGCTGAGATAGTAGAGTCGGCTGGCGAGGGGTATTGGCACATCTAGATGTGCCAATTCTCCTCGCCGGCCGACCCCACAATCTCAGGTTCCTTTAACCACTCATGGCCATCAGAATCGTCTAGAGGTTTTTCTCATCTCTGGCCGAGGGTATTTCACATTCTTTACAGATACGCAAAGCACAACCGAGAGGGTGAAAGAAAAGAACAAACGAACAAACACGGACTTGGGTCGGCCCCAAGCACAAGAAGCGGGGTAGTCTATGTGACACTTTTTGTACATTCTGTGTTTCTGTGAGCTAACGCAAGCATGTACTCCAGCGAAAACTCTCGCAAAGCTACTAGCAATGCTGACTTAACTTCTCACGTTGGTCACACCGGCATCTATGGTCAACAGGTCCTAGCAGCTACCTTCTGACTTCTGTTGACTGGTCTCCTCTCTGCCCGACTTTCATCTCCCTGAATGCCTGTACTGTCGACTGGTTCTTTCTGCTTCCCTTCTGCTGACTGTCTTCTTCTCTTCTGCCGACTGTTCTCTGGGACATTCCTTCCCTCGTCGTTTCCGGTCTCGTGGGAGATCTCGTGCGCAAGCTTTTTGTGAGGCTTTCGCGCCAAAACAGACAAAGGGATTCTCTGACTGGCACCCACACACACAGAAACGGATGCCACCCATAGTGTCACACAAGGTTATAAGTAAATTAAATGAACGTAATAGCGCGACTGGAGTTCGAACTCACTAACTATAATGTCAGTGTCCAGCACGCTACCTACTACACTACGGAATTTCATTTCAGGTATATTCCTATTCATATTTTTGTTTAGTTGTTTCTGAAGAGGGTTTTTTTTTTCTCACAGAACTATCATATTTACCAACCCCTTCGCTCGGGCAGGATATTGACACAAGGTCAATTTTTAAGCGGAGTTTAACAGGTTTGAATTCAGAGTTTTCCTTCTCCTAGACTAGTTGCCTTACCAAGGCTGAAGAACCAAGTCTGTCCTACTATTTACCCATAGCTGGAGGGATAATAATTGGATTCATACCTTTCCCATGGGTATTAGTGCTATGTGAAATGCAATCAGTCTGGTCCAGGATTTGAACTCGTGTCACCGTGTCCAATTCCTACGACGATAACCATTACACCACGGGCACCTCACAGAACTATTGAATACGAATAATGTTTAAATAAATCTATTTGACCCTGGACCATAACAGGTACTGCCACCCCGATCAGAGTGGACCCCGAAGTAATGGCAATGAAGAAGTACTGTAGACCCTCTAGATCCCCAGTACCGGAACCTCAACATTAGATACAGTTTAGTACCATATTCAGGATACTGCACCTTTTTTTGAGGGGGTCTACTTCACTACAGGAGATAGAGTCTTTATATTCTAACCCCTGTGTAACATAGTTCAGAATAGTACCACCCTTCGATGCATTTCAATTGTAAATATTTAAAATATGAAATGATTATCTGTTTGGAAAATGGAAAAAAACTGATTTCAAATTACCACCGCATGTTCCAATACAAAATACAATAGGACTTTTACAAAGGTACCAATACTGATCATGTTCTTGTCACCGACACAATAGGATAAGAAAACAATTGATGATGGGTTTAGATTCGTTTTTAATGACATATCAACCTTCATAAGTTATTTGATGCCAAAGCCATCCTTGTATAGGAACAACAGTGATACTATTTGGTGGGGAGATGTGGGGGGTCATAGCTTTCCTGAGGGCATTAGTCCG
The DNA here is from genome assembly GCA_963585895.1 of Sepioteuthis lessoniana. Lineage (NCBI taxonomy): Eukaryota > Metazoa > Mollusca > Cephalopoda > Myopsida > Loliginidae > Sepioteuthis > Sepioteuthis lessoniana. The sequence goes on along the minus strand of OY757909.1, from coordinate 102,552,482 downwards.
AAAGTGAACGTAATACTGCGACTGGAGTTTGAATTCGTTTTTTTTTTCCTTTTTTTTTTTCTTTTTAGGCTTCTATCCAGCACATTACCCATAACGTCATGGGGATTTCCCTCAACAATCGATGAGTACATCTTTTCATCATTTCTTTCTTTTCATGATTCACAAGTCAATCAAAATGGGCAGCTATATCTATGGCCAATTTTAAACGAAGCTGACCACAGATGTACTTGATAAATATAGCCTGCTGGTACTTTAAATAGTTAAGTACGTTTGAAAATTTTCAGAGAAAAAAGGTTTATTCAGCCAAAAAGAGTGCTGGAAACTTTTTAAGGAAACTTGATAAATATTTCCGACCAGTACTGGAAGTCGGTTTTCGAGATCAAATTTAAAAAAAAAATAGGATGTCGAATGTCGATTTCCAAAGCAAGCAAGTAGGAAAATTAAATGAAATATAAACTTATTCCCGTTTACCTCCCCCTGTTGATGGGGCTTAGAAAGCGCTGACAGAGTCCCATGAAAATGGGTAAGACCCCTCCCAAAAAAGGGGGTCCAAGATTTAACACTAAACTGCGTCTGATGGTGAGGCTCCAGTCCTAGAGATCCGAGGAGCGTGAGATATCTCTTTATTTCCATTACTTAAAGTTTTAGCGGTTGTTCCGGATGCACAGTAAGAAAAGTGCTGGACTACGGTATCAAAGTGAGTTCGAACCCCAGTCGCGCTATTACATTCACTTTCGGGCTAATGCCCTTGTGAAAGATATGAACCTCCTCTCTACGGATTAAATAGTATAACTGCTGTTCTTCAACAAGGATGGTTTCGGTGTTAAATAACTCGTGAAGGTTGATATGCCATTGAACAAAGAAACCAAACCAAACCTTAAAGGTTCACTCTGACCAGAAGTGGTAGTACCTGTTTGGATCCAATCTATGGATCAGAAAGATCTGTTTAAAGTTTATTCGTATTTGAGAGGACCGTGTGCAAAAAAAAAAACATTTAGGAAACAATTACAGAAAAAATGTAAATAAGAACGTACAATTTACACGATCTCTGAACCTCTCAGCATAAAATAAATCAAGACAGGTTGACTTGCTGTTAGAATCAATCAATCAATCAATCTAATTTACTACTATTTATTCAAGTTCAAGCCAAGTTGGCTGGGGATGTTGAATACACCCACTGCATCTCTGCAGAGGGGTAAGTCACCTCCACAAGTGAGAATTTTGATTAAGACACTAGACAATCTGATGGTAAGATTTTGGGAATGCGGAGTACTCCTTCATTGCAATATCTCTCAGATCCATCCTGACCCGGAGTGGTACTATTTACCAACCCCTCCGCTTGGGCAGGATATGACACAAGGTCAATTTTTAAGCGGATTTTAACAGGTTTGAATTCAGAGTTTTCCTTCTCCTAGACTAGTTGCCTCACCAAGGCTGAAGAACCTAGTCTGTCCTACTATTTACCCATAGCTGGAGGGAGCATAATTGGATTCATACCTTTCTCAAGGGTATTAGTGCTATGTGACACGGAGTGGTAGCACCTGATAGGGTCATATCTATGGGTCAAATAGAACTGTTTCACATTTAAATTGAGTACAAACAAATGAGTACGTTGAATAGAATAATTAGTGTTAAATGACAATACTTGAAACTCTTGGAACCATTTGATTGTGTGCAAATGAATGAATAACGTTGAAAACGAATTATTAGTATTAGATAACAAAACTTGTAACTATTTCACTGTCTGCAAGCAAAATGAAAATTGAATAAGATTATTGGCGTTAGAAATTAATAATTGAAATCATTTAACTGTCGAGAAACAAAAGCAACATTAGCGAGTGAATAATTAATTCTAATTTTAAAATGAAATTACCCACAAATTATTCACAAAAATTATCTGTATATCCATTTAAATAAGAAAAAACGAATGACTGATGTTAAATTGTTACTGTTACATTGCAATACTTGAAACCATTTAACTGCGGGGGGTATCCTCGTGGTGTAATGGTTAAAGCGATGGACTGCGGAATCGTAGTAAGAGAGTTCGTACTCCAGTCGTGCTATTACGTCCACTTTCGGACAAATACCCTTGGGAAAGGTATGAACCCCCTTATCCTCCCAGCTATGGGTTAAATAGTACCATTAGTGTTATCCTTCTAAGAGAATAGCTTTGGCATTAAATAACTTACAAAGGTTGATATGCCATTAAACAAAGAAACCAAACCATTTAACAAAAAATAAATGAGCTCTGGCTTGTTTAAAAATGCCAACAAAATTGTAACTAAACCAATCTACTTGCTTACAAATCATATATACTTATATTCGTATAAACTGGATTTGGCGTTAAATAACCTTGCAAGGTTGATATGCCATAAAAAAACCAATAAACCATGTTCATGTGCGATACTAAGATAAACATTTATAGATATCGTGAAGATATGTAAATATGTGTGTATATTGATGAATAACTCATATGCATAATCATATATATACGCACGTTTACACATACAGCTGACCCCTTCATTCATTAAATAATATATTTATTATGTTTTTTTTGGGGGGGGCTCTCTTGCGTCTTTTTGTGACAGCATTCAATTTCTTATCTTTTTTTTTTCTTTTTCTTTTATTTTTCTTTCTCTTGTTTGTTATTTATTTATTCATTTATTTATTTTTATTTCTTAAGTGTAAAGCGTTTATTAATTCAAGATGAGTTAATGTTATATACTCATCTACAGCATCACAACGACACAATAATTAAGACGCAGTGACAAAGACGCAGGAAGACTTCTTAGAAAATATTTACCTCTCACTTTATTGCAAGGGTTCGAAAAGGTTGTGTGGGGTTTTACTGTGAGAGGGAGCTGGAGACCGAACATAAACTGTAATATTTTGACCCCACTGTTATGACCGTCACGTTGTATCTTTCTTGTTCTCAACCGGAGGCCTAGGGACCACTCTGCTGGATGCTGGCTTTCTTTACTGCATCTTATCAGCATCTTCTCTGGACCCCAAACTCCATCAGGGTTCCCGAGGGCCCCCTCGGTCGGGTGTGGCTTTCCCTACCACAACTCGTCAATCTCCGTCTCCAATTCTACTGGCGACTCCACTGGCACCCCTGGGCGTTGAACTCAACCTGAACCGGAACTCAATTCCCTTGGCTCGTCGAACTCAACTGAATTATATAATCGTTCGACGCCCACTCGATCTTTGAAATCGAATGTTTAATCGTCATCAAGCGGAAATAATAATGCAGTTCAGAGGTCACTCTCTTCCGGTGCGTCAGTCTATGAGAGTATCATGGGATATTTTTACCTCGTCCCATTTCATCAGCCAATTTCCGCCCACGCGATTTCCTCTCATTACTGCCATTAGAATGTGTCACTTCCTTCCGGTGCATCACCTTGAATGGCATTTTTGGCCGGGTCAAAAGGTCAAAACATAACATTAAGGCCGACTGCAAAACAGGAAAAAAAAAATGAAAAGTGAGAAAAAAAGAAAATGATAGGAAAAGATCAAAATATTTGACGATTAAACAGAAAGTAAAGAGGAAGAGAAATACAGAATATGAATAAGATAAAAACAGATTTATTGGAAAATAGAATTTTCAAATACAGCAAAAGAAAATGATTGAATAACTAAGCATGAAAGAAAAAAGAGGGAAAAAAGGGAAAAGAAAAGTAAAAGAAAAAACGAAGGAAAGTATGGAGTCTAAAATGCAAAGAAAAACAAGAGAAAGGAAGAAAAAGCATTGGAAAGAAAGAAAGAAAGAAAGAAAGAAGTATGGAATCAAAAATCCAAAGAAAGAAAGAAAGAAAGAAAATATAGGAGAAAGAAAGAAAATATAGGAGAAAGAAAGAAAGAAAGAAAGAAGTATGGAGTCAAAAATGCAAAGAAAGAAAGAAAGAAAGAAGTATGGAATCAAAAATGCAAAGAAAGAAAGAAAGAAAGAAGTATGGAGTCAAAAATGCAAAGAAAGAAAGAAAGAAAGAAAGAAGTATGGAGTCAAAAACGCAAAGAAAGAAAGAAAGAAAGAAAGAAAGAAGTATGGAGTCAAAAATGCAAAGAAAGAAAGAAAGAAGTATGGAGTCAAAAATGCAAAGAAAGAAAGAAAGAAGTATGGAGTCAAAAATGCAAAGAAAGAAAGAAAGAAAGAAGTATGGAGTCAAAAATGCAAAGAAAGAAAGAAAGAAAGAAAGAAGTATGGAATCAAAAATGCAAAGAAAGAAAGAAAGAAAGAAGTATGGAGTCAAAAATGCAAAGAAAGAAAGAAAGAAAGAAAGAAGGAAAGAAAGAACAAGCATGAAAAAAATGAACTTGCGTTCATAAAATGCGAACAGGGAACATGTTCCTCAAACATTGCACCAGAAATCTTGAGCCAAACTTGGCCTTATTCAAAGTTCCCTCCACCTTCCTTTATGGGAATATTACAAGTCATCTTCTGACGTTGGTGTGCAAGTTTGCACTAAAACAAATTTGGAACTCCATATATTTTTACTACGGCCGCCCACCTCGCCCGCTTTCATCCTCTGAGGAATCGACGCTACATAATCTTCCCTCTCGGATCGTGAACTGTATCTGGGCTGAAATGAACCTCCGAATAATTGCCAAAGTCACATTTCAATAATAGTCAAATTACAAATATCTTTTTTATTTTTTCGGTCCTTTGCAAACGACTCGCAATAAAGTTATGCTTAACAAGGAATTTACACATTTCAAAATAAAAAAAAAGTTCTTATCATTGTTGCCATCAAATACTTAAGTGCTCTCATAAGAAAACTTAACCCCTTGGTGACATATAACGTATGAATTATCTAATATCTAAGGCACGTGACGTTAACGGACGTCATCAGAATTTGTGAAGGGTTTCTGAACGTAACAGAGTTTTTTCGATAAAATTTTAAAAATCTATGACACAAAAAATTTAACAATATATAGTCCGCACAAATATTTCGTCTCTATTTTCAGAAAATAAAATAAAGCAAAGATAGAAGAATTTCAGTTTGATAGCATATAAACCCTTGTAAGTTATTTAATACCAAAGCCATTCTCATAGAAGAACAGTAGTGGTACTAATTAACCCATAGCTGGGAGGAGAAGGGGGTTCATACCTTTCCCTAGGGTATTTGTCCGAAAGTGAACGTAATAGCACGACTGGAGTTCGAACTCACAAACTACGACTCGGCAGACCAGACTTTTAACAATTACACCACGAGGACACCTCTGCAGAAGTCTTTTGTAATTAAAAATTAACTTTTTTTTCCGTTTTTATAACAAATAACGTGCCAGTGAGGTTAGAGGTTAACTTTATCTTTTTTTTTCTGAACAGCTGAGTACACAGCAGAAATTCAGATTGAGCAAGTGTATTTGCAAGAAGTGCAATATCATCTGCGTAGTTTGCATCAGTAATACTTCAGTGAGAATTTTTAGTGTGAAATCTTTCTTTCAGAGATACATTGACGATTGTAGTAAACAATGTCGGCAGATGATGAATAGAAATGGTGTCAATATATCTCCAGCGACAATGTCAAAGAAATCAGCCATACAATAGTACTAGACAAGGATATTGCGTGCTGTCTTGAACAAATCCTGGCATCAACACCTTAACAAAGCAGCTGTACAGCCACTAACCTCCCATCTCACAAACCATCTAAGAAAGGTGAGCAAAGGGTAACATTGCTCAAGAAATAAGAATGAAAAGCGACGTTCTTATAAAAGCGGATCAAGATAAGAACTTATTAATGAGTAAACTTATCCATTCCAGTAACCGACGGCACAGTTGAAATCGAGTAGAATACTAATGTTAGATATTGATTTGAAGATCCATTTGACATGCCGTATGAATTGCGTGAAGAAAGCGTGATCACGTGTATTATGTAAACGGCAGACTGAAGGTGTGACCACGAGAATTTGCGGGGGGTGGGCATGCTACGGAGTCGTGTCCACGTGCAACGTATAGATAGTTGGTTTGAGAAGATGTGACTGCGAAAATTTGCGTGGGCGTCCGGAATATTATATAGCCAGGAACATTTTCAACCCGAGGAGAACGGAGGAGAAAGACAGATATGTTTCACAGATGATCCGTACTGTCCGCTCCTGTGAGTGTGTATCTCAGCTGTCTTCGACTCTCTCTCTCTCTCTCTCTCTCTCTCTCTCTCTCTCTCTCTCTCTCACCTGTTTGTACATTTGGGGTTGTAAAAGCAAAAAGAATAGAAACAAATTATAATGTTTTTGTACATCAGCGTTTTTTTCCCTTTCTCTGCTATACAACAATCGAAAAATCCAGGTGAGTTAAGACGACTAGCCGTCACTTTCACTTTCTGTCAGTAAAAGCCACCAGCAAGTATCGGATTAAAAACTCACAGAGTGGATCTATTGTCTTCAGATGTGTGTATGTTGCGTCCTGTTAATGAACGCAGGTAGTAGTAATAAAAAGACAAACCACGAGATACGAGGAAAAAAGAGTTATATTTACAGGAACAAGTATTTACAAGAGAGAGACTGTTAGTAGTCATCATCATCATATCGTGCTGGCAGCACGGATATCCCTGACCCTCTCTCGCCACTCCTCCCTATCGTTCATCGCCCTAGGTAGGTCTTCAGGACAACAACCTGTATCCTCACATTGCTGCTGAATGTACGTTCGTGCTGGTCGTCCTGCTTTTGCGCGGCCATGTGTGGGGATCCATAAGAGTACATCTCTTATGAGTTCATCTCTGCTTCTCCAGCAATGTCCTGCATGTCTGGTTCGCCTAACTTGAATAGTTTTCGTGATAGGGGGCAGGTGGCCGTACAGTTGGTGTCTTGTGGGGTGTTGCTGCCAGGACTTGTTCAGGATTGCACGCAGCATTCTTGTGTAATTGCCATCTAGTTTCTTCTCTAGCCGTTTTGTTAGCGTCCATGTAGTGCATCCATATAGCAGTATCGATGTGACCGCTGCCTGGAAGAAACTGCGTTTCATTTTATCGGTTAGGTCTGATTTCCATATAGTCGATAGCCTATTGATAGTTGTCCATGCTTTCGTTAACCTCGTTTCGATGTCCTTTTCGGTTGATTCGACGCTGCTTCCTAGGTACGTGAATTTGTCTACTAGTTTAAGAGGGGTTCCTTCTAGAGTGGAGATGTCCCCCGTTTGGTTATAGCACATATATTCCGTTTTGTGTGCATTAACATGGAGGCCTATGCTTGCTGCTGCTCGTTCCAGGCTATGCAGAAGTGTTTCGGCTTGGTCAGGTGTATTTGCCAGTATCGCTATGTCATCGGCGTAGTCGGCGTCGGTAATTGTTGTTGCGGGGTATCTTCTGCTTCTTTTCTTCGTCAGTTCGAAGCCATTCTCTTTGATTTTGTCAATCGATGTTCTAAGTACGTAGTCTAGACAAATGATAAAGAGATACGGAGCCAGCGTGTCCCCTTGTAGTACTCCTGCTACAATGTCGAAGTATTCTGTGTCTCCATCTGGTGATCGTACTTTTACTTTAGTGTTTCTATAGAGAATCGTTATTGCCGCTACGGTTTCTTTAGGTATGCCGTACGCTAGTAGGATTTGTTCCATCTTTCCTCTGTGAATGGAGTCGAAAGCCTTGGTAAAGTCGACAAATATTAATGTCGCTTGTAGGTTCTTTGCCCGTACACCTTCAAGGATTCTGCGGATGGTTAGTATTTGTGAGGTCGTAGATCTATTTCTTCGGAAGCCATTTTGGTTTTTTCTAAGTATGTTGTCGATTTTGGGTTTAGTGATAGAGTAAGGATATACTTCAACAATAGGAAACGGCTCTTCAGAGTCGTAGACTGGTCTCAGACTGATCGGGACTGGGGTATTTGTTGAACGCCCCACCTAACCTTTTTAGGTGGGTCCGTAGCCCACACGCGCCCGGCATTTCCCAAAAATGCCTACGGCCCTGTTGCCATTCCCCTTATTAGGGTCACCTCAGGCGCCGGGCGATTAATGCAACCTCCCCAAGGGAGTAAAAGCCTGGGGGGAAGGCCCCTGAGGCTGAAGGAAATCTCCAGGCACCGAGACACTCTCGGCCAGATCCGTGCCCCAGACAACACGGCCGGCCAAAGTGCTACTCAGCACCTGGAGAGGTCCAGACTGAGATCAATCTGTCGCCAAAATGATTTGGAGCAGGGTATTTGTTGCGCGCTCCACCTAACTGGCAAGTTTGGCACAAGACCTTTTTTCGGTGGGTCCGGGCGCAGGGCCGTAGCCCACACACGCCCGGCATTTCCCAAAAATGCCTACGGCCCCGTCGGCATTCCCCTTATTAGGGGCGCCTCGGGCGCCGGGCGATTAACCCAACCCCCCTCGAAAGGATTAATCTATCTTGTTGATACCATTGTTACCTATGGAAGGAGGAGTCTCCGTGGCTGCAACATCGTAGTAAACAGGTTCAAACCGCAGTCATGCTATTACATTCACTTTCGAACTAATGCCCTTAGGAAAGGTATGACCTCCATTTATACCCCTAGCTATGTGTTAGATAGTACCATACCAGTTCTTTTACAAGGATGAATTAGGCATTAAATAACCCACGAAGGTTGATATGCAATTAAACAAAGAAAACAAACGAAACAAAACGACAATCCTCATTCCTAAATTCAACGAGAGAAATTTCAAGATGCTAATAAAATAAATAAACGATAAATAAGACCATAGACTTTACAAAGATACATACCAAATGACATTCCAAACAATATTTGGACGGCAGATGGTGGCACTTCTTCTATCCCACGTGACAGATCGGAATGTCTTTGAGTATTCTTCTGGGGTGCCGTTTTTTATTAACAAACTTAACAAAGAATTCTTCATTGTTAGTCATTTATTTTCTTAAACTCGCAGTCTTTCACCAAAAACCCTATCAACTGTTTCGTATTTCGATCAAGTGAAATTGAAATTTCTCACACGAGAGCTTCTAACGAAATCCATTCTGTTTGATCGTCTATTGGTGTGAAAACGAGGCCGTTTTTCTCTTTAGTTACATTCCTAAAAGTGTCCAGAAAATTTATTTGTTTTTCTCATACCACGTTAATGGCATTTTTCAAATATGTTGACGCGTCAATTTTCCTTTGAGATTTGGTCCAATTGGCTGGGGCAATAGAATACACCGACTGCATCTCTGCAGAAGGGTAAGACGTATCCTGGGATATGACACTAAAAAATCTGATGGTGAGGCTCCAGTAATGCTCGAACTATGGCGAATACATAGTACACCTATATTGCCATTGCTCCCAGGTCTCCTCTGACCCGTAGTGGAAGCACCTGATAGTGTCCTATCAATGGGTCAAAAAGAATTGTTTGACATTTAAACTGTGTACTTATGCTAAACAGAATTGTTGGAAATAGAACTGTTTTTACATTTAACAGAGTATAAAACAACGACTGATGGCCCAGTTGGTTAGAGCTGTATAATACACCGACTATATCTCTGCAGAGAGGTAAGAGAGAGGTAAGACCTAACTTTGACTTGTGCTAAATTGAATTGTTTGAAATATAACTTTTTGATCATTTAACTGCGTGTAAACAAATGTTTGGTGTTTTATTAAATTGTTATTGAAATTGGAACTATTTAATTTTTTTGACTTGTGTTTACAAATCACATATCTAATATATATCTATAAACAGGGTCTAGCAATGGTTGATATGCCATAAAACCGGTCCAAACATTTGAGGTTGATAAGAGTGATATATATGTGTGTGTTTTTATAAGATAATAAAATTTTAAAAAATAATAATAAATAAAGAATAAGATCAATAGACTTATAACGAGTAGGAATTATTCCAATACTACACCGTTTCTTTATTATACCGTTTTTTGCTATAGGTGAACACAAGTTTAAGAAACGAATATTTAATTTATTTATATTATAAATTATTAGTTACATTAATAAGATATCTATTACATATTAATATTTTAATTATTACGATTACTTAACTTTCAATATGAGGATTACATATTAATTCTTTGTTTATTAAGATTATCTTAACATTCGATATATTAATTTCTTCTTGATATAAATAACATGATTTTTTACGATAACTTTAATAGTTAGATTTAGTTTTTGTAAAGTAAGATCAGTATTTAATTATTATTTCCTGATAATACGAATCATATTATTTGATAGTGATAAAACATAATAGTTTCAATGAAAGTAGAATGCAAATTCTATCTATAGATTTAAATAAGTCACCTACCACTATTTACTTTTTCCGGAATTAGGTTTTTTTTAATTTTCAGTAGTATTTGAATTAGGAGTAACGGTTTTTTTGGTTTTTAATAGGAGTCTATAAACATTGTATGAATGAAAAATAATAATAGATATAATATAATTTTATATCTCGATTAAAAATATGATAAAATATATTTTAAAATTATTTTAATTAAAGAATTATTGTGATTAAGAAAATAAAAATAAGCATTTTTTCAAATTCCATTCTTGCCGGAAGCAATATAAGAACGTCCAAATAAAAATTTTGGTTGTACATCTGATGATGGTTTTAACAAGCAGAAATAAATTCATAATGACTCCAGGGAAGTGATTTTTTTCTGTTTGCTTAATATAAATATATTTTTTTAGATCTGCACGTTGAGTGTTGATGTATTCTTTATTCCAAATTAAGTATAAATCATTAACCGTTGACATTGAGCACTCAAATTGGATATTCCTACTCCTTAGATTTCCTCCTCGGTTAATATATATATATATATATATATATATATATATATATATATATATATATATATATATATATATACATCGCACATAAATAATTACACTCGAAACGATGTTTTTCTTTGAAATCCAGCATAACGTGATATTATTATTAAATTAATCAAAACGAATATTAGTACGTGTTATTTCAAACTAAACTCCGACAGTATACAGTCTTTCAATTATGTCTAGATGGAAAGTTGTCGTTTCGTGACTCTTTTTTTTATTTTTTGTTTTTTGTTTGTTTTTGTTTTTTGTTTTGTGTTGTTTTTTGTTTGTTTGTTTGTTCGTTTTTTTGTTGTTTGTTGGGTTTTTTTTTTTTTTTTTTTTTTTTTTTTGCTTTTTGGGGTTTGGAGGGTTTTTTTCTTTGTTTATGTTTTTTTTTTTTTCAGGAAAACTTGTAAAGTTCCCCGACTGAATGTGGGAAAATATTGCTGGCATTTTCTAATACTTACGACATTATATCCATATTGCAAATAATCCTCGCCACTTCTGCGATTTGCGAAACCTTCTTGAACTCCTAAAATTTACAGTGTCTCAAATGACACTTATCTACACTTCTTTTTATTAGTCTCATCAATTAAAAGATTAATGATACATTACATTAAATATTACAAAGATCAAAAAAGTAACTTAGATCCATAAATGTGTCTTATATAACACTATGTAACAAAATGTTTACTTTTTCTTGTTCCTGGGCAGAAAGTGTTATTTCCCAACTGCTTATGCCTAATATAAACGAAAAATATCAATTATTGAGGTCTGACATTTTCGGATAGATTTAGTGTTGAGTAGCTGAACGTTTTGTTTCGTTGGATTTTATCGCATATCAACCATTGTTGGTTATTTAAAGCTAAATTCTGTTTATACATATATACTAAATATATGATTTGTAAAAACATTTTGTAGGCATTTTTAAACGAGCCTGGGCTCATTTTTTGTATACAGTTAAATGGTTTGAAGTATTGCTATGTAACAGTCACAATTTAATATTAATCATTTGTTTGCAGACATTTAAATCGATGAAAATGTACGATTTGTAAGTGAATAGTTTGTAGGTAATTTCATTTTTAAATGAAATAGAACTAATTTCTTTGCATACTATTATTGCTATTGTTTCTACACAGTTAAGCGGTTTCAATTATAGCTATCTAATACTAATAATTCTATTCAGTATTAATTATTTGTTTGCAGACAGTAATGTGGTTTCAAGTATTATTATTTAACACAAATTACTCTTTTCAACTCTATTCATTCATTTTCACACAGTTAAAGGGTTCCTAGTATCGCTATTTATAATGTACAATCTAATTAATCATCAGTCATTTGTTTATACAGTTTAAATGTCAAACAATTCCATTTGTAACAATTCGATTTAACGTAAGTCATTTGTCTGCACACGGTTTAATTGTGAAAAAGTTCTATTTGACCCACGAATAGGACCCAATCAGGTGCTACCACTCCAGAACAGAATGGACCTGGGAGTAATGGCAATGAAGGTATATTCCACATTCCCCAAAGCTCCAAGACTAGAGCTTCACCATCAGATTGTTTAATGTCAAATCCTGGACACTCGTTGGGGAGGGGGTCTTACCACTTTGTAGAGATGCAGCCGGTGTATTCCACAGCCACTGCAGAATGGGCTTTGAATAGCTGAACATGTTTTACATCTTTATAACTTTAGTATAAATGCATGTAAAAAAAATTTCATTAGTTGATTTATTCAGACCTTATGTAAACGAAAATGTGCAAATTATCCTGTTTTTTACATAGATAATTGATTAATTTTTTAAAATTTAATCATCCAAAGCACAAAAGTTTCAAGGGAATAATGACCATTTTTCTATACTTTTACAATATAAGCAATTAAGAAATAACACACACGCCAAATCCATTTTTATGTAAATAATCTGTTCTTTTTAAAACAATTCAGTTTAGCATAAGTACACAGTTTAATGGTCAAAAACATTTCCATTTCTAACTATTCAAGCAGTTGTATGTAACAGTTCGGTTAAGTGTAAATACAGTTTTAATGTCGAAAAACAGTTCTATTTGAAATAATTCAGTTAAGCATAAGCACGCAGTTTAAATGTAAGTACGGTTTAATTGTAAAAGTAATTTCTATTTCAAACTATTCAGTTTTACTCAAACAATTCATTTTAGCATAAGTATACTGTTAATTCTATTTAACCCATAGATAGGACCCTTATCAGGTGCTACCACTCCGGGCCAGAGTGGACCTGGGAGCAATGGCAATGAAGGGATACTCCGCATTCCCCAAAGCTCCAGCATTGCTGGAACCTCCCCATCAGATTGTTTAGTGTCATATCTAGGACACTCGTTAGGGGGGGTGTATTCTAAAGCCCCAGCTGACTGAGCAAATACCGTCCAGATACACAGCATAGGCCTGTAGAAATGAATAACCCACAAGGGTTTATATGCCATAAAAAAAACCACCCACAAACCAACCAATGAGAAACAAAAACTGTATTAAGTATTGTTATCCAGGGCACCAAAGAAAACTTGCTAAAGAATAATGGTCATTTTCTATACTTTACTGCACAAGCAATAAATAATATATACTAACCTGGAACAAAATGTCTTATATAATGTTATCCTAGACACAAAAGAAAAGTTTGAAGGAAATAATAGCCATTTTCAATATTTTTATAACCTAGGTAATTGACAAATAACGCGTACAAGTAAGAAATAATTTTTTTTCCAACATTGTGTTATCCAGAGCTCAAAAGCTAAGTTTAAAAGGAATAATAGCCATTTTCTATACTTTCCAACGTATGCAATTAAGAAATAACACATACTATTCAGGAACAGAATGTGTTTTACATAATGCAATCAAAAACAGCTATAAAGTTATCACAATAAAATAAACAATAGAATATTCTTTCCAAACTATTATTTGATTAGAAAGTATATTGAATGGAAAAATATCGATGATAGTTTTATCGACATTTTTCGCCCAAAAAATTTCTTTTTATGGCTTTATTAGAAACTCGTTCAGAAAAAGATCTTTATGGGGTGTGTCTAGTGATGGATAACACTTGTTTGTTTATATATTCTTAGATTCTTTAAATAATTGGTTGTTTGGTTGGTTGGTTAGATTTTATGGCATATCAACCTTTGTAGGTTATTTAATGCCAAATCCATTTTTATACAAATAAACAATTCCATTTCAAATAATTCAGTTTAGCATATATACACAGTTTAATTGTCAAAAACATTTCTATTTCAAGCTATTCAGTTTTGTCAAAGTTCTAATTCAAACAATTCAGTTTAGAATAAGTATAGTTTTTGTTTGCACACAGCTAAATGTCAAAACTGTTCTATTTCGAACAATTAGTTTAGCCTAAGTACTATTTCAATGTCAAAAAGTTCTAGTTTAGTTTAGCATATGTACGCAGTTTATTTCTACTTGACCCATAGATAGGTGCTACCACTCGGGACCAGAGTGAACCTGGGGCCGATAGCAATGAAGGGGTGCTCTGCATTGCTCAAAACTTCAGCAATACTGAAACCTCACCATCTTCTTAGATCCTCCACAACATGGTCATTGACCCTTTACATTCTACAGACCTCTGACAATTAAGGCTAACATCTTCCTCCTAATCACGTTTTTAATTTCTGTTCTCCCTTTCTTCCATCCTTCCTTCATTTTCATAGGTTTATTTATCTATTTATTTATTAGACTTCCTCCTCGAATTGTCAACAAAACGACGATCTTGGTGGGCCACTTATAATACACCACCTTTCCCTCTGAACATACCAAACAGTACATCCTGGCAGTCACTAAGTATAACATCTATCTATGTACTCTTTTTCTTCACCCTGTCTTCCTGCCACTGACGAGTTCTCGGATGAAGTATCGCGAGATAATGACGTCCATATGACGTTCATATCACGTGTCAGGAGTCTCACTCCTTTTTTTTGTCTTTTGTTTTTAGTTTTGTTTTTTTGGGGGAGGGGGGTTTTCTTCCCCCTCTTAGAAAATGTGTACTGTGACAAGCCACCGTGACGATAATACGCTGGCTTTTCTACATACTTAACCCTCTTACCAATATTCGTTCCAATTTTTTTGGTGGTGGTTACAGTTGGGAATTGGGGAAATTGTTTTTAGGCGGTGGTGGGGAGGGCGTATGTTAACGGTCGTTGGAATTTTTCTGAATTTTTCGACACTTTTCTTTCGTTTTTCTTTCTTTCTTTTTTTTTTTTTTTTTTGTTCGTCTTCTTTTCACTTCCAGTTTTGCCATAGACATTTTAGAGTTTCTTTTGTTATTCAAAAATATGCGATTTTCTTACGTCGTGGGGATAGGCATTAAGTTCATAGTCCGACTCGTTTTGTGTTCACTGTCTTTTAACTTACATTTTGTTTATTTATTTATCTATTTATTTATTGTCTTTCTTGCATTTCTTTTCCTTCAAGCCTTTTTCTTAATGTTTTCTTCTCTTTCTATTTACCCTTTTTTTTTTTTTCATCTATTTTTTTCTCTTTTATTTTAACATCTGCTTCTACTTTTCATTCATAAATCTCATTCTTTTTTTTATTTTCACGTTTCTTTCACACTTTCATGTCCCTGCTTTTTCTTTCTTTCATTATTCCTCAATTTTTTCATTCATCTTTTTCTTCTTATGTTTCTTCAGTTTAAGATTTTTATTTTTTTTTTCTTTTCCCTTTCTTACTGTATATATTACTGAAATTCTCTTTACGTTTATATATATATATATATATATATATATATATATATATATATATATATATATATATATATATATATATATATATCCGTGCTACCAGCGCGACATGATGATGATGATGATGATGATGATATATATATATATATATATATATATATATGTGTGTGTGTGTGTGTGTGTGTGTGTGTGTGTGTGTGTGTGTGTGTGTGTGTGTGTGTGTGTGTGTGTGTGCAACCCAGAAAAAAACAGCACGCCGTGGCGAGATTTTGCCGGAGCTATAGACATCAAATTTTCGCGCTGAACACCAATCTTAATTATTTAAATTCTCTATATAATTTAGATATCTGCGAAATGCTGATTAGAAACCTTCAGTCCTTCCTGAATAGAAGGATCAGTATCATCATGGACGGCTGATACTGCGGAAACCCAACAGGTTCACGAGTCATTGAGTATTCACTAAGATTAGCTTACCTCAGTACATAACCAAACAAGTACAAGAAGATTGTGCTGCATTATTCTTCCAAATAGGGAGAGAACCTTCCCATTCAGACATGCACACCTTTTCCTAGGCTAACCACTAGGAAATACACAACCACTTAGCGCACCAAAAAGACCATCTTTACTAAGCTAAGTTTAGGACGCTAACTATGTTATAAGGTAGCAGTAGGTAGGCTCCCAGTGAGGACTGAATTCCCTACATTGGTCGGCAAGAAGAGCTTTCTAACCAGTGCGCTATTATATTTCTTCCTTTTTTGTTTTATGATTAGCTTTAATTCCTCTTTTTTTTCCTTCGGTCCTCCCCCCTCTCTCTCTCTCTCTCTCACTCTCTCTCTCTCTCTTATTCCCTTTCTCTTTCCTTCCTATTTATACTCTTCAAAATGTTTTCTTTTTCTGTCTTCATTTCTTTCAATAGTTCTTTATTTCTTTCTCTCTTTCAAATTTGCTTTTTTCTATCATTTTTTTCTTTCTTTTTCCGTCCCTTTCTTCCTTCCTTTTTTGGGCTTCTTTTTTCTCCTTTTTTTACCTCTCATTTTCTTTTTCTTTTTTCTTTTTCTTTATTTCTTTCTTTTCTTCTTTCTTTCTCCGTTTCATTCTTTTTCCCACCCTACCTCCCTTTTTCTTTTTCTTTCTTTCTTTCTTTTCAGATTTTTCTTTTTATCTTGATTTTAATGTATTTCCTTTGTTCTTTCTTTCCTTTTTTATTTTTGGCCTGGTCCTTCATTTATTTTATTTTTTATTTTTATTCACTTCGTCTCTTTTTTTCTTTCTTTGCTTTCTTCCCAGATAACATGACACACTTGAAAATGTCCAAATCACAAAAATCTCCCATAATTCCTTGCGAAAACCCCTTACAAACGATTAACCGTTATTTCCGACTTCCAATAAGAAAAACAAGCAATATTAAAACCATATTGCCGTCTTAGTCACTCAGCTTCTAGCACAGAGGCATGACAAGAAAACAAGAGAAAAAAAATCATGGGCGGAAGACACCCGACATTTTGTTGCCAAGGACATCCACTTACCAAACAGGTGATTACGATTAATGTTTGATGTTTACTGTTGACGTTTTTATTCACGATGACGATGAGGCGGCGTCACCCTCTACGGTCAGAAATTGGCTGCATATATTTTCTGACATCTGGACATTGCAATCTTTAAATTAACGAATATATTTAATATGAAGGATATACAGAGCGAATGTTAGCAAGTTTGTCTAGATCACTATTTCTTGTTCTGTGAGTGGCTGCTCCACAATTTAAACCTGGTACCTGACCACGGCAAAATTTGATTGATTGGTTGGTTGGTTAGTTGGTTGTGCTTTAAGGCATATCAACTCATGTAGATTATTTAATTCCAAATGGAGGTGCCCGTGATGTAATGGTTATCGTCGTAGGAAATGGATACGGCGACACGAGTTCAAATCCTGGACGAGACTGATTGCATTTCACATAGCACTAATACCATTGGGAAAGGTATGAATCCAATTATTCTCCCTCCAGCTATGGGTAAATAGTAGGGCAGACTAGGTTCTTCAGCCTGGGTAAGGCAACAAGTCTAGGAGAAGGAAAACTCTGAATTCAAACCTGTTAAACTCCGCTTAAAAAATTGACCTTGTGTCATATCCTGCCCGAGCGGAGGGGTTGGTAAATATGATACACACAAATATGTATGTATGTATGTATGGAGACAAGTAGACCGGCACCTAAACAGTGACAAAATCGCCCATTGATAAGTGACCATGTGCCAGACTTTGAAAATATTGTATCACCTATAAATAAAAGCACATTTACTAATCTTTTTAACGAAAACTTAATTTTCTTCAAGACCAAAGATACTTAGCATTTTATTATCTCTTGTGGAATATTACATATTTATCAAAACGAATATTATTAGCTATTATCTATTACTTCTACTTTGAAAGTTTATTTACTTTGAAATAAATTTCATAAACATATATCAGTAATGTAGTTATTTTGGGATTACTTCGTATTCATATCGATGATAAAAGAGTTTGGTGATAAATAACACCTAATGATATCTATTTTGATTGTATAATGTTCCACTAGAAAAAAATAAAATTCAAGCAAGAAGTTTGGTTTAGAAGTCGATAAAGGTTTTTTTCTTTATTGATGGGAGTGTGTTTATTTATAAGAGGGACAGTATATAAAATTACTTTAACTCGTAATATGACAGGGAGAGTTCATTAAAAATACAACGAATCTTTCTTTCACTCTAATGATTGTTCGAAGGATGATGAAAATTTTTTTGGTAGAACATCATCATCATGAAATTTTTTTGGTAGAACATCATTATCATGACGTGCTGGTAGCACGGATATCCCTGACCCTCTCTCGCCACTTTTCCCTATCGTTCATCGCCTCAGGCAGGTCTTCTGGACAACATCCCGTATCCTCACATAGTTGCTGAATGTATGTTCGTGCTGGTTGTCCTGCTTTTGCACGGCCATGTGTGGGGGTCCGATCATCCTTCAGTTCAACATACTTAGCACATCTGACAAGTTTCTTCACCCACTTCCAAATTTTATTTTAAATTCAGTTTGGGTTGGAGTTCATGACATATCAACCATTTTTGGTATTCTAGAGACAAATCATTTTCATATGTGTATATATATTAAATATATATGATTTAGTTTGGTAGTGTTTTATGACATATCAACCATTGTTGGTTATTTAATGACAAATCCTCTTTATATATATTAAATATATATGAGTTGGTTTGGTTGAGTTTTATGACATATCAACCATTGTTGGTTATTTAATGACAAATCCTTTTAAAACATATATATTAAATATGTATGATTTGTAAACACATTTTGTTGATAATATTCTTAAACGAGCCAGAGCTCATTTTTTTTTGCACACAGTTAGTTTTAAGTATTGCTATCAGATACGAATAATTCTAATTAGCATACATTATTTGTTTGTACATAGTTTAATGGTTTCAGGTATTGCTATATAACACTAAGAATTGAATATAATTCATTTGTTTACACAGAGTTAGATAGTCAGAGTTCTATTTTCAACAATTTAATTTGCTTGCACCCATTTTAAATGTCAAACAGTTCTATTTGACTCGTTGGTAGGACTCTATCATATGCTACCACTCCGGGTCAGAGTAGACCTGAGGGTGATAGCAATGAAGGGTTTACTCCACATTCACAAAACTCCAAGACTGAAGCCTCACCATTAGATTGTTTTATGTCATATCAGGGCACTTGTTGGGGCGGGATCTTAACCCTCTGCAGGGAGTTAGTCGGTGTATTCAGCTGTGCCAACCGACAGGACTGTTTAAATTCAGTAAAAATTATATATATATACGTGGATCATTAAATAAGTTTCCAGACTTTTTTCGTATGGGCATTTTTATTGATTGTACACATATGAAACTCTAGTCCCCTTCGAAGTAATCTCCTCCAGCTGCAATGCAGTTGTACTGTTCCAACAACTTCGGCAAGGCCCCATGGAAGTCCTCTTGTGTGAGTGTGTCAATGATCTTCGTCACAGCCTCTCTCATCTCCTCAATTGTCTCATAACGACAGTCTCTGAGCTTAGGGAATAACCAAAAGTCACAGGGAGCAAGGTCTGGACTATAGGGAGGCTGAGGAACTGTCTTGATGCCTAATTTGGTCAAATAGTCTGTGACAAGGATGGAGTTGTGGACTGGTGTATTGTCTTGGTGGAAATACCACTGACCTGATTTGAAGAGTGCTGGCCTCTTCCCAAGGAATCTCTTCCTGAAATCCCTTAAAACCTCAACATAGTAACCCTAACCCTAACCCACTGGCCAATCAACTCTGGTGTACTGACTTCCTTACTCCTCCCACACCTCTCATTATCTCTCACAGACTCCCTGCTTTCCTTGAATCTCTTATGCCACTCAAAAATTGATGCTTGATTCATGCAAGATGGTTCAAAAGCAGTCTGAAGCATTCCATACGTTTCTGTGGCATTTTTTCCAAGTTTAAAACTGAATTTTATTGCATATTGTTCTTCTAAAGTGTCCTCACGTCCAGATTGCATTTTTGAAATTCACCAGCTGTGACAATCAGGCTTTAGTAGGGTGTATTCCAATTGCTGCTGTAGCTGTTCATTTAAACCTGAAATCATAAAAATTGGTCTGTCATCTCATAAGATGTATAGCAATAACATAGTGAATTTTCAAGAGTCTACGACAATTTTAAATGCCTGTACAAAAAAAAAGCCTGGAAACTTATTGAATACATCATATATATATATATATATATATATATATATATATATATATATAAGAGTCATTCAACAATGAATAACTGGAATTTTGCCTTAGAAGTTGCCAGTAGGAAGGACTATGTACATTCCTAAAACGTTTTTATATAAATCAGAGAGGTGCCCGAGTACTATCCTGCAGAACAGGATAAAACCTAAATAAATGAATTAATAATCCTCTACTCACCTCTCTGTCTAGATCTGATTGCATTTTTTTTTATATATGAAATTAATTGTAGTGAGACTGTCATGAGGAGAGTATATATATATATATATATATACGGACACACGCGAGTCATTTAATAAATAGCGGGAATTTGGTCCCAGGAGTTTTCTATTTGATCTAAAAAAAATATCTTTAATTTATGATTTTATAATTGAAATAGTGAAATAAAATATTTCTGATTGTCGTTCTAATATTTAATATTTTGCGAGGTAAAAATCTACAAATCTTTTATTGTCCTGAAAATGCTAATTTTTACCATTTTTGTATGATTCATTTTTACAACAAAATTTGGCTTTTTTTCCTACATTTTTATGTAATATTTAAGGGACAAAACTGGAAATTGCTTAAATTAGTGTTACAGTAGGTTTCCATACTTTTTCATCAAACACACACACACACACACACACGCGCACACACACACATATATATATATATCATCATGTCGTGCCTGACCCTCTCTCGCCACTTCTCCCTATCGTTCATCGCTTCTGGCAGGTCTTCAGGGCTACATCCCGTATCCTCACATAGCTGTTGAATGTATACAACACACACACACACACACACACACACACATATATATATATATATATATATATATATATATATATAATCAAATGACACCACACCACACCACACCACACCTGAAGAACTGTAAGTATCATTTTTCTCCACCAACCATCACACCCGCCACAATATATGTACCATCTTTCTCCATTAATCCCAATACCCTTCTCCATACGCCTCCACTATCTGTTAAACTTATATTTTTATGAGCGTTAATAATAGGTTTCAACACTTTACATTCATCTTATCTACCACGTATACTCTATCTTTTACTACAATCGCGTATAAGTCATATCACACAAAACAGATAACTATTAAAAATTACCATCCCAACCCCCCCCCAACAATTACCCATACCTCCCAAATCCACCATCTATTTCCTTAATTCTATAATGACAATACTTTACTCTTCAGTTATAATCATCATCGTACATCAAAAAAATACTAACTATTATTGTAACCCCTTGATTATTTTCATTGTGTACGTACTATGACAGATAACTATACTATATATAATATATACGCAATATTTCATCAAATTATTAGTGTATTCTAGCCCCAATCTCTTCCCTACATATAATACCAATATTGTACAATATTCCAAAGAATATTGCAATACAATATATCCCTTCTCAACGATATTCATTGTGATTCTGACCTACCATACTACACTCGCTTAAATACGCTTACAAATCAAATCTTTATTTATTTCCCTTGACATGCAATGATGATGTTTTGTTCCTTAGTTATAATCACCTACACTTACAGAAATAAAGAATCTTTCCCAGCAATACTGTAGCAAAATCAAATACATTGACACCTAGCATCCGGTTAAAACAACGCGCTGCGCATGTACCTTCACATAGACATGCACTATATACCACTTACACATCATCATCATCATCATCATCATCATGTCATGCCGCCAGCATGGATATTCCTGACCCTCTCTCGTCACTTCTCCCTATCGTTCATCGCCTCTTGCAGGTCTTCAGGGCTACATCCCGTATCCTCACTTAGCTGCTGTATGTATGTTCGAGCTGGTTGTCCTGCTTTTGCTTGACCATATGTGGGGATCCATAGGAGTACATCACTTATGAGCTCGTCCCTGATTCTCCAGCAGTGTCCTGCATATCTGGTTCGTCTAGCTTGGATAGTTTTCGTGATGGGAGGCAGGTGGCCGTATAGTTGGTGTCTTGTGGGGTGTTGCCGCCAGGACTTGTTCAATATTGCTCGCAGCATTCTTGTGTACACACACAATAATACGCCACTATAACCCACACGCACACACATACGCACACACACAAGCACATGTAAAGATTCCTACACAATCCCGACACTTTTTTACTGTATTTTTCGATTTTCGATTCATTTCATTTTGTTATCTGCCTGATGATTGTTGTTTTGTAAAAACTTCATGAAACACCGGGGTCGCAGACAAACTTCCATAGCATTAAATATATAAATCTAATATATATTTATCTATTATTATTAGTAGTAGTAATAGTTTTTGGGTTTTTCACATCAGCGCCAGCTGATGGTCTTCCACTGGAGTTTGAGTGGCAGCAAGTCCCCTCAAGACTCCAGGACTCTTCTCAGTATTCTGGCCGTTCTCGATAATGCTGTCGTTTGGATGGTTTCCACACGTCCGTCAACTTCCACGTTTTCCAGGCTCTTTAATAATCCTTTAGTTACTGTACCAAAAGCACCAGTTACAATTGGTATAATTGTCACCTTCATGTTCCACAGATTTTTCAATTCTCAAGCAAGGTCGTGGTACTTATCTTTTTTTTCATATTCTTTCAGATTTATTCAATCATCAGCCGGCACAGCAAAGTCGACAATTTTGCAAGTTCTCTTTTTTTTTTTTTTTTGTTGATGATTATTAGGTCTGGTCTTCCGGCCGAGATTTGGTGATCAGTGTGTATGTCAAAGTCCCATAGGAGTTTATGTGTGTTATTTTCTAGGACAGGTGCTACGTTGTGCATATACCATTTGTTAGTATGGTCAAATTTAAATTTCTTGCACATCTCCCGGTGTATCACCTTACTGACCCAGTCGTATCTAGTCTTATATTCCTTCTGCGCTAATTTGCTGCATTCGCTTATTATGTGATTGATGGTTTCATCTCTGTCACCGCATAGCCTACATTTGCTATTTTGTTGCGTCTTATCTATTCTCGCTTTGATATGATTGGTTCTTACAGCGTTGTTTTGTGCTGCTATCAGGAGAGTTTATTATTATGATTATTATTATTATAAAACTCTGTCCTAAACATTGAGCACTCTCCATATTATATTACACTCGGTTCGCCACAAACCCACAAAGTGATTTAGTGACAACTTACACTGTTATAATATATACATATATATATATATATATAGATTAAAATATTCTTAAAAAGTACTCCCAGTTTCTTGGTTTAAATTCCATATTTTTCGATTAAGATATTCTTGAATAACATAATGAGAAATATCCTGTGATTGGAGGAAAGTAAGTCAAAATCTAATACAAACTTAAAGTCCCCCCAACTTTTTAAACCGAACAAATATCAATATAAAATTATTCCTCTGATAATCTTTAAAAAATATTTTCTATTAAATCATGTCATTAAAAGCTCTCAAAACATTTTTTTATTTAATATTCTCATGTGGGTTATTATTTTCTTCCACCAACTCCCAATTTAAATGGGTTTTTTTTATTTCATAAACATTTTCAGATTTTTTGGGGTATTTTTTTTAATATTTAGAAAGTATATGCTGTATTATATATCCCTATTGATAAAATAACACCACACACAAGTTAAGTGACCTGAAAAAAATCTAAAAGTTTTTGATAGACTAAGTAATACATTATAAAATTCATTCATTAATAAATGAACACTGAAAATTTAATTAAAATCGGATAATTTTCTATTTTGGTGATTTTTTTTTTCACTCAGAGGTAGTGATTTGTTTCAGTCCAAAAAATCCCTGGCAGCCATGTTATTAACACCTATAATATTAGATAGGAATACTTAAAGCTCTAAAAGTGTTTGTATTAGAAAGGAATACTTGTTATCATATAACCATGTGTTAAAAACTTAAGCTAACCAAAAAATGTGAACATAAATGTACAATAAACGCAATTCTCTAACCTCTCCGCATAAAATAACCCTATACGGATGGAAATGCCATTAAAATCAGTAAATCAGAATATATATCCAAGCTTTAAAATGATTGTTTGGTTTCTTTAATGAAATATCAACCTTCATGGATTATTTTATACCAATCCTTTGAGAAAAACAGTCACGATACTGTTTAAGTTTTAGCTAAGAGTATTGGGGGGGGGTCATACTTTTCTCCAGGGTATTAGTGCAAAAGTGAGCGTAATAACGTGATTAGGGGGTCGAAATTGGTTGCTTCCAGTCCGCAACCCAGCACTTTAGCCATTACGCCAAAGGAATTCCTCAGTTTAAAGATCAAGAAAACAGGATTTGCACAAGTCAGAAATTGAAGTGAGAATCACGAACAAAAAATCCAAATCCAAATTCTTTTTACAAATGAAACTCTTCATAGAAACCTTCACTTGATCCTAAACAAAATCATCAACAAAGGCGACAATCCGACGAATTTTGCGGGTAGTCTCGTTACGTTCTAAATAATTGGAGTCTGTTTGCCACGAATACAATTTTGTCGACAAGAGCAAAATGAATGATGCAGACGAGAAACTGGTTCACCCAATTGTGGATTTAAAATAATGAATTTAACACACGGAGCTTAATTACAAAGTTCAAATCGTTTAGTTAACCGACGTTTCAGATTTTTGCTTTGCTGAAAGAAGAAAAACGAAGTTTCGGCTTCATTTTTTCTTAGGTTATTATTATTTATTTACTTATTTGTTGTTTTTTTGTTTTGTTTTTACTGTTTTCTTTTCTATTCGAGTTTTGTTTTTTCGTTTTTTTATATCTTTGTTTCTTGCTTTTATGTTGTTGTTTTTCCATAATTGATTAAACACTTTTTATGCTTGTCTTCTTTCTTATTAGTTTTGCTCTCTCTCTCTCTCTCTCTCTCTCTCTCTCTCTCTCTCTCTCTCTCTGTGTGTGTGTGTGTGTTTGTATATACAAGAGTGTGTTAATAAGTGTATATGTGGACGTGCGTTTATTCTCATCTTCAATGTTAATTTTTAGCGAATTTGATTTTTTTAAGTTGGCGACCTTAGTCGAGGGTGACCTGAAAGCTTACTTTTCAATAGCTACTACACCGAAGTGTAGGGGAGGGCGCTACTCCATTCCTTGGATTGCTCCACTTTACCCTTGATACGTGCCTTATAATGCTGAGTGTTAAGCAAGGTGGCATCAAATACCATTTTTGAGTCTTTGGTATGACTCGACCTAGGATTGAACCCTAGTCTCCCGGACCATCGGCGAACTCTCTACTCATTGGGCCAATAAAATCATACATCTCAAAGTTCGTATGCACGACAGAAGAGAGAGAGAGAGAGAGAGAGAGAGAGAGAGAGAGAGAGAGAGAGTGTGTGTGTGTGTGTGTGTGTGTGTGTGTGTTCGTTCTTTACACGTGTTTGTCCCTAATTTCCATTCGTATAAACGCAAAATTTTCGCGGAAATTTTTTCGGGGTTCATGAAAACATTAAGTGTTCAAAATCCCCAATGACACCGGCAATCTTGAGCTTTTATTGCTTGATTGATTGATTTTAGCAGCATGTCAATCCATCTGGGGTTATTTTTGGTAATAGCGTACATTGTACCTTTATATTTACATTTTTGTGAAGTTTTCTCTTTTGGTATTTTTTGCCCACGGTTGTATGATATCAGTTATTCCCAAGATAAATAATTTGCGAACAGTCGTATAATTTCAAGTATTCCTATCTAATATAAATAATTTGCAAACAGATATATTTGACCCAATAGTCTCTTCGACAGAACGGTTAAAAAAATTAAGGTATGGTTGATGTTTATGGTATTTTCGCTAACAATGTAAAGTTGGCGACCGTAGTCGAGGGTGACCAAATGGCTCCTTTTTAATAGCTACTACACCGAGGTGTAGGGAAGGGCGCTTCTCATTTCCCTGGATTGCTCCACTTTACCCTCGACACGAACCTTATATTGCTGAATGTTAAGCAAGGGGGTATCAAGTACCATTTTAAAACTTTTTGGTATGACGCGAACAGGGATTGAACCCCGGTCTCCCAGATCATTGGCGAACACTCTAACCGCTAGGCTCATGCGCTAACAATATAAGCTATCAAAATCCTAACCTTTTTAATAAGCTTCATCTATTGATGAGCTCATTATCATGAGTATATTTAACATAATGGAACAGTATTTGTGAATTTATGCATTGAAAAAAGGTAAACTTCAATTTATCACGATTTCTGCTAGTATATATAATTATGGTAGAAGATATTTATGTCTATTGACTACAACAAGTTTTCTATTTATTTAACTTTTCCGAAAAGAAAATCTCAAATTAAGACGGGGTTTTATTTCGTATAACTTCACCGATGGTAAAGATAACTGAAATCGAACCCCAAACCTACAATCGATCGCAACAAAGCCAGCAAGTTTTAGCTTTTAGTTACCAAATGACAGAAGAGATTTTTGTTTCCAAATGAAAGAAGAGTGTTGTGTTTCCAAACAAAAGATGAAATTTTAGATTTAAACTCAAAGAGAGTTTAGTTTCCAAATGAAAGAAAGGATTTTGTTTCTTAGCGAAAGGTTTGGTATGGTTTGGTTTGGTTTATTGGGTTTTATGGCATATCAACCTTTGTAGGTTATTTAACGCCAAATCCATTTTTATGTAAATAATCTGTTTTTTTTTAAAACAATTCAGTTTAGCATAAGTACACAGTTTAATGGTCAAAAACATTTCTATTTCAAATTATTCAAGCAGTTATATGTAACAATTCAGTTAACTGTAAATACAGTTTCAATGTCGAAAAACAGTTCTATTTGAAATAATTCAGTTAAGCATAAGCACGCAATTTAAATGTCAGTACGGTTTAATTGTCAAAAACATTTTTATTTCAAGCTATTCATTCTATTCAAACAATTCAGTTTAGCATTAGTATGCTGTTAGTTCTATTTAACCCATAGATAGGGCCCTATCAGGTGCTACCACTCCGGGCCAGAGTGGGCCTGGGAGCGATGGAAATAAAAGGGTACTCCGCATTCCCCAAAGCTCCAGCATTGCTGGAACCTCACCATCAGATTGTTTTATGTCATATACAGGACACTCGTTGGTGGTGGGGGATCTTACTCCTCTGCAGAGGTGCAGTCAGTGTATTCTACAGCCCCAACCGACTGGGCAACTAAGCGAAAGAAGAGAATTGTGTTTCCAAACGAAAGAAGTGAGTTGTGTATCAAAGAGAAAGAAGAGTGATTGTTTCCAAACAAATGAAGAGATTTTTATTTGCAAATGAAAGAAGAAAGTTGTTTCAAAACGAAAAAAGAGATTTTTGTTTCTAAATGAAAAAGAGAATAGTGTTTCCAAATGAAAGAAGAAACTTTTGTTTCTCAACGAAATAAGAAACTGTTGTTTCTCAACAAAGGAAGAGACTTTTGTTTCAAAACAAAAAAAATAAATTTTTGTTTCAAAATAAAAGAGAGCTTTCTTTCCAAACGAAAGAAGAGATTTTTTTTCCAAATGAAAGAAGAGATTTCAGTTTCAAAACGGAAGAAATGAGTCTTGTTTCCAAAAGAAAGAAGATACTTTTTTCCAAACAATGATAAGACTTGTTTCAAAACGAAAGAAAAGATTTTCGTTTCCGAATGAAAGAAGAGTTTTGTTTCCAAATGAAAGAATAAATTTCTGTTTTAAAACGAAAGTAGAGGGTTTTGTTTCCAAATGAAAGAAGAGACTTTTGGTTCCAAACTTAAGAAAGGATTTACGTTTTCAAATAAAAGAAGAAACTTTTGTTTTGGAACGAAGGAAAAGATTTTTGTTTCCAAACGAAACAAAAGATTTTCGTTTCCAAATGAAAGAAGAGAGTTGTGTTTCTAAACGAAAGAAGATATTTTTTTCTAAACGAAAAAAAAAAAAAGAAAATTTTTGTTTCCTAATGAAAGAAAAGATTTTTGTTTCCAAATGAAAGAAAAGATGTTTTTCCTAACGCAAAAAAACAACTTTTATTTCCAAACGCTTTTCACTGTTTTATCTCCTCTGACTCATATTAAAACGCTATATATCAATAAGTTTAGTCTGAGTCATTACAAATAAAACACTTATTCCAATATTTTTTCAGCGTTCTCTGAAGCTGGTCTTTTTACCGCAACTTTATAGGCTATGATCTCACCTTCTTTTTAATACTTTTAACCCCACAAAAAGCTTTTAAATATCAACCGTTCAGCAATTTATACTTTTTTGCTTGGTATTGTTACCAAGCGATAAAATTTTTCTGTCTTTTATTAGGCCGGAATTTGTTTCAAAAGAATGAGTCAAAATATTTTATGGAGAGAATTGAAAGAGAAGGGCGTTTTCCTATTACTTTTTTAAAGGTTTTTTTTTGTGCTGATAAACTGCAACAACAAAAAAAGAAAAACATATCAACCATCATATACAATAACCAACAACCAAATAAACGTCTTTGTTATTCATTTTTATTGAAACAATTTTTTTAGCAGTCGGCGCTTCTGCATGCAAACAATGAGTCACACTATATGACACTAAAACAGATATGTATCCCCAACCCCTCCGTAAGAGCAGGATACGGCACAAAGTCGATTTTGAGCGGAGTTTAATAGAGTTGATTTCAGAGTTTTCCTTCTCCTTGACCAGTTCCCCAACTAAAGTTAAAGAGAACAGTCTGCCCTATTATTTACCCATAGCTGGAGAGAGAAAAAGTTGGATTCATACTTTTGCCAAGAATTTTAGCGTTATGTGAAATGCAAACAGCTCCGTCCAGGATTTGATCTCGGGTCGTCATGTCCATGTCCTCTGGAGATAATCATTCCACTATAAGCACTTGTATATGATTATAAAATTGTGCTTAAACTGGTACAAGTTCAAAACTGTGGGAAATTTTGGGAGGTTCGGACTCGCTATTAGAAGCTTTCTAGAATAGACAAATGATTTTCGGAAAGTGTCCAATATATATATATATATATATATATATATAAGTTGGCCGACCGTAGTCGAGAGTGACCCGAAGGCTCCTTTTCAATAGCTACTACACCGAGGTGTAAAGGAGGGTCTACTCCTTTCCCTAGATTGCTCCACTTTACCCTTGATCCGTACTTTATGATGTCGAGAATTAGGCAAGGAGGCATCAAGTGCCATTTTTTGTCTTTGGTATTGAACCCCTGTCTTCTGGGCTATTGGCGAATTCTCTACCCACTAGCCAATGGACTGTAGGGATACATATCTTTTAAACGAGCCAGAGCTCATTGATTTGCACACAGTTATATGGTTTCAAGTATTGTTATCTAACACTAATAATTCTATTTAACATCGATCATTTGTTTGAACACAGTTAGATGGTTTCAAGAATTGCCATCTAACACTAATAGTACTATTGGCACATAGTTAAATGCTTTCAAGTATAGTTAAAGATTGGGAAGTTCTATTAGAACCATAGATGGGACCCAAACAGGTACTACCACTCTGAGTCACAGTTGGCCAAGGAGTAATGGAAGTGAAAGGTTACTCCAGATTCCACCAAAGTTCCAGAATTGGAGCCTCACCATCAGATGCAGTTTAGTGTTATATCCATGACACTTTTTGTCGGTTAAGATGCAGTCGGCATATTCTACATCTCTGGGCTTAAATGGTGATTGTTAGATATAATCAAGAACATATATTATTTCTTGAACACTACAGAAACACAGACAGACAGACAGACAGACAGAGAAAGAGACAGAAACACAGAGAGAGAGAGAGAGAGAGAGAGAGAGAGAGAGAGAAACAGAGAGAGAGAGAGAGACAAATACAGAAACACAGAGAGAGAGAGAGACACACACCCACACACACACAGAGACAGACAGACAGAAACACAGAGAGAGAGACAGACAGACAGACAGAGGGAGAGAGACAGACAGACAGAAACACAGAGTGAGAGACAGAGAGAAAGACAAACAGACAGAAACACAGAGAGAGAGAGAGAGAGAGAGAGAGAGAGAGAGAGAGAGAGAGAAAACAAACTAAAAAAGAACAAGCCCAAAACAAAACAAAACAAAAACAAAAATTTTCAAGTAATTTTTTGTGTAATTTGAACTAATGAGATCCTCAAAATCTCCGGAATTTTTAAAATTTTCGAAACAAAATAAAAAAACAAAAAGAAACCTAATTGGTAAGAAAAAAACTGACTTGAAGAGGAAGATTCCGAGGATACAGATTAATGTGTACTGGGTAACTAATTATCAAGCAATAAGTTGAATACTAAACAGAAATATCAATACAACTTCATCTTGAAGGTCATCTTGAAGGTCGTCTTGAACATTGAGGTGCTGCCTGACCAGATATAATATACACAGGCTAGGGGATTGTGGATCTTTTAGTAAAAGGGAAAAGAACATAAGGGGCGGGTAGAAAGGCATATTTATAGATATGACAAAAAAATTAAGTCAATGGAAAACTTTAACGCTACGGATAATCCTAAATCCATGAACCTTTGACCAAGGCTAACTGCCCAGTCGACTGGAGCTGTAGAATACACCCACGGCATCTCTGCTGAGGGGAAGACCCTCTCCCAGCGAGCATCTCGGATATGACGTTTAATCGTTTGGCATTAAACATTCTGATCACGTGGAATGCTCCCAGGTTTACTCTGTCCCGGAGTGGTAGCACCTGATAGCGTCCTATCTATGGGTCAAATAGAACAAACTGTGTGCAAACAAATGACTTTTATATAGAAATACTTGAAACCATTTAACTGTACGTAAAAAGAGCTCAGGCTTGTTTAAAATGTTATCAACAAAATGAGTTTACAAATCATATTTAAATCTAATATACATGTATAAAGACGATTTGGCATTAAATAACCTACAATGAGTGATATGCTATGAAACCCATGAGGGCGGTGCCCGTGGTGTAATGGTTATCGTCGTAGGAAATGGACACGGCGATACGAGTTCAAATCCTGGACGAGGCTAATTGCATTTCACATTGCACAAATACCCTTGGGAAAGGTATGAATCTAATTATTCTCCCTCCAGCTATGGGTAAATAGTTGAGCAGACTGGATTCTTCAGCCTTGGTGAGGAGAAGGAAAACTCTGAATTCAAACCTGTTAAACTCCGCTTAAAAATTGACCTTGTGTCATATCCTGCCCGAACGGAGGGGTTGGTAAATATGGATATGCTATAAAACCTCACCAACCTAACGCTGATGATAACGTTCATGTGTGTGTGTGCGTATGTGTGTGTGAATAGAAATATAGTCGGGAGACTACCGGTGATGTAGTAGCTAATGTGATAGGCTTGGGCTAATTTCAATCTGCAGAATCCAGTTGATGGGACACACTTCGGCCGGCCCTGGTGTCAGCAGCACGGAACTGGTAGGGTGTGTCTCCTCACTGGACGTACCTCGAGCCTCAGGGGGCCGTCCCCCCAGGCTTTAAACCTCTATAGAGGGGTTAGGTTTATTGCCTGAGGCGCCCCTTTTTAGGAAAATGCCGACGGGGCCAGCTGCATTTTTCGGAATGCCGGGCGCGTCTAGGCTAAGGCCCTGCTCCTGGGCCTACCTTAAGAAAAGGTTTTGTACCACACTCGTCCGATTAGTGGAACGGCCGACAAATACCGCTAACGTGCTGGGCTGTAAGTTCGAATTTCAGTCTGGCTGTCACGTTTACTTTCGGACTAATACCCATGGGAAAGGTGTGAACCGTCAAATTACTCCTACCATTATTACCACGACCAGGCTGGCTTTGGCATCAAATAGCCCACGAAGGATAATATGTCATTACACAAAGGAGTTAAACCAAACAACAGTTGTCTTCACATTAACATTGCTTGATTTTAACTCTTTTTTTTTTTTTTTTTGCGTTCCCGTTAACTGATATATACTTTTTAACTGATATATAAGCTTTTGTATGCTTTTTGTTTTATGTTCATCAAATTGCTGTCGAATAGACAATTTTCCGATCTAATTATAAAGTACGTTTTTTCCAAAGTTTTACACGGCGATGGGGTTCAGTTTGCAATGTAAGATGATAACAAGTAAGGTGGATTCAGGGGTGTCATGGCTCCCCTAGAAATACGACAAAAATACACTTGCCGTGCCCGTCACGAAACAATGACCTTGTTACGGTCCTGTATTCAGTGTTTACAATTGAATGCAAGAGTACAGGTTTATGTTCATGCCCAGTGAGTTTATACAATATATCAATATCGTGTTTGAGTATAATTGATTAATGTTTTTTTTTTGTTAAATTCTACATGAGCACCTGCTCAAGTTCACGGGGAAAAATCTCTCTTAATTTGTTTTTAATTTGTTGTTTTTTTTTGTGGGGGTTGATTTGAACTAATTAGACCCTCAAACTTTTTCGAAAAAAAGACCCCCCGCCAAAAAATGCTAATTACTTATGTTGTTTGGTTTGGTTTGTTGGGTTTTGTGGCAAACTCAAAGAGAATTTAGTTTCCAAATGAAAGAAAGGATTTTATTTCTAAGCGAAAGGTTTAGTTTGGTTTGGTTTGGTCTATTGGGTTTTATGGCATATCAACCTTTGTAGGCCAAATCCATTTTTATGTAAATAATCTGTTCTATTTAAAACAATTCAGTTTAGCAAAAGTACACTGTTTAATTGTCAAAAACATTACCATTTCAAACTATTCAAGCAGTTATATGTAACAATTCAGTTAAGTGTAAATACAGTTTTAATGTCGAAAAACAGATCTATTTCAAATAATTCAGTTGAGCATAAGCACGCAGTTTAAATGTAAGTACGGTTTAATTGTCAAAAGCATTTCTATTTCAAGCTATTCAGTTTAATCAAACAATTCAGTTTAGCATTAGTATGCTATTAGTTATTTTAACCCATAGATAGGGCCCTATCAGGTGCTACCACTCCGGGCCAGAGTGGACCTGGGATCGATGGCAACAAAGGGGTATTCCGTATTCCCCAAAGCTCCAACATTGCTAGAACCTCACCATCAGATTGTTTAGTGTCATATACAGGACACTCGTTGCGGGGGGGGGGTCTTATACCTCTGCTGAGAAGCAGTCGGTGTATTCTACAGCCCCAGCCGACTAGGCAAACTTATGTTGTAAAAGTATAGAAAATGACTCTTATTCTCTTCAAACTTTACTTTAATGCTCTGAATAACACCATATAAGACAAATTTCGTACTCGGATAGTTGGTGTTATTTTCTTATTATGTTGTAAAAGAAAAGAAAATGGCCACCATTCTCTTCAAACTAAGCTTTTGAGCACTAGATAACACAATGTAAAGCAAATTTTGTTCTTGAATCGTATGTTATTTCCTTATAACTTACGTTATATAAAAAAACAGAAAACTGATCTTTTTACTTTTAAACATTGCCTTTGTATTCTGAATAAGAAAAAATTTAAATTAACATATTTCATGTGTAAAAACGGAACAATTTACATATTCTCATTTACACAAGTACTGAATAAAAGAATATATGAATGAACATTTACAAGTATTTTTTATTGAAATAAACAAAAATGAACAACACTGATTGAAGTGGGTAGTTTTTCCAGATTTACGACTGGACTGTAAATCACTTTCACGTATTTGCACCCAAATATAGTTTCCTATAATGTTTTTAAATTTTCATTGCTCTGCTTTCAAAAGCAAAGTTTAAAGAAAAAATAGGTCTTTACCTTTGAATCCAGGTATAAGTAATTAGGAAAAATACTTTTTGACAAGGAACAAGAAAAAACTTTGATATATGATGTTACTGGTGTAATTGTTATCGTCGTAGGAAATGAACACGGCGACACGAGTTCAAATCCCGGACGAGACTGATTGCATTTCACATAGCACTAATACCCTTGGGAAAGGTATGAATCCAATTATTCTCCCTTCAGCTATGGGTAAATAGTAGGACAGACTAGGTTCTTCAGCCTTGGTTAGGCAACTAGTCTAGGAGAAGGAAAACTCTGAATTAAAACCTGTTAAACTCCGCTTAAAAATTGACCTTGTGTCATATCCTGCCCGAGCGGAGGGGTTGGTAAATAGGATATATGATGTTACCGTCCTTTATTCACTTCAACGTATAAGTAAGTAAAGTTGGCGACCGTAGTCGAGGGCGACCAGAAAGCTCCCTTTTCAATAGCTAGTACACCGAGACGTAGGGGAGGGCGCTACTCCTTTCCCTGGATTGCTCCACTTTACCCTTGATACGTACCTTATATTGTTGAGTTTTAACCATGGAGGTATTAAGTACCATTTTTAAAGTCTTTGGTATGACGCGACCTGGGATTGAACCCAGATCTCCCGGACCTTTGGCGAACACTCTACCCACTAGACCAATGAGATACAAAATAAAAATGCAACAGTCAAAACAATCAAAGAAACAAACAAAATAACAGTTTCTTAAATGCAGGCGACATGGAGGTATTTTATCAATGAACTTTGATTGCAAAAATTTATTTGAGTAAAACAAATAGTCAAGAAGTTTTCTCGAAGCATTCCGAAAACAAAAAAGTTACACGAATTTATAGGGTTTTTCTTCTCCTAAACTGGTTGCCTAATCAAAGTTAGGTGATCAATTCTACCCTTCTATATACCCATTGCTAGGGAGAATGATTCATGTATTTCCCCAGGTCATTAATGTGAAATGAATCGCAAATAGCCACGTCCAGTATTTAAACTCAAGTTCCCGGTTCTATTTCCTCCAACGATAACCGTTACGCTAAGTACACTCCTAAAACGGATATTAGTAAGTATTATTAAGGATTATAAAGATGTGTACGATCTAGTCAAAGCCCAATTTTCCACAATTTTGAAAAGAAAACTAAAATTTATAAATACATAAAAGGAGTTTTTATAATAGACAACTAAATATCTATATTTTTGGTAAAAGAATTCAAAAGCGTTAGAGTTTGTTAATACTTAATAACAACCGTTTAAATTGTTTCAATTGAATAAACAACATTCTGATGTCTTTGTTTTACGAGAAAATTAACATATATATATATATATATATATATATATATATATATGCAAGCGTGTATCTATTTATGTGTGATAGTACAGGGTACAGAAGCAAAATATGGAATAATTTTAGAAATGATTTGTCCAATTTTAGGAAAAAAATATGCGATAAATCAAAATTTTCATGATTTGCTCTATTATTCAAGCACTTTTTCACTCAAATTCAGCCCAGTATGAGTGAGCAAGAAAAGATACAACAAAGAATCTATGATTTGCATAACGCCGAAACCAAGGCTAAAAAATTTCCGAAATTATTGGAGTTTCTTCATGGCCTCCATCAAGCCAAGACCTTAACTCCCCTTCATTACGTTATATGTGACGTTTTAGAAAACAAAAACAAAAACAACTTCCCATCGAAATATTGGTTGGGTCACCCTCGACTAAGTTTGCCAACTTTACTTTTATATATAAATATAGATATATGGTGTTTCTTCTTTGTGCGCGATACTGTAAGTCGTTGGTTTGATTTCGTTTGCCTCAATAAACAAGCAGTGTTAGAATCACGTAGGTTCTTTACAGCTCTGACACATACTAGCTGTTTAAAAGATGGCATTTTAGCTTGAAGTGCTCTGGGCTTGAAAGTAAATAATTTAGGAGATTTCTTTGTCGGTCGTAAAATCGGCGATATGTTCGCAATGATGTAGTGACCTTCTGAAATTATAAACAAAAAACATTCCAACGCAAGAACCTGCTAAGAGCCATGCACATAACGAAAGATAATCAGCACTCACCGATCTCCATCTTGAATATAAACGAGGGCCCCATTTTTTAATACCCGTCTGTGTTTACATATCGATTCACAGGGGAAGGGACTTAATTTCTAAATATTAACAACAAGCAGAAATCGTATTCTGCAAAAGCCCCCAGAGAGAAAGGAGTATTTTTCTAGAGCACGAAAACGATTTATCTTATGTAAGGTTCAACAACGCACCTAGAACTCGTGGCTTGCGTTCCTGATATTACAAAAAAAGCGAGTTGGAAAAGAAAGAAAGAAAGAAAGAAAGAACACAGTTGATGGGTAGAAGAAGACCACATTGGAATACTAAAAGGTTCTTCTCAGCTCAACGTTTTTTTATCATTATTCTATTTTTTCAAGGGTTGAAGAAACTTAAAAAATATGCCAAGTGTGTTGAACTTTGAACGAGATATTTTTAAAACTATATTTTGAACTTATATATATATATATATATATAATTTTTTTGTTGTTGGTTGAAAGAGACCTATTTTAATATATATATATATATATATATATATATATATATATATATATATATATATATATAAGTTAGTGTAGCGTAAACACAGAGTCAACGACGCTCGGTGATAATTGGACCAAGGGTCGTTGAGTCTATGTCTCGGCTATCCTAACTTACATATATATGCTCTATCACTGATATTTAGCACTCTTTATAGATACAGCAAACAACATTATCAATATTAGATACTAGAATAAATAAATGAATAAATAAATGATCCTAAAACATTTTGTGAACAGTCGTCAGCGTAGATGTTGAAGATTGGGAGCAGATGACGGAAAATCAATCAGTTTGGGAAAAACTTATCTTTAGTGTTTATAAACCATTTGAAACACGGAGAATGTATATATACATATATATATATATATATATATGGTTCGATGGGTAAATTGTTGTCTCTAAAATATGCAAAAAAGACAAAATAACTCTGACATCACACTTTATCTGATATATTTACCAAAATTATGTGAAAATATCGAGAAATACTATAAATTAAATTAATTTAAAAAAATCACCATTGGTTTTAATCAAAGGCTGCAGACGACTACGGAATCTTTAATCACACATAATAATTAAAATGATTGCAGTATGAGGAGTTAGGCATCCAAAAGTTTGAGGTGATATGTTTGCAGAAATTGTGTGGCATGACGCAGAGTTCCATTGTCAAATGTAGTATTTTCTAGCATCCATCCTCTCAATCTACGGCAGCACTACCATGATGTGAACTGGGTGTTTGGTTTTCATCAATATAAATATGTATCTGTAGTCAGATAGACACCCAGACACTCTGAAATCTTCGTACTGAGCTGGGCGTCCGGGCTGAATATAAAGTAGTATAAATTGACGTTTCGAAATATTTGGAGGAGTGAATTGTGTCCTAGCGATGCTTTTCTCACAGACAGTTTCCGACTCTAGTTTGCTGCCGAGCAGACAAATAAAGCACATGCACCAAATTGATAATATAAATTAGCGATAATTTACCCACAGGACCCTCTCTCTCTCTGTATATATATATATACATATAAAATTAACTTAAATCGCGAGTCGGAATTCTCATCAGGGAGTGTCAGACCGAGGGTCGGTATGAGACTCCCTGATGATCCGTTGAGGTGAAACTTTAATAGGAGAATTCCGACTCGCGATTTAAGTTAATTTTGTTATTGCTCCACTCGTGTTGAGCACTCTTGTAATTGTAGCATTGCAGCGTTGACGGTGGGTTTTATTTTTCTTTTGACCAACTGACTGCATATCTCTTGATTTTTTTCAACTAGTGTGACGGGGTTGGCCTTTTCTTTCTTTTTGTCCTATGATATTTTTTCTTTTTCCCCCGGGCGGTGATTCGAGATATTTTTATCTCTTGTTCCTGGCGGGTTTTTTTTCTTTTTTTCTGGTAACCGTGAATGCTGGTAGATAGTAGATTAGTAAATATATATACATATATATATATATATATATATATATATATATATGTGTGTGTGTGTGTTTAAAAAGGAATTCTCACTCAACGTTTTTAGTAAGGTTAATCTTTTCCAATACTCATGAGTTAGGCTACAAGACGAATATATGAAGTATCATGTATTTTTTCACGGCTCTTAGTCATTATCTTCTTTGGGTTTGGTTTGGTTTCTTTGTTTAATGGTATGTTAACCTTCGTTGGGTATTTAATGCCAAAGCCATCCTTTTAAAAGAACAGTAGTGGTACTATCTAACCTATAGCTACGGTATGAGTCCGAAAATAAATGTAACAGCTCGACTGGCGTTAGAACTCGTTTACTTTGAGGCCACATTCCAGCTGTTACGCTACAGGGACTTCCCACTTCTCTGTTTGGCCTGGAACTTTTCCGCGCTACTTGTAAATAATGATATGCTTTAAATTACAGGAGAAATAATCGCTGATCTTATAGTTGACGTGCAGGATAATCTTTGATCTATTAAATTGGCACAGAAGATTTTAGAGATCATCCCTTCCACCCAATGGGCGCCTGATTCTTATTAAAGTGATTTTGAAGCATTTGATTGAGGAGAGAAACGCAAAACATTTTAAAGAAATAAGTTCAAATAAGCTTAAGTATTTCGGATTTAATGACCCCGAGGGACCCTAACGACAACCTTGTTGACACCAAAGTTTCTAAATAGCAACCTTTCAATGTTGACACAATCGTTGCTATTGATCCGACTGGAGAGGTCGCACAGTTTACTTATGTACCATTACGTCTAATCATTGGATTAAGTGTTGCCAAAAGCGGATGGTAGAACGATCATCTCTGTTGTCAATGACTTCCAATGAATAAAATCCTTCTCCTTATCAAGTAATTTACAAATTCAAACGATGAATTTGAACCAGAGAAATACATTTTTAATGCTCAATTACAAATGACGTAATCAATGGTTAAGTAGATTAGAGAGTCTGTTAAATTTTGTAAAGATGAAATTTATAAATCAACAATAATAATTAACAATGAATAATAATTATTAATGATTAATAATTATGGCTTTTCGGAGTACTCACACACTCGTATTCACATCCACTCTCCCGTCCCCAAACACACATCTAAGCTTTTCCCACTTCGTGATGTGATTGAGGTGCATCATTGTCTTCAAGCAGGATATGATAAAAATTTGGAATGAACCTTGGATTTGTGACAGTGATCCTGGAGATCGGCACCAGTTTTGTCCTTCCCCGTGTGTACGAACACTGACCTTTTATTAAACTGACGATTGATCTCAAACAACATCTGAGAGGTTGTAGGGAGACAAACACCCCCCCACACACACACACACACTCACACACAAGCATGCATTTATATACATATATACAAGGGTCATTCTGCTATGAACTTTTTGAAAATAGAAAAATTCAATTTTTTTTTCTAGTTTTATAAGAAGTAGTAATGTGTTGCCACAACAACAATGTTCAGCTAGGGCTCTTCCATCTTTTGTAAGGCTTAGAATTTTTTGAAACTAGAAAAATCTGAATTAGTTTTTTTAGTTTTATGAGAATCTTATTAAATGTTCAACTATGCCTCTTAGTGTGGCTAAGAACTTCTTAAAAGTAGAAAAATCTGAATTATGGGCTGTTCTTTCTGAGGGAGGCTAAGAACTTTTTGAGCGACTCTTATATATATATATATATATATATACGAGGATCATTAAAAAATCGGTCAGTCATCTCATAAGATGTATAGCATACTGAATTTTCATCAATTTTAAATGCCTGTACAAAAAAGTCTGGAAACTTATTGAAGGCACCACGTATATATATATATATATATATATATATATATATATATATATATATATATATATATATATATATATAAAAGGAAAAATAAAATTACTAATCGGAAAAGAACGAACGGGTCACAATACTGACGTCGTCGGAAAAAATAAAAATAAAACTGTATATATATATATATATATATATATATATATATATATATATATATATATATTACGGCCCCATCTCTAAAATCATTAAAGTTAAACGAATAAGGCATGCAGGACACTACAGGAGAAACAAGGACGAACTCAGAAGTGACGTTCTCCTATGGACGTGCCAGTGTTGGTCGACTATGAAGAAAGTACCAACGACATCTCTGCGCGGACACAGGATGCAGTTTAGAAGACCTGCTGGGGGTGAAGGACGATAGGGACGGATGAAGAAAGGGTCAGGAAAATCCGTGCTAGCAGCGTGACTTGATGATGATAATGATGATGATGAAAACTAAGTGAGTCGAAATAGATATTGAAAAAGTTTCCACTGCATCCGGAGAGCTGTATACTTTGCTTTCTTTGTTTAATGGCATATCAACTTTCATGAATTATTTATTTCCAAAAACATCGTTGAAGAAGAAAAGTAGTTGTATTATATAACATAAACAGTGCAACTACTTTTCTTCTATCTTGAGGAGGAGAGATAAGAGGGTGTTTGTCTGAATATTAATGCAAAAGCTCGACTTGGGTTCGAACTCACAAACTACATTGTCAGAGCTCAGCACATAAGCCACAACTCCACGGAGACTTCCCCGGTAGTCCCGGTTAGAGGACCTAATAAGTAAGTGAAGCTTACTAACTACCCGGGTCTCACCGAAAAGGATCCTCAAGGAAACTGATATATATATATATATATATATATATATATATATATATATATATATATATATATATATATATATTGCGAGATTATTGTATGTAGACTGAATGCCGTGTCTAGGATTATCTAGGATTATCGCTCTATTTACGGTTGTCAGGTAGATCCTTGGCCCCTTAAGTCAAGGCTCAAGAGTCTAAATATTCAGTTAAGCGAAAAAGCACTAAGACAAACAATTCTCTGCAGCTAATTCCCTCCCCACTCTTAGAAAAAAGCACAAGGGTTATCAAGTTCAGTTCTGATTGCAAAAAATGTGACGCTTCTCTCTCGGCCGAGTGCACACTATATTTATTCAAGGTGATATCTGAACGCAAAGGATCCTTTTGTACTGTTTCTAATTTTTTTCTTTCTTTTTCTTCTTTTTTATTTATTTTTTCCATTAAAACAGAGAGCAAAAACGCCGACTAAATCTATTTAAAAAATGCATTTATAAAAAGAACAGCCCAGTCGGCTGCAGCTGTAAAATACGCCGACTGCATCTCTGCTGAGGAATAAGAGTACCACACCGAAAAAAAAAACGAGTGCCCTGGATACAAAACTAAACTGGATCTGATGGCAAGGCTCCAGTCCTTGAGCTTTAAGAAATGCAGGGTATCCTTTCATTGCCATTACTCTCATTTCCACTCTGACCTAAAATGGAAGTATCTGTTAAGGTCCCATCTACGAGTCA
Organism: Sepioteuthis lessoniana; assembly: GCA_963585895.1. Taxonomy (NCBI): domain Eukaryota; kingdom Metazoa; phylum Mollusca; class Cephalopoda; order Myopsida; family Loliginidae; genus Sepioteuthis; species Sepioteuthis lessoniana. The sequence goes on along the minus strand of OY757909.1, from coordinate 102,511,317 downwards.
AACAGAACTTTTAAACCATTTAACTATGTGCAAGTGAAACTATTAGCGTTAGATAGCAATACCTGAAACCATTTAACCCTTTGCAAACAAATAAACCCTGGCTTGTTTAAGAATTGGTAACTACAAACAATTCCTTTTTAAATCATATATATTTAACAAACGTATAAACAGGATTCGGTATTAAGTAACCTGCAAGGGTTGATATGCCATAAAACGTAACCAACCAACATTAAAAGAACTTTTCTCATCGTCAAGGCACGATGACAGCACGGTTTCCTTTGACACTGTCTGTCTGTCTGTCTGTCTGTCTCTCTCTCTCTCTCTCTCTCTACTTACCTACCTACTTATCAGTTATCGCTCTCGGTAGGACCTCAGGATGGCATCTTGTAAGTTCTGGTGTGTCCGTTTGTAGGAGTCTTTAAATAAACGTCACTTATGAGTTCGTCATTACCGACGTTTCCAAAAGTTGACTCCATGAAAAGCTTGTAAAGAAATCAGTCCCCGTGGCGTAGTGGTTAACGTGCTGAACTGCGATATCGTTGTAAGTGAGTTCGAATTCCAGTTCCGATTTTACGTTCACTTTCGGACTAATTGCCATTGGGATGGTATGAGCCCCCTCTAATCTCCCTATCTATGGGTAAAATAGTAGCACTCCTGTTTTTCTACAAGGATGGCTTTGGCATTAAATAACCCACAAAGGTTGATATGCCATTAAACAAAGAAACCAAACTAATAAAGAGATCAAAATATTAAATTCCTATTCAGCCACACACCATAATACCATTTCTTTTCCTTATTGCTGCAGTTGGAGACGAAGTGCCTCAGATAAAAAACAAGAGTGGATACGACATCAATGCACGATTGGCTGGCAGTTGTTTGACTATGAATTGTTCATGATCAACCTCATCAACCCATGCCAATAACACAGATTCCTCTGATTCTCACCCATCATCAATCCCTATCCGCTATCACTCTTAGTAATTCCTGTAGACGTCACCCAGTGTCCTCAAAGAGCTAACGAATTTAAGTTTTAGGGGGTCGGCCAACACTGCAATGTCCATGTGTAGGAGTCCACAGGTGAACGTCACTAATGAATTCGTCTCTGCTTCTCCAGCAGTGTCCAACATGTCTTGTTTTTCTTACTTGGATTATTTGTAAAATGGAAGGTAAGTGACCGTACAATGGCTGTTTTGGAAAATGCTGCTTCTAGGATTTTTTCCAAACAGCACGCATTATCTTTGTATCTTTCCCACCAAGCTTTTTCTCCAACTGTTTTCTTAAAGTCCAAATGGAGCAACCTTACAGTAGTACAGACACGTTTTGAGTTTATAATCAAGTATATATATATATAGATATCAATTTTATATATATATATATTTGTGTGTGTGTGTGTGTGTGTGTGTGTGTGTGTGTGTGTGTGTGTGTGTGTGTGTGAATAGATGCGAATTTCTTTGTGTGTTTCCACACCCGTGATAACATCAAAACGGCCAACATCATGATTAAATCGCTAAATACAATTTTTTAACCACTCTCCACGGCAGTATTGGGATGTGACACAAGTTCATGTTAATGTGGGGTGCATTGCAGAAAGCATGTCTCTCGAGAAGCGGGCGCAAAAGTCATTCATGTCTCGCCGGCATTTCTCTTCGAAGGCATTTCTCTTCAAAGGTATCTCGAGTGTTGAGCAATAAATCCAGCTCTTAGCCCTTTTAGGCAAGGGTACAGGTGCTGCACCATCATACATTGCACCTTATCCCATAAAACCATCAATTCCAAGTGGACCATTAATGCATATCATCAATGTGCAATGCGCATTATATCAACTAACGAAAAGCGTTTATCACAAACTTGTGTGATCAAAATTACATAATGATATCAAAAAGCAGATTTAAATAAATAACTGCCCCGTGTAATTTTATTGTTTCATTTTTATGTGAATAAAACATAGTTTTCAGCAGATTTTTTATATGTATTTACCCAACCCCTCCGCATAAGCAGGATGCGACTCTAGGCTAATTTTAAACCGGAGTTTAATGGGTTTGAATTCAGAGGGTTTTTTTTCTCTCGCTCTGATCGATTGTCATACCAAGGTTAAAGAACCCATTCTGCCCTACTATTTTGCCATAGTTCGAAAGAGAATAGTTGGATGCAAACTTTTCTCAATTGTATTAGCGTTATGCGTATAGTTTTTATGATCCAAAAAGTTAACTTAGTTTTATTGATATAAGGTTTACTTTTGTATTAATGCTCTTGGGAAAGGCATAAAACCTCTTATCCCTCAGGTATAGGTTAAATAGTATCACTGCAAAGATGACTTTGGCATTAAATAACTCACGATGGTTGATATGCCATTAAACAAAGAAATCAAACCTAATCTTATTGTTTTAAGGAATGGGGTGAAATTTGCAAATTACTTTAATCTTAAGGCTTTTTCAATGTCTTTCAAAAACACACTACTTATAGAGACGTGTGTGTGTGAGTAGACAGACACGAAATGAGAAATTAAGAATAAACTGTTTTTCACAACTCTGATAAAAACAAAAGTATATTTTTTTTTAAATTCATATACACTCAAATATATACGGCCTAATCGGCTGGGGCTATAGAATACACCGACTGCATCTCTTCAGAGGGATAAGAACTCCCCACTACCACTAACAACAAGTGTCCTGGATAGGACATTAAACAATCTGATCATGAAGCTCCGGTAATGCTTGAGCTTTGGGGAATGTGGAGTACCCCTTCATTGCCATCACTCCCACGTCTACTCTGGCCTGGAGTGATAGCATTTGATAAGGTCCTATCTATGGCCCAAATCAAACTGTTTGACATTTAAACAGAGCGCAAACAAATCACTTATGCTAAATTGAATTGTTTGAAATAGAACTGTTTGATCATTTGACTATGTGCAAACGAGTGACTGATGCTTTATTAGATTGTCGGTGATGCATAGCAATACTTGAAACGATTTAATTGTGTACAAAAAAATTAGCTTGGGCTCATTTAAAAACATTATCAACAAAATGTGTTTATAAATCATATATACTTGATATATATGTATAAAGAGGATTTGGCATTAAATAGATGCAACCCATTAATATGATCATGATTTATCACTGAGACAAACGGAATGGCGGTCATTTGGAACTCGTCCTGTAAAAAATGCATCCTTTAGGCAAGGGATATCAAATCAATGTCGTTGTTTTTTTAATTGTTATTATATCGGCTCCCACGACATGCAATCTTTTTTTAATTTTCTTGTCTCAGTAATAAATCATTATCATATAAATGGGTTGCATCTATTTTGAGACAGTTTTGAATGATTCTGTCTCCGAATAAGTAGTGACACAAAATATTTTTTCTTTCTTGTCCAAGGCACTGTGATTGACGATTAATAGTTGTTATAATATACTATTTTCAAATCGGAAACAAAAAAAAAACGTAAAATTATTAGTAGTAGAGTTATTAACAGTCACATGGGTCACATGTATATTGAGACACCCTATATTAGCAGTCACATGGGTCACATATATTTTGAGACACCCTATATTTGGTAGTAGCCTTCCCTTTTATATACCTGCAAGAGTCCCATTTGTGGGTCAAATAGATGTTTAAAAAATAATGTGTATTCGACAGAACCATGTGATGTAAAAACCTCATAAAAAAACTACACTAAACACGGAAATCATCATCATCAAGTCCTGCTGCTAGCACGGATTTCCCTGAATCTCTCTCTCTATATATATATATATATATATATATCTCGCCATTCGTCTCTATCAGCCATCACTTCCAGCAGGTCCTCGAGACGATATCCAGTGTCCGTACATAGTTGTTGTTGACAAGTTTTTGTTGGTCGACCAACACTTGCGCGTCCGTGTGAAGGATTTCATAGGTTGGTTGGTTGGTTGTTTTGGTTTTATGGCATATCAACTCTTTTAGGTCATTTAACGCCAAATTCTGTCTATATATACATACATATTCAACCAAAGATTTCAAAACGAATATTAAGGTAGGTAAAATTTTCTATTAGCAGGATTTCATTTGTTTGCACAAGATTAACCAGTTTTAAGTTGTCATATTTTTTGGTATAAGTCTGTCTCTCTCAAGAAGGACAGAATGTCATCTATTTTGACGTTCTCGAACAGATCGGTTAAGTTATTCACTTTGAAAAATCGCTTTCTGATAACAGCGAAAGTTCTACATTCTATAAGAATGTGTTTAACCGTGCAAGTTGTCTGGCAGGTTAAACACTGTGGTTTTGGTTACTGTTTCAAAATGAAAGAGTGAGTAAGCCTTGTATGATCAATTCGCAATCGGGATATAACTTGTTCTCTTCTTGATTTTCTCGATGCTGGTCTCTACTCTCTTAAGGTGGGCTGAATTTGGAAGAGTTTATTGTAGATGCTATTGCTTCTCCAGCAGATTCAGAACTTAGATGACTGCCACTATAAAAAATGGATAAACACATATGTCAGGTGTAATAAACTTCGTTATATCACTGTAGAACTTGATCTTCCGAAGTCAGGGATTCATGAAATTGTCTACGAGAAATGTCATCTTGTTAGATCCCAAAGTTATTGGACTGAAGACCTCAAGTTCCAGCTGATAAGTTGACATGGTTAAAGTGTCTTGACTTCTTTAGATTTACATAATGGTTTTAGAATGCATGTTTTGATACTTCACCACCTTGTGAGATATGTGGTGCCTTCAATAAGTTTCCAGACTTTTTTTGTACAGCCATTTAAAATTGTCGTAGACTCTTGAATATTCACAATGTTATTGCTATATATCCTATGATTTCAGGTTCAAATGAACAGCTACAACAGCAATTGGAATATACCCTACAAAAGCCTGATTGTCACAGCTGGTGAATTTCAAAAATGCAATCAGACACTTTAGAAGAACGATATGCAATGAAATTCTGTTTTAAACGTGGAAAAAATGCCACAGAAACATATGGAATGCTTCAGACTGCTTTTGGAGCATCTTACATGAATCGAGCATCAGTTTTTGAGTGGCATAAGAGATTCAAAGAAGGCAGGGAGTCTGTGAGGGATGGTAAAAGGTGTGGGAGGAGTAAAGAAGTCAATACACCAGAGTTGATTGGCCAAAGGGTTAGGGTTACTATGTTGAGGCTTTATGGGAGATTAGGAAGAGATTCCTTGGGAAGATGCCAGCACTCTTCAAATCAGGTCAGTGGCATTTCCAGCGGGACAATACACCAGTTCACAACTCCATCGTTGTCACAGACTATTTGACCAAGATGGGCATTAAGACAGTTCCTCAGCCTCCCTACAGTCCAGACCTTGCTCCCTGTGACTTTTGGTTATTCCATATGCCCAGAGGCTGTCGTTATGAGACAACCGGGGAGATAAGAGAGGCTGTGACGAAGGTCATTGACACACTCACTCAAGAGGACTTCCATGGGGCCTTCCAGAAGTTGTTGGAACGGTACAACAAGTGCATTGCAGCTGGAGGAGATTACTTCGAAGGGGAATTGAGTTTCATATGTGTACTATCAATAAAAATCCTACTAGCATATGGCCTACCAAAAACAACAGTAGCAGCAATAATGATTCTCTATAGAAACACCAAAGTGAAAGTACGTTCACCAGATGGAGACATAGAATACTTCGACATTGTAGCAGGAGTACTACAAGGAGACACGCTAGCTCCATACCTCTTTATCATCTGTCTAGACTACGTGCTTAGAACATCGATTGATAAAATCAGAGAAAACGTCTTCGAGCTGACAAAGAAAAGAAGCAGAAGGTACCCCGCAACAACAATTACCGACGCCGACTACGCCGATGACATAGCGATACTGGCAAATATACCCAACCAAGCCGAAACACTACTGCATAGTTTGGAACGAGCAGCCGCAGGCATAGGCCTCCATGTCAATGCACACAATACAGAATATATGTGCTATAATCAAACAGGTGACATCTCCACTCTAGACGGAACCCCTCTTAAACTAATAGACAAATTCACTTACCTAGGAAGCAGAGTCTCATCAACCGAAAAGGACATAGACACTCAGTTAACTAAGGCATGGACAGTTATCAATAGGCTATCGATCAAATGGAAATCAGACCTAGCCGATAAAATGAAACGCAGTTTCTTCCAGGCAGCTGTCGTATCGATACTGCTGTATGGATGCACTACATGGACGCTAACAAAACGGCTGGAGAAGCTAGACAGCAATTACACAAGAATGCTGCGAGCAATCTTGAACAAGTCCTGGCGGCAACACCCCACAAGACACCAACTATACGGCCATCTGCCTCCTATCACAAAAACTATTCTAGCTAGACGAACCAGACATGCTGGTGATGTACTCCTATGGACCCCCACATATGGCCGGGCAAAAGCAGGACGACCAGCATGAACATACATTTAGCAGCTATGTGAGGATACGGGATGTAGCCCTGAAGACCTGCCTGAGGCGATGAACGATAGGGAAAGTAGCGAGAGAGGGTCAGGGATATCCGTGCTGGTGGCACGACATGATGATGATGACGACTATCAATAAAAGTGCCCATACGAAAAAGTCTGGAAACTTATTTAATGATCCTCGTATCATTGTTTTATTTTCATATATATTAACAATAGTTTTGTGATTAACTTTTATAAGCCTTAAAATTATCTTCTGATAATTATCTACTTGGGTCACTCAAGCGACAATTAACCCAGGATCAGTTTTGCAAAGATGACGCTGTTTTTGCAGAAATGTAAGGGGAGTCCAATCACTGGGTGACTCGTCCTTCAGTTGGGATAAATTCATCAGTCTGTGATTAAGGTGATCTTAATCTTTTCACGATTTTCCTGAACACTCGATCTCTTTTTTCAAATCATTTGGTTGATTGATTGATTGATTTTAATGGCATGTTAACCAGACAATGGTTATTTTATGCCTAGAATCGCAATCATATTTGCATTTTTTGCGTAGTTGTTTCTTAGGAGGGTTTTTTGCACATGGCATCACGATTATTTTGAATTATTCCAAGTGTTCTGACAATGATTGGTATCACTGTCACTTCCACCTTTATAAATTTTTCAGTTCTCTGGCAAGGTCCTGGTATATATCATTTTTTTTTCTTTTATCTCACTCTGTAGTCAGCTGGAACCGCAAAGTTAACAAAATTCTTTTTTTTTTTCTTTTCTTACAAACTATAAAGATTTGTCTTCAAGCCGCAATCGGATGATCCATTTATAGCTCAAAATCTTTGATACATCCACACGTACACACACACACACACACACATATATATATATATAAAGAGAGAGGGAGAGAGAGAGAGAGAGGGAGAGAAAGAGAGGGAGAGAGATAAATCGGGCTAAAATGGTATATATATATTTATATATATTGTGGTGCAGGCAAGCTTTCTCGTAGTTAACCCCAAAATCAAAATTGGAGAAGGAAACTCCAGCATAAAACCCTTATTAATTTGTTGACATCCTTTGACAGGAAAAGAGATGTTCTGACATAAAACCTGTAGTTTGCAAAGTCACCTGTTATCTTGCTAAGTTTGTCACTCGACTGTAGCTGTGTAGACTTAAAGAGTGGCATAAGTATCGTAGATATATTACTATATATAACTAAAATGTCACCATAATCCAACGACGTACAGATATCTTACTACCTGATCCTCTTACGCATGTTGTATCATTTCTTCAATTTGAAATAGTTATTAATCAGTAGTTTTGGTGGTAAAGACGGCTATCATCTGTCAAGATATGGCAGTCTTCATATATATATGTGTGTGTGTGTGTGCGTGCGTATGTGTGTTATTGACAGAATATTTAAGGTTAGTGTATATAAAAAAGAATATGCACATATCTGTTTCTCTATATATCTATATATATATAGTAATCTGCTATATGGATGCACTACATGGACGCTAACTAAACGTATCGAAAAAAAGCTTGACGGCAACTACACAAGAATGCTGCAAGCCATATTGAACAAGTCCTGGTGGTAACACCCCACAATACAGTAGCTGTGCGGCCACCTACCAATTTATACGAACCAGACATGCTTGACACTGCTGGAGAAGTAAAGATGAACTCATAAGCGATATACTCCTGTGGACTCTTTCACATGGACGGGCAAAGGTAGGACGATCAGCTAGAACCTATATCCACTGCCGGGAGTGATGGATGATAAAGACGGGTGGCAAAAGAGGGTCAGGGAGATCCGTCCTAGCAGTGCGACATGACGATGACGATGATGATGATATATATATAATCGGTAAAACCAAACTACTTCTATAAAGGGATTTGGCATCTTTTTAGTTCTAATTTTTAGTACTAATTTGACTTCATAATGAAAAAGTTTTTTTAAAAAACGCGTCTTTATTTAATATTATTGTATTTAGAAAGGATGCTAGATTCAACAATCTTCCGGTGATTTTTTAATATATTTATAAACTAACATTTTTTAATCTTTAAAGTTAATATTATGATTAGTTTCTAAATTGGGAGTCCTCGTGGTGTAATGGTTAAAGCGGATATAAAGTGTAATGGACGGCGGAATCGTTGTAAGCGAGTTCGAACTCCAGTCGCGCTATTACGTTCACTTTCGGGCAAATACCCTAGGGAAAGCTATGAACCCCCTTATCCTCCCAGCTATGGGTTATATAGTACCACTACTGTTCTTCGGGGAGAATGGCTTTGGCATTAAATAACTTACAAAGGTTGATATGCCATTAAACAAAGAAACCAAACCAAAGCAGTTTCTAAATTACGTCTGGCCACTGCATTTTTTTTTTTTTCGTCGCCTTTTTTCTGGTCTGTTTTGTGTTTGTAAATTCGATTTTGGATTAATCTAACCCACATATTTTTTTATTACAATCCAGACATTAGATAGGGTAAACGCCGGCATAAGATTTACCGTTGGTGTTGTTATTCTTCTATTTGTTTTTGAAGAGTTTGAAACTGTTTTAATTTTTCAAATGATCTGAAAAAACAGAAATCTACTGATTTCCACACATTCTTTCAAAAACAGGAAACTTTTTTTTAACCATATAGATTGGTAGGTATGTTGGATATTGACTTGAAGACCCTCTTTGATATGTCGATGCAGCTGTGGAAGACGGACATAGGGAACAAAAATAACAAGAAATGCACCTATAGTAAATATGACCCAGGTGTCCCCGGCGGAAATGTTGTGTAAATTACACAGGTGGCATGCTAGAAGGAAACGTGATCACGTACACTGTGTGGGTGGCATGCTATAAGGAGGTGTGTCCACGTGCAACGTGTAAATAGTAGGTTGGAGGAGACGTGACCACGAAAATTCGCTTAGGAGTCTGGAATATAATAAAACCAGGGAGATTTCGACCCGAAAAGCAGAACGAAGAGGAAAGCGGTTCATAGATGATCTGTACCGTCGGTCCCTGTGTGTGCATCTCAGCTGACTTCGACCCTCCATACTCTACCAACCCGGACATTTTGGGTAATAAAAGGAAAAGAAAAGAAGCAGATTATACTTTTATATATCAGTGTTTTTGTCTTTCTCTGCAATACGGCAGACAGACTGACAGACAGAGATCTGAAAAGTTCTCTGCCGTACCAAGAAAGCAGTGACCTAGAGTCACAAAATGGACATACATTAATCCCACAATTCAACACACTTGATACATCGACTCATTAAAAATTCTAAAAAAAATATCGATAATTTTTTAAGAATGTCATCCCTTTCTTGGGTGTGTCGCAAATGTTTCAGCAACTCTTCGTATATTAAAAAAAAATCTATTGACTAGAATTGAAATATATATCTAGAAAAAATAGATAATGAATTTACAAAAACAAGAGACGAAAAATAAAACACATTTTTTCGAAATCTTGAGATGAAAAATGAAGATAATAGGCTTCATTCGACACCATCAAACCTGAATTTTTGTTTTGACTTTTAGCGGTTTATTTACTTTGTATTTGTTTTCCACGACTGAAATTTAGAAGAACATAATCCAAACTTCTTCAAATCAAAAGATCTTTGTGTAACGCGATGCCATTCAAAACGAACGATAATCCATGTTTCATTTCTTTCATATTTATTACTTTTTATTTGTCTGCATTCTTTGAGCTATTGTACAAACAAATAAAATCTGTTTTTAAAACTACAGTAATGGACTTTCTCTTCTTTGTTTCTAGATTTTATTTCTTTCATACAGATTCCTCCAAAAGTTAAAAAAAACCATAAATATATTATTTACTCCTTTAGAGTTTTTCACATCAGTGTTAGCTGATGGTTTTTCACTGGAGTTTGAGTGACAACAAGTCTCCTCAAGTCTTCAGGACTCGTCTCAGGATTCTGGCCGTTCTTAGCAATGCTGTCGTTTGGATAGTCTCTAGCCATCCTCCAACTTCCAAGTCCTCGAGACCTTTTAATAATCCTTTTGTTATTGTGCCTAACGCGCCAATCACAATCGGCACAATCGTTACTTTCATGTTCCACAGGTCGTGATACTTATCCTTCTTTTCACTATCAGATTTATTCTTTGGTCCGCCGGGACAGCAAAGTCGACAATTTTGCAAGTTCTCTTTTTTTTTTATTGATTATTATGAGGTCTGGTCTTCTGGCCGGGATTAGGTGATCCGTTTGTATATTAAAGTCCCATAGGAGTTTATGCGAGTCATTTTCTAGGACAGGTGCTGGGTTGTGCATATACCATTTGTTTGTATGGTCGAATTGAAATTTCCTGCACATCTCCCAGTGGATCACTTTGCCGACCCAGTCGTGTCTCGCCTTATACTCCTTCTGTGCTAATTTGCTGCATTCGCTTATTATGTGATTGATCGTTTCGTCTCTGTCACCGCATAGCCTACATTTACTGTTTAGTTGCGTCTTATCTATTCTCGCTTTGATATGATTGGTTCTTATGGCGTTGTCCTGTGCTGCTATTAGGAGAGATTCTGTTTCTCTCTTAAGGTTTGCTAATATTATTATTATTATTATTGCTAAAGTCATGATAATAAATGTTTTAAGTGCATTTTAGGAGAATTTTATTTATTGCATTTATCTACTGCTCCTTGAAATCAAATTTAACACAATTTCTTTTTTATGTTGGATACCACGCGTGTACAGAAAAGCGATGACAAAAATTGCATATTCCCGTCTGCATTCTTTTTTATATATATTTATCAAAATCAGCATCCCTTGGGTCGGATATGACACAAGGTCAATATTTTAAGAGTAAAGCTAGTTTGAATTCAATTTTCCTTATCCTAGACTGCATAACTAAGGCTAAAGAACCCAGTTTGAACAACTATTTACTCTGACCACTTCGTTCGTGAGATGTCTGACCCAACACCTTTTAGTGGAAATGGGTAGAATCAACAGAATAGGGACGCATCTGGGGACAGGATTATAATTATATCTATACATCCGAGTCAAATAGTCTTGTACGGCCACCTACCGACAATCACGATAACCATCCGAATTATATGAACCAGACATGCGGGACACTGTTGGAGGAGTAAGGGTGAACTTATAAGCGATGTAGTCTAGTGGACCCCTTCACATGGACGAGCAAATGTTGGGCGACCAGCTAGAACCTATCAACAGCAGCTCTGTACCGATACAAGATGTAGCCTGGAAGACCTACCGGGAGCGATGGACGAGTGGAGAGGGAGGGTCAAGGAGATCTGTGCCGGCAGCACGACATCATCATCATGATTTTTGATACCGAAAATAATCCACGGTTTTAAATATCGAACAAAATCAAAACTAAATACTACTAAAATGCCTAGTATGTATGTATGTATATATGTATGGTTGGTTGGTTGGTTGGTTTTGTTTTGTTCGGTTTTATGGCATATCAACCTTAGTAGGTTATTTAACGCCAAATCCATTTTTAAGTAAATTATCAGTTCTATTTAAAACAGTTCAGTTTAGCATGAGTTCACAGTTTAATTGTCAAAAACATTTCTATTTCAAACTATTCAAGCAGTTATATATTACAATTCAGTTTAGTGTAAGTACAGTTTCAATGTCAAAAACAGTTCAATTTCAAATAATTCAGTTTAATATAAGCACGCAGTTTAAATGTAAGTACAGTTTAATTGTGAAAAAAATTCTATTTCGAGCTATTCAGTTTAGTCAAGCAGTTACAATTCAGCTAGTTCAGTTTAGTACGAGTACAGATTTTGTTTACACACAGTTACATGTCAAAACAGTTCTATGTTAAACAATTCAGTTTAGTGTAAATACAGTTTCAATGTCAAAAAACAGTTCTATTTCAAATAATTCAGTTTAGCATAAGCACGCAGTTTAGATGTAAGTATGGTTTAATTGTCAAAAACATTTCTATTTCAAGCTATCAAGTTTAATCAAACAATTCAGTTTAGCATAAGTATGCTGTTAGTTCTATTTGACCCATAGGTAGGGCCCTATCAGGTGTTACCACTCCGGGCCAGAATGGACCTGGGAGCAATGGCAATAAAGGGGTACTCTGCATTCCCCAAAGCTCCAGCATTGCTGGAACCTCACCGTCAGATTGTTGAGTGTCATATATCAGGACACTCGTTGGGAGGGGGTCTTACCCCTCAGCAGAGGTACAGTCGGTGTATTCTACAGCACCAGCCGACTGGGCAAATGTATGTATGGGTGTGTGTGTCTATGTAATTATAACTCTGCAAAAACGGTTCGGGGAATTTCCCGTGGCGTAGTAGCTAAAGTGTTGGACTGCAGCCTCGAAGTAAGCAAGTTCGAACTCCAATCACGCTATTACGTTCACTTTTGGACTAATACTCTTGGAAACGGTATGAACCCCCTTATCACTCCAGCTTAAATAGTAATTCTAATATATGGATGGCTTTGGCATTAAATAACCCAAGAAGGCTGATATACCACTGAACAAAGAAACCAAACCAAAAAAGTACCTCATAGCGAATTTTTACTTGAGCAGTGCACCGTGTGCTAATTTTGTTCACACCAAACGGCATTTTCTATTCATGAAAATTCTCGAGTCTTTAATAAGTTGGTGTGTTGGTTAGTGTTTTATGGCATAACAACCCGTATGGGTTATTTAATGTCAAACCATCTTTATATATTTAATTTGTAAGCGAATAGTTTACTTAATTCTTAAACGGTTTGAAGAGCTCATTTGTACACAGTTAAATGGTTACAAGTATTACTATCTAACAATTCTGCTTAATGTCAATCATTTGTTCACACACAATTTCAAGTATTGCTATAGAACATTAATCATTCAACTCATCAAGGTTTGCTTTGCTTATTGGCATATCATCCTTCATGGGTTATTTAATGCCAAAAACATCCTTGCAGAACCGTAGTGATAATATTTAACCCATACCTGGAGGGATATATAGATTCTATTTTCTCTAACGTATTAATCCGAAAGTGAAGGTAATCGCGAGGACAGAGTTCGAACTCGTTTAATTAGAAGGCGCTGTCCGGCACTTTAGCCATTACGCCACTGGGACTTCCGTTTAGTTATCAAGTATTCATATGTAATATAAATAATTTGCACACGGTTGTATTGTTTCAAATAACAAATAATGATAGTTCTTAGTAAATGACTGAGCAGCTCTATTTGAACCATAGATACGACCCTAACAGGTACTACCAATCCGGTTCAGGGTCGACGTAGGAGTAATGGCAATGAAGAAGTACTTCACATTCCCCAAAGTTTAAGGACTGGAGTCTCACTATCAAATACAGTTAAGTATTATACCCACGACTGTCGTGGAGAAATCTTACCCCTCTACGGAGGTGCAGTCGGTGTATTCTTCATACCCGGATAACATGATGTTTTTAATAAGTGGACACTTTAATCGTTATTTGAGATTGAAAAGGACTGTCAGTTTTTATAGGTGCATGAGTAAAAAACCAAAAAGATTTGTATTTTTTATAAGAAAACTTTGCTTCTTCAGGTAGCCACCCAGTCTGTCGTCTAAACTGCTATCTAGACGACTAGGCATCATCACTTTGTGATATAAGTTTCTCAGCAGCGCACTTGTCTTCATGTAAATTTTAAAATTGAATGAATTTATCTCTTAAAATATTCGGACTATTGTATTCATTTCATTGTTAAATCTTGAACGTTTCGGCCGATGCGTCCTTCGGCTTTCTTCAGGTGTTTCATGTTGGACTCAGGAGTCCACAAAGAACTTCGAACCGAACGCTTTATTTGATCCTCCGGGGTAGATTGCTTTAATTCTGTTAAACATAACTGGGTATAAGTGTAACTATTCTTTGCTATTTACCTTTAGTTGGGAGTAAAATCCTCTGGAAGATGCAGGTTCAATCCCAGCTAAATAACAAAGAATACATATTATAGTTTAACACTTGTATTAAGAATACCTACTTGAATCTGAATTGTTTACAAAGGATTTTTATTAGTTTGTTTACACACAAGTACATGGTTTCAAGTATTCCTATATAATATAAATAATTTGCACACTGTTGTATGGATTCTAAGAACCAACAATAATAATCCTGAGTGAATGATTGAACAGTTTTATTTGACCCATGGATGAGACCCAAATAGATACTACCATTCCGAGTCAGAGTTGGCCTGGGAATAATGGCAATAAAGAGGTACTCCACATTCCTCAACGCTCCAGGACTGGAGCCTAACCATTAGATTCATTTTAGAGTCATACCCAGGATACTTTTTGTGGAGGAAGGTTTAACCCTTTACAGGGGTGCAGCGACGTATTCTACGCCCCCAGCCGACAGGACGTGAAGAGAGAGAGAGAGAGAGAGAGAGAGAGAGAGAGAGAGAGAGAGAGATGAACCAGTCATCCACATAATAAACGAATGGAGCAAACTGGTACAAAAGAAGTACAAGAGCAGGTACGATTGCATGGATAAGTATATTCTGGGAACTGTGAAATGACTATACAAAATATGTGAGCGTAAAAACTAATGGCATCGACACAGATATGAAACTGTTCTGGAAAATGAGACACAAAATTCTCTTAGATTTTAAAATTAAAACGGATTATCCAATCCTCACCATGAGATCAGATCTAGTTTTAGCAAACGAAAAAAAAACTTGTCAGCTGATGCACTTCACTGTTCCTGCAAATTACAGACTAAATATATATAAAGCAAAAAAGTGGATATCTACCGGGGCCTTGCCAGAGAGCTGAAAAATAATAGAACTAGAAGGTGACAATGACACCAGTCATAGTTTGAGCCCTTGGGAGAAACCGAAAAAATCAAGAAAAGACACTGAGAGAGCTGAAGAAAGGGTTAGGACTAATGAGATCGACTAGAATACTAAGAAAGATCCTGAAACGCCGAAGAGACTTGATGTCATTTTCTACGATAACTACCATTACAGCACGAGCGGTTCCATAAGATTATACTCCAGCCAAGAACGTCGATTTTGTGTGGTTATATTTTCTCAATAAACTACATAAATGATGTTTAATTTATCCCTCTGAGAATAGACTTTTGAGGCACTCTGTATTTATGTGTAGTACTTTTTTAAATTCTTTTTCATGTCCTTTGATTCTTTTGATGATTTCTTTTCATTCAGATTATTTTCCACTCCTTGTCTGTTAAAAGACTTTGAAAAATAAATGACGTGCTTTCCAGAACTTTAAGGCCGCTTTGATGTCTTCTTATTTCTAAATTTTAGTCAATCACTTTCATTGACGATCTTTCCATTCGAAATCAAAGGTATTCACTTATCTTGAAGAAAAAGCAGACTGATTTACTCTATATACTCGTGTATAGGTCGACTCTTGGTTTATGATCATGAAATCATTAATAGACGGAGTCTCCGTGAGGTAAGGGCTAAAGCGTTGAACTGCGGCCTCGAAAGAAGTGAGTTCAAACTCCAACCATGCTATAACATTCACTTTCAGACTAATACCCTTGGAAAAGCTATAAACTCCTTCATCCCTTCCCCTGGCTAGGGGCTAAATAGTATCAATACTGTTCATCCACAAGATTGGCTTTGACATTAAATAACCCACGAAGGTTGACATGCCATTAAACAAGATACCAAACAAATTATTTATACATATATGGTTCTAAGCGACTATTCTTATTCGATAACAATAATCATAAGTTTGTATCAAGTGAGAAGCGCCCTCCCCTACACCTTGGTGTAGTAGATATCGAAAAGGGAGCCTTCGGGTCACTCTCAACTAAGGATTATTCTAATACTAATAATTTTCACACAGTTATATGGTTTAAACTATCCCGATTAAATGCCACTAGTTTTCAAAGAGATCTATTTGACTAATAAATAGGACCCCAACATGTACATCGACAGCGAGTCACAGTGGACCTGGGAGTAATGGCAATGAAGAAATGACTTTGTACATCTCAGAACGTCCAACTGGAGCCTCACGATCAGATTCAGTTTAGCGTCTTTTTGTAGTTGGGAGATTAAAATAGGAATATTGCTTTCTGTAGCGTACTCAAGACTTAAATATTTTCATCATCATCATCATCATGTCGTGCCACCAACACGGATATCCCTGACCCTCTCTCGCCACTTGTCCCTATCGCTCATGGCCTCTGGCAGGTCTTTAGGGCTACATCCCGTATCCTCACATAGCTGCTGAATGCATGTCCGTGCTAGTCGTCCTGCTTTTGCTCGGCCATATGTAGGGGTCCATCGGAGTACATCACTTATGAGCTCGAAATATTCTAAACGATTTGAAATATTAGAAAAATTCTTAAAAAAAAGGGGCCGTTTGTTTCGGTTACACCTCATCAGAGAATTTTGTCCGTAACATTTTTAAGGAATTAAAAAATTTGGCTTGTGACTGGTGACGGTGTAATTAGAAAAAAAATGACTCGCCACGCCACTGCAAAATTAGCGTGGATAAAATTGGCTTCCGCTAGTTCTAAAAGACAAGTGAACAGAATCAGCGCGTTAAATTGTTTCTATACACAGAGGTCTAGTTTGAGTTTGGTAATCAGCAAAGTTTCCAGAATACACACACACACACACACATATATAAAGATCTTTTATATATATATATAAAGATCTTATATATATATATATATATATAAAGATCTTTCATATATATATATATATATATATATATATAAAGATCTTACAACGTGTGAAAGCACGTGCGATACCCTAACCTCATCAGCCGCTAACCAGGGTGATAACACAGTTTCGGTAGCTCAAGGCGGTACTGCCACTCCTGGCGCTACCAAGCAGCTTTGGTATATATATATATAAAGTTCTTTTATATATATATAAAGATCTTATATATATATATATATATATATATATATAAAGATCTTTATATATATATATATATATATATAAAAGATCTTTATATATATATATATATATAAAGATCTTTCATATATATATATATATATATATATATATATATATAAAGATTATATAGATAAAGATTATATATATATATATATATAACGATATTATATATACATAAAGATTATATATATAAAGATCTTATATATATGTATATATATATAAAGATTATATATACATATATACAAAGATGTTATATATATATATATATATATATATATATATATATATATATATATATATATATGATCTTTTAATGGTCGAAAAATAACAGGACTCTCGTTACTTTCTAAATGTTCTGAATGACATAGCATCAGTTCTCTGCTTTCAACTTCTTTTTCCTTCTTTATTCATATTTCTTCTTATCAACACCATCACTTTTACTTCGGTATAGCCACGATATCAACCCCTGAAGAAGGGGAACATTCCTCACCCCCTTCAAACCCGTATTTTTTATGTCTAGGTATCGGAGAGCTGTAGAAAGATTTATATCTCTGATTAGGGAAACGAAGCGGAGGATGAGACAAAAAAAACTTCAAAATGTAGTCACTCTATCATTGAGCTCACTCTGCCATCTTCGTGTGTCGGGTGGATTATGAATTAATGAACTCAGATCCTGGGGGTCTTCAGTCCAGCAGCGCATGCCTCCCTCGTGTAAAAGGGGTAAGGGTTCAAGAAAGTGTTTGCTCGGCCAGCACCTGCCCCCACGTGTAAAAGGAGGTAAAGCTTCCTAAAGGCGTTCCTCAAGCAGCACTCGTACCCTGATCTAAGTAAGGGATCCTGGAGGCTTTTCTTCAAGTAGCACCTAACCCTTAATCTAAAAAGAGTAAAGGTTAGGTTTATTGCCCAACGCCTCAAAAAGAGAACTGGGCTATATTTTAGCACCGTCTCACGAGAGGCTTACTTCCTGCAGAGCTCCCCACAATAAACTGACATTACGTCACATTCTATCACCGTTTCTTTGGGGTCGTAAATACTCATTAAGCTTAAGCAGTTAGCTAGCACAAAAACCTAGATCAAAGTCGAGAGTATGGTTTAAGCATGGTTTGACATTGAAACTATACTTACGCTAAAATGAATTTTTGAAATAGAACTGTTTGACTAAACGGAATAGCTTGAAATAGAAATGTTTTTGACAATTAAATTGTATACTCATGCTAAACTCAATTTTTTTCAAAAAGAACTGATTATTTGTATAAAAATGGATTTGGCGTTAAATAATCTACAAAGGTTGATATGCCATAAAACCTAAACAACCAAACAACTATATAGATATGGTGCTAACGGGAGACCATTTTCTTTCATTAGATCTATTGATGTTCGTCGTACGTAATCTAGGCAGATTATGAATAGAAATAGGGCCAATGTATCTCTTTACAAGAGTCCAGCAAAATTGTTAAAGAAATCAACGTCAACGTCACAATCAGGTGAGCGAACCATGGCTTTCATGTATTCATAGAGAATCATTTATTTAGTGGTAACAGTTTAATTCGGAAAGCCATATGCTAAACGTATCTACAACACTTAAAATAAATGTCTTAGCCACCGTTTATCTAAATATATATCACTGGCAGATACACAATTTTTTTTCTTTTGGGAGGCGTTCTTAACGTAATGGTTATCGTTAAAGACAATTAAATCAGCGAATCGAATTCAAATCCTGGACGAGGTTGTAAGCATTTCACTTGGTTGAAATGCCCTTGGATGAGGTATGGATTCTTCTCTTCTTCCCTTAACTTTGAGCAAATAATGGGGCAAAGTAGGTTCTTTAGCCTTGGTTATGCAACCAGTCTGTGAGAAGGAAAACTCTGAATGTAAATCAGTTTTACTCCACTTAAGAATCGACCCTGCATCATACCCTGCCCGTGACAGAAGAATCGGGTAAATACATATACAATTTTCTCTACCATTGTCAACTTCAATTCAAATACTTAAACAAGAGACCTTTATTACCGCACGTGTTTTGATAAGAACTTGATTAATTAATAAGAGACATACCAACACTTAATTTAACTAGACATTGAATAATTGATTAAAGAAATATTTTAGTAGCCTGCGAGAATTTACATGGGTGTCTTGTGTTGGGTCGACTGGTTAAGACGAGACGATAAATTACGTGAGTCATGATACCGATATTTTAAACATTAATATCAAAGGAGCTGTAGATTTGCATAATAGAAAATGTATTTAACCATTCCATTCGCTGCAACCATTTTTTAAGCTTAGTACAGCTGGTTTGAATACGGAATTTTCCTTCTCCTATATCGGTTGCTGTATCAAAGCAAAAAATCTCTGTCAGTCTGTATACATGGGAGCTGTACAAAGTAAATTATCGAGAACCATTCTGATAGGCGGATTTTCATTATTACAAGTAAAAAACATCATATTACACGGATAACATATATATTTACAATGGGGAAATAACAAATATCTGACTGAAATCGAGATACGGCAGAACAATAACTGGCTAAAGGTCAAACGACAAAACTGAGGCAAGTCAATAGTTTTCCTTCTCCTAAACTGGTTGCCGTACTAAGTAAAAAAAAAAAACCAATCTATCATACTATTTTACACAGAGCTGTGAGGATTCCGGTTTTTTCAAAGGGCATTCGTGAAAAGTGCTCGCCTGTCTTTGTGAGATTGGAAGTAAGTGGTCGTACAATTGCTGCTTTGAAGGGTTCTGCTTCCAGGATTTGTTCAAAACAACACTCAACGTTCACAAGAAGCTCCCATCTAGCTTTTTCTCCAAGCATTTCCTTAGAGTCCAAATGGTCCACCTATACAGTAGTACTGATACTGTTACAACTAGGAAAATATCCCGTTTTATCTTATCAGAGAGATCAGATTTCCATATAGTCGATAAGTTGTGAATAGCAATCCACGCTTTACTTATGCTTATGTAAACATCGCTTTCAGTAGATGAGATATTGCTACCGACGTATATGAACTCATCTACAATTCAGAGACTTGCTAGTTTATGAGGAGATTGCAACAGCTTGATAAAATTACAATGAATTTTGTTTTATCCAAGTTCACGTAAAGACCAATACCTCAAATTACTTGCTTCAGGCAATGCAACAGAAATTCGGCTTGAACAGTTGTCTTTGCAAGAAGTGCTAGATCATCTGCGTAACTTGCATCAGTTATAGTTTCTGCTAGATATGAGCTGATTGTTAACTTTTTTTGGTGTGAAACCATTTTCTTTCATTAGATTTACTGACGTTCGTAGTACGTAATCTTGGCAGATTATAAATAGATACATTGTCTAGTTGGCTGGGGCTCTAGAATACACCGACAACTTCTCTGCAGAGGGGTAAGACACCCCCAAAAGTGTCCTGGATATGACACAAAACAATCTGATGGTGAGGTTCCAGTATTGCAGGAGCTTTGGGGAATGCAGAGTACCCCTTCATTGCCATCGCTCCCAGGTTCACTCTGACCCAGAGTGGAAGCATCTGATAGGGTTCTATCTATGGGTCAAATAGAACTTAACTGTGGTTTCAAGGGTTTACTGTTTTGAGATTTAAACTGTGTACTTATGCTAAACTGAATTGTTTGAAATAGAACAGTTTTGACATCTAAACTGCATACTTATGCTAAAATGAATTATCTGAAATAAACTGCGTACTTATGCTAAACTGAATTGCTCGATATAGAACTGCTTGACATTGAAACTATACTTACGCTAAAATGAATTTTTGAAATAGAACTGTTTGACTAAACGGAATAGCTTGAAATAGAAATGTTTTTGACAATTAAACTGTATACTCATGCTAAACTGAATTATTTCAAAAAGAACTGATTATTTGTATAAAAATGGATTTGGCGTTAAATAATCTACAAAGGTTGATATGCCATAAAACCTAAACAACCAAACAACTATATAGATATGGTGCTAACGGGAGACCATTTTCTTTCATTAGATCTATTGATGTTCGTCGTACGTAATCTAGGCAGATTATGAATAGAAATAGGGCCTATGAATCTCTTTACAAGAGTCCAGCAAAATTGTTAAAGAAATCAACGTCAACGTCACAATCAGGTGAGCGAACCATGGCTTTCATGTATTCATAGAGAATCATTTATTTAGTGGTAACAGTTTAATTCGGAAAGCCATATGCTAAACGTATCTACAACACTTAAAATAAGTGTCTTAACCACCATTTATCTAATAAATATATAACTGAATGTCAGTAAAAACATAAATTAAAATGTTTCTCAAGACAAAAATAATGTAAAACATATAAAATGATATTAAAACGAAAAAAAAAAGATCAATTAACTTGCAATAATAAGAATATATATATATATATATATATATATATATATATATATATATATATATATATATATATATATACAACACTTTATGGCTGTCACTATCTCACTTGAGTTAGTAGTTAACCAAATGCGGCATAATTTAAGGAGTGCTTAATATCAGTGATATATATATATATATATATATATATAGACACACACACACACACACACACACACACACTAACACACACACACATACACACATATATATATATATATATATATGATAAATACATATTAGTTTTTATATATATTTAATGACTCTAAGCATCCATGTCATTAAGTATATATATAAAAACTAATATGTATCTATCATATATGTGTGTGTGTGTGTGTGTGTGTGTGTGTGTGTGTGTGTGTGTGTGTGTGTGTGTGTGTGTGTAAAGGTGTCAGGTTTGTTTTGATATGTACCCGTTCTCTGATAACTCAGAAAGGAGATATCATTGAGCATTAAAATCATGCATACACTCTATTATATTTATCATAAAGAAAATAACAAATTCATTTTTTGATTATTCTGATTAAATGATATATTTGAATAACTGTAAATCAATCGATTTGTGGAACTCTTCAGAGTTCTTCAGAAGTTCGTAAAAAATTGTGCAGTTCTTCAGTTTTTTCTGAAGACCCACCATGTTTAAATATCATTCAGATTCCATAGGCGAAATTTTCTTCTAATGTTTTTTTTTTTTTTGTTTTTTTGTTTGAGTTTTTTTTTTTCATAAATTAATGTTGTGTAATTTAGAACGATTAGTAAAACAATTGTTAAATTTTTAAAGAACAAAAATCATGCAAATATTTCAAAGCAAGGGGTATCTTTTTTCAAAGACTATTTTAAATGCAAACAAAAAAAAATTAATACGAATTTTCTTCTTTTTTTTAATTTCTTTTTTTATTTCTTAGCTTCTCTTTATTGCCCGAAGACATTCTTTATATGTTGTCTTCTTTTTCTTATATCCACCCATAAAGTTACTTTTTCAGAGGCTTAAAAAGAAAAAAATAGCAAAATTTTGAATAAAAGCCTTGTTTATCGATGACTGATTTTTTAAGAATTCCTTTCATATTTCTTAGAACGAAATGTATTAAGTTTTGATAAGTGTAACTCAAAAAGTTTTGTTTTAAGAAATAAACTATTCATTAAAAATTTATGGGAGACCAAAAATAAATCATGAAAATGTTTTGAACTTTTCACCAGAATAAAGTTACATATTTTATGTATTATTTTAAATACAAACCTAAAAAGAATGATAAAGAAAAAAACAATTCATAGAATAAAAGAATATTTTTTATTTGAATTAATAGGCAAAATCTTTCAACAACAAACAAGGACACATTTTTAATTCAAGCTTACTCCTCTCTTCCCCCTTTCTATCTCTCCTCGTGGGATTGCCAAAATACTTTTAGTCCGGTCATGGACGGGGTACTTCTGTTAGTATATACATATATATATGTGTGTGTGTGTGCGTGTGTGTGTGTGTTAAATTTTTGTACGAGCAAATTTGAATAACTATTATTATGCCTCCTAGGGCATCACCCTTATTTACTATCTTCTCATAACAACCTTTAAAAAAGAATTTTTGTACGGTACATATACACTATTTGTACAATATCTATAAACAGATCAAATTATGTAAAGTAATTCATCCCAAAGTTCCTAGAAATTAAAACACAGGTGATTTGGGAACCTTACATCATGTAACTAAACTAAATATATGTGCTTTAATCAAGCAGGCGACATTTTCACACTAGACGGAACCTCTCTGAAACTGGTTGACAAATTCATCTACCAAGGAAGCAATGTCTCATCAACTGAAAAAGACATCGATACACGGCAAACGAAGGCATGGACAGCTATCGATAAGCTATAGGTCTTATGGAAATCAGACCTGACCGATAAAATGAAACGCAGTTTCTTCCAGGCAGCGGTCGTGTCGATACTGCTGTATGGATGCACCAGGTGGACGCTAACAAAACGGCTCGAAAAGAATCTAGACGGCAACTAAACAAGTCCTGGCGGCAACACCCCACAAAGCACCAACTATACGGCCACCTGCCTCCCATCACGAGAACTATCCAAGCTAGACGAACCAGGCACGAAGGACACTGCTGGAGAAGCAGGGACGAGCTCATAAGGGATGTACTCCTTTGGACCGCCACTTATGACCGAGCAAAAGCAGGACGACCAGCTCGAATATACATACAGCAGCTATGTGAAGATACGGGATGTAGTCCAGAGGACCTGCCGGAGGCGATGAACGATAGAGAAAAGTAGCGAGGGAGGGTCAGGGATATCCGTGCGGGCGGCACGACATCATGATCATGATGACATCATGTAATGATTAACAACATGGATTAGCAAATCCTTATTTGTGAGTTTGATTCTCTCTGGGGGCCCCATACTTTTGGCCTTGTGCCAGGTAAATAACTAAAACATTTGTAACTTTTGTTTGATAAAAGACAAAAAGATTAATTTTATGAGAAGAACAAAGTAAATTGCGTGTCTGGGTAATTTGCTGACTATCTCTGACAGCGGCCATTACTCGGTCGAGGCAGTCAGACGAGGATGTCAGGGAAGACCAGCATTCACATCACGCGGCCGACCCTCCTCGAGCCTCTGAAGACCGTCCCCCAGGTTCTAACCCTCCTTGAACGGGGTAGGTTTATTACCTGGCGCCTGAGGCGCACTTTTTAATGGAATGCTAACGGGGTCCGTGGTGTTTTTGGAGCCGTTGGGCGTGCCTGGGCAACAGTCCTACAAATGGACCCACGTTAAAAAAGGCTTTGCCATAATCACCCGTTTGATGGGGCGCTCGACAAATGGCGTACAATGCGTGGCTGGAAATGATATCACAGAAAAAAAAAGACAGTTTTGGGCTTGGAAAGGGGTCATAATTAATTTATAGTGGCTGGAAAGGGTTAAATTTTTAGAAGATGTTTTTAATTCAAAGGAGACTTAAGAGATTTAGCGAGTAAATACTTTTAGTTGAAGATTCGTTTTATTGGGAGCGGGGTTCCTATGACTTTTTTCCAGCGACATTTTTTTACCTGGATTCGAATAGAAAAGGTGATTTTTTTAAATATGCCATAGGAAATTTTGTAATGGCACAAACAAAACAAAACAACGATAAGGAAAGAGGGTCGTCCAAAAAGTTCTAAATCTCACCCAGATTAAAGATTTGGTACAAACTTCTCACCTTCGTGAAGGCTTCATCTGCTCAGAAATAAATACAAAAATCTGGATGATTTTTTCAAGTTTAATGGGAAGTGATAGTGTGATTCCACAACAAAAATAGTTACCTATGGTTCTTCCTTCTGCGTAAGACATAAAACTTTTGGAATGTATTGTTCAATTTATTGGTCGTTGTTTTTAATTTGCTCAACAAATGCTATTAGCTTTTTCATGCTCTAAATATAGAAGCCTTATTTAACAAGTAGTAACAATATAGATGTGTATCAAATACATTGCAATCACATACGAAAAGATTTCTCCTTTAGAACAGAGGAAATAATTTTTTTCGGAAACTTTTTCTTGAACAACCCTGTCGGCTGGAAGTATATATATATATATATATGTGTGTGTGTGTGTGTGTGACTCGAGTTCCAATCCTGGACGAGGCTGTCTATATTTCACATAGTGCCAATATCCTTGGGAAAGGTATGAATCCAACTATTCCCTCTCCAGTTCTGGGTAAATGTTGGGGCAGACTGTGCTCTTTAACCTTAGTATGGCAATTGGTTTACGAGAAGGAAAACTCTGAATTCAAATCTGTTAAACTCTGCTCAAAAATAGACGATGTATCACATCATGCTCGTGCGGTGGGGTTGGTATATATATATATATATATATATATCATTCATGGAATTTAGACTGCGACCCCTTGGTTCGACACAAACCCACAAAGTGATTTAGTGACAACCAACACTGTTATAATATGATATATATATATATATATATATATATATATATATATATATATATATATATATATTATACCAGTGTTGGTTGTCACAAAATCACTTTAGGGTTTGTGGCGAATCAAGTGCAATATAATATGTGGAGTGCTCAATATCTAGGATAGAGCTATTATATAATAATGATAAATAAATATATATTAGATTTATATATTTGATGCCATGGAATTTAGTCTGCAAACCCTGGGTTTTATGGAGTTTTTACAACACAACAACCATCAGGCAGTTAACAAAATGAAAAAAATTGAAAATCGAAAAATACAGTCAAAAACCGTTGGGATTTTGTAGGATTCACATATACACACTTACAATCACACATAAAGTTTCCTATAAAATCCCAACGGTTTTTGACTGTATTTTTCGATTTTCGATTCATTTCTTTTTGTTAACTGTCTGATGATAGTTGTTTTGTAAAAAGTCCTTGAAACCCAGGAGTCGCAGACTAAATTCCATGGCATTAAATATATAAATCTAATATATATTTATTTATTATCATAATTACATATATATGTATATATATATAAACAGGAACCCAAAAGGGTTGAAATGGCATAAAACTCCAACCAACAAAACAACTTTTTTCTGGAAATGAAGTACTACAGCTTGTTGAGGTTATATCTAAATTCCAGTCAAGGTGCCATGTGATGCTGTGCCGCATAAGTAAATACTATGGGTAGCATGGCTCACTCACAGTACGACACCTACAAATCTTGTCTTTTATCTTGTACGCATTATTTTTTGTAAACGCTTACTCACGTTCTTAAAGGTTTTTGTTTTGTTTTGTTTTGTTTTGTTTTGTTTTTTTTTGTTTTTTTGTTTTTTTGCTTTTTTTATGTATCCCATTCATGGAGAGCGTGGGAAAAATTAAAATACGCCAGTTTGAATGAGTAGATGCAAAAAATATGAATGAAATGTTTACGTGCGCTGCTCTCTCTCTCTCTCTCTCTCTCTCTCTCTCTCTCTCTCTCTCTCTCTCTGTGTGTGTGTGTGTGTGTTCGTCTGTGTTTCATTTGTAATTGTAATAGGGTTGTGTAATGAAGTGTGAGAAAGTAACGAATAAATGAAAAATGCATTAAGAAATAAACTGAGCAAATGAAGAGAAACAGATGGTAGAGACGTTGGCAAAAAGCCATTGTCATTTATTCTTCAATGAATTTGTATGAAATAATTAAAGATGTTGGCTTACTTATTAAGTCGTTTAGAACCCAGTAGAAATTAGAATGACTCCGAGATAATTGTCTCTTTCATTAAAACTGTTGCCTATATTATGTCATTGTCATATTGGTCATATTGGTACAAGTGTCACAGACAGAATAGGGACACACACACACACACACATATATATGATAAAACGTGATATTTTGACAAAAGCCGCTTACAACGGAGGTGACAATAACCGTACATTGTGTCTGGAAGAAATATTATTGAACATCTTGAGAGCAACTTTCTAAACAGAAGCCAACTGATATCCAGTTATTGTATTCATTTAACAAGGTTTAGTTTTTTTTTATTGGCATATCAACTATTGTAGGTTATTTAATGCCAAATCCATTTTTAAACATATAAACAGTTCTATTTCAAACAATTCAGTTTAGTATAAGTACGTTATATACTCATTTGCCGTATCATAACGACTCAATAATAGTAAAGAAAGACGCATGAAGAAAGGACGCAGGAATGAAGGACGCAGGAAGACTTCTTTACAAAAATATTCACCTCTCACCTTATTGCAAGGTTTGAAAAGGGTTACTCAAAGTTTGCATGTGAGAGGGTGCTGGAGACTGAACATAAACTTCATATTTTGACCCCACTGTTATGACCGTCACGTTGTGTCTTTCTTGTTCTCTTGATGTTGGGGTCTACTCCATCGGGGCTTCCGAGGGCCCCCTCGGTCGGGTGTGGCCTTCCCTACTACATCTCGTCTCTAACTCTCTGGAAGTCTGCTGGCTACTGCTTTGGCACCCCAAACTCAACTGAGTTAAATGATAACTCAACGTCCACACGATCGCCTACTGGATCTTTGAATCAGATGTTTAATCGTCATCGAGCGGAAATAACTGTCATGCAGTTCAGAGGTTACTCTCCTCCGGTGCATCACTGTTAGTGGCACAATGGGACCTTCACCTTGTCCCATATCATAAGCCTTAATCTGCCCACGCGATCTCTTTCGATTACTGGCCTTTGGAGTGTGTCACTTCCTTCCGGTGTATTACCTTGGAATAGTATTTTTGGGCCGGGTCGAAGGTCAAAATATAACAAGTATAGTTTTTATTTAGCACCAGGCCATTGGTCTAAAAAGTAGAATGTTCGCCTATGGTCCGGGAGACCGGGGTTCAAATCCCAGCTCGAGTCATACCAAAGACTCAAAAAATGGTACTTGCGGCCGTCTTGCTTAACACTCAGCATTATAAGGTACGGATCAAGGGTAAAGTGGAGCAATCCAGGGAGTAGCGCCCTCTCCTATACCACGGTGAGGTAGTTATTGAAAAGGAGGCCTTCGGGTTACGCTCGATTAAGGTCACCAACTTTACTTACTATAGTTTTTATTTACACGCAGTTAAAAGTCAAAACAGTTCCATTTCAAACAATTCAGTTCAGCATAAGTACACGGGTTCAATGTCAAAAAACAGTTCCATTTCAAACAATTCACTTTTGCAGTTTTTTTGTTTACACAGTTAAATGTAAAAACAGTTAATTTCAAACAATTCAGTTTAGCGTAATTACAGTTTAGTTCCATTTGACCCATAGATAGGACCTTATCAGGTGCTATCACTCAGGGAGAGAATGGACCTGGGAGCGATAGCAATGTAGGGGTACTCCGCATTCCCCAAGGCTCCAACATTATTGAAACCTCACCATCATATTGTTTAGTGTCATATCCAGAACACTCGTTGGATAGGGAGTCTTACCCCTCTGCAGAGATGCAGTCGGTGTATTCTACAGTCCCAGCCGACTGGGTAATCATTCTACATTCATATTTACATTTTTTTGTTCAATTCTTTCTTAAGGTATTTTTCCGAACACGGTCTTATCGAATATGAATAATTTTGAAACAGATCGATTTAATCCATGGATGGGGCTTAAACAGATACTACCACTTCGTATCCGAATTGACCTGGAAGGGGTACTCCATACCCCGCACATCTCCAAAAACTGGTTAATATATTATTATTATAAAGTGGCACTGACACTACGGAGGTCTCTGACTCTCTGGCAATCCGCCCCGATTATTCATTGCTCTCAGGAGGTCTCCTAGGCTGCATCCTGTGTCCGAACTGAGCTCATATAAAACCTGGCTGGTCCATGTGTTGTAGTCCATTAGAGAATGTCACTTATAAATTCGTCCTTGCTTCTCCTGCAGTGTCCTGCAAGTCTTGTTCGTCTTACATGAATTGTTTGTGAGATGTGAGGCACTGAGGCTGTACAGCTGCTATTTTGGGGGGTGTTGGTAGCAGGATTTGTTCGAGACAGCACGCAGCATCCTTGTGTAGTTTCCATCTAGCTTATCCTCAATGCGTTTTCTTAATGTCCGTGTGGTGCATCTATACAGTTGTATGGACACAGATTCAGCTTAGAAGAATTCCTGCTTTATTTTTTCGGGTCGATCAGATTTTCACATGATTAAAAATTTCACGTCTTCGCTTAACATTTGTTGACATCACTTTCAGTAGATAAGATTGTTATATATTGACCCTCGACTGAGCTGTCAATTAAGAGATGCACCTGTGTAAATAAGCGAAGAACAGCGGAAGTAGGTGGACATTAGAAAATAATATAACCAGGTGCCCGAGCGGTTAGAGCTGTTGGAGACAGGATGCCGAAATGAGAACCAGCTCCAGACAGAGGGCTTTGGGCCCTTAGTGACCCCCGGTTGAGCAACCCAAGCCAAGATGCGAAAGAAGTGCTGCTTTGGTCGAGGAAGAACTTGGGTCAATATAGCAGTCCGTCCTTGTCTCCACTTATTTCTCACACACAACAAACATCACCTTTTCGAAAATAAAGTGTGAGAGATTTATATAAAGAAGTGTGTTCGTTCGTTATTGAAGTTCGTAAATTATGTTAATGATGTTTCCGCGTGTAAGTGTATATTTGTAAATGTACACGTGTAGTTGTATTATGGATATACAACAAGATGTTGCTGCCAAGGTATATGAACTGATCTACTAATTTCAATGGCTTGCCCCTCGATCATCTGCGTAGACTGGGTCTGTTACAGTTTCTGCGGGATATTGTCGGCTTCTTGCTTTTTTTAAAGTACCTCTTTGCGAGACTCTAGCCACAATGTCGAAAAGGTCACTATCTCCATCAGGTGAGTAAACCAGTGATTTTGTAAAGCATCATTATTGTGGTAACAGTTTCTTTGGGGAAATCATATGCAAGTTGTATTTGTTCCATTTTTCTTTTGTATATATAATCGGATACCTTAGAAAAATCAACGAACAGTAGTGTTGCTTCGAAATTTTTTTGCCAGAACTCCTTTGATGATTCGGTAGATAGCAAGAATCTGTGGAAATTGTGGAGTAACTTTTTTGAAGCACTTCTGATTTTTCCTAAGAATTTTTTTGAATTTGGGTCGATTGAAAAGCAGGATATTAGCAGCCACAACAGTAAGAGTTAGGATTCTGTAGTTCTTAATGATTCAGAGGTCACTTTTCTTGGGGAAGGGAATGTTGAAACCTTTCCTTTTTTGTGTTTCATTTATAGACAGCGTAGCATGATCAGGAAGAATGTTGTCAAATATTCTCGTCTCCAAAACCTCCGAATGTATTTCGTCAAAGCCAGCAGCTTTTCTGTCCGGAAGACCGGGGTTCAATCTCAAGTCGAGTCTTACCAAAGACTCAAAAGATGGTACTTGCTTAACACTCAGCATTATAAAGTACAGATCAAGAGTAAGCGGAGCAATCCAGGAAAAAGAGTACCTCGGTGTAGTAACTATTGAAAAGGGAGCCTTCAGGTCACCTTAGACAAAGGTCACCAACTTTGCTACTTATATATATATATATTTACTAACTTACTATCTACCAGCATTCACGGTTACCAGGAAAAAAGAAAAAAACCCACCAGGAACAAGAGATAAAAATATCTCGAATCACCGCCCGGGGGAAAAAGAAAAAATATCATAGGACACCAGTTGAAAAAAATCAAGAGATATGCAGTCAG
Organism: Sepioteuthis lessoniana; assembly: GCA_963585895.1. Lineage (NCBI taxonomy): Eukaryota > Metazoa > Mollusca > Cephalopoda > Myopsida > Loliginidae > Sepioteuthis > Sepioteuthis lessoniana. The sequence continues at coordinate 102,480,571 of OY757909.1, read as the reverse complement.
TTAGTCAAAAGAAAAATAAAACCCACCGTCAACGCTGCAATGCTACCATTACAAGAGTGCTCAACACGAGTGGAGCCAATTACAAAATTAACTTAGATCGCGAGTGCAAGACTCCCTGATGATCCGTTGAGGTGAAACTTTAGTAGGAGAATTTCGACTCGCGATGTAAGTTAATTTTATATATATATATATGTATATGTATATATATAAGATTAATGCAGGATGTAAAAAACATGTATTATAGCCTGGGTGCTAGTTACTGGGGAATGTTTTGTCCAAGTACTCATTCACCACTTCTTTTCTTCGTCAGACTTTGCTACATACCAGATATCAAATATATTCTGTCTAGATATTTGCCAATTGAGTAGAATGAAGAGATATCTATTCATAAATTTTCTTGAGACCATTGCTGCATAGAGAACATGAGTACTCTCAGCTGAAATATATACAACTATATATATATATATATATACACACACAATAAATTGAATATTGTGAAAAAAATACAAGTTTACAATGGAGGTGACAATAGCTATCGATTGTATCTGGAAGAAATGTTATGCATCCTAAAACATGCTGAAAACAAATATCTGAACTAAAGAATCGAATTCAAATCTAGGTCTAGACAGGTTAATAAATGTCTTTTATGTCATTTATCACGTGACTCATACCATATTCTCGTTGATCTGGGTTGCCACACACACACACAACACACACACACACACATATATATATATATATATAATTTATAAATATTTAGGCATATATATATATATATAAATACGAGTATCATTAAGTAAGTTTCCAGACTTTTTTTCGTATGGGCACCTTTATTGATAGTACACACATGAAACTCTAGTCCCCTTCGAATTAATTTCCTCAGGCTGCAAACCACTTGTATCGTTCCAACAACTTCTGGAAGGCCCCATAGAAGTCCTCTTCGTCACAGCCTCTTTCATATCCTCAATTGTCTCATACCCACAGCCTCTGAGCTTAGGGAATAACCAAAAGTCACATGGACTATAGGGAGGGTGACGAGCTGTCTTGGTGTCCATCTTGGTCAAATAGTCTGTGACAAGGATGGAGTTGTGGACTGGTGCATTGTCCTAGTGGAAATGCCACTGACCCAATTTGAAGAGTGCCGGCCTCTTCCCTAGGAATCTCTTCCTGAACTCCCTTAAAACCTCAACATAGTAACCCTAACCCTAACCCTTTGGCCAATCAACTCTGGTGTATTGACTTCCTTACTTCTCCCACACCTTTCATCATCCCTCGCAGACTCCCTGCCTTCCTTGAATTTCTTAAGCCAGTCAAAAACTGATGCTCGATTCATGCAAGATGGTCGAAAAGCAGTCTGAAGCATTCCATACGTTTCTGTGGCATTTTTTCCAAGTTTAAAACACAGTTTCATTGCATATCGTTCTTCTAAATTGTCCTCACGTCCAGATTGCATTTTGAAATTCACCAGCTGTGATAATCAGGCTTTAGTAGGGTGTATTCCAATTTCTTCTGTAGCTGTTATTTTAAAACTGAAATCATAAAAATTGGTCAGTCATCGCATAAGATGTATAGCAATAACATACTGAATGTTCAAGAGTCTACGACAATTTTGAATGCCTGTTCAAAAAAGTCTGGAAATTTATTGAATGCACCACGTATATAAATACATACATATATATATCAAATAGAGGAATTAAGTATATATGATAATATAATAACCATGACTAGAAAATTCGGCAAACACTAACATGTGATATATGGAACGCTGTACAGCGGTTTCGACCTTATTTGGTTCCATTAGCAGTGTATACCATGATCTCCACCACTGGAGATCGAAGCAGCAACCACAATATGCAAAGCCGAAACTCTACGACTGGACCACCGGTCCATGCCACATATAAACGATACCAAATCAACGAGTCATGGTTACTGCGCAGCCTCTTAACCGTATGTGTCCAGCGTGCTCCAAGGTAAATCTGCCCTCAGAAGGACACGGCCACCTCCTGGGCCACGACATCCCAAATCGGTCCCACGTATCCACGCGGGAATGTCCAACTGGGCAGGATATATATGTATAAATCAAGTAGAGGAATTAAGTCTATATATGATAATGTAATTACCATGACTAGAAAATTCGGCAAACACTCACATGCGACATCCGGACCACTGTACACCTCAGTTTCTTCCCGATGATGACATTGGCATGATATGTAAAATACCATCTCACTTGAGGATCGACAATATAAAACCCTAAGTTGTAAATTTCATCCTGTTTTATTATTATCTTATTCTATACAATATATATATATATATATATATATATATATATATATATATAGTCAAATCAGTGAGTCATTGTCCTTGTATCTTCATCCATGTCCGCCGATTAATTCTGAAAAAATCATTTATTTGACATTCTAAGTGATGATATTTCAGTGTAATCTTCTTCCGTTTAAATATTAAATGAATCTTTATAGAAGAATTTAGAATGCGTGTAGATAGATACATCAATAGGTCAGCTGATTAAGTTTATCATGGTTTTCGACATAATCTTATTATTTGTCATTCCATTTCGTTCAGCATTGAATATTAGTTGCTCAGGTTGAACATTATTCTGTAAAAATTTCAGAACAAAAATTGACTATTATTGAAACGACGTAGATTCAGAAAATACTGATATTGAAGACGTATTTACTCAAAAAGGAAAGATTGAATAAAATCAGAAACACCGTATTTTTAACAAATTTCAAAGATGAATTAATTACATACTCTTATCACATCCAAAAATATTCTTGCTTTTTTAACATGTTGCAAAGATTCAATTGTATATTCTGATTTTTAACGTCTATTTTGAATGTATTGTTTTCGTCAAGATTGTCCCCTCCACCTCCAACGTATCTGAAACTCTTTTTTTTTAATATATATACAGCGTTTTCTTTTAATGTCCTTATGCACTAAAGTCTTACATTTGTGATGAATTTTCAGTTTGGGAAACAAGGAAAAGTCGGTCGGAGTCTTGGGACTATGATGGGTACTTATGTTTTGCCAAATATACTTTTTCATTGATAGATAGATAGATAGATAGATAGATAGATAGATGAGCCCTCTGTATAGACAAAGAGACAGTGCCTACCCTGAATAACATTATAGAAACTGGTAATTAGATATAATTTTTTTTATTTCCCATTTATGGCAGATTTGAGTAGAATTGACTTAATGCACCATATTTTATGCATAATTCTGAAGTCGTTGCGGAGATCACTGCAAAATAACACAGCTGTAACTCCAGAATCTCTAAGAAGAAAATATTTACAAGATCCAAAAAGTACAATTCATAGCAAGAACTTTCGACCTGGGAAAAGTGACTCGTTTCGAAAAGACACAGCCTATATATAAACGTTTTTTCATCATATTATGAGAAATGCTTACATCCGAAAAGAAACTACAATTAATTGACTGAACACAAATGAGATTATAATTGGAAATCAGTCTCATGACCTGGAAACTTCAGTTCCATTCATTACGACAAAACCGAAAACAGCAAATGATTCCGACATAACTAACTGCTTATGTAACCTGCGAAATCACTGGAACGGTTTATTAAACGAATACGACAAAACTATGATTCTTTCTAATGATTAGCTATAAATGTGACAGGGCAAATACCGACTGTAGAGCCCAAAGGAATCAACAACTGAGGTTGTATTTATGCGACAGCGACATTTGAAACCGTTATACATCAGTAAGGGACAGTTAGAGCCGTAGGAAATAGACACGGCGACCCGAGTTCAAATCCCGGACGAGATTGTTTGCATTTCACATCGTGCTAATACCCTTGGCAAAGTTATGAATCCAACCATTCTCCCTCTATCTATAAGTAAATAGTAGGGTAGACTGTGCTCTTTAACCTTAATATGCCAACCGGTCTACGAGAATAAAAACTCTGAATTTAAGCCTGTTAAACTCCGCTTAAAAATTTACCTTGTGTCACTTCCTGCTTGAGCAGAGAGAATATTTTTTATATATATATATATATATATATATATATATACACGGAAGTCTTTAAATGAATCTAGTCATGGTATTATGTTCACTTTCAGACCAATACTTTTGGAAAAGGAATGAACTCCTTCATCCATCCAGCTATGGGTTAGATACTATCCTTGCTGTTCTTATATAAGGATGATATTGGCATTAAATAACCTATAAAGGTTGTTAGTTGTCTAAATTTCTGAGATAAAGCTTGATTTTTATCACTACGGGTTTTCGGACTATTGTCTTCATCTTTATTATTTCCATAACGTTTCGGCCGATATGTCCTCCAGCCTTTTTCAGGTGTTTGTCGAACTCGCGAACCTACACGGAACTTCGAACTACGTCCTTTATTGAATTCACGCGGGACACATAGCGTAACGGTTATAGGGGTTGGTTCCCTAAGCTTCTAAGGAGACAATCATCTGGAGGTTGCTGGTTCAATCCTGACTGCTGGCGAGTAACAATATAGGAATTCTTAACACTTGTACCCGGTTAAGGTTAATGGAATCAGAACAGGCGACACCCGTGGATTCAATAAAGGACGTAGTTCGAAGTTCCGTGTAGGTTCCCGATTTCGACAAAGCCCTGAAGAAAGCCGGAGGACATATCGGCCGAAACGTTGTGGAAATAACAATAAAGATGAAGACCCTTAATGATAAAAAACCTACAAAGGTTGATATGTGATTAAAACAAAGAAACCAAACTATTCAATGAATACTGTTGATTTTTTAAAAAAGTTAAAATAACTTCTTTTTGCAGAATTTTTTTTCCATAAATGTAAACTCTACTTTATTTTGATTTAGTTTAAAGGAAAAATTATTTTAATCTGACAAAAGTATTTGTTTTGAGACTATTCAAAATGGTGACAAATCAGAATGGTCCAGTCTTGAACAGAGGTCTACAATCAAATTTTTGCTTGCTGAGAAATTTAAACTACATGAACTTTACTGTAAATTGTATGATGTGTATGAAGAAATATATTTCAATCAGAAAAATCTATACAAATTGACTGAATTTTAAAGAAGTTTGAAATCGTGTAAAGACAGGCCAGGCTGGCTCACAATGGTGAGTGCACCTGAAATGATGGATTCAGTAAATGCCTTCATTTTGGCTGACAGAAGAGTTACAACAGAAAATATTTCTGTGGGCACAGGACACAAAATTGCACATGATAACCTTACCTTTTCGAAGGTTAAAGTCAGTTGTCGCGGGGTTTTACAAGGACAATGCAAGGCCTTATACTACAGCAAGAAAAGTGGAAACCATTAGTCAGTTTTATTGGGAACAGCTACCAAGTCCTACTTTCAGTTCAGATCTGGCTCCCTATGATTTCCTCCAAGAATTTCTGCTAAGAACAAATTTTCAAGCAATGATGAAGCGAAGAGTACTGTGAGCAAATGGTTAAAAACTCAGACTTTTTTCTGCTGAAGGAAATTTAAAAGCTTAATTTTTTTCCGAAGAGAAAATCATTTTTAAGAATGGAGATTATATTTTTTTTTTTTTAAAAAGCTAATTTTTCACTATTTGAAATGTGAGTCATTATATTGTAAATTCACCTTACTTATTCAATGACCTTTGTGTATATACATATATATATATATATAGTTGAGGTTTATGGTTCTCACTAGCTCACTTGGTGAGTAAATGGTGGACCAAATTTGGCAGGATAACCTTGTCTGACGAATACATAAAGCATGAAACCCAGGGTCACAGACACTACTAAGTAATATGCATATATATATATATATATATATATATATATATATATATATATATAAATATATATATATATATATATATATATATATATAAATATATATATATATATATATATATATATATATATATATATATATATAAAAACACGTATGTAAGCACAAAATAAATAAATTCAAAAAATACAAATCTCTTCGTGGACCTTATTTTAAAATACATATATATATATATATATATATATATATATATATATATGTGTGTGTGTGTGTGTGTGTGTGTGTGTGTGTGTGTGTGTGTGTGTGTGTGTGTGTGTTTAGATAGAATATAATAATTTTGATTGTTTTATGAAGCGCTGAATGATAGGGACGGATTTAGAGACAAACAGACACACAGACAGGGAAATCCGTACTGTCAGCGAGACTTGATGATGATGATGATGATGATGATGATGATGATGATTAACTTTCATAATCTAGTATATCTATATACTCCTGTGGGCAAGCCTTAGAATATGATATCTCTGTCCCTTCCAGAGACGTAAGACCCCTTCTCTTCCCCAAAAAAGGGTGTCCTAGGTTTGACACTAAACTGCACCTGATAGTGAAGCAATAGTTTTGGAAATACGGGGAGAGGGAATTATCCTTTCAACGCCATTACTCCCAGGTCCACTCAACTCAAACCCGACCTGGTAGTACCTGTTAGAACCCTTGTATGGCTCAAATAGAAAAGCTCAAAAATCATTCGTATTTGATTGGATCGTATGCAAAAAATAACTCTCAAATAACAACTACACAAAATCTGTATATATGAACGTACAATGAATGTGATTCCCTAACCTGTAAGCATAAAATAATCCCGTTAAAATAAATCAATAAATCAGTATCTACACATACTTTTATTTTGTTTTTCTTTTTTTTATGTTTTTTGTCAATGATCAGAATCACTATTTATTTTCCTAGTTGAAAATTTAAGTGCATTACTTCCTCCCGTTGACATAGGCCAAAGCTACAATCGTTGTCGACTTGTTATAAATCGTCATGGAAGACCCGAATTAACAAGCCGTGAACACAAGAGAAACGAAGCATAAAAAACAAAAAACTATCTTGGAATCGAGACTGACACTTTGTTCTGCTCAGATAAAGGATGATCAAAAGAACATGACATGGTATATCGATAAGAAAGGAGTTGAACTCGTGAAAGCAGTTTTTGAAGTCTGATAATGAAACGGATTAAACAGTTAGGGATGCGAGAAAAACAGTGTGATCAGGGTAGGTCAAAAAAGAAAAAAGTTATGATAATAGGATAAGTATGATGAAAATAATATGGACACTTAAGACGAAGATGAAGATGAAGTCAGGGTAGGTCAAAGAAAAAAGAAATGAGGAGACGATAAATATGAGGAAAATAATATGGACACTTAAGACGAAGATGAAGATGAAGTCAGGGTAGGTCAAAGAAAAAAGAAATGAGGAGACGATAAATATGAGGAAAATAATATGAACACTTAAGACGAAGATGAA